>CM070503.1:55020792-55755217 GCA_036346375.1 Guadua angustifolia | reverse complement strand
AAGCCAAATAGGGAGACAGCGATCGGGGTATAACACACTGTTAAATTAAGTGGGCTCGGTGCCTAAAATTAACTAAATTGTCTTGGGATTATAAAACAACCGACGAATTTAATTATTTAAATTCGTGGGTATTTTTTGGCCCACGAATTTAATTAAATACGTGGGTATTTACGTAAACCGATGAATTTAATTATGTAAATTCGTGGGTTTCTTTTACCCCATGAATTTAATTAAATACGTGGGTTTTTTTGTAAACCGACGAATTTGAATATATAAATTCGTGCGTTTTTGTTTGGCCCACGAATTTAAAAAAACCCACGAATTTTTCACTGTTTCTTGTAGTGAATATCTAGAAAGATCACGTCAATAAAGCTCTCGCATCCTTGTAAGATCGAGGATGCCGACTAGAGGGGGTGAATAGGCAACTTTTAAAAATTTCTTCTACGACTAATTAAAATCTCACCTATTTATCCCTATGTCAAAACCTAAACAAAAATCAATGCGGAAGCGATAAACTAATGTTTTAACAATTAAGCCTAAGTCAACTAGGCTCACTAAGTGCACTAGCTAATTATGTCTCTAACAAGAATTGCAATCCTAAAGATAAGCAAGCAATTTAATTCTAAGAATGTAAATTGCAACAATGTAAATAAGTAATTGCAAGCATATGCAAGGAGACATAATATTTTTTACCATGGTGTACGGAGATTTACCAGTCTCCCCTAATCCACATTGAAGCTAGCCCAAACTTCTTTGGACCAGCTCCACGAATTGAGCACCCGTCTCGATTCCACTAGTGGTAGCTTTTTTTCGCTCCGGGTAAGTGAGCTCGGACCTTCACAACCTTACTGGACCTTCTCACAATCTCCTTGAGATGATCACCACGCACGATGCCTCCACAGGCCGTCTAGGTGTCGGTAAACACCAAGAGTAACAAGCCAAGCACTCTAACTTGAGCTCCACCAAGTACAACACATGTATAATGGTGATCACCGAGTGAAACACATGCACAAGGCTTCTCTCAAGTGCAACACATGCACAAGAGGCTCTCAATCCGCTTCTAATTGCAACACATGTAATTAGAGCTCACTCTTAGCTCAAGAATCAAATTTGAGAATGCAACACATGCACAAAACCACACAAATGCTCAACAAAGCCAATAATACCCAAATACCAGCCCCAAGACTCCTTATATAGCCTCCACAAGAAAAACTAGCCGTTGGGGGCAAATTCGGCAAAAGTGCTCAAGAGATCCGGTCATACTGCCCTAGGGCCGGTATGACTGCTCCTTAGAGACCAACGGCAAAAAACTAGCTGTTACACAGAAAAATCCGGTCATACCGAAGAAGGCCCGGTCATATCGGACAAGGCCCGGTCATACCAGCCCACCTCAATGCCAAAATTCCAATTATATAAAAAACACACTGGGGTGTCCACGGTCATACCGGAGGGTGGTATGACCGGAGGGGGTCCAGTCATACCGGCCCCTACGTCACTAAAACACTCATAACTTTTTACTCCGAACTCCGATTTAGGTGATCTTGGACTCTATGCGAAGCTTATCATGAGGGCTACAATCTCTACCCATTTTCAAGATTTAAGCAACCATAGATATTTTTAAATACCACAAAATCAAAACTCTAATGTAGTCATTCAAGTCTAAAATTTGATTTTTCAAAATCCCTCATATAGACATGATCAAGGGCGTGACTACAAGCTAGCAAGAGTCAATAAGATCAAACCTTGAGCTATATGATGATCAAATCATGATCAAAACAATTTATGAAACATATTTGCAAATAAACCGAGAACCTATGAGATCAATCCTCTAGCCATGTAAGGATCAACACATGATCTCAACACTTTGCAAAACACATTTGCAAATGCCAACATATGCTCTAGGATCGAAACCATAACCTCTATCTTATTCGCAAAATACTTTTGCAAATTACAACTCTATATTTTGCAAAAACACATTTTGCAAACATAAAGCAAAAACTTTACTTAGCTTTGTGATGATCAACACATGATCAAATCATAAGCTAAAACATCGATGCATGGGCTCTCACCTTTTGCAACATATGCAAAACTTAGTTCCATGCAAAATCCACATAAACCAAATTACATGAGCTATCTCCCTTTTGCAACACATGCTGAAGGATCGAGATGGCGAACAGAGGGGTGTGAATGGTCGCAACACCTTAAAATTTTTCCCAAATACTCCAAATAAACCCGCGAAGAAATCATGCAAAATAAGCTGATCAAAACAAGCAACTTGTGTTGTCTGGCTAGTGCTACCGCACAAGGACCAGTAGCACCGGAGGCCGGTAGCACTACTCGGAGGCTAGTAGCATCAGGCTGAAAAACAGCTCAAGAACACATGAAAAACAGCAGATCCAAAAAGAAAATTCGATGTATCTTTTGATTGGTTGGGTAAAAACTCACGAAACTTGGTAGATAAGGTCCTTGGGATGTCAGAAACTCATTCCAACCTTCAATCACAAGGATTGACTTCAAAGTTCCGACCTTTTTACCCGGAAAGGAAAGACGCACCATATTTTGAGCAAATCAAAAGAACTTGATTCAATACTTGCTCGTGGGTTTTTGATGATCAAGATGATCTTGAATAGCATCCCACACATTCCAGCAAGCAAAAGATCAAGTATAAATTCAAGGAAACACGAGTTACAAGCTCACATAGTCAAGAACACAAAATTCGGTTTCTTGCAAGAGGAACGCATGTACTTGATGATTGGGATATGATCTAAGAAGAGATTCATGCAACAATCAACATCCTCAGCACAAGAATCACAAGCATATAGAAGGAGGGGAGGCAAATCCAAATTTCGTAAAAGTAAGTTGCAAGAAAGTAAATGCGGAATTTAAATTGTGGAATTTAAATGCGTAATGTAAATGCGTAAGAAAGATTGAACATAGATGAAAACATTTCATTTCTGGAAGGAGAGGTATACAAAGTCTCACAAACAAGTGGGCAAAGCTAAAAGGAGCACAAAACCTCAAAAACCTTCAAGGGGAGAAGGCCACCCCTTTCCCCCTATTTATACTATTCTTGGGCCACCTACCACCCTTGGATGAGCCTCTAAACCCTAGAGCACTCCATCAAGGGCTAGGATGAACCCACTCAACCAACCACGCAAGGGCTCACCTAAAACCCACACACAAAGGGTTTTCTTGCACGGTTTTCAAAGCATACTAACTAGACCTGCTATCCTACCAACTAGATCGTGATCCAACGACCCTTATCAATCCATGCAGCATCTAGCTAGCATTTTATCCACACATTGTCTTCTTGGCTTGCATGAACTCCATCTCCGATCATCTTTCGGTGATCCCCGGTCATATGGACCTCCGACGCACCTCGCCTAGTCCCGGTCATCCTTCGCCTCACCATGACCTAGACTGTTGTCCTGCAACCATCAAAAACAAGGAAACACATCACATAGCTGAAAGCATCTAGGCACCTAAATTATTCAGGTTTTGGTAATTAATGACAATTGCGATTATGGGACTAACCATCTTTCTCTAAGTGAAATTGAAGACAGGTGGGATCGAGTTGAGAAGAACTATGTAGTGTGATCATAAGGCAAATTGAAGATCAACATGTCCAGTTAAAAGAAATGAAGTATGGATTTAAGGACCTTTTCATAGTCTTTTGTCGATCTCGGAGTTTGGAAGAAAAGATCAGATTTTTAGGATTAAATGTCGTACTATTAAGAGGGACTCTTGATAAGTAGTTTGATGTGTGCTCAGTGAAAAATGGCTCAATCATTATTCAAAAAAAATATTTTTACATTGAAACAAAAAGAAATGAGAAATTTTCCTCTGGCCAGCCTAGACCGGCACTACCGACCATGGTAGTGCGGTACTGTCACTCAAGGCCGGTAGTACCGGCTTGAGGCCCAGTACTTATATTCCAGAGAGGGGTGTTTTGTCCCCAAAGCCTAGCCGGTAGTACCGACCATCTAAGGAGGAACTACCGCCTGGCCGATAGTACCGGCCCCAAAGGCGGTAGTCTTTTATAGAGGGGGTGTTTTCTGAGACCCAGCTGACCAGCACTACCGAGCTCTTGCAAGCGGTACTGCTGCTTAGCCGGCAGTACCGGCATAGCATGGGTGGTAGTGCCGATCTAGGGGTAACGGCTAGTCTGACAGTGCAATTAATGCCACTGTTCGACCATTGGATCTAAGGCCGGTAGTACTGTCCCTAGATGGGCGGTAGTGCCGGCCACCTTGAATTTTTCAGGGGTTGGTGTTAACGGCTAGTGACATTGAAGAGGGCTATATATACACCCCCATATGCAGCATGCTGGTCTTCTTGAACTCCTTTTGCATATCCTTGAGCTCTAGTGTGCATCACTTCTACTTATTTGCATTAAATTCAATTTTTGAGGAGTAGTTGAGTGACAATCAAGTGAGAATTATAATTGAGCCATTTAGACACTTAATCAACCTCAAGCAAACATCAAAGTTCCTTACTCTTGGAGGTTGCCACCTCCTAGACGGTTGGGAGGTGTGTGGCATCGGTGATCCTCTCAAAAGAAGATTGTGAGAAGACCCGATCGTTTGTGAAGGCACGGAGCTCGCCTAACCGGAGTGGTGAAGAGCTACCTCTAATGATCGAGAGAGGCTCATGACGGAGGAGCCAGCTTGAAGTATCTTTCAAGTCATCTCAATGTGGAGTAGGGGAGACCGGCAAGTCTCTGAGACCACGGGATAAAAATTCCTTATATCTCTTTCTCATTTGATTTGATCTTATTGCTCTTGTGGTACATTTCAATTCCTAGAAAGATTGAGAGTTCTTATTGTGCTTGAATTTACTCATTACTCTACCTGAATTGCTTAAGTAGTTGTTGATCTTTTGATATCATAATTGTGATCTTGCCTTTATTGTTTTCAAAGCTTGGTTATTTATTGAAATTGGAAATTGGTGTTGTAAAATTTAGAAACCTCCTATTCAACCCCCTTCTAGTCGGTCATCCTTGATCCTACAAGTGGTATCAGAGCCCGGACTCTCTTTTGGGGCTTAACCGCCTAGAGAGTAAGAATGGCTAGTGATGGGGTGTCAATAGGCAAGGCTCCATTTTTTGACGGCACAAATTATGCTTATTGAAAAATCCGTATGACGGTGTATCTTAAGACCATGACCCCGAGTATATAGAGTATTGTAGTTGAGGGTTTCACTTCGGGAGTAAATCCCACACTCACAACGGAACAAGAAGAGCGAAATACTCATCTCAATGTTCAAGCAATGAATGCACTATTTGGAGCTTTAAATGTAGATGAGTTCAATCGAGTGAGCAATCTCGAAACTGCTCATGAGATTTGGACTACCCTCTCAGAAATCCATGAGGGAACATCCTCTATTAAAGAAGCCAAATTGCATATGCTTAGGATTAAATATGAGAGTTTTATTATGTTGCCTCATGAAAATATTAATGAGATGTATTCATGGTTGAACAACATAGTAAATGAGGTCAAAGGCCTTGGTGCGTCACTAACCTATCTTGACATTGTTCGTAAGATGCTTAGGGCTCTTCCGGAGAAATATGAAACTTTGGTGATGCTGTTTCTCAACTCACCGGAGTTACCAAGAATGACGCCAACCGGACTTCTTGGAAACCTCATTACTAATGAGCTTTACAAGAAGGACAAGGAAGAGTTTTTGGAGCAAAGCTCTTCAAAGAAGAAAAATATCGCTTTCATGGCAAAGGCGGAGTCAAGCGACGAAGCACTTGATGACTCAAATGAAGATGAAGACATCGAGGAGGAAATGGCCCTCCTTGTAAGAAGAATGAGAAGGTTTATGAAGAGGCGCTCAAGCACGAGCGCTCCTCAAAGATTCAAGAAAGGACAATACTCAAGCACTAACCGATATGCAAATATCCGGTGCTATGAATGTAATGAAAAGGGACACATTGCTTCCCAATATCCCAAGAAGAAGGAAGACAAGAGCAAGTCACCTAAGAAAAAGAAAATGTTTCAAAGAAAGAAGAAGCTCTTTAAGAAGCTTCAAAAGGATGGCAAAGGTGAAGAAAAGTCTAAATATAAGGTCTTGAGAAAAGAATATCTTTCTCTCAAGACTCTTATGAGGAGCTAAAGGAAGCTCATGAGACTCTCCTTGCCAAGGATCATTTAAAGTCTCTTAATGATGTTGGTATCGAATGCAATATTCTTGATGATGTGTCTAATTCAAAAATTGATCCATGTTACATGTCAAAAATTAGTATATCTACTTCTTTGTGATGATTTGCTTGATATGTTCAAAAAATTCATGCTCTAGTTCAATTTCATGCCATGGGAACCTAGTGATAAAAAATAGTGAACTTAATGAACAAGTGGATAAACTTAGTAAAAGTCTTGCTAGATGCTTTAAGGGTAAAGATACTCTTAATAAGATTCTAAATTGTCAAAGATGCTCCTACAATAATGAAGGACTAGGGTATGTTCCTAAAAAGGGCAAAAAAATTAATAACCAAGCTCCTCGTTTTGTAAAATCAAATGGGAAGCTTTGTTATAAATGCCATGATGTAAGACATTTAGCAAATGATTGCCCTTTAAGTAAAGCATCTAAGAATAATGTTTATGATTCTTGCTATGTTCTTAAGAAAGATAAAAAGGGTAATATAATTGCTAGATTCATTGGCACTCCTATACTTGGCCATAGAAAGAATGCCATTTAGGTGTCCAAAACCTTGGTTACTAACCTTCAAGGACCCAAACAAATTTGGGTACCTAAAAATGCTTGATCTTCTTTCGTAGGTGAACTACAAGACCGGTGGACGGTATTGGGTGTTGGATAGCGATTGCACTCAACACATGACCAGCGACCGAAAAATGTTCACCACATTTGAATCGGGAAGTGGGCAACATAACAAGATCACCTTTAGAGACAATAGCAAAGGAAAGGTATTAGGTTTGGGTAAAATTGCTATCTCAAATGATCTTTCCATTTCAAATGTCTCCTTAGTTGAAACATTAAATTTTAATTTGCTATCCGTTGCTCAAATTTGTGATCTTGATCTTGAATGCACATTTTCTAAAAATAGAGTAATAATTTCAAAAGAAAATGATAATTCTTTAGTATTCAAAGGCTTTAGATTTGGAAATTTATATTTAGTTGATTCACCTCAAATGAGTCATGTCTTCAAACATGTTTAATGGCTAAAACTTTCTTGGAATGGTTATGGCTTAGAAGACTAGCTCATGTTAGAATGATACAACTTAAAAAGTTTTTCAAAAATGATTTAGTTGTGGGCTTGAAAGATGTGGAGTTTGAGAGAAAAATAGGCTATGTAGTGCTTGTCAAGCCGGTAAGCAAGTGGCTAGTTCTCATCCTTCAAAAAGTATCATGTCCACATCTAGACCATTAGAGCTCTTATATATGGATTTGTTTGGCTCAACAACCTATAAGAGCATTGGAGGAAATTCATATTGTCTAGTCATTGTTGATGATTATTCAATATACACTTGGGTATTCTTTCTTGATGATAAATCCGAAGCCTCCAAAATTTTCAAAAGATTTGCAAAAAGGGTTCAAAATGAATTTGATTTTAAAATAAAGAAAATCCGTTGTGATAATGGTTCCGAGTTCAAAAATACAAGAATTGAACATTATTGTGATGAACTTGGAATAAAGCACAAGTTTTCCGCTACCTACACTCCGGAACAAAATGGAGTAGTAGAACGAAAAAATCGAACACTAATTGAAATGGCAAGAACAATGCTTGATGAGTATGGAACTTCTAATAGCTTTTGGGTGGAAGCCATTAATACCGCTTGCCATGCAACAAATAGACTTTATTTACATCGTCTTTTGAAAAAGACTTCTTATGAACTTCTTGTTGGGAGAAGACCGAATATTTCTTATTTTCGTGTTTTTGGTTGCAAATGCTATATTTTGAAAAAGGGTGTTCGGCTTTCAAAATTTCAAAGTCGTTGTGATTAAGGTTTTTCTTGCTTGGCTATTCTTCAAATAGCAAAGCATATCGAGTTTTTAACAAAAATAAAAGTTTTGTTGAAGAAACATGTGATGTTGAATTTGATGAAACTAATGGCTCTCAAGAAGAGGAAGAAAATCTGGATGATGTAGGGGAAGAAGGATTAAGAGAAGCAATGAAGAATATGACGCTAGGAGATGTAAAACCAGAGGTGGATAAAGAAGATCAACCCTCATCCACTCAAGTTGAACCCTCTACTTCCGCAACACCAAGTCAAGTTCAACCCATAGACGTGGATGAGAAAGAGAGGGATCAAGAAGCTCAACATCTACCTCAAAGAATTCATCATGGACTCTCCAAGGATCATCCAATAGATCAAATATTGGGTAACTTTAGTAAGGGTGTTCAAACTCGGTCTCGTGTTGCTTCTTTTTGTGAACATTACTCTTTTGTGTCTTGTTTTGAACCTATCCATGTAGATGAGGCATTAGATGATCCGGATTGGGTGTATGCAATGCATGAAGAACTAAACAACTTCGTCGAAATGATGTTTGGACTTTGGTGGAAAGACCCAAGGAATACAATGTAATAGGCACAAAATGGGTATTCCAGAACAAGCAAGATGAAAATGGTATTGTGGTAAGAAATAATGCTCGATTAGTGACGCAAGTATTCACTCAAATCGAAGGATTGGACTTTGGTGAAACCTTTGCACCCGTAGCGAGATTAGAAGCTATTAGAATTCTACTTGCTTTTGCATCTTGCTTTGACATTAAATTATTTCAAATGGATGTAAAAAGTGCCTTCTTAAATGGACAAATATCCGAATTGGTATTTGTAGAACAACCTCCCAGTTTCAAAAATCCTAAACTTCCAAATCATGTATAAAAACTCTCTAAGGCGCTATATGGTCTCAAGCAAGCTCTTAGAGCATGGTATGAGCGTCTTAGAGATTTTCTAATTTCTAACGGTTTAAAAAACGGGAAGGTTGACACAACACTTTTTACTAAAATAATTGGTGGAGAATTTTTGTATGTCAAATTTATGTTGATATTATATTTGGATCGACTAACGAAGATTTTTGCAAAGAATTTGGTAACATGATGTCTAGGGAATTCGAAATGTCAATGATTGGAGAATTGAGCTTCTTCCTTAGACTTCAAATCAAGCAACTCAAGAATGGTACATTCGTATGGTACATTCGTAAGACAAACCAAGTACGTGAAGGATTTGCTCAGGAAGTTTGGCATGGAAGACACAAATCCGATCAAAACTCCAATGGCATCAAATGGGCATCTCGACTTAAACGGGGAAGGTAAACTAGTAGACTTGAAGCTTTATCGTTCCATGATTGGTAGTTTTCTTTATCTTACCGCATCTAGGCTCGATATCATGTTTAGAGTTTGTATGTGTGCACGTTTTCAAGCTTCTCCTAAAGAATGTCATTTAATGGCTGTTAAGAGAATTCTAAGATACTTAAAGCATTCCTCAAACATAGGGTTATGGTATCCTAAAGTTGTAAAATTTGAATTAGTTGGATATTCGGATTCAGATTATGCGGGTTGCAAAGTGGATATAAAGAGCACCTCTGGGAGTTGCCAATTGCTAGGTAGATCTCTAGTCTTATGGTTCTCCAAGAAATAAAATTTCGTAGATTTATCCACCGCTGAAGCCGAATATATATCCGCTGGTAGTTGTTGTGCACAATTGTTGTGGATGTGCACAATTTCAAAAATATGACTCTTTTGTGTGATAATGAAAGTGCCGTTAAAATAGCCAACAATCTGGTCCAATACTCAAGAACCAAACATATAGATATCCGCCATCATTTCTTAAGAGATCATGTTAGCAAAGGTGATATTGTGATTATTCACATTAGAGCCGAAGATCAATTGGCGGATATCCTTACCAAACCCTTTGATAAAGCAAGATTTTGCAAATTGAGGAATGAATTAAATGTCATAGATATCTCTAATGTTGTTTGATAATGTGCGAAATGTTGGCTTAATATTTGATCTCGTATGTTTGGATCTCTTGATGGATAACACATTAAGGGGGAGTGCTATATCTTCTTATATATATCGCATCCTTTTACATGTGAAAATATAGAACAAGTGCATATTGTGGAATATATAGACCCTGGGTATCTACACGGCCGGCCCAAGAGTGCCCGAGAGGGATGCTGGGCCAAGCGTAAGGTTCAGAAGATAAGCCCCACACCAGGCCCTGTTGCCGTGCGGAAAGGGATATATCCCAGAGACAATTGAGCAGATATTTAGTTATAAGAGATATGATTGTAATCTAAGTCATTTGCAGGATAAAGATGTAAACTCTATCTTGTAAACTGACTACGATTCCAGTAACCGATCGGAATCCCCTAACCGATCGGGACTCTGTAAGCCGTGCCATCCTACTATATAAGGGAGGGGCGGGCGACAACAGGGGAACATCGACAACATAAGCCATAGCTAGCAACTCAAGCAATCGATCAGCTACGAGCGATCCTGAATAATCCCAGCACACAGGATGTGGGCACCCGGAAATATGAATCGATCCTCACACGTGCGTTGGACTTAGAGGTGACACCCATACTCCACTTAAGTGTATGCTCACTGCCACCCAAAAGTCCCGTGCACGGAGTATTGACTAAATGGCCCTCACTCAAGCAAATATGAGCCACATAGTCGCACCATACACACTTACGTGTCCATGGGAGTTTCGATTCCATTCCGAACAACCATACCGGGATTGAGACCAACTCATCCGCGCATAGCATTCGCCATCCGTCTCAGGACCTTGGTATCGCCCGCACTCTCCAAGGGGAGGAGGAGCAATAGCCAAAGAACGACGGTCGCACGAGTGTATGCATTGATGGTTGATGACAATTCCAGGTACCCGGATATGTGTCTAGTGCTAGTTCCCAAGATCAACGCCTAGCACCCACATATCCCGCATTCGAGATGTATCGCAACACATACACATGAATCTAAGCAATTGGAATAGCATAAACATAAACTACAACTATTACAACTACTTATTATTACAAATAGTGGCCGACCGGCCAAATATTACATGTCAAAGAGTAAATTGCAGCGGAATTTAAACATATACCAAAATAGGACAGCGGTATGCCCATCCAATAACCCAAAGGCAACCGACTTGGAAAAGCCCAAGTTCATCCATCAACATCATTGTCGGACCCTGGAGTAAAGTACGTGTCGTCGGGGAGTTCTTCCATACCGTCGTCTATATTGTTAGGATTAAGCAACCGTGAGTACACGTATGTACTCGCAAGACTTTAGTGTATGGAAACACAGTAAATGCAGGGCTATAACAAGGAATTAAGCTTCTACACTAGTCTCATTTCAGCATAAGGCAGATTTTGTTTGCAAGCAAGAGATTCATAAAACGGTAACGAATTTGTAAAGAGCATTTAATATGAAGCTAAATAACAGTAAGTAGAGTTCATATACAACAATTCACAGCCCTCCATGGCTGCAAATGACAAGTAAAAACAGCCATCAATGGCTTCCCAATCCACCAACTCATTCCAACACCATTTCCAAAAGTTTTAGCAAAAACAAAGACTATACTTGACATTATTCTCCCAAGTTGCTCATGACCATGAAACACGGCTAATTAATTAGATTTTAATCTCTGCAGAGAGTGTACACTTTACCCACATGACACATTCTCGCAATCATGTCAACCATGCCTCGCGATACTCACCGTGCCTGATTTGCTAGATCGTGATTTAAACCGTTCAATTAGTTAAAGCTTAACCTTGCACCAGCGACAGTGATGTTAACCCTTGCCACAGTTCAGGAGATCCTGAACCGATGGTGCCCCATCGCGAACTCTCCCCATGGCAAGGCATGCACCGTTGTATTGGAATGCTTGGGCCCTAACACCTCGGTGAAGGGAGCACCTAGAACGACTCCAGTCCGTCGGATCGTCCATACTACTTCGGCCTACCAAAATGCAAGGCTAAGCTCTAACTAATCTAGTAAGCTTAGGCTATCCCATATTAGCACATATGGTTGCACCAAAACACTTAGGTGATAGCATCAAGTTCGGTCCTTAATTGACCCGGGCGAGGATCTCCCCCTAACTACGCGTGAGATCCTTTTCACGCCTCAAGTTAAGTAATAACTCGCCCGCGTCTAAATCATAAGTTTGAGTTGGATTTTTAACAACATACACGGAAACCATACCTCGGTTCCGAACGAATAAACAAGGCTGCTCATAGTAATCAAAATGGTATCCACCCTTTAAAAGTTCGTTCTAATGAGCATGTCTAAGCATATACATACGCTAATCTCGCAAGTTTTACCCGAGTGACAGTAATTATTGTCTACACCATTACTAGGTTACAATGGCAGTGAATCAAATGACAAGGTAATGGAAATGCATACAATTGGATTTAGCTACCATCACCCACAATATAGCAAGTTTAAAACATACACGCATGCATATAGTTTGATAAAACAAAATAACATTGCAAATATGGGATCAAAATGGTCAAAGGAGGTGCTTGCCTGGTTGCTCTTCTTCGGGAATGAAATCCGGATCGTAGTCGATGTCGTTATTAATCGGATCCGAAATATCGTCTTCTACGCGTCGAATATTAATAACCGAGACAAAAGCAAACAACACCGAATCAAAATGGGACAAAAAGAAATCAGATAAAATTACCAAATTAAATCTTACCAAGAAGGTCATGGTGGATTTTGGGTTCTTGAATTATCATTTGCATAGCAATCCTATTAGTACTTAGTTTATGTGCGGCTTTTATCATGAGTGTGATACTTTTATTCACCAATTACATGGAACTTTAGTTATGAACACACATAATGTTGTTTACGAATTCAAGAGGTTATATTTATGTATTTTGGTATTTATAATTTCGGATTCAAGATGCAAAAATAGTTTGAGATTAAATAGATATGATCATTTTATACTTAAGGTGAATTCTTACCTTTAATTAGGATTCAGATTCAAAGCAACATTTAATTAATATTCTGGTTATAAAAAGCTAATCTATTGATTTAGGTTACTAGTATTATTTACATGATATTTGGGAAGGTTCTGGTGATACAAATATTGTAATGATTGATTTCTCATTTATATTCAAAGTTCGATTATTTATATTACGCTCTTAAGTAATGTAGATATTTGTGGTCATTAAGCTACCAAGATTAATATACAAATCATGGTGAAGTAAGATTATCTTTTTATAATAAGGTAATCTAAACTTTGGAGAGCACTACAGGGTTAATTTCATAAGTTTTAGGGTTTGGACGAGACATTATATTCATTGCCGAAAAGGCTTATGTGGCATTATAAATCTTACATTATACAGAATCGACAAGAAATGAAGAGTATGATTATCCCTTAAGGTTTTTGAGCTAATAAGATTAATATGTAAACCTTAATGAACTAAGAATCTTTTTATAGAATATAGTAGTATAAACTTTGTAGAATATTTCTAAACCTGTTTTATAGGTTTTAGCATTTAGACGAATTATTTTATCTACTGTTGAAATAGCCTAAATGATCATAGTAAAAATGTTAAATCGGCCCAGATTCATTTTAAGTTTGCGACTACGCTACACATGATTTTTTTATTCATATTTCGGGTGTTAATAGGAAACAATCCTAGAAATGTTTTAAAGTTGGTTTGGCATTATTTTAACTTTAATTGCAATAGATTACCTATTTACTTATTGATATGATTAACGTTTCTTTGTATTAAAAGTATGCAAATTAAATATTATCTTAAATATTTTTACATACATGGATTCTTACTATTTTTAGGAATTTAACATCAATTATTTCATTATTTTATGAGCTTTTATGCTTTTATTCTTATTAAGAGCCATATGAAGTTTTTCTAGTAATCATAAAATGTATAAACTAGACTAAGTTTAACATTTAAGCATTTTCGTATATTTAGGGTTATTATGGCTCTAGAGGCACATGAAAATTTATTTAATGATTTTAGAATTTTTATTTTTCATAAACACAATAATATTCATAATAGTGAGTTTACCTCATTTTAGATTTATATAATTGTTTTGTTACTCAAAAATTAAATGTTTTTGAATATTTCAATACATCCCGATCCTAGCATCACATTAATATTTATTTCACCATTTCAGTTCTTATTATTCACAAGTTTCCATTAAAAACCATATTAGCATTATATTCAAAGTGTAATATAAATAATTATTCTGAGATCAAAAATTAAATATTTTTACATATTTAGATTCTTTCTGATTTTATATGAATATACAAATTTATTTTACTAGAATTGAATTAATATTACAAAAGATATTCAATAATGGAATCTATTCGGTTGGAAAATGACTGGGAAATAATTGAAGTACGCTTTCAATCAGAGGAGGCGCCTTTACCCATTGCACTGGAGGCTTCTTGTGTCACTGATGGAGGGGCCCACGCGGCAGTGAGGGAAAGCAGAGCACCGGTTAGGGCATGGCGGCGGCTGCACTCCGGTGAAGGCGACGGCACGGAGAGCATCACCACGGCAAGGAGCATCCAGGGGAGGTGTCGATTCAACGGAAGAGTTACCAGAGTGGTGCGCAGCCGAGCTCCAAGCGGCGGCGTTAATGGCGGACGGTGGAGAAGGCAAACAAAGGCATTAGAGATGGAATCGGTAGCAATTTAAGCATTAAAGGATGCCAAGGACTCCATTTTTGAGGTCTAACAAGGTGAAAACTCACCGGAGAGCTCCGCCTACGGTGGCCGGCCGTGGAAGAGAGAAGCTTACGGTGGCGGCGACATTTTGCAAATAAAGTTCTAGGGATTGTTGAGGGGTTTTGATTGTTAGTCTCTCACGAAGCTCTAGCCGAAGTTAATTGGAAAACGGTGGAGTGGTTCGGCTGAAATTGAGGTTGGGCTGAGCTTCAGAGTTCTTCGGTAATGGCGGAAGAGAGCTGCAGAAGCTTGGCTTGGAAACATGCTCGCTGGTCCTACCATGCTCTGGGCAAATCCCTGCTCATGACGAGCTCGAAGCAATGGCAGGAGGTAGCGAGCTGAGGAGGCAGGTGGCCGAGCCAGGCGGTCTTAAGTGCAGCACATTGGAGCAGGTGAGCAGAATGGCGACGGAGCTAGCGATGCTTGGACGATCACGCCCCGTGGCTGTGTTTCTCTGCCGCAGCAAAGAAATCAATGCAAAATCTCTGTCGTGGCAGCAGGCAGGCAAGGTATGGGCAGCGGAGACGGCAATGTTCGGCGGAGCAGGCCGCGTGGCGCAAGTCTTCTGGCTGGGCAGCCTGCAGCGAGAAAAGGAGTGTCGTGGCAACGTCTGGGCAGCAACCGGGCAGGAAGTGTTGAAGGTTTCTTTGTAATCTTGTGCGCAATTTTGTTGTTTCTTCGTTAGTTGTTCTGCTTAATTCGGAATTAGACCGGTTCAGCCGGGTAGTTAGTTCTTTCAGTTTTGTCGCTCAGGTCATTAGTCGTAAGGTGACAGGGTCAAGTAAGATCCGACAATTTAGCTAAGTTTTTCGTTCTATTAGCTGTGCATGTAAAACAATCTCCTACAGAAGGATGAGAATAAATATATGAAGGCGCATTAGAAAAGCTGCAGCAGTACGTAGCACAAAACCGCTCTGTTGTGTGTTTTTCCCTTGTCTCTGATATGTTTCTTCAGATTACTATAGCCATCCGAAAAAAAATACACTGAAACTTAGTGTTTCGTCAGAGAGCAAAGGCAGTGGTTAGGCAAGAGTGATCACTAATACTTAGGGGTTTTTCTGTCAGGAAGCGGAGAGGGAGAGAGGAAGGAGAGAGAGAGGAGGAGGGGCTGGCCAGTGTGCAGTGACTGATAAGTGGGGTCAGGATTCAAGGTGGCCCACTGGCTGTGAGAGACTAAGAAAAGAACTTCGATTTTGGCTAGCTCTGGACAGTATGAGATCAAACACATTGAATGAGCTGCCATTCACCATTAGGTATTTTTGAAACTTTTTGACTGGGATCATTGGATAGATCTTGATGTCTGGTAAAAAAATTTTGAGGTAAAAAGGAGTTACCGAAAAAAAATTATTAATGTTCTTACGACGGTGACTGCTCCAAATCCTTGTTTCTGATTTTGATTTTTCTTTGAGGGTAAATAAAGTCTATTATTTCTAGAACATTGTTTTTCAAATGAATTTAAGCTAAGAATGCTTCAGTAAAATTTTTAGATCAAAACCTTACTCCATTATTTAATAAAAATTCTGACAATGAAGATTTTGGATTTAAGTGATATCTGTTTTTGAAGTTTAAACGGCAATAATAGTAATTATTAATTTTTGATATTTTTACCAGGGGTTATGTATGTTATGAGGAAGACATGATAAAATTTTCAGTGAGATGTAAGCTTTTATTGTTTTTGAAAAATTCTGCCATGTCACTGTTTTGATGTTAAAACATGTCACTTTATTATTTACTTCTTTACCTAAATCATTAAAAATCTTTGGACAGCTGAAAAGATGTGGTGGATAATTTCCATAGTTTAATGACATTTTTACTAGCCTTTTACTTTTATCTTTTACCTTTTTACTTTTACTCTTTTACTCATTTCATTTGTTGGTTTTTCTTTTAAACCCAAAATTCAAGAATAATTATTAAGGTTGAAAAAGTTTTTTTTTTGAAACGATGGGAATTCAAAGTAAGATTACTTTCTCAAATCATTTTCAAAGTTTGTTTATTTTGGACCCAAAAGTTTTAAAATAGCAACTTGTTCTTTTCTTTTGGTCGACAAACTAGAAAATGAAGAAAAGATAATATTTAAAATGAAAATCTTGGTTTTAGTTAAAATGTTTACCCAATTCCATTTTTAAAATTCTAAATTTTCATTTTTACTATTTTTGAAATTTTTGGGATGTTACACAGGACTAGGGTATTACCTCCACCATTGAGGGCCTGAATCTGTATAATCCCTTGTCTTGTGTGACCTTCGAGTTCTTGATCCAACGCCTACCCCATAAATTTATTGCCGGCTAGAAAAGTTGACAGTTGGCGCGCCAGGTAGGGGGAGCGCTAAGATCTTTACTACGAGCTCGATGGCAACAATTAGCGGAATCATCACCACCTTCAACTCCAGCCAGGCGTTCCGTTTCGGGAGCCTGGACTTCATCGCAGGTACGCTCGGTAAACTTGTTTGCCTTGACCTAAACCAGATCCTATCTGGTGAAGAACAGTGACCCATCTCGAGTGTGCCGCTTCAACTCGGTCAGCAAACCAGTCGGCATCGCGAGGAGTGGCTACGTTTCTCGTGGCATCTTCGTAATAGAGGAGCAAAGGACCGATTTCCAACGTGAACAAGAAGACGCGGAGGAAGAACGCCTTCTTCCTGAGGCTAAGGAGGCACAAGCACGGTCTCTATGATCTCGTGGCCGTAATGTCCATGAGAACATCTTGCAATCAAGGTTGGGAGACCAAGCTGTTTTCCATACACCATTGCAGAATGTCGTCGCCTCCAAGACACTTCTCGACACGCTGGACCCGATGATTGCATCTGATAGTCCAACAACCCCGATCATGGCCCAGATCAAGGCCATGGTGATGGCGGCAGCGATTCAACAGAATCAGGAAAGGCCGGTAAGAGAAACACGCTCACGTTCCCACGCAGCTACTCATGTCACTAGCAGTCGAACGGCTACCAGTCGGAATACCGGCAATCGACGCCCCACGCAACCAGTCGGAGATGCCCGCCAAACTCTCAACCGCGACCTCCGCCAAGATATCACCGCCAGGCGGCAAGAGTGGGACGAGCAAGAACGGCGCCGGCGTGATGACGACTACGAACGTTTCGGCATCGACCACGATCGACGAAGCGATCAAAGGTACGACGACCACAAAGACCATCGTCACCGAGGTCGGAACGACAACGATGATCGCCGAGTCATGGACTCGTCACGCCGAACTCCACTCCGACACGCTGATTGATGACAATCACCGAGCCCGAGGTTTGCCACGCCGGACCCCCCTTGTCATGATCACAGATCCATCGACGGGATCCGAGCGTTCACCCCTCGGCTACGCCGGGTGGTATGGCCCGAAGGTTTTAACCCCAAGGGCATCGTTAAGTTAGATGGGGATCGAGATCCAGAAGCTTGGCTGCAGGTCTACGCCCTGGCGGTCAAAGCAGCTGGGGGCGATCAGAACGTGATGGCAAATTATCTGCCAGTCAATCTCACCCCTTCAACTCAATCATGGTTCACGGGACTTCCGGCGAACTCGGTGGATTCCTGGAACAATCTTTGTGAACAATTCGTCGCGAACTTTCAGGGAACCTATGAGAGGCCTAGGACCCCATGGGACCTTTATCAACTTCATCAAAAGAAGGACGAGACGCTGAGGGATTTCATCCGGCGTTTCATGCAGAAGAAGAATACCATCAGGGATGTATCTGATGCGGTGGTGGTGGCAGCCTTTCAGAAAGGGGTCAGTAATCCCGATCTGATCAAGAAGATGTCCCGAAAACCACCGGCCTCCGTAAAAGAGATGTTTGCGTTGGCTGACCGCTATGCCACAGCCTCAGACACCCTGGCTGAGCGCCAAGAAGATCGCTCGCAACAGAAGAATAAGGGCGACAAGACCGAGTCCTCCAAGCACAAGGACAGAAAACGGAAAGGCGAGGAGCTAGTTGCGGTAGCAAATCGCAACCGGCCCAGAGAAACACGGAGGGATGCGCCTGACTACAATACGGTCATGGACGCGATCTGCCCTTTCACCCTAAGGGAAAGCACGCCGCCAAAGACTGCTTCACCTTGAAGCGTTTTGCACGTGAGAGCAACAAGCAGCCGGCTCCAGCAAAGGATGAAGCTGCCAAGAAGAAAGACCTTCCCGGCGAAGATGACTACCAAGAGCCTGAGCATGAATTGAACTACATCTATGGGGGGTCCACCGGATACGAGTCCAAGCAGAAGCAGAAGCTTACCGCTCGAGAGATCAATGCGGTGGAGCCAGCAACCCCCTAATATTTAAGGTGGTCCAAAGTCCCGATCACCTTCGATCGCTCGGATCACCCCAACCGAGTTGTACATCCGGTAGGTATCCTCTAGTCCTAGACCTTGTTATTCGCAATGTTAAGCTCAAGAGGGTTTTGATCGATGGCGGGAGTGGACTCAACGTCCTGTTCGCCAAGACCTTCGACGACATGAACATTCCCCGCTCGGAGCTAAAGGCAAGCTCACAGCCATTCCACGGGGTAATCCCTGGGGCTTCTTCATTTCCACTCGGGCAGATTACTTTGCTCGTCACCTTTGACACCAAAAACAACTATCGGACCGAGTATATAAATTTCGAGGTGGCAAATTTTGAGACAACGTATCACGCTATCTTGGGAAGGCCCGGTCTGGCTCCGTTCATGGCCGTCCCACACTACACCTATTCGGTAATGAAGATGTCGGGACCCAAAGGCTTCATCACGGTTCGCAGCGACATCAAGCAATCTTGGGAATGCGACCGAGAAAACTATGAACTTGCTGAGCTATAGGAGGCAACCACCGAGAGGAAGAATATCCAGAGAGAGGCTGCTGAACTGCAGGAAGAAGACGACATCCTAGCCAAGAAGCAGGCTACGTCAGGGATAAAGCTCGGCGAAGGAAACAAGATAATTATTCTTGACTCAACCGACCCATCCAAGACGACTCTGATCGAGATAGGGCTCGAGGAAAAATAGGAAAGCGCACTCGTCACCTTCCTCCAAGCTAAAAGGATATCTTCGCCTGGAAACCATCCGACATGCCGGGTGTTCCTAGGGAGGTGATCGAGCATTCTTTGCATGGTGATGAAAGGGCAAAGCCAATCAAGCAAAGGCTCTGGCAGTTCGCTCCAGATCGTCGCAACGCCATCAAGCAGGAGATCACTAAGCTACTAGCTGCAGGTTTTATCAAAGAAGTGTATCATCCCGACTGGTTGGCGAACCCTATACTAGTTCAAAAGAAGAATAAAACTTGGCGCATGTGCGTTGACTATACCGATCTCAACAAGGCATGTTCAAAGGATCCCTTTGGGCTATCTCGAATTGATCAGGTGGTTGATTCAATCGCCGGGTGCGAGATCTTGAGTTTCCTCGATGCTTACTCAGGGTACCACCAAATTCGCCTAAAGGTGGATGACCACATCAAGACTTCGTTCATCACACCCTTTGGGGCCTTTTGCTACACCACGATGACGTTCGGGTTGAAAAATGCTGGTGCAACTTATCAGCGCGCAATACAACGGTGCTTTCACGCCCAACTTGGGCGCAATGTGGAGGCATACGTAGACGATGTTGTGGTAAAGACTTGGGAGAAGAAGGACCTCATCGCCGACTTAACCGAGATGTTCGAGAGTCTAAGGGCTTTCAGCATGAAGCTTAATCCCAAGAAGTGTATTTTTGGAGTTTCTTCAGGAAAACTGCTCGGGTTTATCGTATCCCAACATCCCAACGAGGCATTGAGGCAAATCCAAAAAAGATCAAGGCTATATTGAATATGGAACCGCCGACTTGCCAAAAGGACGTCCAGAAGCTTACAGGATGCATGGCCGCTCTCAGCAGGTTTATCTCCCGACTGGGCATGCGAGGTATGCCATTCTTTAAACTCCTCAAAAAGCAGGACAAGTTCCAATGGACACCTGAGGCGCAGCAGGCGTTTGAAGATTTGAAGACCTTCTTGACGACACCCCTAGTCTTGGTTTCACCGATGCCAGGGGAGCCTCTTCTGCTTTACATCGCGGCAACGACTCATGTAGTCAGCGCTGCAATTGTCATCGAAAGGGAGGAATCAGGTCACGTACAGAAGATCCAACACCCGATCTACTTCATCAGCGAGGTCCTGGGTGAATCTAATGTGCAGTATCCACAAGTGCAAAAATTATTATATACCGTGCTTCTTACATCGCGTAAACTCAAACATTACTTCCAAGAGCATACTATTTCGGTGGTCACTTCCTTCCCGATCGGAGATATACTTCACAACCAGGAGGCCACCGAGAGAATTGCTAAGTGGGCAGTCGAGCTTGGGGCTTTTGATATCCTGTTCAAGCCTCGCACAGCCATTAAGTCTGAAGCGCTCGCCGACTTCACCGCCGAGTGGACAGAACTTCAAACTCCGGCGAACAATAAGGAACTCGAGTATTTGACAATGTACTTCGATGGTTCCCTCATGCTCAGTGGCGCGGGGGCTGGTATAGTACTCATATCGCCATGTGGAGAGCGGTTAAAGTATGTCCTTCAGATACATTTTCCTCATCAAACAACGTTGCCGAGTACGAGGCACTCATCCATAGCCTTCGTATCGCCATATCGCTCGGTATCCGATGATTGACGGTTCGCGATGATTCAATGCTCGTGGTTAATCAGGTGCAAAAGGAGTGGTCCTGCATCGAAGACAACATGGCGGTCTATTGTAATGAGGTACATAAGCTAGAAGGCAACTTTGACGGATTGGAACTTGTTCATGTGCTCCGTAGGGACAATGAAGCGGCTGACGAGCTAGCAAAGATGGGATCAGGCTGGACCACTGTGCCCGTGGGAGTATTCGTCGAAGAAATTCACAAGCCCACGATAGGCACTCGGCCAAAGTCGGACATCCCAGCGGAGAAGAACGCAGAGGCAGAAGTCATGATCGTTACCCCCGACTGGACAACTCCGTATCTGGATTATCTGATGAAGGATGAACTATCCAAAGACCATACGCAGGCTGAACGAATAATGCGCCAAAGCAAAAGCTACGTAATGATCAGAGAAGAACTCTATCGCAAAAGTTCCTCTAGTGTATTATGGCGGTGCATATCGGAACAAGAAGGGAGAGAACTTCTCAAAAAAATCCACTCGGGAGTTTGTGGGAATCACGCGGCGTCAACAACGCTGGTCGGCAAGGCTTATCGCCAGGGATTTTTCTGGCCGACTGCTGTCACTGATGCAAAGGACATCGTCCGGACATGTCAAGGATGTCAATTCTTTGCGCGACAGATGAACAAGCCGGCACAGGAGCTACAGACCATCCCGATCACCTAGCCGTTCGCGGTCTAGGGGCTTGACATGGTAGGACCTTTAAAAAAGGCTCAAGGTGGGTATACTCATCTCTTCGTAGCCGTCGATAAATTCACTAAATGGATTGAGGCCAAACCGGTCACCTCAATCACAGCCGCAAAGGCCAAAGAGTTCTTTCAGGAAATCATGGTTAGATTCGGCGTGCCAAACCGAATCATCATAGATAATGGCACTCAATTCAGAGGGGGAATATTTCAAGACTAGTGCAATGAGCTCGCATAAAGATTTGCTTTGCATCAGTAGCACACCCCCGAAGTAATGGACAGGTTGAGCGAGCCAACGGCATGGTGCTTCAAGGCCTAAAGGCAAGGATTTTCGATGAAAATCGGCTCAAACCGTACACCACTCGGTGGGTACTCTAGGGGCTACAAACCACCTCCAGCAAAGCAACCGGGCTGTCACCCTTTTTCCTGGTGTATGGCTCAGAGGCGGTCCTCCCCACCGAGCTAGAATTCGGATCCCCACGGGATCAGGGATATGACGAGGTCGCCTTGGAAGAAAGCCGGCTAGAAGACCTCGACCGACTAGAAGAAGCCAGGGACGTCGCAACAATACAGTCGGCAAAGTAGCTTCAGGGCTTACGTCGCTATCACGGTCGCAATGTAAGGAGCTGTGCGTTCTCTAAAGGAGATCTGGTCCTTAGAAAGAATCAGAAAAGCGAGCATAAGCTCTCCCCAAGTTGGGAAGGCCCTTACATTATCGACGAGGTGACACGTCCTGGGGCGTACAAGCTCAAGCGCAAAGACGGCACGATTGTCAGCAACACCTGGAATATAGAACAGCTACATCATTTTTTCACTTGAACTTTGTAATTTGATTACTTCTTTATGAATGAATGCGTTCTCTTAAATTTGCTTTCGTATAACTTCCACGAAAATTATACGTTCGAGTGCTTCACTCCTACGAATATTAAGACTCTGAGACATGCGTCATGAACCATGCCTCAGAGCCTGGGGGCTGAGCTAGTCGGACGTTATGTTCAATGTGACCAAAACCACTCGGATGATCACATCATAATAGCATATTTAAGGGAAAAATGAAAGATCAAAGAAATACTTTCATAACCAAAGTTTACAGTTTCAAAGTTTACAAGTCCAAAGTCTCTGCGATGGCCAAGATGCATCTTTAACCTCATCCCAGAGTTCGGCTACCTGGTCATCATCCACATTGCGAGCATAGCCCTCCTTAATGGCCTCAAGGTCCACTTAGGGATAAAGCGACTTGGTAATCGCCAGAGCCTGGCTAGCACCATTGGTCGCCGTTTCCTTCAAGAGTCCCTTAACCGCCTAGGGGGCTTCCTCCAGCTGGGAGATAACGTGGTCCCTGCCAGACGGCCTCTCACCTTCGGGATGAAGCAATCTCAGTAACGGCTCAGGGGCCTCATAGAGCTTAGCGCAAGACGCTTCATGAGCTTTGACCCTCTCGTCATAAGCGGCGTATTGCGCCCGTGTCTTGAACTTGTAATCTGCAAGCAGAACAGAACAATAAAGAAACACCAAGAAGACAACGAAGATAATGGAATATTGGGCTGCAGAATGTACCTTCTAAGTCCTTCTCCAACTTCAAGCGGGAAGTCTCCGACTTCAAGCGGGAGGCCTCTAAGGCCTTAAGTTGCTCCTGGAGCGCCGCAATGGTAGAGTCTCGAGCTGACGCGGAGATAAGGAAGTCAACAAACCAGTTGATTAAACAAGAGTGCAGGACGGTCCAGGGAAAACCTACCTCGAAGGGAGCCAATGGCAGCGAACTTCTCCTCCCACAGGGCTTTTTTCTCTTCCCGCAAGGCCTGGGCCTCTGACCGGAGGACTTGCAGCTCGGCTGCATGTTCAGCCTTGACCCGCTCCAGGTCGGCCAGGTGATCTTGCCACGTCCTGATCTCCGAGAGCATCCTCCGCAGGTATTCAGACTTTGCTTCGGAGCGTTCTCCCAATATCTGCAATCACCACAGAGAAAGACGACAATATGCAACGCAAGCAAGAAGGTGACAAGGACAGTAAAAATATTACCCAGGCCAGGTGGGCACAAGCGGCAGTATGAATATAAAATTCATTCCTCTCTTCCTCCTCCGCCGGGTCGTGGAACAACTTCAATTCACCCTCCTCGTCAATCCACGTAGTCTGCAGTAAGAACTGGGGGCGAGCGGGAGCTGGTGGATCTCGGACGATCTCTTCAACCTCGGGGGCGAGACAGGGTGCGGGCTCTCGAGCAGCGGGACCCGACGCCAAAGCACGGGGTAGCGGCGAAGGCAGCTGCGGATCGGAGGGCACCCCTGCGTTCCCAGGCGAGGCGCATTGGGCCTCCCCGACCGGTTCAGGGGCACCCTGGGACTCAGTCCCCTTAGGGGCCCTGGACGAGGTCGCAACAGGAATATCATCGAGAGGATCCTATAAAAAAACAAGAAGCGAAATCGGCAAAATGCGGCGAATAAGAGTCAAGGGGACAGCCTACCTATTGGACTTCTTTATCTTCACTGGCGGTTCCTTCCGGACTCTTCCCGAGTGCTCGAATCACTCGGGTTGGGCTCGGCTGCGCCATCGGCTTAGGAGGAGGAGTTGCCGATGGCACCGGGGCCTACGCCGAGGTTCTTGGATCTTAGGACCTCCCGACGAGCATTGAGGCTTCGGGAGATCTTCGGTAACCGCCTTCTTCCCCTTCTTGGCTTCTGGGTCACTAGCCTGAGGGCTCGCAGGTCGCTTCCCACGAGCGCTCTTATGAACGGGCATCTTCGGGACCAGCGCGTCACTAAAGAAAGCCGTTCGATCCTGGAAGGGAATATCAAAGCTGTTAAAAATCATTCAGAGACGAAGCGTGAAAGACCACTAGCTAATCTTTCTCACCTCAGGAGGGGGCTTTGACGCAGAAAAGGACTTCGAGAATCTGGCGCCGGACATCTCCACACTCAGGACGAAGAGGTCACCTACCCGAGCGTAGATCTGCCCCTTCCCTCAAACTCGAACCCCAGGTGGACCCGCTCCTTCAGAGGTTGAATTCGACGCATGACAAAATGGAGCACCAGGCCTACTCCAGTAAGGCCTTCCTCTTTTAATTTACCGATCAGCACCAAGAGGTCTTGCACCTGATCCATGCCGCTGGCGTCGGGAACTGATGTCCAAGAAAGGGACACCTTAGGCCGGCACCCGCCAAAAGAAGGAAGAGCTGGATCAAGATTGGCACAATAGAACCACTCCTGATGCCAAACTTTGTTTGAGGATTTAACGGGAATGCCAAAGTAGGTTTTCTTGGACCCCTCCCGCAGTTGAAATCTGGCTCCCCCAATTACCTTGGGGTCATTTTTGGAAGGGTAAGGCTTCAAAAGGTAAAGGTGGCGAACAGATCGAAATGAGGGCGGATGCCCAAGAAGGCTTCGCAGAGATGAACAAAAAGGGAGATTTCCAGGATAGAATTCAGATTCAAGTTAACCAACTCAATGCCGTAGAAGAAAAGAAGACCGCAGAGGAAGGCGCAGGCAGGAAGGCCCAGCCTGCGCGGGAAGAAGGACTCAAAGACCACGACCTCTTCAAAACGAGGGGTGGGAACGGACTCACCGGCGGCCGGCCATGCGGAGATCAGAGCCAAAGCGGGAAGAACCCCGTCGGCCACCAGGACTCCAATCGCTCCTCCGTCATCACCGAGGTGGTCCAGTCTTGTGGCAAAGGCGCCGAGGAGGCATCCTTGGAAGAGTGGGAAGACATCTTTGGAAGAAAGATTGACGGCGGAGCAAAACACGAGCGTAGCAGCAGTTAGCCCTAGCGACGGAGAAGTCGGAGAGACAGGGGAGCCGAAGGGGCAAGAATGAGCGATGGGAAAATGAACCGTCGATCAACGCACGGCCTAGTCTTAAAAAGGGGCAAAATTAGTGCTTCGCCAAATTGGCGGGAAAGAAAGACTGCAGGACACCTAACCCCGCCGTACGCTTCGTGATGATTTGCTAGCCCTACGCCCTGACAGATGGAGGCAGTCAAGGTTTGACTATGTCAGGCTTGAGACACATTGCTCCTCACGAAGGGACGTTCAACCACCTGCCGCACTAAGCGGGATGTGGGCATTTTTTCCAGGTAGGATTAAAAATATCTTCTCGTGGTATACCCCATGGTGGGTCACTAGTTGGTTACCGCACAGCGGAATCATATATCATGAGTTGAGCCTGATAAGGCATGGTTTCAAGGGTATGCCCCAAGATGGGTCGATAAGCTGTGCATCGTAATAAACGAGTATGGATACCGTTTGGTTAAACCTTGATATGTCCCAAGTTGGACCAGAGATGTATCCGACATCAGTCGGATATAGGTATCACTCGGCCAAGTGCCACAAAAAATTATGATATGGACCAGAGCTATACCCGGCATCAGTCGAATATAGGTATCACTCAGCCATGAGCCAAGGAAACCCTGATATGCTCCAAGTCGAGCCTAAGTCATATCCTACAACAGTCGGATATGGGTATCACTCGGCCAAAAGCCGCATAAGGTATGATACGCTCCAAGCCGAGCCTAAGCTATATCCAACAGCAGTCAGATATAGGTATCACTCGGCCAAAGAGCCACGCAAACTTTGATACACCCCAAGACGGGTCCAAGCTATGTCTAACGACAGTCAAGCATAGGTACCACTCGGCCACGAGCTTTTCCTAATAATGGAATATTTCACGATGAGCTGGAGAATAGGCGATGTGACAATCAAAAAGGAAAGCGAATCGTTCGGCCTAGAAGTTCTGCGATATGACAGGATGAGAAGAGCTGCTAACGATCGCCTAACGCTCGGGGGCTAAGCTAGTCGGGTCAAGAACTCGGCGAAGAAAAACAAAGCCACCCAGAAGAGCATCTCAAATCAAGAGTAAGAGAAAAAAGGGAGTTGAACTTTCTCTTTATTATTATATGATTCTCCCAGACATTATGCCTGGAGAGTACATTCTTACATGTACAGGGGCATTACACTTCCGCACGACGCACGTGACCAAGCGCCTCCACAAGGGCTTCCCTAGCTCTATAAAGGGCGGGGACGATCATGAGGAAGGCGTCGAGGGCGGCGCGGTCGAGGGCGGCGACCTTCTCTTCAGCCCATTCAGCCATGGAGAGGTCGAACAGCGCCCACTCCTCGGCAAGCACTGGATCCATGCCGTCCATGAAGACTCTCAAGAAAAAGATGGAGGTTGAAAGAGGGAAAGGAAGAACTAAGCATGAGGGAGCAATTCCAAGGGCACTAGTTCACTTTTATAGTGGATACGGTAAGTACGAAGACGTACTGACACTAGAAGCCGAAGAGACGAGGAGTTAAGATAGACTCAGAAGCCGAAGAGTTTTTGGGAAATGTATCGGCACAGGAAGACGAAATGACATTGAAGACTATCGGATGCATGAAACTACCAGACGGGGAATCATTGCCAGTGCGAACAAAAATTCAGGAGTTGTATTCAAGTCCTTCATAATCCCCATGCTGCAACAAGAGCATTCAATTCAAAGAAGCAGCAACTTGATCATAAATCACTTGGGGGCTACTGTGGAATATATAGACCCTGTGTATCTACACGGCCGCCCAAGAGTGCCCGAGAGGGATGCTGGGCCGAGCGTAAGGTTCAGAAGATAAGCCCCGCACCAGGCCCTGTTGCCATGCGGAAAGGGATATATCCCAGAGACAGTTGAGCAGATATTTAGTTATAAAAGATATGATTGTAATCCGAGTCGTTAGCAGGATAAAGATGTAAACTCTATCTTGTAAACCGACCATGATTCCAGTAACCGATCGGAATCCCCTAACCGATCGGGACTCTGTAAGCCGCGCCATCCTACTATATAAGGGAGGGGCGGGCGACAACAGGGGAACATTGACAACATAAGCCATAGCTAGCAACTCAAGCAATCAATCAGCTACGAGCGATCTTGAATAATCCTAGCACACAGGACTAGGGTATTACCTCAACCGTCGAGGGCCTGAACCTGTATAATCCCTTGTCTTGTGTGACCTTCGAGTTCTTGATCCAGCGCCTACCCCATAAATTCATTGTCGGCTAGAAAAGTCGAAACACATATATATATTAAAAAAGGGGACTTTCCTCAATAATACCCAAGTTTATATATTTAAAATATTTTGTCTTAAAATCTATAAGAGATGCCATTTTCTAAATTCTTCATCTCTAGACATACATTTATATAAATATCATCTTCAATTCAATCTACTTTATCAAATAATCTGAAGGACCATGTGGAGGTCTACCCAGGTTTGTGATGAGTATTTTGACTAAAATTGAGCTTGGTATGCTTTGGGTTGAGTTTGATTTGAGTTGGATTTCAAATTTGAAGCAATTTGGGCCTTTTTCTATTTTTCCAGTGCTACCGGCCATGGTAGCTCGGTGCTACCGGATGGGTGGTATCACCGGACCAAAGGGCCGGTGTGAAAATTTCAGAGAGGGTGTATTTTGGGGTTTTTGCTGAGCGGTGCTACCGGCTTTGGCAGCCCGATGCTACCGAGCGAGCGGTAGCACCTGCCCGAGGTCCTGTGTGAAAATTTTAGAGAGGGGTGTTTTCTGGTTTTGCGCAGAGCGGTGCTACCAGCCAGGGTGCGGTAGCACCGGTCTACCATAATGGTGCTACTGGCTTTGGGCGATAGCACCGGCGTAATCAGTAAAATTGAATTTCGATGTGTGGACTTTGATGAATTCAATACACATCTTTGTGGGCAATGCTATGTGATGTTTTTCCTTGTCTTTGATAGTTGCAGGATGACGGTGCTCGATCATGGTGAGGCAAAGGATGACCGGGACTAGGTGAGGTGTGTTGGAGGTCCAGATGGCCGGGGATCACCGGAAGATGATCGGAGACGGAGTCCGCGCAAGCCATGAAGACAAGGAAAGGGGAGATGCTAGCTAGACGCTGCTTGGATCGATGAGGACTGTCGGATTGCAGTCTAGTTGATAGGATAGCGGGTCTAGTTAGTGTGCTTTTAAAACCGTGCAAGAAAACCCTTTGTGTGTGGGTTTTGGGTGAGCCCTTGCATGGCTGAGTGAGTGGGTTAATCCAAGCCCTTGATGAGTGCTCTAGGGATGAGGGACTCATCCAAGGGTGGTAGGTGGCCCTTGAGTAGTATAAATAGGAGTGAGGGGGTGGCCTTCTCCCCTAAGGATGAAGGTTTTAGGTTTTGTGCTCCTTTGAGCTTTGCCCACATGAAATGTGAGGATTTGTAAAACCTTTCCTTCCAGAAAAGAAAAGATTCACACTTATATTCTTGTTCATTTCCTTTTACGCATTTACATTACGCATTTAAATTACGCAATTTATATTCCGCATTTACTTTCTTGCAATTTACATTTATGCAATTTGGATTTGCCTCCCCTCCTTCTAATTGCTTACGAATCTTTTGCTGGAGTTGTTGATTGGTTCTTTCCTTGAAATCATGTTTCAATCATCAAGGCTATCCATGCATGTTCTTGCAAGAAGTCGTTCATTCTGTTCTTGAATGCTCGATTTTGTAGTTTGCGTTCTCTCAAGTTTCTTCGTGTTCTTGTGCTTGCTGGGACATGTGGGGGGTTATCCAAGATCATCTTGATCATCAAAACCCCACAAGCAAGCCTCGATTGAAGTTCTTGCATTTTTATCGAAACTTGGTGTGTTCTTCCTTCCCAAGTAAAAAGGTCAGAACTTTGACATCGATACTTGTGATTGATGATTGGAACAAGTTCCTGACATCCCAAGGACCTTATGTACCAAGTTGCGTGAGTTTCTACCCAGCCGATCAAAAATTACCTTGTTTTTCCTTTTAGGATCATCTTTGTTTTTCAGATTTGTTCTTGAGCGCTTGAGCCGTTGCTTGAGCCTTCTGCTATCGGCCTTCTAAGCCGGTGCTACTGGGACCTGGCCAGTGCTATCGGCCTGACTGCTTCTTTTCTTGTTTCGATCAACTCTTTTTGAGCGCTTTGTTGATGAGGTTATTTGGAGTATTTGGGGAACATTATTTTTAAGTTGCCTCACCCCCCCCCCCTCTGTTCGCCATCCCGGTCCTTCAATTGGTATTAGAGCCGATTTTGCTCTTCCATAGATCTTGACCGGTCTCAAGAGCTATAGCAACGGACAAATATTACACCAAGCCTCCCATTTTTACTGGAGTTGATTTTTCTTTTTGGAAATCCCGGATGGAGTCATACATCACTGCCTAGAGCTTCCTGATATGGCAGAAGGTGGAACTCCCGTATGAGGTTCCTGCTGATGGAAACATCACGGCCGGAAATATGGCTGACGTTGTGGCGAATGCTAAGGCAAGGAACATTCTCATATAGGGTCTTAGCCACAGTGAGTATGATAGGATTTCTCACCTTCGCTCTGCTCACGAGATTTGGGTAACCCTCAATGCTTACCATGAGGGCACTACTCAAATCAAGATCGTGAGGTAGGACCAGTTCAAGCACGAGTACAACAAGTTTGATCAACGCACTGGTGAGAGTCTCGATGAGTGTTTTGGTTGGTTTACCAAGATTTTGAGCGACCTTCGAGCAGTCGGTTACATATACCCAGACTCGGACAATGCTCGGCATTTCTTAACCGCACTTGACCTTCGGGTTTGGGAGATGAAGGTGACCACCATCAAGGACACCACCGACTTGTCAACTCTGACTCTTGACGGGCTTTATTCTCGCCTCAAGACACATGAGATCGATGTCGTCTCACGAAAGACGAAATCTCAGTCGATGGCTTTGGTCACCGATCCTATTGGATCTTCTTCTTCTGTTGGTTTTTCCCTCTCCACCCTTTGCGAGCTAAGCGATGACCAAGCTTTCGAAAAATGAGCTTGCTCTTGCTCGCAAATTCTCTTATGCATACCAAGTTGTTCAAAATTTGTCCTCGGCGTAAATCTATTGCTCGCAAATTGGCGTCTCTTTCGGATGCATACGTTTGCCTTTGGCGGTTCGGCTGGCACAAAATTCGGCGACTCCCTCTGTCCCTCACATCCCGCAGGCCACAGCCCAAATCCATTCGCTCGACGCCACTCGTGACCTCACCTCCAGACTCCACTCGCGCTAGGGTTTCCTGAGTTCGGACCACGACTCGCCGCCCCACGGCGTTATTCCCATCCAAAGATCCGCGACCCCATCCAGCATCCATCCACTTCTCCTCGACCGCCGACGCCCAAGCTCGGGATTCGAGCTCGCTCCGCCGCCGCCAGACGTCGCCGGCTCTGGGTCTCTGTTGGTCAGCTCCTTCACCTCCCTACTGGTATGCTTCTCCCCAACCGGCCGACCCCCGCGAGCATCTCCGACTCTCTGGCTCTTCGCTAATCCGAGCCTTCGAGGCACTGATCTTCGCTCCCGCCGCCGCCGGAGCTTGCCCCCACCGCCACCGGAGCTTGCCTCTGTCGGTCACACCCAGGTATGCTCATGGTCAAGCCACGGCACCACGCCTCCCTTGGTCCCTCCTCCAGTCCTCCTCCTCAGCTCCTCCTCTGTCAGCAGCTCGCAACTGGCCTCTGATCGATGTCATAATGTGATTATGTGAATATGTGATGCATATGAATAATTGAATATAAGAATAGATATCAAATTGTATGATTGTCATTTGTCGATTGTATTTGTATCAATTTGTTGTATCAAATTGTTGTTGACGATTTGTATGATTGAATCAAATTGTTGTATGAAATGCATATGAATATCGTAATATATGATATGGATCAATGGATGGCTTGATACTTGATACTTTGATAGTTGTGTTGTCGACTTGTCAAGTCAAGAGGTTGTTTGAGAAATTTAGATAAATATATGCATATGCATTTAGCAAGTAGAATTTAGTGAAATCTTTTCCTTTTGTCTTTGCCATTGACAATTGTTGTTATTGGTTTGGGAGTTCAATTCTATATATGGGAGAGATGTATGCCATGCTTGTTTTGTTACCGCTACCGCCATCGATGTATCATATCATCAAATACAAATACAATGCATTTGAGTTCGAGTTCGAGGATGACAAAGAGGAACCGATGAATTTGAAGGCAATGAATCGGAAGAGCTTGCTGCATTATAAATTTATGTTATGCATTTGCTATTGACTATTGAGAACATTTATATTTTAGAATAGGAACCGCTATTTGAACTCTATTAGTATGTATGAATTATGATGTGTTAGACTCTATTTGTGGTCTGTTTGCTTGTTCCTTGTAAATCGCTATTGGCTTGTAGGGTTTTAATCTTGGAGAAAGTTGCTAATCTTCCAAATTGCTAAACTTCGTTATGTCATGGAGGATCTAGTCTGTTCTTTGTCATTCATTACATGGATTTAAGGCCATTTGTTTAAAGACACAATTGCTTCTTGTTACCGATTTAGGTATGTGGATTACATCTTTGGAAATGAGATCGAGGCAAGGATCTTTGCTAAAGTCCGTGGATGGGAGGTAATTAGTCATTTCTCCTCCTATAATATCTTCATTTGATGATTGTGTTTGCGACAAATCCTCGTGAAAATTTGTAGATCGAGAATGTTGAGGAGATCGCTTTGAAGTTTGAAGATCTCATAGCTGCCATTGGCTTCGGAAAACAAAAGAGGATCGTTGTGATTACTCAAGGTGCCGATCCAAGAGTTGTGGCCGAGGATGGAAAGGTATTTATTCTTGTCGCTTGATGCATAACATTTACAATATGATCTTGCATTTTGAGTATACAAACCTACTTTAATATTCTACTTTAATATTTGATGTCTTGCAATTTGCAAATAACTAGAAAAGAAAACTACAAATTTTTATTCATAATAAAATCAATATTATATATGAATTATATTAATTCTCGACGAGGGTCAAAACGCCGAGACCATAATTGCGCCAAAATACGACCTTGGCGCTGGCGGTGCCTAACCGCCACGAATCATGCCGAGCTTAACTCTTGAACACTGATGCATACAAGAGGGTGAGAGAGAGGAAGAGAGGTGGCATGATCACCTGCTTCGAGTGTGGTGGCCCCAACCACATTGGAGCGAACTGCCCCAAGCTGGAAAAGGGCAAGAATGACGTCGGCGGTTCGGGCGAGAACGACTACACCGATAAGAACCGCAACAAGAAGCCTTCAGTTCGCGAGCTGGTGCGAGAGAAGAAGTACCGCAACTTCTCCAAGAACAAGAAGCTCTTCCACCGCATCCTCGCCGCTCTCAACGACATCAACCTCTCCGACACGGAGACATGGAGCGACGAAGGCGAGGATGATCCACAAGAGAAGAAGGGCGGCGACGACTTCTCAGGCATGTGCTTCATGGTCGACGCTAACGGCATCAGCGACTCCGAGCTCTATAGTGACACGGACGAGGTACCCTCCTATGACCAGCTCAATGAAGCTTTTTGCAAATTAGGAAAATTTCATACTAGAGCTAGAGCTAGAGCTTGGTGTATAGAGCTTGAGAAGGAAGTAGGTACCTTGACTTGGGAGTTAGCTTCACTTAGATCTTTTCCCCCCTGAGTCACTAATGACTGTTTGTTGTGTGATGGTATTCTTGTGGAGCTAGAGAACCTATGGACTAAGCATTATAGTGTGTTGTCTGAACTTGATAGTCTTAGGTTGAAGAATGGACATTTGGCAGATTTCTACTTTAGGCGGGCCAAGATCACTCGGTGTTGAGCGTGGTATGTTATTGTCATCGTTGATGATTCTTCTAGGTATTCTTGGATATTTTTCATGGCCTCGAAGGAAGAGACCTTTTCTCACTTCAGGGGTTTGGTCAGTAGGTTGTCTATTGAGCTCCCAGGTGCATTACGAGCTATACGCAGTGATAATGGCACGGAGTTCAAGAATTCCTACTTTGAGAGTTTCTGTGTGGAGTCTAGTTTAGAGCATCAGTTCTCTTCTCCCTACGCCCCTCAGCAGAATGGCTTAGTGGAAAAGAAGAACATGAACCTGGTTGAGATGGCCAGTACGATGATAGATGAGTATAGTACTCCTAGGAAGTTTTGGGCTGAGGCTATAGCTACTGTTTGCCATATATCTAATCGCGTGTTTTTGAGAGCACATTTGCATCGCACGTCTTATGAGTTGAGGTATGGGCGAAAGCCCAGTGTGTCTCATTTTCGCGTTTTCGGTTGCAAGTGTTTTATTTTGATGTCTGGTAACCTAGATAAGTTTGAGTCTCGCTCTTTTGATGGTATCTTTCTAGGTTACTCGACTTCTTCTCGTAGCTATAGGTTCTGGAGTGTCGATACGCATAGGATCATAGAGACCTGTGATGTGACTTTTGATGAGGCTAGCCCATGAGCTAGACCGGATATTTCAGGCTCTTCTTATCCCTTCGAGACCATCTTTGTAGAGGATGAGGATGATGGAGATGATGGTGTTCCACCAGATCCAGTCTCCTCTACACCTGAGGTGCCTCCTGTTTCCATTTCTGCACCTTAGGGAGACCAGCCCTTCCCTTCCTACTCTTCTTTAGTGAGTGGCTCTGTTCCTACCTCTTCTGTTCGAGAGGTAGAGGCCACTTCAGCTTCTGGTCCTCCCCGACACATCCAGAAAGCTCATCCACCAGATCAAATCATTGGCGATGTGTTTGAGCGGGTCACTCACTCAAAATCAGGTTTGTCCAGTTTCTGCCTCCACTCTGCCTTTGTTGCCTGCTTTGAGCCGAATGATGTTTCTTATGCATTATCCGATGAGTCTTGGATTAATGCTATGCATGAGGAACTTGAAAACTTCGAGAGGTACAAGGTATGGCAGCTTGTCGAGCCCCCATCTGGTCATAATGTTATTGGGACCAAGTGGGTGCTCAAAAACAAGCAGAGTGAGGATGGGTTTGTAGTGAAATCTTTTGTGCTCTAGGTCTCAATGTAGTGAAATCTAGGGCTTAGATGAAATCTTGCAAAAACCTAGTGAAAAATGAGGCAAAATCCTTGATTGACACTCAAATTAGCAGCAAAAATTCAATGGTTAGTAATTTTTTTGGAATCAATCAACGGTTTGTAGGTCGGTAGTGTCGACGCCACTCTCGGTCGGTAGTACCGCTACTCGATCAAAGATAGTGCCGCCCTTGTCTAGCAAAGATCAAGACAACCCAGGCGGTATCATGCTATGGGTCGACAATCTGAGAGCTAGCATAGCCTGAGATCTTGCCGCTCCCGGCCCGACAGTTGAGTTTTTGCAAGATTAAATCAAAACCAGAGTTTGCACTGAGATTCTAGTGTTTCCTCTCATATATTCCTTGTAATCCTATCTCAGCAATTGTCGGAACCCGAATTCGCAATCCGAAACCTTCAGGTTTTCAAAGACTAGTCCTGTGATCAAGAGCTAGTGCCCACAAACGGTGACGGACGCGACGACGCCGCCCGGGCCGAAGCGCATTACCCAAGGTAAGCTTGGTTTGAGCCACTCGAGGCTGGCCCGCCCAACCCAAGGGTGCCACCAAGACACCCGCATCAAGAAGCGAAGCGGACTGCAGGACCGGCGAGGTCACCATGGTCATCGCTTCTCGCGGACGGCCAGCGTGGAGGTCCTTGAGGTCCCGGATCGACTCGGACGGACCCGACTTCGCCAAGGTCGGCTCGGCCCCTGCAGTGCACAGGTCAAATTTCTGTAAAGAGGGCCGGGCGGCTCGGACTCTGAGGACCGATGCTCGACCGCCAGGAGTCAAGGGCGGTCGGGTACGACGAGGAGAAATTTTTGCTCGTTTTCAAGGCAATGGCCACGACCGCGGTCTTGCAGGCTTGGCAGGAAAGCTTGAAGCCTTCTATGATGGACGGTGAGATGCCCGTGTTCTCAAGGATGACGACCACCAGGGGTGAATGAATGTCGAGCACGGCTTAACAAAGATTCAAGTTTATGGCGGCTAATCATTACCATTATCGTGCATGAAGCTCCCAGCCCCAACGGCATCGTTATCAGGCGCGGTGACCTGCAAAGCGCGACATGGTCTGCGAGACCAAGGCCTTGGCGCCGCAAGATGCTGCCCTCAAAGAAGGTCCAGAGGTGACGGAAAAGAACGCCTGCCAGAAGGCGGCGATCCAACCCAGCTGGGCAACAAAGGCCGCGGCCGCCGAGGAAGACGACACGACCAAGTGTGTCCACGCCTCGCCGGCTAAGTCCCAAATAGAACTCGAGCTCGACCTTCCTTCGCGCCAACAAGGGTATTTTCGCTGGGAGCTCGCGGATATGCTCGCGCTCCAAGGAGGTGATCGAGCACAAGTTACGTGTCGAGCCGATTCTAGACTCAGGCGCCGAATCGCGCTTCCCCCAGAGAAGGTTGCGGTCATCAAGGAAAATCCTTGATAAGCCTCAAGGCCGGTTTCATCCGCGAGATCGACTACCCGAGTGGAATATCACAATCATACACAACGGAAGTGTTTTCGGCACTAGTCCCGAGGATCGGTAGCTAGTGCCCACAATAAATAAAGAATTCATCTTTTAATATAACATGTTGAACAATCTTAAGGTCAATCTTACAATTGTGAAGCCTAGATGGCTTCAACTCGAGTAAAACGAATAGCAATGCATCCTCGAGACGCTTTACGTCTGGCTCATCTCCGATCAGAGGTCGTTTTAGCTATAGTGGAGGGTATTCCGCTGGGCGAGCCCATACACGCTTTCCTCGACGCGGCATTCCCACCCGATCCCGCTAAAAGGGATTGCGCCGAGCAAGCTTGTACAAGCTCGTGGATGGCAGGTGCTCTCACAGACGGAATGTTCCCAGATCACTCTGCATTCCCACCGAGGAGGGTAAGTCTCACTCAACGACATTCACTCGTGTCTCGTAGGGCGACTTCAGACAGATTTATGGTCGGTAAGGCCTTCCGTCTGATATTATCGCCGACGCATTACAGATGCTCGATATTGTCCTGACCACCGAGCATGTCGGGCCACGCCTTTAAAGGTACACCAACCGCCCACGCCTTCGCAGACCATTCCGCTTGACCGGGGCTCGATATCTCGCCCTTTCCCTGTGCAACCGGGGAGAAAGTTCAGCCATCGACACATTCACCAAATGGATTGAGGAATATCACAATCATACACAACGGAATAATAAATAAAGAATTCATCTTTTAATATAACATGTTGAACAATCTTAAGGTCAACTTACAATTGTGAAGCCTAGATGGCTTCAACTTCGAGTAAAGCGAATAGCGGTGGAGCGAGCCTAGATGGCTTCAACTCGTAGTAAAACGAATTCATCTTTTAATATAACATGTTGAACAATCTTAACGTCAATGAATCTAAGAATGTCGATGAATCCCATCAAAATAACATGCAACACGAACAGCATCCGACAAGGTTCAACTCCTAGATATTCGCTTGCAAAACTCCTCCTTCAAGACCAACTCGTCACACGCCAACCGCCTTTGAAAACAAGGAAAGCAACTGCAAGAAGTTGTCAAGAGCACACAACTTAACATATTACAGACATATAAGGAAGGCTCTACCTCACGGAGTCGACCGGTGACGCTGCTACCGGAGAACTTCCCTCATTTAGCTCGCCAAGGCGAAGCCGCGCTGATCTCAAAACCTTCGCCTGTGTCCCCGTGACTCTAGGCCTTTCTTCGCCACCACCGCACACCTTGACCGGGGCCTACGGACGACGTGCCGCGGCAGCCCGAGATCCTTCCACATCACCGCCGATCGACCTCACCGTAGGTACGGCAATCCCCGACCTCCGTCGTGGTTCCGCCAGCTGGAGGCGGAGTTGTTAAAAGAAGAAGATCCAACTTGTATTCCCTGTGGTTGAAGTTTGCAAGCCGGTCATCGGAGTGCCTCCCGGATGTCATGGTCGCTCCGCGGGCTCGGGAATCGCGGTCTCGCCAGCCGATCTTGGTCGGCGGGCGGATCGAGATGGTGAACAGAGGGGGGGTGAATGGTCGCAAATAAATTTTCCCAAAATACTCCAACAAAAAACCTCGACAAGATCGCTCAAAGAAAATTGTGAAAAACCCGAAAAATTAGACAACTATGTGTACCCCAAACTTGCATGGATAAGTACCATAAAATATGTGGGGATTTTTGAGTCACAATCCTGGTTGTCTAGTGTCCAAGATAAAGAGGAATCAATTCAACTCTTGCTTTTAGAAAGGAGATCAATTCAAATCACAAAAGTCACTTTCAGAAAAGCAAAAGCAGAATTTAAGAAACTGTCCTCAACTTGAACAGGAGGTTGGTGGGTTTATGCAGCTCAAGAAATTTTAAGAATTTTTCTCCCTATGAGAAGAAGAGTTGTGAAGAACTCCACCAAATTTCTCCTCAATAAACCATACAGAAAAAACAGGAAAAATCGAAGAGTACAGTCAGTCAAGAACTTCCAGCAGAAAGTTTGGGGCTCGGTTTTCACCTCATGGCGCCCAAACGGTGCAGCAACTGAACTCTAAAATTTTTCTGCAGGTGGATATAAGAGTCCCGCACCTCCTCCAATAAGAATCACTCAAAAATGATTTTTCTATATTTTTCTAAAAATCAAATACCAACTACTATGCGAAGAACAAGTTCTGGACAGAGTTGAAACTTGAAAGAAAAGATGATCTCTACTCAATCCAAGAGTGCAAAAGAGATGTAAAACCATATGAACATACTCAAAACATCCAAGATCAGCATTTAGAAGGAGGGGAGGCAAATCAAAATTGCGTGAAAGTAAATTGCGAGAACGTAAATGCAGGAAGGTAATTGCTGAATTTAAATTGCGTAAAGTAAAGACATAATGTAAATGCGCAATTTAAATTCACAATAAGGTAAAGAAAATTTTTTTGTATTTTCTGGAAGGAGAGGTTACAAAGCCTCATATTCATGTGGGCAAAGCTCAAAAGAGCATTCAAAAAACTCAAAACCTTCAAGGGGAGGAGGCTACCCCTCCACCCCTATTTATACTACTCTTGGGCCACCTACCACCCTTGGATGAGCCTACAAATCCTAGAGCACTCCATCAAGGGCTAGGATTAACCCACTCAACCAGCCATGCAAGGGCTCACCCAAAACCCACACACACAAAGGGTTTTCTTGCACGGTTTTCAAAGCATACTACCTAGACCCGCTAACCTATCAACTAGACCGCAATCCGACGGCCCTCATTGATCCACGCGGCATCTAGCTAGCATCATCTCCTTTCCTTGTCTTCTTGACTTGCCCGGACTCCGTCTCCGATCATCTTCCGGCGATCTCCCAACCGTCTGGACCTCCGACGCTCCTCGCCTAGTCCCGGTCATCCTCCGCCTCACCATGACCTAGCACCGTCGCCCTGCAATCATCAAAGACAAGGAAACACATCACATAGCATTGCGCAACATGATATGCAATAATTCCACACAAATTTACTCAAAGGCCGGTACTACCAACTCCTGGGGCCGATAGTGCCGCTCAGCAGTCAAGACTCAAATTGCTTCATTTTGAATTCCAATTCACACCAAACTCAAATTCAAGCACAACATGCTAAACCACAGTCAATTACTCATCACCATCAAGGATAGACCTCCACATGGTCTTTCAATCTCCCCTTGATGAGTATATTGACAAACACCCGAAAAGGCATAAATTTGAGTTTGTAAAAGGGAGAAGAAAGCAATTTGAATGCAAAGCCAGACTTGTCCAGAATAAGGAAATAAGATCATGACCAAGTTAGCAGAAAAAGGATTTTAGAGCTAAACTTTAGAGAGAGCAAGTTTTCAACAAAAGCTCTAAAAGATCCAATAAAACTCACAAGGAACATTCGAATATGCTTATGATCATAAAAATTTGCAATTGTCACAAAGATCATAAGAACCAAAGTGAATTAACATTTTTCCTTTGAAGATGTTTTTCTACATTTTCTCCCCCCTTTTGGCAATATAGGCATCAAGAAAGCATTTTTTTATATATTTTCTCCCCCTTTATATATGTATACATGAAATGCATCCTAAATGAGCTTTGAGAATTATCCAAGAGATCATAAATGCAAGATATGACACCAAGCTAGTCAATTTAGAAAATGACTGAACTAGGATGTCTCCAAGAACAAATTCATTTTGCTCACAAGCTTTGTTTACAAGATTTTATTTTAGCAAGATTTTAAGAAGTGCAAAACTTAGCAAAAGTTTCAAAGCTAGAAGCAAACACCACTCAAGGATCAAATGGAAAACCTAGAGTTCAACCTACTCAACACTTTGGGGAATCTTGAAGTGCATATAGAGTCCTTCGAGCTCATTTTTCAATTCATGCAAATTCTTCTTCTTTGATATTTTGAAAGACATAGCGGGGTGCAAATGTTTGACATTATTTGCATTCTTTACCCACTTATATTTTTGTTATTTTCATTTCTTAATGATTGACTCAAGCCATGTTCGATCACCCCAAGAGTAACTCTTAAGAGAATGATCTTGGTCATACACGATATATTCCAAGTTCATCCCAAGTGCAATGGGAGGCAGTCTCGAGAATATATAGTGTTGAGTTCAATTTTGCACAAAAGAGAGTCAATTTTTTTTTCTTAATTTAGCACATATGAGCAATTTTGAAGGACTAAAATATGGATCAAGAAAGTTTCACTCAAGTTGCTATAGGGACTCTAGAGAACTCCATAAATTCACAATTCATGGTAAAAACCTCTAGAGAGGAAACTTAGCAAGAAAAAGCAACATGTTTTTCATTTAGGATTTTCAATTTTCAGATTTTGACAAGCTTAGTATGATAGATGAACTTGGATAGACCTAAGCTAGTAATTTTCTCCAAAGATGTAGCAAGGTGCATTACATGAAGATTGAATCAATTGCATAATAGACAAAGCTCATAAAATAAAAAATCAAGTCTATATGCAATGCATGAATAGATTCCCAAACTCCCCCTCAACATGTGAATCAATTTTAAGCACAAATTTGGTTCGAATTGAGTTATTAGCAGAATTAGGCAAATGGAAAACTCAAAGAACTCAATCGAAGTCAAAAACACAGAATGAGGAGAGAAAGATCGAGAAACTGCAAACTGGGTGATCAAAGAGCATAGAAAAGATGGTAGAGATACTACAGCTTAAACTCTCTCTCATCTTCCCCATATGACTTACAAAGGAAAGCTAGCTCTCAAACTCCAGCCTAGGAGCAAACACAGACCCTGTCTACCCAGGGGGCCCAACACCTGCTAGACCTACAAGACTGTGAGTGAGCTCAACCGAGAAGAAGAAAAGAATAGCATCCTAAAGCATAAGATGAGAGGTCCATGCCGAAGCATGCCAGAAGTCTAGGTGAAGTGGACTCAACAAAGTGAAAAACAGCCCAAAGATACCCAGAAGAAACAGAAAGGAAATGCTGAATATAAACATATAAACATATAATACAGATCAGCTCCCCCTCAAGATATGCCATATCGGCTCATAATCCCAAGCTCCCCTCTTAAGGCAACAAACCTAGAGCTATCCAAAGGCTTGGTGAAGATATCGGCTATCTGGTGGTCACTCTCTACGAACTGAAGCACGATATCCCCTTCTCCACATGGTCTCTAAGGAAGTGATATCTAATATCAATGTGCTTGGTCCGGGAATACTGCACTGGGTTTTTATCAATGCAAATAGCAGAAGTGTTGTCACAGAAAAGTGGCACACTCTCTATCTCTAATCCATAGTCCCGCAAGGTCGATCTCATCCAGAGAACCTGGCTACAACAACTGGCTGCAGCAACATACTCGGCCTCAGCGGTGGACTGTGCAACCCCAGACTGCTTCCTAGATGACCAAGAAACAAGAGAAGTGCCAATGAATTGGCAAGTGCCAGATGTGCTCTTCCTATCTATTCTACAGCCAGCAAAGTCTGCATCGGAAAAGGCTCTAAGAGATAGACAGGAGAAGGAAGAGTACCAAATACCATAATCAATGGTAGCATGAAGGTACCTGAAGATGCACTTCACCGCATGGCGGTGAGAGACACGAGGAGAAGCCTGAAATCGAGCGCACATACACACAGCAAAGTGTATGTCCGACCGAGAGACAGATAGATACAAAAGGAAGCCAATCATGCTCTGGAATTCTTTCTGAACACACTCTACTCCCCCTAAGGCACACTCCAAACTCTCACCTCACAAGAGATAGCTAGAAAGCTAGAGGAAAAGAGATAGGATCTAAAACCATATGTTCTCTAAGGAGCAAGATGACTCAAGGTAAGAAGCAACCTGACTATGCTAGAAGCCCAATCAAAAGACTCTAGACAGACAGAACACAAGCTCTATGTATAAAAAGGACCACAACCTCCTAAGAGACCCAGAAGAAGCCTAGGGAAGACAAGGGAATACTCAGCTGCTACCTAAACTTGAAAACTGCTAAGACACTAAAATGCAGGAAATTTCAATAATATCTCCCCTAAAAGCTGGACATTTACTCAGCAGACAAAGGAGCAGCAATCACATATATAATCACAATATACCATCTTAACAATATCACACACCAAATTCTAACCACAATTAGCAATATAAACATGACAACTAGTCCCACATCATCAAGAACCCATCACCATTATCAACACTTGAAGAGGTACTTACCTGCTGTAGTGTAGTGCAAGTAGCGGTAGCTGACTTGAAGTGGATCCAAAAAGCAGAGGGATAAGACTTAGAGATAATCCTAGGATGATGGTCTTCTCCTTGCCAGAAAGCCTACACACATGCATCCAACAAATCTATGCTTTCGAAACTGGGGTTAGGCAAATCCAGTTCCTAGGCACGGATGGACAAGATACAAAGATGGTGTGGCAAACGATCATCTAGAGCATGAACATGATGCAAATGACAATACAAGATCATGAATCACAACCGAGCTAACAATAGCATCAAGATCCATATATTCATAGAAAGCCGTGAGAGCATACCCACATGATAAACAACAGCAAGGTGCATCATAGCAACATCATGCTGGCAGAAGAAGCTAAGCAAGGTGCATCACAGCAACAAAATGCTAGCAAGGATCATGTGCAAGCCTAGAAATACATGGATCAAGATACTACCCTAAACATGGCAATGAGCATGTAAATGAAGAAATACCACAATGAAGCACAACAACATACTACTAGATATAACATGAGCAAGATAAATGAAGACAACCAAAGAGGATCATGCATAAAACAAACCAATTAGCAACATCAAGATCCATTTATCCATAGTCTTAATAACAATATTTACATGCTGCGAAAAGGCCCGTCAAAAGAAGACCAAACAAAAGGTCATGAGGACACAGGCAGCATGAAAGTAAATGGTGACCATGGACACATAGATGAGAAGCTACTTATGGCAACACTCTATGCATGATGATGAATACATGTCATGAATGAATAACACAAGCTCATGCAAAATAGGTATGAAGCATATAAGCATGAAGGAAAATAAAAGGTGATCATGAACAATATAAGTCATACAGCGACAGCTAGATCATATGACCCTAATCTCATGAAAAGCACTCACATGTAGCACAAAGTCTGACAAACAAAGTCTAAACAAGGCTAATCATGGATGTAATAGAAAATCAGGGTCATATAACCTAGATACTACTCATGACAAAATAAAGTAAATGATATAAAGCACGTGCCCATAGTTAATACAAATGCTCATACCAAATGAACAATATCATGGACAGGATAAAAACAAGAAAACCACATGCTGGGGAAGGGCTCATGAATACAAGATATAATACATGAAGCACAAAACATGGCCGGGGAAAACATACTATGGTACAAAACAAGAAAGACAAAAAACTAACAAGACCTAGCAATGTACATATAATACACATGGGAACAAGAGCAATCACAACATGTCATGGAAGTGATGATCACAAGCATAAAGGGCATGAGGGTATGAGATTGCTCACCATGGAAGTGGAAGTGCCCAATGTTGTTATCATGAAGCTCAACACCCGTGGAGCTAAATACGAGGCAGACGAAGTTGAAAGTACATGCAAGTTAGCATGATGTACATGATGGTTATGCATGAAGATCAAACCTTCTAGAGACAAGCTGCAAAGGCCAACTCGGAATTCACATCGAGTGCCAACACTGAAAAGCGACAAAACCGATCCCAGAGGAGACTAGGAAAGACCAACATGAGCAACACAATTTCCTGCAACTATTGCCGTGAGTGGGCACCTCGAAGAAAAAACGAGGTCCACTACTTGCGCACGATGGAGATGATGCCTCGAACAACTCATGGACTAAGAATCGAACTAAGAAAGCACAAGTCCACAAGATAATCCAAATCCACTCCACTAGGTAGTAATCAAATCCTCATGCTAGCCTTAAGCGACTCATGCCATGAGAAAGGCAAAGAGCACCTAATAGCATCATCGCATAGACATAACACAAGGAATCGGCACAAAAGGGCAAACAACTACAAATGTCCATCATTCCCGCCAACAAGGGCAAGCACAATCAAAATAGGGAAATCACCTGGACAAGCAAACAAAACACCTAAACTACCCGCAAGAACACCAAGAAGAAATTCAACTATAAATATAAGGGTGAATACAAGGCAGAAGATGTAGAAAATAAGGCAATGCACATATGAATGATGCTAACATGACAATCAATGTATACATAGCATCAATAGACAAGAATAAGCAAGCATAGCCTTAAAACTACTACCACCATGAGCAGTTATTAACAATTAAGCACATAACTAGGGCACAAGTATGAAAATAACAAGATAGGGCTCTAGCTAAACTTAACTGCACAAAAGGGAGATCAAATCCTAGATCAAAGCAGTTATTACCAATATAGCACATACCAGAGCATTTGACATGATATCAACAGAGAATTAGCTCTAGCCAAAATTAATTGCACAATCGAGAGGGATAATGCAAGCAATGCCTACTCATGATACAAGTAAAATTCTAGCCATTGACCTAGGCCATTGCCGACTACCAAAATAATACAATCAAGCAAATGTAGACAGACAACACAAGCCATGTGGCAAGAATGGCATGATAGCAAAATTAATTTTCAACCTAGGCATGCAAGCATCAATATCTAAACATCATCAATGGTAGGCAAGGCATCAAGAATAACCGGTGGTAAAAGAGCAACCTAGTATATCTATTAAAAAAAGGAGAAAGGTCGCTAGGTTCTCACCTCACTTACCATGATGATTCAGATGGTCCATAGGAGTCAATTACGATCAACCAAGAAAACCACTCCACCATGGGCCATCAGTCAAGATCAATCACAAGAAAACCATCGCCAAGTTTGGAGCAGTCCACACTAGTCGCCGGCTCTCGGATCGGTGAAGATCCCAAAAGAGAGCACCACCATAGCTCTGATACCAATTGAAGGATCGAGATGGCGAACAGAGGGGGGGTGAATGGTCGCAAATAAATTTTTCCAAAATACTCCAACAAAAAACCTCGACAAGATCGCTCAAAGAAAATTGTGAAAAACCCAAAAAACTAGACAACTATGTGTACCCCAAATTTGCATGGATAAGTACCATAAAATATGTGGGGATTTTTGAGTCACAATCCTGGTTGTCTAGTGTCCAAGATAAAGAGGAATCAATTCAACTCTTACTTTTAGAAAGGAGATCAATTCAAATCACAAAAGTCACTTTCAGAAAAGCAAAAGCAGAATTTTAGAAACTGTCCTCAACTTGAACAGGAGGTTGGTGGGTTTCTGCAGCTCAAGAAATTTTAAGAATTTTTCTCCCTATGAGCAGAAGAGTTGTGAAGAACTCCACCAAATTTATCCTCAAAAAACCATACAGAAAAAACAGGAAAAATCGAAGAGCACAGTCAGTCAAGAACTTCGAGCAGAAAGTTTGGGGCTCGGTTTTCACCTCATGGCGCCCAAACGGTGCAGTAACTGAACTCTAAAATTTTTCTGCAGTTGGATATAAGAGTCCCGCACCTCCTCCAACAAGAATCACTCAAAAATGATTTTTCTATATGTTTCTAAAAATCAAATACCAACTAATGTGCGAAGAACATGTTCTGGACAGAGTTGAAACTTGAAAGAAAAGATGATCTCTACTCAATCCAAGAGTGCAAAAGAGATGTAAAACCATATGAACACACTCAAAACATCCAAGATCAGCATTTAGAAGGAGGGGAGGCAAATCAAAATTGCGTGAAAGTAAATTGCGAGAATGTAAATACGGGAAGATAAATGCTGAATTTAAATTGCGTAAAGTAAAGACATAATGTAAATGCGCAATTTAAATTCACAATAAGGTAAAGAAATTTTTTTTTGTATTTTCTGGAAGGAGAGGTCACAAAGCCTCATATTCATGTGGGCAAAGCTCAAAGGAGCATTCAAAAAACTCAAAACCTTCAAGGGGAGGAGGCTACCCCTCCACCCCTATTTATACTACTCTTGGGCCACCTACCACCCTTGGATGAGCCTACAAATCCTAGAGCACTCCATCAAGGGCTAGGATTAACCCACTCAACCAGCCATGCAAGGGCTCACCCAAAACCCACACACACAAAGGGTTTTCTTGCACGGTTTTCAAAGCATACTACCTAGACCCGCTAACCTATCAACTAGACCGCAATCCGACGGCCCTCATTGATCCACGCGGCATCTAGCTAGCATCATCTCCTTTCCTTGTCTTCTTGACTTGCCCGGACTCCGTCTCCGATCATCTTCCGGCGATCTCCCAACCGTCTGGACCTCCGACGCTCCTCGCCTAGTCCCGGTCATCCTCCGCCTCACCATGACCTAGCACCGTCGCCCTGCAATCATCAAAGACAAGGAAACACATCACATAGCATTGCCCAACATGATATGCAATAATTCCACACAAATTTACTCAAAGGCGGTACTACCGACTCACCGATAATGGCCGCCGATAAGTGCCGCTCGTGATCAAGACTCAAATTGCTTCATTTTGAATTCCAATTCACACCAAACTCAAATTTGCTCCAGAGGAGATTTCTCCGCCACCCGAGAAAATAGCTCATATTGTGTGGTTGGAAGCAATAGTTGGGTGAGAAAATTTGAAGTCCACATGGGTGGGTATTAAGAGGGCAAAATTGAAACCCTATCTTGAGGAGATTCCCCTCTTTTTGCTCTCTATTGCGGTTTTCTTCAAAATGTGAGCAGCAATTCTTTAAACCCCTTCAATTTTGCTATGGTAATTTCAATATGTCGTCAATAAAGTTTAGGTTGCACTGGAATTGTGTACGTGCTTTCAGATTTCACACTCTTTATTTGACAAGCGCATATCTATTTAATTTTGTAGTGCGATCTCTCGCTTATATATATGGAATTATTATTGCTATCATGTGGTAATCATATTAGAGTTTAGGCGGCGAAACCTCACGCCTCTGCTCGAGGGTGCTTATTTATAAATATGCTGAACGAAAGGGCATATTTATAAGCGAAGCGCCTCGAATTGTCCACGTTTTTGATTAATTGAGGATATAGTTCGAGCAAGTTCTCGAAGTGTTGTACAACTTAGAGTAGATTTCGTAGCGTTTCTCTGGTGTTCTCCGGATACACACCCTCTTGACCTGTTGTCGAGACGTATCCGGAGAACAATGAGATGTCACAAATTTTCTCTCGAGTTGTACAACGGCTTAGGAACTTGCCCAACCATATATCCTCGAATGGGATTAGGACCTAACCTATGTAGAGATTAGGACTCATCGTTGGTACCCTTGATTTGTTTCATTGTAGTAGAAAGATTTGCAAGCTATCTGACTAGCTATATAATTAGATTATTTGATATCGTTGTTGATGTTAAAATTTATGTCTCTTATGTAGGGAATTGGCGTAAGCTTTAAACCGTGGAAGAAGCTAGGTATCGATCGTGAGTACATTTATATATCTTGGAACCTCGCCCACTATTTTGCAAAGGTAATATTAATTGAAATGATGTCTCAATATTTAAAATAGCTATAGCTAGTTGTCGCCCAGCTTTTTCCATAATTTATTGTGCTAAATTTAATTGCAGATGGACCGTGAGGAATGGATGTATCGTAAAAGCCGTGTGAGTGCTGAATTTCAGAGGGTGTTAAGGAGTTCAAAAAATTGCGTAAGATCTACATGGTGAGGAGGGTGTAAACTTCATATATTGTCCTTGCATTGATTGCACCAACTGAGGAGATTTAACAACTCATCTCAAATTGAGGACCACCGATTCGACGTGGCTTCGTGAGGAATTACACATGTTGATCCATCACGGGAGGCAGTAGTACCACTCCGATATGCAACGAAGATACGGTGGAACCGGATGACGAGTTGCGTACCGATATGTTTGAGGAGGATAATTTGGAGCAAATGTTGCGGGATGTGGAGGGTAATTACACGGAAAGAGAGTTTGAAAAGTTTAAAAGCTTGATAGAAGATTTATGCCAAAACGCTGCTCACAAAGTTGGAAAGCGGAATACACCAAAGTTGGGTTCGGTCCTTGCATTGTTCGAATCAAGGCAAAACACCGCTGGATGATACAAGTTTCAATGCACTACTAGTTCTTCTATCGGATCCGCTCCGGAGGGAAACGAGTTGCCAACAAGCATTTATGAAGCGAAGAAGCTACTATGTCCCATGGGAATGGAAATAGAAAGGATACATGCATGTCCGAATGATTGCATCTTGTACCGTAACGCACATCGAGCTGCACGCTTGTCCAGCTTTATGTGTGCCCCTAGACAAACAAAAGGAGAAGCGAACGACAAGAAGCGAAGAGCCGGGCAACGACGGTGAAGAGGTCATCACTAAAGGTGCACCGCTAAGGTATTGTGGTACTTTGCCCATCATTCCCCGTCTCGAGCGTTGTTTGCAAATCCGAGAGAGGCAAAATTGTTATGCTGGCATTACGAGTCTCGAAGGAAGATGGCAAGCCGAGACACCTCGCCGATTCGCTCAATGGAGAAACATCGATTGGAAACATGAGGAGTTTGGTGCCAAATGAGGAACATAAGATTTGGGTTGAGTACCGACTGAATGAATCCATTTGGTAACATGAGCAATCGTCACAAAGACTCGCCGCTTCATAGGTATCTACAACCTCCTCCTTGGTCAGGCATGAAGCGGAAGTATATCATGATGTCATTACTAATCTCGGACCCAAACAAATGAAATGATATTGATGTGTACCTTGCACCATTGATCGAGGATTTCGTAAAATTGTGGAATGAGGGGGTCATCGTGGGATGCGCATAAAGAGAGCATTTCACCCTACGGGCTATGGTATTTTGCACCATAAATGATTTCCCGGCCCTTGGTAATTTGGCAGGTTACAGTACGAAAGGAGCCAAAGCGTGTCCTATTTGTGAAGAGGAGACTGAGAGTCTATGGCTGCCGAATTCCAAGAAAACTGTGTATATGGGTCACCGTGAGGTTTCACCCAAGTCATCGACACCGTGAAGATGGATGACAAATTTGATGGGAAAAGGAAGTCCGCTCGCACCGCAACCTATGAGTGGAAGCCAAGTGTATTCACGTAGAGGATATCGATGTTCAAGATGGAAAGAGCCAGAATCTGTTCGCCCTAGGACCATTTGGAAGAAGAGGTCAATATTCGGGACTTACCGCATCGAAGGAGTTAGATGTCCGGCATTGTATTGATGTCATGCATGTTGAGAAGAATGTCCGCGATAACTTGGTTGGCATCCCGCCGAACATACCGGGAAGACTAAAGATGGTGTCAATGCTCGCCGCGACATGGCCTACATGGGAATCGTGCCCAGACTTGCAAAGTGATAGAGGAGGATGGAAAAGGCCCGACATCCTCGCTGCATGCTACACCCCGCCCAAGAAGGAGAAAGAAGATCTCTGCAAATGTCTCTAAAGTATTAAAGTTCCATCTCGCTACTCCGCAAACATTAAGAAGCTTGTGTCTATGGATGATTTGAAGTTGTTGGGCATGAAGTCCCATGACCGCCATGTCTTGATGACCCAAATGCTCCTGGGCTGTAATCCAAATATTCTCCCAGAGGATGTCAGTTGGCAATCACAAAGTTGTGTTATTTCTTCAATGCGATCTCCCGCAGTTATTGACCCCGATGTACTAGACAACTTACAGAGTGAGGTGGTGCGGACTCAGGTCACCTTGAGATGCATTTCCCACCGCCGTTCTTTGATGTAATGGTCCACCTTGTTGTTCACCTTGTCGAGAGATTAAGATATGTGGACCCGCTTTCCTACGCTACATGTATCCGCTCGAGAGGTACATGGGTATATTAAAGTCAGACGTGAGGAATCGGCCGAAGCTCGAGGGTAGTATTGTTGAAGGTTATGGACCAAGAGGTTATTGAGTTTTATGTGGACTACCCGGGTAAAAGACAAGCAATCGGTGTTCTCAGATCTCGCCATGAGGGCAGACTTGCGGTAAAGGAACCGCGGTCCAAACTAATGAGTTCGAGGTTTGATATGTATTGCAAGGCGATTTCACAGCCTTGCGTAATAGCGCAGGTTCGCCCATACATCGAGCAAGATAAGTTGATATTACGAAGAGAATCCACAAATGGATGAGTTTCCATCGCACAAGAACACAATGATCGATTCTCACATGGTTCAAAGAAAAGCGGAGGTCTCTTTATCGAGAATGTAAAATGGTTGGTCGACGGACCAAGATTTAATGTACGATATGGCAGGGTAATGATATTAATGGTTACACCTTTTACATCGAGAGTCAAGATGCCAAGAGTACCGGCCCAAAACAAAGGTGTGAGTATAAATGCTTTCTCGATGATCATCACTCAAAATAGCTTCCCCAACCGCAATGAACTCCTACTATGGGATGATCAAGAAATTTGGGAGCTCGACACGGAATATACCAAGTTCCATTGTTCGATGTAAGTGGGTACGACTTCCACATGGAGTGAAGGTCGACAAGAGAGGCTTTACTATTGTGGATCTCAAGAGACTCGCCACAAAGATGATCCGCTTTGTCCTTGCGGCAAGCAACTCAAGTCTTTTACGGCGCGATCCGCCAATCCAAGGTTGCACGCCGTTCTTCATGGCAAGAGACGGATCGTAGGAGTTGAAGATGTTGTAGATGAAGAAGAGTATAACCAATTCGATGAGATACCTTCATTTGCGAGATGAGGCTTGTCTTAGCGATGACGACACACATGGAGCCAATTACATGCGAGTAGATCATCATGAAGGGCAATATTGTAAATAAATGGACTATTATAATGTATGTAAAATAGTATTGTAAATCCAAGGTGATTAATTGCTGTTTGAGGCTTGATGGAAATGCATGCAATTTCTCTTTATGCCTGACTTTGTGCCATAATTTGTGAAAGAAAATTCCATTTGACTAAATTATTGTTGGGAAAGCTTGTAAATAGTTGAAAGTTCATTTCTGGAAATTTTCGTGATAATTCCAGATTAATTCGAAAAAGTTTTGACTTTTCTACGCTTTTACGCGACAAATCATGTCTACGAAATGAATTTTGGCATATTTCTTGAATGAGGTCGCTTTTTCCAAAAATTATTTTATGAAAAGTTTTGCAAGATCCTGAAATATGTTTCTTCAAAATTTCTAATAATTTCAACAATGTATGACAAAGTTATGGCATTTTCTCTTTGATGAAATGCTGAAAATTCAGAACTTGCGTATGTCCGAAAAGGAATAGTGCAATAAACTACATCAAGATGTCGGTTTTATTAAAAAAGTGATACCGACGACTAACATCGTTGTTCTATTAGAAAAGTGATGATCAAGCATCAAGATTCGGTTTTATTAAAAGAGTGATACTAATGATGAAGCATCAAGATTCGCTTTTCTTAAAAGAGTGATACTAATGATGAAGCATCAAGATTCGGTTGTCTTAAAAGAGTGATACTAATGATAAAGCATCAAGACGCTTTTATTAAAAAGTGATACTAATGACTAACATCGTGGTTGTATTAGAAAAGTGATGATAAAGCATCAAGATCGGTTTTATTAAAAAGTGATACTAATGGTGAAGCATCGATGTCGGTTTTCTAAAAAGAGTGATACTAATGATTAAGCATCAAGATTTGGTTGTCTTAAAAGAGTGATACTAATGATAAAACATCGAGATCGGTTTTATTACAAAAGTGATACTAATGACTAACATCGGGTTCTATTAGAAAAGTGATGATAAAGCATCAGTATCGGTTTTATTAAAAAAGTGATACTAATGGTGAAGCATCAGTATCGGTTTTATGAAAAGAGTGATACTAAAGATTAAGCATCAGTATCGATTTTCTTAAAAGAGTGATACTAATGATAAAGCATCAGTATCGGTTTTATTAAAAAAGTGATACTAATGACTAACATCAGGGTTCTATTAGAAAAGTGATGATAAATCATCAGTATCGGTTTTATTAAAAAAGTGATACTAATGGTGAAGCATCAGTATCGGTTTTCTAAAAAGAGTGATACTAATGATTAAGCATCAATATCGGTTGTCTTAAAAGAGTGATACTAATGACAAAACATCAGTATCGGTTTTATTACAAAAGTGATACTAATGACTAACATCAGGGTTCTATTAGAAAAGTGATGATAAAGCATCAAGATTTCGGTTTTATTAAAAAGTGATACTAATGGTGAAGCATCAAGATCGGTTTTCTTAAAAGAATGATACTAATGATTAAGCATCAAGATTTTTCTTAAAAGAGTGATACTAATGATAAAGCATCAAGATCGGTTTTATTAAAAAGTGATACTAATGACTAACATCGTGGTTCTATTAGAAAAGTGATGATAAAGCATCAAGATCGGTTTTATTAAAAAGTGATACTAATGGTGAAGCATCGAGTCGGTTTTCAAAAGAGTGATACTAATGAGTAAGCATCAAGATCGGTTTTCTTAAAAGAGTGATACTAATGACTAACGCAATTCTTAAAACCCCCCATAACCATTCAAGCAAGCCATTCTCCACGCGCCTAGCCGCCTCGCCTTCCGCCACGCCTCCGCCCGTCGCCGACGCTTAACCCTAGCCGCCGAGTGCCGCCGCGCCCGTCGCTTCGCTTTCACGCCTCGCCTGTCGCCGACGCCGAGGACGCCTCGCCTGTCGTCTCGCCGAGGACGCCCACGCCACCCCCACATCGCCTCGACGCCGACGCCGCCTCACCCTCCCGGTGCTCTTCGACGCCGACGCCGCCCGCGCCGCCGAGGTGTGTCCTAGCCATCTTCACTCCCGACGCCGCCTCGCCTCGCCATCTTCACTTTCAGCCGACGCCTCCTAGCCGCTTGCATTTCGCTCGCCAACGTCCTGTAAGTATTTTATACTGCGCCTTATTCTTTTAAGTGAATGCAAAGGGCCACTTATGTGTTTGACTTGGGGACCTTGCATGAGGGCTTAAGTGTTCTGTGGAGGATATCCGGGACTAGAATAGATGATTTGTGACAACAAACTTGACACCGTATATATATATAATTGTGATATACTTGGTTAGTGTAATTGTCATTCACAAGGAAATGCTTATCGTAATATTCATCGCTATATTGCTTATCGTAATATTCACCGCTAAGTGTTGTGTCCGAATGGGTCAAGTTAGGCGGCCTCAGATTTTTATTTCTGCATTTGGTATAGCGACCGAGGAAAGCGGTTCAAGAATATACTTCTTCGATAATTGTATGATTCCAAGAACTCGTGGGAGCCGTGGTCATTGCCACTTAACCAAATAGTAAAAAAAGAGTAATGATTCTTAGACGGTTATCCTTAACCGATCTAAGATTTTGGTTGGGGAGAGCAGCATAGATATACAAATGTATGTTCATGTTGAAGTGTATGGGGGTGTGGATGCAAGTATGTGTAGCATGTGTATGTGGAAGTAGTGCAACACACCATGTTAAAAGTGTGTGTTGGTGTGATATAGCCATATAGGTGTGTGTTGCGTGCGCCCCTTGTTGTCAAAAAGAAACGATCTTTGTCGATCCAATTTACTTTATATTATTTTGTGAAGACATTTGACTTGGCGACAATTTCATCGGATAGTGCATGTAAATCAAGATATTGACTTGGGGACCTTGCATGAGGGCTTAAGTGTTCGCCACTATCCAAAGAAAGTAGTTGAAGTGATTCTGAATCGTGCATGTTTGACTAACATTTGATTAACTTAAAACCCGTCAAGTATTGAATTGAAATTGTGGAAAGGTTGTCACAAATCTATCTGCTTTCGCCTATTGTGGCGAGGAGGGCCTCTTAAGGCAACCCGACATCTCGAGAACACTCTAATAATCAACTTGAGCTCTATGTTAGTTGATTTATACTATGAATTGCATACTATGTTCTTTAGCTCTTTGTTCTCATTTTCTCACACCGCCAACTTGAGCACTCTAATAATCAACTTGAGCTCTTTGTTCTGTCTTCCGTCAACCGCCATTTTCTTTTAGTTCTTGCTTCATCGTAATATTCACTTTTAGCATATTACTTTTGTTTAGACATGTGTTTACTTTCAACATATTACTTTTGTTTTATCTCAAAGATATGTTAGAGTTTAGGTTATGTAACCTACGCCTCCTGCTCGAGAGTGTTTATTTATAAATATGCCGGAATAGCATATTTATAAGCGAGCAGCCTCGAATTGTCCACGTTTTTGATTAGTTGAGGATATAGGTTCGGCAAGTTCTCGAGCTATGTTGTACAATCTCAGAGTTGATTTCGGTAAGCGTTTCGGTGTTCTTCCTGATACACACCCTCTTGACCTGTTGTCGAGACGTATCCGGAGAACAATGGAGATGTCAGCCAAATTTTCTCCGGTTGTACAACGGCTTAGAACTTGTCTTAACCACATATCCTCGAATGGGATTAGGACCAAACCTATTTAGAGATTAGGGTTATCGCTGCTACGATTTAGTTCACAACAGATATTGCATGTTATGCCGCTACTAACTTGACCTTCTTGTGTTGCTATTCTTGCATTAGTACATTAATGCTCATATTCTCTGCTGATGTTGTGAAATCAAACTTGTTGGTGTAAGTAAACATCTGCTAGTGCTAAATTCACTTGTCATATGGAATGGGCTTTTGTTTTTATCCGAGTTGGTCAATAGATAGACTTTGTTCTAACAATTGCATACTATGAATTATCTGTTGATCCTTTACAAGATTTATTGTCAAGTGCATATAGTAGCTTCAAATTGCTTTCTCTCATGTCACACATATGACCTTATCAGATAAGAAAACTCAAAATGTCGCAACTAGAGAGCATCGGCTCGTCAGCGACAGTAGAAGGTGCCTTGAGGGTCGAGCATGGTTCCAACTACTCAAGGGCCGAGTAAGGTGAGGAAGAGCCGAGGACCAAACAAAGGGGCTACAGGGAGAACGCCGCAGATTCTCCGCTTCAATGGAAGGGGGGTCTGCACGGGCCCTCCTAAGTACATGGGGCGATACCGGTCATTTATTGGCCAATTGGTGAGGGAGAGAGTGCCCATAACAATTAAGGATTGGAGAAAGGAAGTCAGCGCATGAGCAGAAGAATCGGTTATGGGACGAGGTTAAGAGTAAATGGATTATAGAGGAGGACGATGAACCCACAAATGAGACTAAGACGCCTTTGAATAGGATGGGTGTGGCCTTGAGGCACTTCAAGACCCTTATGCACGCCGAGTACGCGCTGAAAGGCCGTACACCATTCGAGAAGTATCCATTTGTGACCACTGATGTTTGGGCGGAGTTCACGAGGATGAAGGGTACGCCCGAGGCAGCGCAGCTGAGAGAGAGGAACACCGCCGTCCGTGAGGCTTAACACGCACCCGCACTACCTCGCAGACATGCGGCTATGAGGGAAGAAGGCGAGGGGGCGCGATAAGCCGAGGAGTGCGCCACTCTGACGGTGATGCTTTTACTCCCACATATCTCGAGGAGCGGCACGCAATCGGGTATTAGCGAGACAAAGAAAACCCCGACGGCAGCTTGTAGTTGCAAACCCTACTACCGCCAAGTCGTCTCTACCATCAGAAGACATCTAACTTAGTACAATACAATTGACCTAACTTGTTGTATTTCAAATCTAATTCAGACTCACTTATTACAGAAGAGGTAAGCCAAATAAAAGAATAGGGGACCTTCCTGTGGGGAACCGACCCCGGGACTCCACTGATTCACCCAAGTGCGTGGCATATCTCAAGTGAATCAAGGGAACCTCGGGCGTCCCGTGATTATACCCGTGTTGGTCCCAAGATAGTTCGCCAACACGCAGCATTCTCATCCAACAGCTTGACATCACAACACATACATAATTAGCGGAAGCATAAACGTTATTACATACCAAAAGTAGGACTGCTGTCCTCAACGACATATTTAGAGTTATTACATCAAGTAGCAAATGAAAACATAAGATAAACAACAAACGGGCCAGCATGGCATGCCCCCAAACCCTCGTGCAACCAACTAGGGCAAGAACGGCGACTAAACGTTAGAACCATCGAATCGCCTGCAAAAAGTCCCCTGTAATGCCTCATCCTCACCGCAGCAAGTGGATAATCCGATTGAGTACAAAGAGTGTACTCGCACAATAATATACATTGTATGCTGATTTCTAGCTACATGTGGTTGCTACATCAAAGGAAGGCAAATGGCAATTTCAAAGATAAAGCAATTTTTGAGGTAAATTGTAATCATGTATAGATTGAAAAGAATTGCATTTAGGAAACATTTGCAAGATCTAATACATAATATAACATCATCATAATCATATTCATATCATGCCTTCAAGCATTTTCTCCGAACCATGAGTTCCATCGCTCATGTTCAATTACACACACAAGTACTCCAATACTTGTGTCTACTTTCCCACTCCCATCCCATTCTTACCAAGTCCTTAATACTCGCCAAAGGATCGACAATTCAAGAGATCGCCCCTAACCATGGACGCTGCTATTCAATAGTTTAAACTCTGCAGAGGTATGACTTACCCACACGACACGCCACACTCGTAAGCCAAGCTATTAACACATTTCAGATGTGTCGGTAGAGGTGAAACGTGACAAACCATTTTCCAAAGATGCATGGTAGTGTATCTAAACCATCCGGATGATCAGACCCTCGATCCCGCAAGTGCCAAAGGCTCGGTGTGTGTGGATCAAGGAGTACACCCGTTGTTGGACATCCCCAACTCAACAAAGTTCGAGGACTCCGAGGACATTCCTCGCACTCCACTAAGCCTGGGAATTCGCGGTCATTCCTTGACGCCCACTAAGCCCAAGGAATTTCAAGGCACATGGTTTACATAACCTAGTCATACATAAGTACTTGGTTACGCCGTCCCATAAACGGCGGTGGTTCGCACGATAGTTACTCAAAGAGACGCTACCAGGATTTAATCCTTAGGGTCCTTAACCAATATCTCTACTCATTAAACATCGATTAAAAACATCATCATCGTAATAATAATTGATCATTGCGATCGATGGACTAAATCCATCTATCGCGTTTCTAACTGTGATCTAAGCATGGCTAAGCAATTCGAACTAACCCATACATAATAATAAACCAACCACCTAGGGCGCACAATGGAACATGGAGAGAATATGCTAAGGGTTTAACACACAACATGGTAATAGCTAAGAATTCTACCCAATCATATTTGTAATTGAAAGTAAACATGCATTTGATAAAATAGTTCCAAAGATGTAAGTTGCAAATAGTAGGAGCAATCATGGTCAAGGAGTAAGATAGTGCCTTGTCGCCGATCTTGGTCTCAAAAGCGTAGTCGTGATTTCGGGGTGCCCTCCAAACGCCGACACCTAACGAGAAAATCCAATTCAATAAACACCAAATAAGGATTCAAATAGTGCACATGAGTAAAAGATGCATGACATGCTCATGATGTGTAATACTAATCATAATATGCAAGTACTAATTGAGTGTTTATGCTAAAAGTTCAAGTCTTAAAGCTTTTATTGAATTATGTTCGAGTATCCGAGTTTCACTTCTGACCGTCCGAACTGACCTCTCTCAGAAGAAGTTGAATTTATACTCTGACTATCCGAAATTATGTTCGAATGTCCGAGTGGACCTCTCGTTAGCCAATTTAGTTCTCGTTAATTCCTATTCTGGACTATCCGAAAATTCATTCGAGTATCCGAAGGTGTTCGAATATCCGGTGAAACCTCGGACTATCCGAAAGCAGACCCTCGGTTAGCCAAAACAGCCCTCGGTCGAATTCCTATTCGGACTATCCGAACTTTGTTCGAATATCCAAAATGTTCGAATGTCCGAGTGAAATCTCGGATTATCCGAGCTAGGCTTCTCTGCTTTAAAAACGACAATTCGTGTATTGGCTTCTACGCTTATAGCAATGTACTAGGACTTAAAAAGGGTGGTCTAGGTAAAACCTTACCACTACAAGGTCGCGCTTGCACTTGGTGAAGATTGGTTTTGGTGAGGAATGACGAAAAAGTGTCGAACGCCGGTTCTCACGGTTCGTCACCTCCTTGCTCACGAGACGACAATGCCGCCACTTGCTCGTGCTCCCAAAGAACAACTAGCCCTCCTCCTCAAGCTTCCACGTGACATGCACGATCCGATTCATGGTTGGATGATGGATTCCATGGGAAAAGAAAGGAAATGAGTTACAAGGTTCTAAATTTCAGAACATGGAGGAGAAAGAAACGATTGCTACTCACCCAAAACTTGATGCCTCAAAAATCCACTTGGATGGATTTGAAGCTCTTGATCTTGGCTTCAAGATGGTGTAACATGCACAAACCAAAACCCAAGTTTGAGGGGATTTGAGGGGAGAAATGGCAAGAGGTGAGGAAGAACACTTTGCTGTTTTTCTGGGTTGGGGCTGTGCAAATGGGCAGGAAAAGGGAGGAGAAACCAAGGTTTAGGGCTTATATAGGCTGCCCACTCATGCCTTACATGTGGGGCTAGGTCCCACATGTCATAGGGTAGGTGGAAGAGTGGGTATGGGTGGTTGAAGTGAGAAAAAGCATGGAGAGGATGGGCAGTCCACAATTTTCTATGCAATGGTAGGTCCTATGTGTCATTGACTTGTCATGTACATAGGTAGGGGTGAGTAATGTAGCAACTAGTAGGGTAGGTATGTGCAGCCTTCACTCCTCTCTCTTAAGAACATGGTCCACATGTCATTGACCAGGGCAAAACAACATGTGTGCAATTTTTGAAAAATGATTACTAGATTTTTGGTTACTCCCTATTTATGCAAGATGAATGCCCTAACCCTTGTATGATTATAATTAATTTAGGATGCAACGATTATTATGGAAGATGTTAACGCGACAAGCCTCACTTACCGGACTAGAGAAAATCGGGTCGTTACACTTCTTGAGCTAAGGGTCGCAGGACATCCTGTCATCTGCGATCGGAAGTCCGACCATAAGGGCGGTGCTTGCCGAGGGGCGGACACACGAAGAAGACCTACTTTCAAGATGACTCTGTGAGTGCCAACTCAAGGTCATGGCAGCATCGTCTTGCGCCTCAACGCACTAAGGAGCAAATGAGGGAGGAGATTAAGGAGGAGATGAGGGGAGATGTTGCACGTGAGGAAGAGATAAGAGGGAGATGAGGGGGAGATGGCGGCACGTGAGGATCGCCTGAGGGCCGAGATGATGGCGATGATTTCCCGTGAGTCGAGCTAGATGCCCTCGACTCTCGAGAGAAGTTCAGGTTCGACCTATCACCGCGGTTCCAAAATGATACGACCGGTCCCCACCGAAGGTAATAATTAATTTTTCCCGAGTTAAAGCTACGAGTGTAACTCCCGCAATGTTTTTCCTCGTTGTACACTTCTTGCGTGTGCTCGCGGTGCCACCACCATCTTGACGGAGGATGGATTTCCGCCGAGGTTGCACGCGGGTTGCATTTCCATGCAACGAGACCGACACTGCATGGTCACCGTGGGGAAGGGCTACATGAGGGTGCAGTGGACTACGCCCACGAAGACTTCTTATCACATGTGCTCGATTTCCAATGAAGATATCACCACTCTCGCAAGCACGCATGTCGCTCATCAAGTGGCCCACGACGGTGTCGACTTGGTCAAGGTAAAAGTCCTCCACGCCTTCTCTACCATTCCAAGATTACTCTGCAGAAGTTAAATATATGCATGCTTCAGAGGTTCCTCCTGCCGCCTCCTCGCCTCCCGCCTCCCGCGCTTTATCCTCCGCCTCGCCTCCTCCGCCTCCTCTCTGCTCTCGATCACCTCCCGCTACACCGCCTCCCTCGCTTCGCCTCGCCTCAAGGCTATGCCTCCCCTCTCCTCGCCTCAGAGAACCACAGGAGGCCTCCGAGACTCCGTAGACAACCACAAGACGCCTCAGACTCCTTCCGCCAAGAGGGCAAAGCCGACAGAGAGCCACAGGCTTTTAAGGTACCAAAAGCCCATCGCCCCAACCTCGAGACTCCTTCGCCCGAAAGAAGAGTCAAGAAGCCACAGCACCTCAGATGATTATAAGGCGACGAGCATGGAAAGCCTCTCGATTGCATCGCATTTAACCGAATGTGCTAGGCAAGTGGACTCGCCTCCATGGATGGTACCTTGATAAGGTGAAGGGGAAGAGCGCCGAGTCGACTTCAACGTGAAGTATAAATGGTACATTTTCACCGCGAGGAGAATGGAACATTCCTCGCCGCTTTGAGGATCTATTCCGTGTGTACCAAATGAAATCCATCGATATTTCTACTTTACGATCATGGACGCTGTGAGTATCACACCATATAGCTTGCGCCATGACTTTTATAGGATTTTGCATTATGTTTTCTCACATTCAACACGAGTTGCGTGATAATGAGACAACGAGCCGTGATTTAATCTAAACGGTTGGGTTTGTCGACCCGAGCTTGTGTTCTGCGATCATGGCTAGGCTTCAACCGGGTTCGTTGCTAGCTACATCAAGGGGTATTGCAAGTCGAGTCAAAGAAGGACTTCATTGTATTGCCGCACCACAAGGAGTAAGTAGTACTTTTCGATTCAATTACTTGTACGCACTTAAAACCGCTCGTGAACTTATTTCCTTGCACTACATTTTATTTAATAAGCAACCATTGGGTTCTACTCGTCCTCGCTCCGAGTGAAAACACATACTACACATTTAACTCGCCGAGAAGAGACCGATGGCATACGCGATCAAGCCTCCTTTGCAGAAGTAAGCGCATTATTGAAACCTAACACATCTGAGGAATTTAACTACGTTTATTTTTTTTTACTCAATGGTGCTCTCCAATGTATGTAGGGGTTTCTCAGACTATGTCGATGAAGGAGGGCCGCACGACGACAAAAAGGGCAACACACTGTAGTATAAGCGATTTAAGGTACAAGTGCCTAGCATATATATGATTAATTTTTTTGACATCTAATCTTCATGGGCTGAATTTCTTTTTCTTTCTTCGCAGTGCCATCAACAGGCAGCGTGACCATTATGCTTCTATGTCATGCAAGACATGCTCATCGTGGTCTGCGCAACTCACACCATTTCCTAAGGTATAATTTTCTTATACTAATCAAGTATTAGATTTATGAAGTAATACAAAATAATTCTATTGGTTTGTGTGTGTTATTTATTATTAATATTTTCTTAGATTTAGTACTTGTTGGTTTGTGTGTGTACTATGTGTTATGAGATTAGGACTCTAAACCTAATTTAGTTTAGACTCTATCTCTTTATGGTGTGGTCAAATTTGAACTCCTCTCTCATCTTGTTATATATATCGGTGCTTCTCATTATAAAAGATAGAATCAATAAAAAGCGAGAGAGAATTTCACCTCTTACATTATGTGTCTATTGTTCTTGATCCCGCTGATTGCGCCTATAATGTGTGATTGATCGTATGCGTTCGACAACGCTTTTACAACGCTATACACAAATATAATGGCATGAAGGGAGTAGCTTTTACATTTGTCCTTTCAGCGCATTGAGGCATTACTCAATGTCTTTACTAGAATATTAGCTTCTCACATTTGGATTTTTTTTCTGCTTTTGAATTAATCTTTTATAATCCAAATATTTTCTAAACCTCGTCAGTAGTTCCCGCTTATTTTGTGATTGCCCCTAATACTTATCTATGTTTCCCTAATTTTATGTAATGCGCATAATAATATACTTAGCCTTTTACATAGAAATTTTGAAACTGAAATTAATACAATCATTTCGCTTTTGCGTAAGATCAATATCCCCGTAAGAGTTTAGACAACAAAGCACTCAACAATTTACGAGACCACTTATGCCAATGGTAATGGTTAGAAGTTATATCGAGGATGGCAGTTTTAGAGATCCCGACGCATCGTACTAGTCCATATGTAAACAATATTAATAATATATGTCAATGTGATATGTATCGATCGAGGAAGTCCATGTAATCGATTGTCATGTTTGTATTGTCTATTGTGAACGACTATGATATATATGTGTTGTAATTAAAGCGCTTCGCTCGTGAATGTGATATATGCATCCTGCCTTCAGACAGAATGTGATGATATATATATTGTGCATATTGTTTTAATCTGGCTTTTTTGGAGAAATTGCAAAATGGCACACCCCAATGGGTCATCGAATCGGTTCTTTAAGGGAAGTGATTGTGATGATACCATCATCGAATCGGTTCTTTAAGGAAGTGATTACGATGACCACCTCATCGAATCGGTTCTTTAAGAAAAGTGATTCGATGACACACTCATCGAGAATCGGTTCTTTAAGGAAGTGATTCGATGACACCATCATCGAATCGGTTTTTAAGAAAAGTGATTCGATGACACACTCATCGAAATCGTTCTTTTGTGGAACCGATTCTGATGAGTATGTCATCAGAATCACTTTTCTTAAAAGAACCGATTCTGATGATGGGGTCATCATAATCACTTTCCTTAAAGAACCGATTCTGATGATGGTATCATCACAATCACTTCCCTTAAAGAACCGATTCTGATGACGTTTTATCACGATCGGGTCAAAACCGATTCTGATAGCTCCACCTCATCACTATCTAAGGACATCGTATCGCTACTAGAACCGATTCTAATGATAAAAAAGAACCGATTCTGATGTGCCGTTCTGTAGTAGTGAATACAAACACAACATGCTAAACCACAGTCAATTACTCATCACCATCAAGGATAAACCTCCACATGGTCTTTCAAAGACAAAGAATTCTTCTCAACTGGTGATGTTTTGTTATAGCAAGGGTGAGTACACAACTGTACTCAACAAGTCATGCACAGAATGCAAGTCTAACTAACTATATCCACAACTTATTCCAATTGAATGGCTGAATTGGCTATTTTGCATAAAACAGCATTTCCAAATGAATATCATAAATAGATTGAAAAGCATTAAAATAAGTAATACCCATAAATTTCATAATCATTCTCAAGTAATGCATTTCTCTTCCTTAACCAATTTCCATCTCACATTGTCCACATTCCCAACCTCATTTTTATCAAAATCTAACCCTTGACTGTAATTCTCGAGCTTTGTCCAATTCCGTGGACTCGGCTATTCGAATAGTTTTTACACTCTGCAGAGGTTGTACACTTTACCCACAAGATACAATCAACTCACCACGTCAGCCGTGAATCGCCATACAAGAGTATGCGAATGAGCGATCATAACAAAGCCTTTCGTAAACTTCTAGCTCAACCTAGAACCTCTCCGGTTGCCTTCACTATCACTTCCCTCACACCGAGCCAAGTATAGGATGATTTAACACCGCTGGATAGGATACCAAGCCGTAGCACAGCATCGCCCCCCATACAGTTACCCCCGTGTAACTGCCACCCCGAGGTATCGAAGATGAGATATCAGAATCCTACTAAACTAGGTCTTCCCATTCATACATGTGGTTGTACGAGTGACTCAGGTCAAAGGCTGGCAAGGTGAAGTCCTTTACTGACCAAGGCAAGACATCCTTCTCCCAAAATTGGCACACAGCCCTCACAACACTCAACCCTCCCAAATGCCGCAATGCCCCACCTGGCATAAAGCCACTTGCCACTTGCCACTTGCCCCAGTCTAAATCCTTTACCACCCCGGTTGATTACTGAGCAACACATGCCAACAATAACTCAACATCCATGTAGAACCACACTGGTTCCACATATCAACATCATCATGTGGCAACATGTCACACCATTTCACAAACACATTTCATAATCCATTGATCAAGATAACTTTTTATTTTCAAAAGACATGAGTTGCGTGGCATGGCTAAGCAATTATACACGGCCTAACCAACCCACGCTAAAGTATTAACAACCAACTAATAATCAACCATCTTAGGGCGACAAATGAATTATGGCACACAAATAATCATGGGAAGGTGATATTAGCAATTGGATTGAATAACTAATCAAAAATTAATTTAAATCATTTTAATCTTGAACTAGCATGCAATAATTTGAATCAAAGTAAATTTGTAAAACTGGAAGCAATATGATCAAAGCACAACTTGCCTGGCACTTGCTATAAACTGCTCTTTACTCTTTTTAATTGATCTTCGCCTTCCTCAACCTTGGGCTCTTCAATCGAATGCTTCAACTTCCTCATCCTTCAGCTACTTCGGGTAATTTCTGGACAACACGTCTAACGACAAAGAAGCACAAATACAACAAAACTCAAAAGCAATTCAAATGAACTCCAATTTAATATTAGATTGGTATTGAACGGAAGGGATTGAATTTAGGAACTTGGATTTGATCAAAGATCGGATGAAAGAGAACAGGCTTTCAAAAGATTTGTCGAGAAGGTTACGACTGATAGTTAGGGAAGAACGGAGTATATTCCAGGGAATATCCTTCGAGATTAATTAACTCGATTACACAGATATTGACATATGGGCTCTCGATCTATAGATCGGGTCCATAAAGATATGTTAGTTCATGATGGACTTAGCTGATGCTCAAAGTTGGCTTTTGTTGACTAAGTAGATACACAGTCAAACAAAAGAAAAATAGACTGATAGATTAGATATGGGTACAAGGATATGACATATGGCCAATGGTGTTTCAACCAAGGCCATGAATGATTTCCCAATCAATGGCAGATTAGATTTTCAAAGATAAGACAAGGACAAGTGGGGTCAACATCCACTGTGATTCGATAAAGGGTTCAATCATGCGTCGAAGAAGGAACTTGACGATGATAAGGCGGCGATGATAAAAAGACGGGGCTAAACTCAATGTGATAGGGCTAGATCACATCAAGGCGATAGAAAAGATGATGACATCGCACTAGGGCCTTTACTTGCATGCACACATGTGATGAGAGCAAGCATTAACGGCGGGTCGTTAACGACGAAACGTTAACAATGGAACGTCAACGATGGAATATTAACGGCGAAATGTTAACGGCGGAACGTTAACGACGGAATGTTAACGGCGGAACGTTAACGATGGAACATTAACGGCGAAACGTTAACGATGAAGGTGAAGCGTTAACAGAACACATATGAGATTACAAGGTGGCAACCATCGGTACAATGGTAGGGCAGCGAGGTCATGATGTGGCTCAAGTTTGATTTGCGATCTGCAAGGTATACATATCGTGACATAACGACAAATTGGACCAAAGGTTAAGTCCAGGTTTGAGCGAAACGATTCAAGGATGGATACACTTGACATAGGGTAGAACGGTAGGGTTGGCTCTGCGATTAAAGGTTACCAAAGATGGCGAACCGAAATGCGCACCGACACGAAGGACTGGGCCAAAAGACGACGGTAGATTCTAGAACATGGCTTTGACGGCAACCGGGAATCAAATGAACTTCATCGATGGGCAAAATAGGGGATAATGATCTACTGGACACAATGGCCTGGCCACGACAAATCAAAATGGTTGGCGGCACAAGACAACGCGCGGCGGTGGCAAAAAGGCGGCTTAAATAAATAAATAAAATTTCGGAGGATGTGACAGCAAAGGGGAAATATCTATCACATAGAATGCGATGAGACGAACTCAACAGTATAGGCGAATTTTGCGGCGACCCTACGGATTGATCACAAACTGCCGATTAACGACTGCTGGAGCCAATAGATCAAACGGTCACAACTATTAAAGTACGACATGAAACCTAACCAAAATTTACAGAGAGCTATCTGGGATCATTTGTCACAATACGACGTGAACGGATCTGAGTTTTACCTTCTGGATCAACGGGGAACACACGACGAAGTTTTCTGCCGTTGGAACGCAGCCGATCGGGGAAGATTGATTTTTCTGCACAAATACCATGGGTAAAACCTTGAGTTAGGGTGAGCACTGAGTAGAGGACATCAAGATGAGCCTACAGAAAAATTTCACTATCAAACTCGCAAAAACAAAGGAGAACGGGCAGAAATAAGATTTGAGATTGGAACGGCCATAACTTTTGATTCGGCGGATGAAACGGTATCAAATTTGGAGGAGAGATAGATGGTACCATGGGGCACGAGGTGACATGATTGGATCTCAGAAAAACTCACCCAGACGATGAGGAACGCGATGCCAAAATCGGCCGATGAGAGGGGCGCCCGAGATAGCTCATCGACGTTGTAAGAGAAAAGGGTCGTCGGTGGTTCTCTATTTAGAATTTTCCAAAACTGCTTCACAGGGGCGTTGCAACCTTCATGGGGGTGCTCCACAAAAAATTTGAGGATGAACGGAGTTCGGGAGCGCCTAGAAGAGCTCGCCGAAGTTCTCACCGGAGTTGGGGAAAAAGGCTTGTCGATGGAGTACCGTTGCGATTCTGATACTGATCTTTTAGTATGATGTGGGAAATGAGGAGAGCAGTCTAGGGTTCAATTCTCAGCTACAAAGGAGCAATGGATCAACGCGAAAAGCTCACCGGAGTTGGGGAAGAAATCGGGGGCTGGAGGTGCTCCGGTAGGTATTTGCAAAATCTGATTTTACTGGATGTAGAGGACAGTGAGAGGAAGCTCTGGTAAAAATTTCAAATCAAAAGAAGATCGGGGGTGACCAGGAGATCTCACTGAAGTTTTCGCCGGAGTTGAAAAGAATGGCTTACGCAAGGAGATCCAAAACTTGGATGGAAAAAATCCCAATTGGTTTGTAAAGGGAACGCACGTAAGAAGCTATGATTCAATTTATAGGGCAATCGGACCAGCAGATTGTTAGAAAACACACACCAGATTTATAACTGAAAACTGCCGGAGTTACTGTAGCTGTTACTGTTTATTTAATCCGAATTATTAAATATTACCTACAAAATCAAAATAAATAACAAACAACCGTTTAAAAATCCAGGAAAAATCTGAAACGTGACCCACAGCCTTAGTAACACAAATAAAATATTATTACATAAAATAATAATTTTATTCGTTTACAGTAAATACTTTTATATTGTTTTTAATATCTTTTAATTTGGAAAATACTAAAACAACCCCAAAAATTCTAAGAAAATTCAGGAGTTTAATTAGGTCATTTTGAGATCAACTAAAATATTTTAGTACCACAAAATATTTTATTTTTATATCAACATATATTTTTATTTTGTTAAAGCTTTTGGAAAGGCTTTAGAAAATATATAATTAGACAAATGTAGGAAATTTCGCAGAAATTTCCTTAGGTTTATTTATATTAAATAAGATAGTTTTAGTAAAACCAAATCTTTTATTTTGTCTCCAAACTATATTTTTAATTGATGAGACTTTTGGAAAGGTTTTGAAACCAGGATTTTAAAAAATAATGGGAAAATTCACTGAAGTTCCTTGTGATATATTTTTTTAAAATTAATTCCAACTTAAATAGGGTTTTTATTTTTTTTATGGAAATAATTTTAAGTTTTTCTAAAAATAGGCAAAAGTATTTTTCTTTTGAACTCTAGAGAAATCCAGAAAATAAAGAGGAGACAAATAAACTTGAGACAACCGATAAAAATAATAATTTAAAATATAATTTTTTTATTTTTGAATTGAAATTTCGGGATGTTACAAACCTTCCCCCCTTAACAGAATCTCGTCCCCGAGATTTAGGCTGGCTATAGAATTGGTTCGGGGAGACTCGACCTTCGAAACTTTCTGCACTTGTAGACAACTGCACATGACGGCGAAAGCAACCTGCTAATCTGCGGTCTTGATCAAAGATAAAACACCATTTTTGTTGAGTTGGTTCTTGAGAACAGCTCTTGATCTGAGGAACTCAAGCTGATTGATAACTACTTCATTGCGCTTGAAAATTTTGGACGATTCATTGATCCTTGCAATTTCACTACCAATGACCTTTGGAGTAAGGGACATTGATCGAAATGAATCTGGTAACTCTTAACATCACGACTGAGTCATGGGATTCTAAAGGTTCTGAATTAGTTTTATCTTATTGGACTTGTCAAAAGCATGAATAAAAATACCAGCTCTGTTGATCTGTTGGTCTGATACTATCTTTGTCGGTTTGGTTCTCGAGTAGCGACTGAAAATTCTATATCAGCTAGATATTTTTTTCTATAGTGAATTAATTCTTCAATTACCACTGAAGTAAAGGTACTGGTCTTCAATATGCTAAATCAACAAATTTTGTCTCTACATCACATTACTGAGAACTCAGGCTCTATGACCAACATACACATGAACATTATCTGATAAAGTGAATGCTCAAAGACATATCAAATCCTTTATTGCCATTAATACTTTTGATTTAGAATTCTGGGTACATTTATTCCAAAATTAGAATTGCTAAGAGAATTCCTTGACATTACTCTTATAGACTAGAGTATGGCATCACGGCTTCTGGAACTTATTGGTAGCTTCATCATTTAACTGTCTTTTCTTCAACTGCTTCTTGGAACAATTGGCTTCTGTTGTTGCTTCAGGCATACTTGGCAATATAGGCTCAACCGAGGTCGCTTCAGGGACAATCTCAATTCCACAAGGTACTTCATATTTGAACGGCCATTGCTTGGCAAAGTGACCTCTTTTACGGCAGGCATAGCATAATCGATTCTTTGATGCTGCACTATGCGATCTTGGTGTTATGCTTTGAACTAAACTAACTTCTGGGATGACTGAAGGTAAAGCTTGTGCTTGATTCTTCTGGGGACATTGTTTGCCATAATGACCTCGTTTACCACAAAGGAAACATCTTATTGGTGACCTTGACTTGCTTCTTTTTTGCGGTAGCTTGCTAGATTCTTGGTATTTCTCTTTTAACTGCTCCTGTGGCAAGGCATGGGTAGATGACAACATGCCTTTCTTTGCTAACTCCTGAACCACAATGGCTCGAAAATTATCTCGTTGACGTTGCATTGCAGAGGTCAATACCGAATACATAGCACACTGGCTTGGGCAATGATCTTGGCTTTCACAAAGAAAACATGTAACCTTATTATTCGGACATTCTCCAAGAGGATGGTTCCCTTCACAACTGGAACAATTGATATGATGCTCGTCCGAGGTATGTCCTATGACTCCACAACGGGTACATGCACGATCCTCTGATTTGCCTAGTTGGCAACACTTTAAAGAACAACATCCAGATTGGTTGTGGTATACAGGAGTAGCATATTCCCTTGACTTGGTTGCACCTTTCAACGGAGTATGAAACTCACGAAACGCAGTAGTGAATTCCTTCCAAGTGATAGTCTGATCATTACCATGGATGGCACGGTAGTTTTTCCACCAAGCTAATGCTGCACCTTCTAACTGATTAGTGGCATATATAACCTTATCTTTATCATCACACTGTATGGAAGATAGCTTCTTCTCCATGACTTGAATCCAGGTTTCTGTACCTTATAGAGAGGTGAATTCTTCAAAAATGGGTAGTTTGGTTTCTATGAACTTTGCAAACTTGCACTGAGAACGCACTGTTGAATTTTCAACCGGTGGAACAATGCTATTGATTTCATTATTGTTCATCTTTTGCACCACCATCTGCATAAATAGAGTTTGGGTGACAAAGAACTGGTTCAGATACTGGTACAACACTACTAGTACTAGGGATTGCGGATGATCATCAACTATCCTGTCACTGACACTAGCGGTAGCAATTGAGCTGACTTAGACTGCTTTGGAATCATTGTGAAGGCTGTCACTGGAAAACTTCTCCATCTGTTGACTGTCCAAGGTTAATAGGCAAGAGGGAAAAGCATGGATAAGTTTCCAAGACTATTACGGGGATTAGGTTTAACCCAAAACCTCAAATTATAGAATCATTATTTACAACTTGGTATAGTTGCTCACAAAAGCCTAAGGGCCATGTGACACATACTGTAAACTCAGCAAACATAAAACCAAATTAACCTAAGCGCACAAGTCTAACGTCTAGAAAGGGTAACACTCCTAACTTAGACAGATGCGACTCTCACACATGAGTCTCAACGGCTACTCAAGCACTGATTCTTCGAATTTCTTGAACACTTCATCGACACTAGTTCTTTAATCTTCTGGAACATTTCATCGACACTCTTTCCTTGAGCTCGACGATTCTCGCTCTTCACGATCCAAGGTTCAAAGAACGGTACTCGGCTTTCTCCTAAAGTGTTAAACATCGTTATCTATTTCAGGCTACTAAGGTAAGATTTTCAACTTAAATCAGCGGAGAAAGATAGAAATTTCAGCAAAAAAGGGGAAAAGAGTGGAAGAATAAGATAAGTCAAGAACTTGTTATTCTTCAAGTTAAATTTTCTCTTTAGAAAATAATTTTGAAGCCCCTAAAGAACGGCCAAACTATCTAGAGTCAAGACCTACAGATGCTCTGATACCACCTCTGTCGGAACCCGAATTCGCAATCCGGAAACCCTCTGTGTTTTTAGCACTAGTCCAAGGATCAGTAGCTAGTGCCCACAGTTAACAAAGATGAATATCACAATCATACACAACGGAATAATAAATAAATAATTCATCTTTTAATATAACATGTTGAACAATCTTAAGGTTAACTTACAATTGTGAAGCCTAGATGGCTTCAACTCAGAGTAAAACGAATAGCAGCGGAACAAAGAATGTTGATGAATCCCATCAAAATACCACAGGCATCTGACAAGGTTCAACTCCTAGATATTCGCTTTCTTGTAGAACTTCTCCTCCTTCGAAGACAAAGACTTCTTCTCAACTGGTGATATTTTGTTATAGCAAGGGTGAGTACACAACCGTACTCAACAAGTCGTGCACATAATGCAAGTCTAAATAACTATATGCACAGCTTATTCCAATTGAATGGCTGAATTGGCTATTTTGCATAAAACATCATTTCCAAATGAATATCATAAATAGATTGAAAAGCATTAAAACAAGTAATACCCATAAATTTCGTAATCATTCTCAAGTAATGCATTTCTCTTCCTTAACCAATTTCCATCTCACATTGTCCACATTCCCAACCTCATTTTTATCAAAATCTAACCCTTGACTGTAATTCCCGAGCTTTGTCCAATTTCGTGGACTCGGCTATTCAAATAGTTTTTATACTCTAAAGAGGTTGTACACTTTACCCACAAAATACAATCAACTCACCACGTCAGCCGTGAATCGCCATACAAGAGTATGCGAATGAGCGATCATAACAAAGCCTTTCAGAACTTCTAGCTCAACCTAGGAACCTCTCCGGGTTGCCTTCACTATCACTTCCTTCACACTGAGCCGAAGTATAGGACAGACGAACACCGTTGGATAGGGTACCAAGCCGTAGCACAGGTACGCTCCCCCATACAGTTACCCCCGTGTAATGCCACCCGAGGTATCGAAGGTGAGATATCAGAATCCTACTAAACTAGGTCTTCCCATTTAGACATGTGGTTGTACGAGTGACTCAGGTCAAAGGCTTGCAAGGTGAAGTCCTTCACTAACTAAGGCAAGACATCCTTCTCTCAAAATTGGCACACAGCCCTCACAACACTCAACCCTCCCAAATGCCACAATGGCCCACCTGGCATAAAGCCACTTGCCACTTACCCCAGTCTAAATCCTTTACCACCCCGGTTGATTACTGAGCAACACATGCCAACAATAACTCAACATCCATGTAGAACCACACTGGTTCCACATATCAACATCATCATGTGGCAACACGTCACACCATTTCACAAACACATTTCATAATCCATTGATCAGTATTAACCTTTTATTTTCAAAAGACATGAGTTGCGTGGCATGGCTAAGCAATTATGCACGGTCTAACCAACCCACGTTGGCAAATAATAACAACCAACTAATAATCAATCATCTTAGGGCGACAAATGAATTATGGCATACAAATAATCATGGCAAGGTGATATTAGCAATTGGATTGAATAACTAATCCCAAATTAATTTAAATCATTTTAATCTTGAACTAGCATGCAATAATTTGAATCAAAGTAAATTTGTAAAACTGGAAGCAATATGATCAAAGCACAACTTGCTTGGCACTTGCTATAAACCGCTTTTTACTCTTTTTAATTGATCTTCGCTTCTCAACCTTGGGCTCTTCAATCGAATGCTTGATTTCTCTCGCCCTTCAGCTACTTCGGGTAACTTCTGGACAACACGTCTAACGACAAAGAAGCACAAATACAACAAAACTCAAAAGCAATTCAAATGAACTCCAATTTAATATTAGATTGGTATTAAACGGAAGGGATTGAATTTAGGAACTTGGATTTGATCAAAGATCGGATGAAAGAGAACAGGCTTTCAAAAGATTTGTCGAGAAGGTCACGACTGATAGTTAGGGAAGAACGGAGTATATTCCAGGGAATATCCTTCGAGATTAAGAAGAACGGAGTATATTCCAGGGAATATCCTTCGAGATTAATTAACTCGATTACACATATATTGACATATGGGCTCTCGATCTATAGATCGGGTCCATAAAGATATGTTAGTTCACGATGGACTAAGCTGATGCTCAAAGTTGGCTTTTGTTGACTAAGTAGATACACAGTCAAACAAAAGAAAAATACACTGATAGATTAGATATGGGTACAAGGATATGACATATGGCCAATGGTGTTTCAACCAAGTCCATGAATGATTTCCCAATCAATGGCAGATTAGATTTTCAAAGATAAGACAAGGACAAGTGGGGTCAACATCCACTGTGATTCGATAAAGGGTTCAGTCATGCGTCGAAGAAGGAACTTGACGATGATAAGGTGGCGATGATAAAAAGACGGGGCTAAACTCAATGTGATAGGGCTAGATCACATCAAGGCGATAGAAAAGATGATGACATCGTACTAGGGCCTTTACTTGCATGCACACATGTGATGAGAGCAAGCATTAACGGCGGGTCGTTAACGACGAAACGTTAACAATGGAATGTTAACGATGGAATATTAACGGTGAAACGTTAACGGCGGAACGTTAACGACGGAACGTTAACGGCGAAACGTTAACGATGGAACATTAACGGCGAAACGTTAACGATCAAGGTGAAGCGTTAACAGAACACATATGAGATTACAAGGTGGCAACCATCGGTACAATGGTAGGGCAGCGAGGTCATGATGTGGCTCAAGTTTGATTTGCGATCTGTGAGGTATACATATCGTGACACAACGACAATTTGGACCAAAGGTAAGTCCGGGTTTGAGCGAAATGATTCAAGGATGGATACACTTGACATAGGGTAGAACGGTAGGGTTGGCTCTGCGATTAAAGGTTACCAAAGATGGCGAACCGAAATGCGCACCGACACGAAGGACTGGGCCAAAAGACGACGGGTAGATTCTAGAATATGGCTTTGACGGCAACCGGGAATCAAATGAACTTCACCGATGGGCAAAATAGGGGATAATGATCTACTGGACACAATGGCCTGGCCACGACAAATCAAAATGGTTGGTGGCACAAGACAACGCAAGGCGGTGGCAAAAAGGCGGCTTAAATAAATAAATAAAATTTTGGAGGATGTGACAGCAAAGGGGAAATGTCTATCACGTAGAACGCGAAGAGACGAACTCAACGGTATTGGCGGATTTTGCGGCGACCCTACGGATTGATCACAAACTGCCGATTAACGACTGCCGGAGCCAATAGATCAAACGGTCACAACTATTAAATTGCTGTATGAAACCTAACCAAAATTTACAGAGAGCTATCTGGGACCATTTGGCACAAGGTGACGTGAACGGATCTGAGTTTTACCTTCTGGATCAACGGGGAACGCGCGACGATGTTTTCTGCCGTTGGAACGCAGTCCGATCGGGGAAGATTTATTTTTCTGCACAAATACCGTGGGCAAAACCTTGAGTTAGGGTGAGCACTGAGTAGAGGACATCAAGATGAGCCTACAGAAAAATTTCACTATCAAACTCGCAAAAACAAAGGAGAACGGGCAGAAACAAGATTTGAGATTGGAACGGCCATAACTTTTGATTCCGCAAATGAAACGGTATCAAATTTGGAGAGAAAGATGGTACCATGTGGCACGATGTGACGTGATTGGATCTCAGAAAAACTCACCCAGACGGCGAGGAACGCGATGCCAAAACCGGCCGACGAGAGGGGCACCCGGGAGAGCTCGTCGACGTTGTAAGAGAAAAGGGTCGCCGGTGGTGCTCTGTTTGGAATTTTCCAAAACTGCTTCACAGAGGTGTTGCAACCTTCATGGGGGTGCTCCCCAAAAAATTGGAGGATGAACGCAGTTCGAGAGCGCCCAGTAGAGCTCGCCGAAGTTTTCACCGGAGTTAAGGAAAAGGCTTGTCGAGGGAGCTCCGTTGCGATTCTAATATTGATCTTTGAGTATGATGTGGGAAATGAGGAGAGGCGTCTAGGGTTCAATTCTCAGCTAAAAAGGAGCAATGGATCAACGGGAAAAGCTCGCCGGTGTTGGGAAAGAAATCGGTGGCCGGAGGTGCTTCGTTAGGTGTTTGCAAAATCTGATTTTACTGGATGTAGAGGATAGCAAGAGGAAGCTCTGGTAAAAATTTCAGATCAAAAGAAGATCGGGGGTGACCAGGAGATCTCGCCGAAGTTTTCGCCGGAGTTGAAAAGAATGGCTTACGCAAGGAGATCCAGAACTTGGATGGGAAAAATTCCAATTGGGTTATAAAGGGAACGCATGTAAGAAGCTATGGTTCAATTTATAGGGCAATCGGACCAGTGGATCGTCAAAAAGCGCTCGCCAAATTTATAACTGAAAACTGCGGAATTACTGTAGCCGTTATTGTTTATTTAATCCGAATTATTAAATATCACCAATAAATCAAAATAAATATCAAGCAACCGTTTAAAAATCCGGGAAAAATCTTGAACATGACCCACAGCCTTAGTAACACAAATAGAATATTATTACATAAAATAATAATTTTATTTATGTACAGTAAATACTTTTATATTGTTTTTAATATCTTTTAATTTGGAAAATACTAAAACAACCCCAAAAATTCTAAGAAAATTTAGGAGTTTAATTAGGACATTTTGAGATCAACTAAAATATTTTGGTACCACCAAATATTTTATTTTTATATCAACATATATTTTTATTTTTTTAAAGCTTTCAGAAAGGCTTTAGAAAATATATAATTTGACAAATGTAGGAAATTTCGCAGAAATTCCCTTAGGTTTATTTATATTAAATAAGATAGTTTTAGTAAGGGGAAATATTCAATGCTAATGGTGAATTCAGTGCTAATTCCGTGCTAATGCATGTAGAAGTTTTGAAAAATTCTCAAAAATTTCCACATGTAGGGAGGTGAACCTCTACAACCTTGAAAATTTGAAGATGAAACTCAATCGCATTTGAAAGATATGAAAAGACAAACAGCAAAAGAATAGTGCCAAAACAAGAACAAGTACTATTTATGCTGAGTTTGTCTTTTTCATATCTTTCAAATGCGATTGAGTTTCATCTTCAAATTTTGCAGGGTTGTAGAGGTTCAGCTCCCCTACATGTGGTAATTTTTTGAGAATTTTTCAAAACTTCTACATGCCATTAGCACGGAATTAGCACTGAATTCACATTAGCACTGAATATGTCCCCTTTTAGTAAAACCAAATCTTTTATTTTGTCTCCAAACTATATTTTTAATTGATGAGACTTTTGGAAAGGTTTTGAAACCAGGATTTTAACAAATAATGGGAAAATTCACCGAAGTTCCTTGTGATATATTTTTTTAAAATTAATTCCAACTTAAATAGGGTTTTTATTTTTTTATGGAAATAGTTTTAAGTTTTTCTAAAAATAGGCAAAAGTCTTTTTCTTTTCAACTCTAGAGAAATCCAGAAAATAAAGAGGAGACAAATAAACTTGAGACAACCGATAAAAATAATAATTTAAAATATAATTTTTTTATTTTTGAAATGAAATTTCGGGATGTTACAGCAATCATGCCAAAAATGAAGAATCCCGCTCAACCCAAGGCACCTCGCGGAGGTGGACAAATTAGGAAGTCCACATGAGGTGCAGGTGTCGCAGCTCAGCGGCCGACAAGTCAAGCTGAGGCTTCCCATGACGATGAGATAAGGAAGATTGTAGTGGCTGAACTTGGGAAAGGAGGGAGTAGCTCTCAAAGACAAACCAAAGGAAAGGATGTTGCCTCTAGTACAAGTAGTGAGGATGAAGAAGATGATGAAAATTACATGGAAGAAGAAGAAAATGAGGAGGAAAAAATACCTCCAGAAGAACAAGACTCAAATTTATCTAGGTTACTAAACTTCAAGATAAAACACTTCAACCAAATACGCGAAAATGAAAAACACTGAGCTTTCGCCCATACCTCAACTCATATGAAGTGCGATGCAAATGTGCTCTCAAAAACACACGATTAGAAACATGGCAAGCAGTAGCTATAGCCTCAGCCCAAAACTTCCTAGGAGTGTTGTACTCGTTTAGCATCGTCCTGGCCATCTCAACCCGGGTTCTGTTCTTCCTTTCCACTATGCCATTTCGCTGAGGGGCGTAGGGAGAAGAGAACTGATGCTCTAAACTAGAATCCACATAGAAACTATCAAAGTAGGAATTCTTGAACTTCGTGCCATTATCACTGCTCTAAAATAGATAGCCTACTAATCAAACCTTTGAAATGAGAAAAAGTCTCATCCTTCGAGGCTATAAAGAATACCCTAGAATACCTAGAAAAATCATCAATGATGACAAGAACATACCATTTTGCTCCTGCTGACTGCACTCTAGCCGGACCAACTGTGTCCATATGTCAAAGCTGTCCTGATGCATCAATCATCACTACGGTGACTGGGGATGATAAGTAGTAACCATCTTGCCATATCGGCAAGGAGAACAAACTAAGTCTTTGACCATCTTGAGTTTGGGCAAACCACGAATGAGATCGTGGCTGCTAACTCGGGTCAATTGATCAAAGCCAATGTGACCAAGTCTCCTATGCCAGAAGGAGAGATCACAGGATTCAAAGGCAACCAAACATCGAAGAGAGTCTCCAGAAGAAGTAGAAAAATCAGCATGAAAGACTCTTAAATGTAGAAATCCCGCAAACTAACCCTCCTGATGAATCTATGATTCAACAGGCATTACTCTTAAAGTTTACCTCGAAAGAGTCATCGATAAGCTGAGAAACAAAAAGCAAATTGTATTGTAGCTTACTCACTAAGGCAACATCTTTAAGAATGAAATTGTCATTAATGCAGATGATACCTTTAGCAATAACTCTACCTAAAGAAGCATCCCCAAAAATGATCAACTCATCAACAGGGACTCGGACTAGGGAAGAAAACCAGCGAGAATCTCCAGTCATATGACGAGAACAACTAGAGTCAACAATCCAAACATCTCCCTTCCCCATCCGACGAACCTGATCAAGCCAAAAGAAAGAGAGATGACTCAGTATTGGGATAGAGTGAAGACCTGGGAACCCAATACTGAACCACACGATGCCTCAGAGTACCAGCCAGAGAAGAAGACTGGACTCGAGTGTCTCTCCGACACTTAACTCTCAGAAGATCAGTAGCAACCCCAGTAGAAAATCTAGGAGCCAAAACTGGGTTGGCCTACCGTGGTGCGAAGGCCGGACCCTCCTAGTAAGACTGCCTGGATCTCCTACCAGAAAACCCCTCACGCCGCTGATATCTACCTCGATGAGAAAAATGAGGAATATCAATAGGCCGGTGAGTAAACTAACCACGAGCAGCTCCAAGACCAAAACTTGAAGAAACACGATGAAAACGGAGTCATGTACGTTGCCCCAAAACAAGCGACTCTCTAATCTGTCTAGCAGCAGTGCGAGCCTTAGAAGCACTTAGAGTCTGGGGATGACCCTGAATACCCCTAAGAGCAGCAACACACTCAGGCTGTGTGATCTTGTCGCGCCTGAAGTAGAAATCTACTAGGTGACCATCCTTTCGACAAAAGGTGCATGTGTATTTCGCCTTACTAGAGGCGGAAGCAACAATGGAAGTGGCACCCTTTTGATCAGAAGTCCCATGGACGACCCCAACAGACCTAAACATGGTGGTACTCACCCGGGGAGCTACCACTCTTGGAGCCACGCACAATGGTGGGTGGATGCGCCCGAGCATTCTCCAACTAGTCAAATCCTAGACCTTGATTGAATCGACTAATTTTGGACTGGTTTAGAGTGAGATTGAGCTTTTTCTTGCCTCCTACAAACTTCTCGAGAGTGCTCATGAGATACTCACACTCTCAGAAGAAAGAGGCACATGAAGAACAGGGAAGAGAGGAAGAAGAAGAACCAGAAAGAGAAGAATTCGTAGCACGTGCATTTTTCTCTCTCAGCATGGCTGCCTCAATCTTGAGGGCCTCACAAGAAACGCAAGGAGCATTTCTAATCCTAAGGGCTTGGTCTTCTAGCTTCTTCCTAAGATCAACTTGGATTTTATCCAAATCCCCCTCAATCTTAGCACATCGCAAGCAACTTTCTTGTGACTTATCTAGTAAGTCCTTAACAAGTTTAGCACACTTGACTTTTAGAGATTCATTGTCAAGTTTTAGTTGCTTACAGCCCTCACATGAGCTGACTGGGTCTTTAGAAGCATGCATTTCAAGTTCATCATTCCTAGAAGAAAGCTTCCTAAGGTGAGTGCTCATGGCATCAATTTCAGCAAGCAATTTAGGGCAATTTGAACATGAAGGAGTAGAGTGAGTATTAAGTAAACTAGCATCTATAGACATGGCATCAACAAATTCATTACTAGCCTTCTTCAACCTAACACTATCAAGTTCAGATAACACACTATCATACATAGTCCTTAGGTTCTCTAACTCCACAAGCAAGGCATCGCACAAAGAGCAATCATCAGAAACTCGGAGGGAAAAGATTTAAGAGAAGCTAACTCCCGAGTCAAAGTACCAAATTCCTTCTCATGCTCCATACACCTAACTCTAGTATGAAATTTTCCTAGTTCGCAAAAAGCTTCTTGCCCTTCTCTAGTTTGGGACAGTTCGCTCGAATGTGGTTGGGACCACCACATTCAAAGCGAGTGATCATGCCACCTCTCTTTCTCTCTCTCATCCTCTTGTAGGCATGAGAAAACTTACGAGCAAGAATAGCAAGCTCATTTTCTATAAAATTTTCCAGTTGGTCATCGCTTAGCTCGCAAAGGGCAGAGAGGGAGAAACCAACAGATAAATCCAAAGAAGATCCAATGGGATCGGTGACCAAAGCCATCGACCGTGATTTCATCTTGCAAAAGATGACGTTGATCTCATGAGTCTTGAGTCGGGAATAGAGCCCGTCAAGAGTCAGAGTCGACAAGTCGGTAGTGTTCTTGATGGTGGTCACTTTCATCTCCCAAACCCGAATATCGAGTGCGGTCAAGAAATGTCGAGCATTGTCCAAGTCGGGTATATGCAACTGACTGCTCGGAGATCGCTCAAAATCTTTGTGAAACGACCAAAACACTCATGTCAAGACTCTCACCAGCGTGTTGTCGAAAGTTGTTGTACTCACGTTTGTATTGGTCCTACCTCACGGTCATGATTTGAGTAGTGCCCTCATGGTAAGCATGGAGGGTTACCCAAATCTCGTGAGCAGAGCAAAGGTGAGAAATCTTGTCGTACTCACTACGGCTAAGGCCCCGTATGAGGATGTTCCTTGCCTTAGCATTCGCCTCAACGTCCGCCGTATTGCCAGCTGTGACGTTCTTATCGGCAGGAACCTCATACAGAAGCTTCACCTTCTGCCATATCAGGAAGCCATGGGCAGTGATGAACGACTCCATTCGGGATTTCCGAAATGGAAAATCAACTCCAGAGAAAATAGCCGGCTTGGCGGAATATTTTTTCGTCGCCATGGCTCTTGAGACCGGTCAAGACCTATGGAAGAGCAAAACCAGCTCTGATACCAATTGAAAGACCGAGATGGCAAATAGAGGGGGGGGTGAATGGTCGCAACACCTTAAAATTTCCCCCAAATACTCCAAATAAACCCGCAAAGAAATCATGCAAAAGAAGTTGATCAAAACAAGCAACTTGTGCTGTCTGACCGGTGCTACCGCAGGAGGACCGGTAGCACCGGAGGCCGATAGCACCATGCTGAAGAACAGCTCAAGAATAGCCTGAAAAACAACACGATCCAAAAAGAAAATTCGATGTATCTTTTGATCGGCTAGGTAGAAACTCACGAAACTTGGTAGATAAAGTCCTTGGGAAGTCAGGAACTTATTCCAACCTTCAATCACAAGGATTGACATCAAAGTTCTGACCTTTTCCCCGGGAAGGAAAGACGCACCAAGTTTTAAGCAAATCAAAAGAACTTGATTCAAGACTTGCTCGTGGGTTTTTGATGATCAAGATGATCTTGAATAGCATCCCACATGTCCCAGCATGCAAAAGATCAAGTCTAAACTCAAGGAAACGCGAGTTACATCCTCAGACATTCAAGAATGTAAAATTTGATTTCTTGCAAGAAGAACACATGGATTGCCTAGATGATTAGGATATGATCTAAGAAGAGATTCATCCAACAATCAACATCCTCAGCACAAGAATCATAAGCATATAGAAGGAGGGGAGGCAAATCCAAATTGCGTAAAAGTAAGTTGCAAGAAAGTAAATGCGGAATTTAAATTGCGGAATTTAAATGCGTAATGTAAATGCGTAAGAAAGATTGAACATAGATGAAAATATTTTATTTCTAGAAAGAGAGGTTTACAAAGCCACACAAACAAGTGGGCAAAGCTCAAAGGAGCACAAAACCTCAAAAACCTTCAAGAGGAGAAGTCCACCCCTTCCCCCTATTTATACTATTATTGGGCCACCTAGCACCTTTGGATGAGCCTCTAAACCCTAGAGCACTCCATCAAGGGCTAGGATGAACCCACTCAACTAACCATGCAAGGGCTCACCCAAAACCCACACACAAAGGGTTTTTTGCACGGATTTCAAAGCATACTAACTAGACCCGCTATCTATCAACTAGACCGCGATCCAACAACCCTCATCAATCCACGCAGGATCTAGCTAGCATTTTCTCCATTCTGCCCATCTGGACCTCCGATCATCTTCCGGTGATCCCCGGCCATCTGGACCTCCCACGCACCTTGCCTAGTCCCGGTCATTCTTCGCCTCACCATGACCTAGCACTGTTGTCCTGTAACCATCAAAAATAAGGAAACACATCACATAGCATTGCCCCCAAAAATGTGCAATAGATTCATCAAAGTCCACAAATTAAAATTCAGCTTTACTCATTTTGGCCGGTGCTACCACCCTCAGGCCGGTAGCATCGTCCATAGTGGACCGGTGCTACCGCCCCCAGGCTGGTAGCACTGCTCTACGCTAGAACCAGAAAACACCCTCTGGAATTTCTACACTGGCCATTTGGTCCGGTGCTACCGGCCACCAGGCTACCTCGGCCGGTAGCACCGGAAAAACAGGAGAAGGCCCAAATTGCTTCATATTTCAAATCCAATTCAAATCAAACTCAAACCAAAGCATACAAAACTCAAATTTAGTCAAAATACTCATCACAAACCTGGGTAGACCTCCACATGGTCCTTCACATGCAAATCCATAGCTCTATGTAAAAACCAAATCAATTAAGATCCAATAAGAAGCAAGCATGAACTCCCTTATTTGCAACACATGCAAATACTTAGCTCATGCACGATCCAAACAAGAGTGTGAGCTAGAGAGAATCGAATTGAGTTCATCAACACACGATGAAGCTCAAGCTAAATGACTCAACCCTCTTAATAGTACGGCATCTAACTAGCAACCCGGTCTCCCATCCAAACACCGAGACCGGTAAAAGACTAGTAACACATCCTTAGCCCTAACTAGTTATACCTTTGCCTCTAGGAATCCCACTTGAAGCTTTTATGATTCCCCTCATCTTCTCTTCAAGTCGAGTCCTCTCTTCTTGTTCATCAACATACGATGAACCTTCTTTAGCTTCACTTCACTTCGGGATTCATCCTTGAAACTCATCAACCCATGATGACTTCTTTACCGATTCTTCATTTTTCTTGTACTCAACCTACTTTACAACTTATGGAAGAATGTTATTCCAACAGACACGGTTGCCTCAATCATCACTTGCAGTCGATTAACACATAATGGAAGCCCCAAGATCGATTGAGCACAACCCTAATCAATTTAAATAATTTAAAGGTGTCTTGAGTACTTTGATGCAACTAATGCTTCATTATACTCAAGAACTTTCTGTTTGTCCTTAATAAACGAAGAAACAACATCAACACATGATGAAGCGTTCTTTGATTGATTGAAAGACAATCGAACTTAGTTTAAATTTCATTTAAATTGACATGAGTATATATTAACTATAGAAGTTTCATGTACTCATTTTGATGGTTACTAAGTAATGATCCAAATTATGTTGGAGTGGAGGAAAGGGATCAATACTCTTAATACCATCAACAATATAATAAACTCCACCAAATATGTGCATACAAATAATTGAATTTGGAATCAATATGCACATAATCCATTTTTGATAGCATTTGAGTTTATCCTATATTAACACGAGTATACTACAACTATACAAGTTAAATATACTCAAGGGATTGTTTCAAAGTAATGATCCTTGATATAAAAAGATGAATTAGATCAATATCATTAAAACATCAAGGTAAAGTATGAACTCCCCTTAAATGTGTGCATTCATGTATATATAGAATTGAAAACATTATGCACATCTTGAGGTTTAAATAATGGTAGATTTCATAATTTAACTTGGATCCAAAATATGCATTAAGATATCGTAAAATGAATATGAGTGCATACCTTGGGTTTTCCATTTTTCAATGAGATGAGACTAATCAAAGATATACTCAACAAAAGAGTTAGTCTCATATTTAGATTTATCAATATGATCACGAAAATTATATCCAAGGAATGCAACAAAAAACTTGAATGCATACCTTTGATATTTTCACCTTTTTCATCCAAAAGAGACTAATAAGAGTTGAACTCAATAAAAGAGTTAGTCTCAATATTAGATTTTTCATTAATTAACAATTGAGACTAATCAATATTATGATTATCAAAAAGTTAGTCTCAATATTAGATTTGTCATTAACACTAAGATCAAATTAATGGAGATTGAACTTTCAATCTCCCCTTTTTTGATGATTAATGACAAATTCAAGCTTTATAACCACATTTGGATGAAAATCATCACATTGAGATAATTTAATCTATTCGAACATATAAGCATACCTTTAAGCAATTTATACATTAACAATTGAGAATGCATATAAGAGATGTTTAGACAAATAATTCTCCATCGTAACCAAATTAAGCTCCCACAAACTCCCCTTTAACCAAATAAGGTATTAAGCTCCCTCAAAGCTTCCCCTTTTGGCATTAAACACCAAAAATCAAAAACAAATCCAAAAAAGAAGACTTTTTAGAGTGAAGAGCTTGGCAAGGAAATACCACTTTGAAAAATAGAGTTTGGCAAGAATTTCTCCGAAATAAGGTCATAAAGACATTGAAATCAATACATATAACCTATTTAGTTCACAAGAATTTTTAAATAAAATACCATGTCGGGACCCGAATATGCAAATCCGGACCCTCTGTGTATACCGCACTAGTCCAGGATCACGCTAGTGCACACAGGCTCAACATCAGCGAATATCACAATCATACACAAATGGAAATAAGGTAATGATATTATATATTAAATATTACTAATTGAATGACCTTATGGTCCACTTATATATTAATGCCTCACAAGGTCAACAACAATTTAAACTGCAATGCGGAATGAAGACGAGATAAACCCTCAAGATACCACAGCAATTGACAAAGCTCGCACCCTAAACATTCGTCCCTTCATGGTACTCCTTCTTCAACTCGATGATGTTGTAGGCAAGGGTAAGTACACACAAGACTCAACAAGTTGTGCATGTAATGCATTCTTAATACATCTATATGCAAGGCTTATTCCAAAGGAATGGCTAACAAGGCTATTTTGCGAAGGCGAAGATTTATGAACAAATACGATAAATAGATTGAAGACAGTAATAAAACAAATAACAATAATAAATAGATTCAGCATTTCTCAAGTAAACCAAGTTTTCCATCCTAAGTCAAGCTTCAACCTCCCATGGCATCCTGCCATCCATCCCAAGTTTTATTTTGCAAAAGTCTAACCCTTGACTGTAATCCCTGAACATTGCTCAATACCGTGAGCATGGCTATTCGAATAGTTTGTACACTCTGCAGAGGTTATGCACTTTACCCACATGATATAACCATGCACCTTACAGGCAAATGATTATAACAAAGCCTTTACAATGCAATCGCCTTAACAGACTTTTGCAAATTAGTCACTAGGTCGCCCCATAACAGTATATGTGGTTGCATGATTGACTCAGTCAAAGGCTCGCAAGGTTAAGTCCTTAATTGACCGAGGCAAGACTAACCAAGTGTGATCTCCAAAAACCAATGAAAAACCAAATACGACCACCCAGTTGCCACTCTTGGCCCACCATATACGACCGCCCAGTTGCCACTCTTGGCCCACCAGAAAACAAAATGCGACCACCCAATTGCCACTCTTGGCCCACCGGAAACAATCTAAAATCAAATACGACCGCCCAATTGCCACTCTTGGCCCACCGGAAACAATCTTGCCACTTGCCTCAGTCTAAATCATTTTCCCACCCCAGTTGATTACCAAGCTCCACGTGCTCTTCACAAATCAACATCGCTATGCGTGACTCATTGTCACAACAACTCAATCTCTTCGTATGCGACCACACATGGCTCACAAATTATCATCATTGTTCCATATTCCATTAGTCAAGATTAATAATCAACATTCCATGTACATGTGATGACGTGGCATAGCTAAGCATTCTAATCCAGTCTAACCATCCATGTTGATTTCATTATTAACCAACTATAATTAACCAACCTAGGGTGACAAATGGATCATGGCATACAACTAGCAAGGTAGGGTATAATTCAAAGGGTACGATAGCTAGTCCCAAATTTAGGTTGAAATCATTTATACACATAAAATAACATGTGATAAGGTAAATCAAAATAGCATGCAATCTAATTCATGGGTGCAACATGATCAAAGCACAACTTGCCTTCGTTAAGCTCCTGGTCCTGGTCTGGAAATAATTCTTGAGATGCAAAATCCCTTTCCGACGCTTCACACAATTCGACGTCTACGCGAATCGAGAAAGAAAAGCAAATAAACACCAAAACTAAAGAGCAAACAAATTCAAAAATTCAAATAAAAATCACCATTAAATAGATCTCAATTTTACAAATTTTCTGAAACTTGAATCGCCCAAATCGGAGTTCATACGCAAAAGTTATAACGTTTAGAAGTTTTGAAAATAAACTAAACTCTGGAATTAGAAATTCTAAATATTTCGAATTATTTTTATAAAGGAATCAATTTTCCTGCCCCGGCTTGTACGGACAAAACGTGGCGAAACCTAGACTGATGAACTCAATCTAACGGTTACGGTTAAATCTACTACGTGACTCAATATCAACCGTCCGATCTAAATCCAGTGGTTGATATTTAATCTAAGACGCTTACCGATTCCAAAGCGACGTGAATAAATTCCGATCGCTCGATGAAGATCCGATGGCTGACGAAACTTCCGATCGGCGATGAAACGACGGCAACTTGAATTCACCGGAGACGAAGACGACGACCTCGGCGACAACTCGACAGCGCGCGCTCGGAAATCTCCTGACGACGCTGCGACTTCGCGATTTTTCCTCGACGACGCGACTCGCTCGGCGCCTGGAATTTTTCTTCTGCCGCTCGTTCGGTTCTAGCGATGCTGCTGGGCGCCGTTTAAATAGCCAGCACGAGCGTCCCCATGTCCTTGGTGCCTTCGGCCACGCGTAGGGCCCACAGCTCAGCTGTCCTACTCCCGCCCGAAATTGGATTCCAAATCCGTACCGAACTTGGCGCCAGCGCAGGAATTCCAATCGGCTTCTCCCAGGGAATCCCTTCGCGTGTGGACTCGAGTCCTTGACGAGTTCGGCGACGACGCTAAAATTTGAAAGCGGCCACATGCGGCGCTCCCGCCCGGAGACGGACTCGAGTGCCCTGCCGATTTCAGCGCCAGCTCAGGAGTTCGGACCGGCTACGTGCAAGAGAAGAAGGTATGGGCGAGAGAGATGAAACGCATAGCACGACTCTTGCGCTGGGATTCATTGATTAATATACAAGGTACAGGAAGCTATACAAAGCAAGTGCTGTAGATGGAAAAACTATACAAGGAAAGGTTACGTATGGCAACTAGCTAAGTATAGAAACTGTATACAAGGAAAGACACTGTACGGGAAATAGCCATGCAAGGCAACACAGGACTCTTTCCAACACTACGCTCTGGAGAAAACGGAAGAAAGCTTCTCCACGAGTCCGGCTCGATGCCTCCTTGGAGAAAACCAACCAATGGCCTACACCTGGCAAAGTAACGACTCTGATCTCTGGTGGCGTGGGCCAAATTCCCTCCACGGTTGATTTACCAGCCGATTGATTCGGAAATCCAGGGCGCTGGCATTTATTTGTTTTTTTTTTCTTTCTTTTCAGAAACGGCTAACGATTGCCTCATTTGATTCTTTCTTGAATAATTACAGAAATTAATTCTATTTACTTTAGTCAAGCGTATTATAAAAAAAACTTTGAGACAATCTGGACCTCAATACATTATTTTTAGAAAAACTTTATTTAAACTTAATTAATCATAATTAGTTTTAGCAAAAACAAATACTTTTAATTTGAGTCAACTCAAATAAATCATGGAAAATCCAATTAACCCGAAAATGCATAAACATCATAAATTGCAATAAAATAATATTACATATTTAGAAAGTCAAAATTGGGATGTTACAAACCTTCCCCCCTTAACGGAATCTCGACCCCGAGATTCGGGGCTGACTAGAGAATAGGTTTGGGAATTCTACTCTCAGATCATCTTCACGCTCCCGGGTTGATTCATTTTCTGAATGATTACTCCATTGCATTCTACAAAAACGAGTGGGCTTGTTTCTGGTCCTACGCTCCATTACACCCAAAATCCTGATCGGGTGCTCCTTATAGGTATGATCTTCCCGCAACTCAATAGCCTCCAACGGTGCTCGCTCTCTTTGGCACTCAAGGCATTTCTTCACCACGACACATGGAACACATCATGCACACCGCCAACGACTGTGGCAACTCCAGCTGATAAGCAACCTCTCCTCGGCGGCTTAGGATTTTAAATGGTCCAACGAACCTAGGTGCAAGCTTTCCCTTGACTTGGAACCTCTTAACGCCTTTAAGGGGAGTAACCCTAAGGTATACATAATCATTGGGCTCGAAACTCAAATCACGACGGCGATTGACAGCATAACTCTTCTGCCTTGACTGTGCTGTTTTCAATCTCTCCCTGATCATGGCAACTTGCCCCTCAGCCTCTCTGAAAATCTCAGGCCCAAATACTAAACACTCTCTCGTTTTATTCCATTTCAACAGGGTACGGCAGGCACGACCCTATAAGGCTTTAAATGGTGATATCTGCAAACTAGCCTGATAACTATCGTTATAGCTAAACTTTGCATATGGCAGGCTTTTATCCCAAGATGCAACGTAAGACATCGCACATGCTCTTATCATATCTTCCAGAATTTGATTATCTTTCTCTATTTGACTAGCGGTATGCGGATGATAAGCGGTGCTATGATTCAAGCGAGTTCTCATTCACTACAGGAAAAGCACTTATTCTCCACGGCCACAAATATGGTAGACGGCCAAAACACCCCGTCCACCAAAACCACATTAAGGTCGACGGCCGAAATAATAGCCGTCTACCCTAGACGTGAAAAAAGCGCGCCACACTATCCCGCCAAGTTAGGGTCGACAGCGTGCATTTAAGCCGTCCACCATATTTTAGGGTCGACCGAATCGGGCCGTCGACCCTAACTGACACGCGGGCCAAGGTGGTTGCGGGCAGAAACATAGCTTATGGTCGACGGCTGAACACGTGGCCGTCGACCTTAATGAATAGGGTGGACGGTTTCTAGCTGTCGACCATAGGTTATGCTCGGTGGCTGCACAGCTGGCTGTCGACCATATTGGCATATACCTCGCCCGTAGAATCCCCCTTCGTTCTTTTTGCCCGATCGATCGGTGTTTCAATCGCATCCACCGCCGCCTCCTCGATCCGTCCGTGCGCCGCCTCCTCGATCCGCCCGTGCGCCGCCTCCTCCGGCCGCCGGGTGGCCGAAAGGCCTCCTCCTCCTTGCCGCCTCCCCATGCGAGCCGCCGCCGCCTCCCCGTCGAGCCGCGCCGCCTCCTCCGCTGCCGCTTGCCCGAGTGCCGCCCCACCGCCTGTGCTCCTCGAGGCCCGCACCCCCACCGCTGCGCCTCTAGGGCTTTTCCCCACCGCCTGCGCGCTCATCTTGGGTGGTCTTGGCCGCCTCGCGGTGTGGTCTCCCCTGCATCCCTTGCCGCCCCCACCGCAAGTATGTGGATACTGGATCATCTACTCCATTATAAATTATCTGTGTGTAAAATGATGTTGTCCTTATCATAGTATTTCATTGTTAGAAATTGTCTAGAAATTGTACGTATGGTTGACATGTCTTCATGGGATTGGCTACAAGAAAGCATTGAAATAAAAAAGATCTATGTAGTTATAGTTCTATACTGATTAGGGCTTTTATTGGTGGTTTTAAAGAGCACTTTACCATTTGCAGACATTTCTTTCCAACTAACATTTGTTTCCAGTTGGAACAATGACTTCTTCTGATGTCCATGTGTATTCTTGGCCTCTCTTAGTGCTAAGCCACTAATTCAGTGATATTGGGTCTTGATGAGTGACATAACTTTTTATGGAACAGTCAACAATCTACTTCTGTGTCTGACTATTTCTGCATATGTAATGCTTCAATGATCAGTGAAGTAACTCTCTTTGTAAGCTCTAACCTGACCACATTGGATCTCACTTTTATGCCATGGAGATTTTGTTAGGCTGCCATTTTTTGAGATGATTAGCCCATCTTGTGAAGATTCTAGCAGCTGATTAGCCTGACAAATTAGTATCAGCTTAAGAGTAGGCTAATCAATGTCCTTGCTGTAGCTGGTCAAGGCCTCTATTACTAAGAGCCATGCATGATTAGTTACGCTTCTATATATTTTAAAGAAAGAGCATGTAAAAAATATTAGATTCAGATTTGCTAAGTGTTCAGTTCCTTCAGCTGTAAGGTTGACATTATCTGGTTGTGCCCTTTTGTACTGTCCCTTGTATTGTTGCAAGTTGTAAGCTCATTCCATTGCACCTGATAGAAGCTTCTTTCTGCTTTCTCTATTTTGGAGCTAAATTTAGATAATGCAATCTGTTGTTGTTTGACCTACATAATAATAATAAACATTTGTGAACAGTATATATTTCCAGAGCACAATGTTGTGGTTTTTTTTACATACAAATTTTATTTGTAGAAATTCTTTTAAAGGCACAGTGCTCTGTCAATCTTCTTATTTAATTGTATTTACAGGGAAGCAATTGGTAAAATTCTTGCTCGGGGCCACAGCCGTGTTCCTGTGTACTCAGGAAACCCAAGAAATATTATTGGGCTCCTGTTGGTAGGTGCTAATGATGCCATGGAGTATTACTCAGTGATTTTTTGTTTATGTACTTCATTTACTTAACCATTTTGAACTTAATTAGGTGATTTTTTGTTTATGTACTTCATTTACAAAATCCATATCGAGTATATTGGAAGCGTGTGCTTTAACAGTTCAAAATTTGTCAAGGATTACCTTTGCATTTTCAGCCATATGTGTTGTAGTGGCAGTATGGAGACATACTACCATGTGATGCATCGAAGCATTCTTCTTAGTCTTTCTAGATAACAATTTTGGCATGTGTATACTCTGCAACTCCTATGGACATTTTCCATAATAGAACTACAATATAACCATCTAACCACCTATTATTATATACTCAGATTGCCTGCTCTGTTTCATAGAATTAAATCCTATCAAATTTGTGGAGGTATTTTTTTGATTGTTTTATTTGAAAACTACCCTAATGTGATAAATTATTCCAACTGGAGGTGGTGTATTCATAGTTCTTAATTTTGATTCAAACATCGTCTGATTTTCTCACCATTTTGAGTTTTCTGATTTTACAGGAGGAGATAGTGGATGAGACTGATGAATATGTTGATGTTCATAAAAGGTATGTCTCATCCTTACAGGACCTATTTGCTCCTCGCATTCTTCCACTTTTGCTAAAGAGGCATTCAAATTCATATATTCATTATCATGATTCAAATTTTCTAAAGAGGCATGAAATCATAATTTTTGGATTAGGTATTTGAACTGCATAGAAATTATGTGGTGTATTTTTCGGACGGACATGAACTTGGAGTGTTGATTCCATATAGGGATAGTGGGCTTAGAGAATTGAAGTGATGTTTATTCCATACACATGGTTGCTTATTTGGTTCCACATGCACAGATACAGTTCGATATAGACTAGCTATTTTGTAAAACATTTTGTAAATTCAATAGATGATTTGAAGAGAAGAAAGCTAATCACAAAAGAGTAAGTACCTGATTTGAAGAGATGAGTTCTTATTTGTAGTTATTACGGTGATTGTACTAATTTTTTACATATGCTTTGATGTTTTACAGTAAAGAGAAAAGCTTTGGCTACTGATGTGACACGAGAACATCTCAAAAGGTAATTTGATGCCATTTCTCTCAAGCTAATTTCAGGAATTGAGTAGGAAACCCGTGCTTGTCGACTATATATGTATGATTTATCATGAATGGGCATCCATATAGAATACTATAGGCTCCACATTGTGTTTTGTGTTTCCTGGCTGTTAGCCTTTTTCCCCTTTCGACAATGCTATTAGCTGTCAATTTGTCCTATCGTAGTATTGTTATTGTCAGGGTTGAACTATTTCACGTACTCTGTAAATAACTACAGGTAGTCTCTTCTAAAAGTTACCATTTTTAACTATTGTATGTTTACCTATTAATGCAGAAATATTATGTTCAATGAATGCTTGCGTCTGCAGCTGTATTAAGAGCTTTTTTTTGCACCTCCTTGTGTTTTTCAGGCCTGCGAGCAATAGGGTGTGGGTATCCTGCATCCTTCTTTGGCTCCATACTCATCAACCTCTTCCTCAGTTATCCTACTCAACCGGTAAAGTTTTGGCCTTGTCCTTATCTTATTTCTGGACTATACTGTTAGTCTGGAGTCTGGACTGCATGACTAGATCACCTCAATTCAAAATACCGTGAGTCATCTTTAAGCCTTGTAGTTTTTGTCTGAATGTCATTTTACTTTCTTTTGTAAGTGAGAAGAGATATCTCTAGGCTCTCTAGAAAGCAGGAACTTCTTTCAGAGTAAACAATAGACCTTCGTTGCTTTAGCTTGGACATGATATGTTGCCACAAGGCCCACAAGTGTGTGTGTGTGTGTGTTTGCTTGCGACTTGCGAGGGGACACCTATGAATTCATTTTTAAAAAATTTTGAAATGCAGGGATGGATGCCTTCCCCTCTGCTCTCAATCCATATAAAGAACATTCATAAGGGTAAGCATGGGAGTGATTCTGAAACGTATGATACGGAAGGAAGGTATGTATGAATAATGCATTTATAACTGTCTAATTCCCACTTTTTTCCTTGAGGAAGATCACGATTATCATTTCATTAATGAAATTTCTAACTAGTTTTACCTACTCCTGAATAGGTTTGATCCATCAAAATTTGATGCTATATTCAGCAAGTATGGTGGAACTCAGCCAAATGCTTTGACAAAAGACGAGTTGAGCTCGATGCTTAAAGCCAATCGTAATATGTATGGTTTTATTGGCTGGTAAGTGCATTACTGAATTAACAATATTGTTCTTTGCCAATTTTCAGTTACAATTTTGATAGTTGGTGGTTGTTAGAATTGCCGGAAGATGGCTGATGAAGATGTTGATCGGCAACATTATCACAGGGTCTCTTCTTCCAATCCACTCAATATTCTCGTATTTTTATTGTGCTTATTTGTTTCAGGATAATATTTCACATGATTCTCACTCGTACTACGTCCTAAGTATGGTCTCCTTGGTTGCTGTTGTGGTATGTCTGTCAACTAGATCATTTCATGCATCACATATATGTAATTTGTGCTGAAAATCCTAACTCGGACACTTCCTTCAGGCTTATATTATTGCCTTCTCCTTCGGTATGGGTGCCATTCCATGGATCATAATGTCTGAGGTATTGTAGTTTGCCTCATAGCTCATTAGATGATGTTGGCACTTAGTCCCGTAGTCCTTGGTGTTTTTGTCAGAAACTAAGTCGCATGTTTCCGATGCCATGAACACTATAGTAGACAATATACGTGATAACCATATGTCCACAATACGTGATAACCATTGTCAAATGTTTGAGCATTCCAACTTTGACTTATATGTGCTGGTAGAATGCTTTTAAAATTTAATGAGTTATTTTGTAACATGAAAAGTGTGCTACAAAAGTTAACATGACTGATTTTTGGTGCCTGTCGAGTGTTGATGAGATCATTGGATTATTGTTTTTATATTTGCATTACACATTTTGGGCTTCTTTTTTGAGTCAGAACAATTTATGCTATCGATTATGGTTACTGTCATTCGCTTAATTTTAGCATTACATGAAGGCATACAGCCAATCGGACGACTATTTTTTTTAATGCTGATTAATTAGGGTCGGCGGCCTGTGGCCGTCCACCTTAATGTTATGGTCGACGGCCACGTGGAAAAGGCCGTCCACCCTAAGGCATTAGGGTCGACGGCCACGTGGCAAAGGCCGTCCACCCTAATGTTATTATACTCGACAGCCCTACAAGGTCTGTCCACCTTAGTCTAGAGTGGACAGCTACTTTTGGCCGTCGACCTTAGCATTATTATGGTGGACAGCCTCCATTTGGCAATCGACCCTAATAGGGTGGACGGCCCGCCCGTCGAATTTAATATTATGGTCGACCACCTACTTTCGGCGGCTTATGGTGGACGGCCAGCTGTCGACCCTACTTATGGTGGACGGTTTTAACTCTATGGTGGACGGTTTTGGCTGTCGAAATTACTGTTTTTCCCTGTAGTGATTGCTTCATATACTTGTTCTAAAACCTCGAGATACATTGAATACTTTTATCGGACAAAATTTTCTTGGGTACTTTATGCAGTCACTCAATCCCTAGCCTATACAGATTTGTCAAACAATCTTTTGAATACGTAGTCCTTCGTGGTATAAAATGATCAACTTTGGTCCAATAATCAATAACGATTCTTTCGAATTCATATCCGTTATGGCCAATTCACACTAGGGATCCATTTAATGATTTGCCTCTTATTTCCACTCAGGAATTCTATACTGATTGCAACGATCCTTTAGGTCCCTGATGCATTGCTTTTATTCTTGGACATGCGTCACATCGAATATAATATCCAACAATTCCGCTCTTCATTTTAGACCACCAATGCTTTTTTTTTTCTTTGGATCTTAATACATCTTGGCACTTTCTGAATAAATCAAGTACTTAAAATCATGGGTTTCCTCAAGTATCTGCTTAGGATATTCCTATCCGGCACAATGATTCGACCTTAAATCCCTAGGGTATCCTAATCACTCGAAATTCTATTTCTTGGCTAAACCTTCTTTTTTTTAACTTGATTTTGTTTTGTTTTTTTTCGTGTATATATATATGACGTGGTCTTCCCACCATTGGTGCTCTTACCAGGCACTAATTCGCTCTCGAACTTGATTATTTGATATGATGGCATATTAAACAATCAATGTATTCTCTGACAACAGACGCATCCTTTAATTGGCAAATTCTACACTACTATCCACGAACTGCCATTACTTGAAACTTTTTTTTCTTTATATCTAGGGTTTTAAATCGATATATTCTCCACCAAAATAGCTTTATGGTTTGAGCATCCGACTAATTTCAATACTAACGTCAAAGGTCCGAGTATTCATTCATAATTTGATTTGCTTGAACTTTACTCACTTAATAAGCACTGAATCCTTAACCCTCTGGTTTAAATATAGCACAACAGCACTTACTGACAATGACAAATCCTCTGGTTAACAAGCCCACACTGGGTACCACTAAACTAGCCTCTATTTCCTATGCATCATTTTCAGGTGAACTGTAAACGCCGGAATACTCTTAGAGAATCATCATTTTATTTTATTGTTTATTTGTTCTACTACTTTGTGTACCAATGTATCAACCATCTCGGTTTTATTTCTTTCGACAATGAGACCTTTTCATGAACTCATTAGTAATTTCTTTGCTTTGCAAATATGGTTACGATATTGCCCTAAGTAAACTCATGGCCCCTAACTTTCCTTACTTAGTATTAACACTAGGGCTTCGATAAGGCCGGAGTTGGGATTGACTTGAACTGACATGATTGCTTCTCTTTGGGAGGGGTACTCATTGACAAAGTGCTTAGGTTTGCGGTAATTATAACAGAGTCTAGGGTGAACTTTCTTTCTCGGGTATTCGTTGATTGGAATAGTGTCTTTACCTAGACGCCTTTTCTTCAATTGGTTCTCTCGGCAGTCTCCCTCGCAATTTCACTACTTAATTCTTGTGTTATGTATTGGACTAAGGTAACTTCCGGTATACCCATGGCTATAGGAATTATTTGTTCTCTCTGCGGGCATTGATTGGCATGATGACCTTTTCGGTGACAGTTGTAGCACTCAATGCCGCTCTTTTTGTGATTCATTATTTATTGATTCGCAACACATCTTTTGGCAAAACAATCTCCTTTCTCACATAAGAGACCTGTAACATCCCAAAATTTGGATTTTCAAAAATTTATATTAAATTAGCTTTCCAAAATTTTTCTTCAATCTCATTTGATTAAAGAGGCTTAATTTAGAATTTTCTAAATCTAAAACAATTTAATAAGCCTTCTATGTGCATCAAGTAATTTAAAATTTAGTTTTTACAAGCGTTCTTTGTATCTCAGAGAATTTTCCAAATTTGAGATTTGCTAAAAATTAATTAAAAATTATTAATTTAAACATTGGATGTTAATTGGATTCTCATTGGATTTTTAATTTGAATTATTAATTGTTCGGGCAATTCTATATCCAAAGTCCAATTCAAACCATTCCTTTGAAATTCCATTTAAATCCAAAATTTGGATTTCCCTCGGTGTTCTATTTAACCTGGCCTCCATATCCTTTCGAAATTGGAGTTCAATCTTTTTCCGTCCGCAAAGTCAGAATTTCCAATTCCGGTCCTTATTCGAAATTTCACCCGAGTCCCAAAATACTCCAAAAATCTCAAAATTCATATAATTAGGTTCCAAATATTCTAAACTGATTTTGGGAATTTTTCCAAGATTTATAGAATCCCTTTGTTATTTTATCTCTCGCGGTCTTTCGTTAAATTCAGTATATTCGTCTCGGAATTCTCTAAATTCCAAAACTCATCTAAATTCAGTGAAACCAATTTTATTGGGTTTCAAATAATCTCTAGTATTTTTATGAATTTTTCTAAGATGTTTAGATCATTTTTGCTATTTTATTCCTCGCGCTTTGTCCCTCCATTTCTTCCGACCAATGGGAAAGCGACACGTGGCCGTTCACTGTTCGTCTTCAACCTCCCGCAGCAGCTACTGTTCACACGAAGAGTTCCAACGCTGGCTCCAATTTCCAACCCCCATATCTCTTAGCATACTGCACCAAATCGCGTGAAATCTAAAGCATCGCGACCGCGTCATGATGGGGAACAAGTTCCAAGTCGTTGCCCGTCCTGAATTCGCACGTAGCAGCGGCAATTACGCGTTAAAGGCAATTCATTGCTCGGCCCATATCTCGAGCTTCTCTCCACTTCCCGAGGCGTGCGAGTACTCAAAATGTGCGTATGGACGTCCTCTATCCTGTGCTCATCTTTTCCTGCTGATTCCATGTCGTTTCCCATCCCAAAACTCAAGAAAACCCGACGCCGGCGAGTCGTCTCTTATTCCGGTGAGTTTTCCGGCAAATCAATCGCGTCACCTTGTGCCCCTTGCTTCCAGGAACACAACCATTCAACAAGATTTCATTTTCGTTGCAGTTCCGGTCTTTAATTTGAAGATTGTTCGTCGTCGCCCGTTCGTCGTTCATCGTCGATTTCTTGCGAATCGGTAATTCCCAATCCAATTCCTTGTGTCTACATACTCATTCCATCATGTTCTTTCAATTGCGCTCACCAATTTTGCAAAATCTCGCGAAATAGAAGTTTCCCCACATCTTGCTCACCCCGTGCACTGTTCATCTCCATTGATGCCGGCCAAAAGCTTGTGCCACCGCCTCAGGAGACCTCTCCGGCCATCCCTAGCATGCGCATAAGCTCCGGCCACTCCCACCGCATCCAACCCCACCCTCGCCGGCCGCCACCTCGCCGCCATTCACCGTCCCCGCGTTCGCCCACCCAAGCCAGCCATGGCCACCGTGAGCACGCCGCCTCGGCCACTCCCGTCCGTAGCCGAGTCTCCTATCAGCTTCCCCGGACCCCGCCGCCCCTCATGCGCCCCTCCGCCGGTCTCCTGCGCCTCCCCTTCGCCGGCGAGCCGTCCAGCCTCCGCCGCCGTCCCTTGCGGGTCCCGCGCGCACCACGTCAGGCCGCGCCGCCCCTTGCCGCCGTGCGCCACCACCTCCCCATCGCGTCGCCGTTCCATTTTTGTGTACGCCGTCGTCCGTCGTGGTCTCAATCGCCGGCGCCAATAGGAAGATCCAAGTTCTGTGTTGCCATGGGAGAGGACTGGAGGTAGAAGAAGGCTTGGAAGAGGATGACAGGAGGACCCCACCAGTCATAGAGACAAGAAACTCTAAAAGAAATCAGTAAAAAGAAGATGCTGAAGAATATTCTTTCGTTTTTGAATTTTTCAATCTGTGCAAACTTCAAACATTTTTATCTTGTCATCCGAACTCCGAATCAAGTGATTCAAATTGCTAAATTCATCTAAATTCATCCTCTATCTGCCAGTATTTTTATTATAATTTTTAGTTTTTGTTTATTTTATTTTATTCAATTGTATCTCGGTTATTTAAATCGCTGTCCGCTTTATGTGTCTGCTGCCTCGGCAGCACCCATTCGCCAGTACAAATTTGCCATGTAGTTGCTATGTCATGACCTCGCTGCCCTATCCTTCACCGATGGTTGCCACCTTGTAATCTCATATGCGTTCGTCATCGCTTCACCTTCATCGTTAACGCTTTCGCCAACGCTCCATCGTTAATGTTCTATCGTTAACGTTCCATCGTTAACGTTCCGCCATTAACGTCCCATCGTTAACGTTCCACCGTTAACGTTTCGTCGTTAACCTCCCGCCGTTAACGCCTTACTCTCATCGCAGGCGTGCATTCAAGTAAAGGCCCTAGTGCGATGTCATCATCTTTTCTATCGCCTTGAAGTGATCTAGCCCTATCACCTTGAGCATAACCCCGTCTTCTTATCATCGCCGTCTTGTCATCATCGAGCCTTTTCATCGATGTATGACTGAACTCTTATCAAATCGCAGTGGATGTCGACCCCGCTTGTTCTTGTCTCATCTCTGAAAATCTAATCTGCCATTGATTGGGAAATCATTCATGGACTTGGTTGATACACCATTGCCCATATGTCCATATCTGCCCAATCGAGCTAATTTATCTCGAAGGATATTCCCTGGAATATACTCCGTTCTTTCATGATTATCAGTCGTAACCTTCTCGATAAATCTTCGAAGCTCGTTTCTCTTTCATTCGATCTTCGATCAAATTCAATCCCTTTCGCTCAAGACCAATCTAATCTTAATTTGGAGTTTATTTGAATTGCCTTTTGAGAATTGTTGTATTTGTGCTTCTTTGTCGTTAGACGCTACCGCCTGTGGTTACCCAAGTAGTCAAGGACGAGGAAGTCAAGCATTCGATTGAAGAGCCAAAGGTTGAGGAAATCGAAGGTCAATTAAAAAGAGTAAAGAGCAGTTTATAGCAAGTGTCAGGCAAGTTGTGCTTTGATCATATTGCTCCGAGTTTACAAATTTACTTTGATTCAAATTATTGCATGCTAGTTCAAGATTAAAATGATTTAAATTAATTTGGGAATTAGTTATTCAACCCAATTGCTAAATATCACCTTGCCATGATTATTTGTATGCCATAATTCATTTGTCACCCTAAAATGGTTGATTATTAGTTGGTTGTTATTACTTGCCAACGTGGGTTGGTTAGGCCGGGTATAATTGCTTAGCCATGCCACATAACTTATGTCTTTTGAAAATAAAAGGATAATCTTGATTAATGGATTATGAAATGTGTTTGTGAAATGGTGTGACGTGTTGCCACACGATGATGTTGATATGTGGAACCAGAGTGGTTCTACATGGATGTTGAGTTGTTGTTGGCATTGTGTTGCGCAATAATCAACTGGGGTGGTAAAATGTTTTAGACCGAGGCAAGTGGCAAGAGTGGCATTGGTATGTCACTTTGGTATTTGGCGGTGTTGTTGGTAAATTATGAGATGGTACTGTTGGTGAATTATGTAATGGTAATGTTGGTGAATTGTTTGGGGTAGTCTTGCCTTGGTCACCCTAAGGACTTAACCTTGCAAGCCTTTGAACTGAGTCACTCGTCTGACCACATGTCTCATTATGGGACGGACCTAGTTTAGTAGGATTCGATATCTCACCTTTGATACCTCGGGGTGGCAGTTACACCAGGGGTAACTGTATGGGGGAGCGAACCTGTGCTACGGCTTGGTACCCATCCAACGGTGTTCGCCGGTCCTATACTTCGCTCGAGTGAGGGAAGTGATAGTGAAGGCAACACGGAGAGGTTCCTAGGTTGAGCTAGAAGTTTCGAAAGGCTTTGTTATGATCGCTCATTCAGATCTTGTTGTATGGTGATTCACTACCGACGTGGTGAGTTGATTGTATCTTGTGGGTAAAGTGTACAACCTCTGCAGAGTGTAAAAACTATTCGAATAGCCGTGTCCGCGGTATTGGACATTGCTCGGGGATTACAGTCAAGGGGTAGAGTTTTGAAAATGAAATGAGGTTGGGAATGTGGACATTGTGATATGGAAATTGGTTAAGGATGAGAAATGCTTTACTTGAGAATGATTACGAAATTTATTATGTGCATTATTTGTTTTACTGCTTTTCCATCTACTATGATTATTTGTGAATGCTGCTTTACTGCAAAAGAACCATTCAGCCATTCCTTTGGAATAAGCCATGCATGTAGTAATAGAACTGCATTCTGTGCATGACTTGTTGAGTACGGTTGTGTACTCACCCTTGCTATAACAAAACATCACCAGTTGAGGAGAAGTCTTTGTTTTCGAAGAAGGAGAAGTTCGCAAGAAGGCGAATATCTAGGAGTTGAACCTTGTCGAATGCCCGTGGTATTTTGATGGGATTCACCGACGTTCTTCGTTCATTGCTCGTTTTACTCGAGTTGAAGCCATCTAGGCTTCACAATTGTAAGTTGACTCAAGGTTGTTCAACTTTGTTATATTAAAGATGAATACTTTATTTATTATTCATTGTGTATGTTTGTGATATTCATCTTTGTTAACTGTGGGCACTAGCGATCGATCAGGGACTAGTGCTTTGAACACGAGGGTTTCGGATTGCTAATTCGGGTCCCGACAAGACCTACCGTGGGTAATGACTACTTACTGATTTCTTGATCAAGGTTGATAGGTTCAGGAGGGTGCGTTTTTATATATATATATATTTTTTTTTACTGCGAATGCACGTATAATCTTCTAAATTGTTTGGTTGACAGTTCTTCATAGAACAATGTTTAGCTCTAGAACAAATTGTGGGGTTAGTGTTCCCCTTAATAATCTCGGGCCAACCTCGGCTTTTAAAGATGAAGCATTTCATTAGTTTGATTGGTCATCTTCTGTATTTGTTTCGTCATTGCTTACATCAACCAAGTCTGAACGGTCAGAACTCCCTAAAACTCCGCATGTTCTAACGGTATTGACGGTTGAAGAACTAATCCATCCTTAGAGTTTCCACTGGTTTGAGTTCTACTTCCACTAGCTCCATTGCTATTGCTAATCTGATCCATCTGCTTGATTACCTCAAAGGGGTTAGGGAAGAAGGGAATAGCATAGGTAAGAAGTAAGAATCCTAACATAGGAAAGATAGGTTTAACCCAATAACTTAAGCAATCAATATTAATAACTTGGTATGGTTGCTTATATAAGCCTAAAAGCTTTGCAACACATACTACACACTCAGCAATCAAGAAGAACCAATTCAACCTAAACACGTAAAACTACCTTCTACATGGGCGACACACTCCTATCTTAGGGAACGCGACTCCCACACATGAGTCTCAACTGGCTACTTGAAGCACCGAGTCTTCTAGCTCTTGTTACACTTCATTAATCTGCACTTCCATGAGTTTGACGATTCCTTCCGTCATGATCATTATGGTAGCGATGTGTACTCGATGTCATCTCCTAAAGTGTGGTATATCGCTTTCTACTTAAGATAACTCGTAAGATTTTGGCTCAATTTAGCGAGGTAAGAGAAAGAAATTTTAGCAAAAGGCAAGAAAGAACTTTTGGTAAGGACAGAAATAGAAGAATGAGATAAGTCAAGAACACATTATTCTTCTGGGTTAAGTCTTTTTACTTTAGAAAATAATTTTTGAAGGACCTACAGGACAACCAACTATCTAGGGCCAAGACCTACATCGAGATGGCTCGATACCACTTTTGTCGGGACCCGAATATGCAAATCCGACCCTCTGTATACCGCACTAGTCCAGGTCACGCTAGTGCACACAAAGCTCAACATCGCTGAATATCACAATCATACACAGCGGAAATAAGGTAATGATATTATATATTAAATATTACTAATTGAATGACCTTATGGTCCACTTACATATTAATGCCTCACAAGGTGAACAACAATTTAAACTGCAAATAAATGAAGACGAGATAAACCCTCAAGATACCACGAGTAACCGACAAGGCTCGCACCCTAAACATTCGTCCCATCATGGTACTCCTTCTTCAACTCGATGATGTTGTAGGCAAGGGTAAGTACACACAAGACTCAACAAGTTGTGCATGAATGCATTCTTAATACATCTATATGCAAGGCTTATTCCAAAGGAATGGCTAACAAGGCTATTTTGCGAAGAAGATTTATGAACAAATACGATAAATAGATTGAAGACAAGAATAAAACAAATAACAATAATAAATAGATTCACAGATTTCTCAAGTAAACCAAGTTTTCCATCCTAAGTCAAGATTCAACCTCCCATGGCATCCTGCCATCCATCCCAAGTTTTATTTTGCAAAAGTCTAACCCTTGACTGTAATCCCCGAGCATTGCTCAATACCGTGAGCACGGCTATTCGAATAGTTTGTACACTCTGCAGAGGTTATGCTGTAATATCGCGAAAAACCTCGCCCCAACCTTTGTACCTTCAGTCGGGTGGCCTGGGGCCATCTAGCAGGTATTTTCCAGAGGTGGTTGGCCATTTGGGGGTTTAGGGTTAAAGATTTAGTTTTTGTGAGGGGTATGGTGGAATTTCCCCTCTCCCTTACTTTTTCCTAATCTCTCTCCTAATGTGTGGCTGAAAACTTTTGGGATGACTTCTTTTCCCAGTGCCCTGCCGAGTTCTCCTCTTCTCCTCTGGATATTTTCCTCCCAGGGCTGGTCCATTCTCTTTTCTCCCTGGCGCACCTCCCTCCCAGCCATCTCCTCTCTCTCCCGATTCCCATCCTGGCGAACTCTGGTCTCCTCTTGGCGCAACCCTAGCCGAGCCCTGCGCCCTCCCCGGCTTCCTCCTTGCTCCGAGCCGAGCTCCTGCGCCTCCTCCCACCGGCCGGTGTCGTCGTCTGGCTGGTCTTGCTCCTCCCAGCCAGTTGCCCGTGCCTGCTCGGCGACCCTCTTCCCCTGCAGAGGAGCCCGGCCCTCGTGGCACCTCCCCTCCTTCCCTCTCTTGTGGTTTGTGGAGGTGAGGTTTGTTGCATTTCTTGGCTTGGTTTAGTCTACTCAATGCCCTCAAGTGTTTGATGAAATGCTAGAGTAGTGTAAGAAATTGGAATTAAGTTGCATGGAGGAGTCTGTCATGTTGATAGATTATAGTGTTTTGCTGTTTCCCCCTTAGGGTTGAATTCATCAGATTGTGTGTGCATTACTGCCTTGGTTGTATGTCGTAGTGGGATCTATGGGTGTATGGGGAGGAAATCAATTATTAAATTCAGAATGATGGATGTCGAGTCTCTACCGGTTCCGATGATCATGCCGTATTTCAGTTGTTTTATTGTTTGGACCTGTGACTCGTTGTAAGCTAATGGGAGGCATTTGAGTTGTTTGCTTATCATCAATTGATGATGTGTATGAAAGTAGAGTAAGTCGGGCTTTATTCTTTTCAGTTGCTAATTTGCTATATGAACCGATGGATTACTGCAAGTGCTTCTCTCCCTAACTAGGATAAGATATATCAAAGTGTGACTTAAAATTGAGCCTTATCAATTGTTATGCATGTATGCAATCCATCTAGTTGTTACTGAATATGGTGAGAGGATTGTGTCTCCTGTTGTTTCAAGCAAATCTATTGCTATTATGGTTTATGAAAGATTGGTAGATAGCAATGGTTGAGCTTGTTGTTTACTCGTAACCTGGTAAGATTGGGAAGCACCATATTAGTTTGGAAAGCATCGATGCTTATAGCCGCTTGACCCTAAATCTCATGTGGCTAATCAAAAAATTCCATTTGGCAATTTTACTGTGCGGTGTTTAAGTCAATGGAGCGTAATTCGCAGTTGAACCGGTTCTTTACCCGTTGTTCTGCGTGGTTGAAAGAATGAAAGTTGAATATATTGTAATGTTTGAATGACCTCGCCATATGCATAGCCCCAACTGTAGTGTATTGAATGGAGTAGTTTCTAGTAGTCTTTGCAAATGAAAGATAATTGTTGGCACTTTAGTGTAGATTATATTTATCTCGAGTCAACCTAAAAGAGGAGTTTTGTAGTTGTAGTTAGGGCGAGAGCATTGTTGAAAAGGTATAATCTGTAAAGCGTTTTGTGACGGTTGTTTCAGGTGGAGTAGTTTTGGGAGTGGCATAGCACCTTCCTCTCGCCACTCCGCTCCTTCCGGTAAAAGGCAAGTACATCGTGTTGTTTGCTTAATTGATTTGTTTATTGATATTTATCTGGACATGGCTAATTTCTTTTGATTGTGGTAAATGTTAGTTATATTGGTGACCGTCCCATCGAGGACGTGATTAACTATTGAATTCGAGTGGTCACTAGTAATCCTTAATTCCGGTGAGTTTACCGTACCTTTGTTAATACTGCAGTGAGTAGCGAGTATGGGGTATGTGGATACTCGTGGTTAATTTACAGGAATTGTACGAAACTGTGCCCCGTCTGGGGAAAGGAATTGAGTATGTGTATGAATCAATGTATTGCTGAATGTTGTGTGTATATATGTATGCTTGTTGTGCTGGTGGAAATGTGGGTTCAGCAAGAGCCTATTTATATAAGTACATACATTGATGAGTTTTGTGTGTCTATGTGAAGTTACACTTATATGTATGCATGAGGTTTCTTTAAATGGAAGGCACTGCTTAGAGTGTGTGAATGTGTAGAGCTGCCATAGTCCATACAATTATGTATGATGCTTGCTGAAATATGTGGTCACGTGTGCTTGCATGTATGACTGACCTTGTGTTTATATATATATATATAGACATTCAAACATTTGCACACATGTATATACTTATGTAGTATGGGAGATTTTGTGTATATATGTATATATATTTACATATATGCTTGTATATGTATGTGGTTATAGTTATATCGGTGTTGGCAATGAATGAAAGGTTGTGGCCCATTCGTGTTAATTGCATTTGTGCATTCATAATGGAAGAGGCGACCCATTCGATCACGGGCCTCTGTGTTCACACGTAGTGAACACGAAGTCCTACCTCGTAGTCCCATTCATCGAGGTGAATGGGAGCGAGACAAGAAGAGTAGGCACCTTCCACGGGATGGAAGGGACGTGAGGGTGCACACCGACGGTGGGCACTGCGATCTGGCAGTACCGGTACATGCATGGAAATGAGCATTCATGTGCATTGCATCTCTTATCCTTCCTAAAAGTTGAAAAACTTGAGTTATGTTGAGGAGTTGTTTCTGTCGGGGTTTGGGAATTCGAGAGTCGAATTCTCTTATGATTTATGGTTTGAGTTTTTCCGGAAAGTAAAGAGATGGTCTTTGTTGTTGCTCGTGCTCAAGAATTTCGGTTTCTTTAAAAGTTGGGTGCGTGACCCACGAGGATGTTCAAGGCGTTAAGTTTATGATGAGTAGTTGAGCTTTCAGATAAGGAGGGTTACTGATTCTATTAAAAGAAACCTGTTGGTTTTTTTTAAGACACCCAAATTTATTATATGGCACGGGATGGTTAATTGGAATGGTAGGTGATTCTAAAGTGAAATGTTGATTATAGTTTTCACCATGGTCGTGAGGCGTGATTTGAATGGAAGTTCAAGATTTGTGTTTCAGTAAGTTTAGTAGTGAGCGGGATTGAAAGGGTCTCGAATCTTCTATGGATGAATTTATGATAGTAAAATGTTGATGTAAAGTACTGGAGTGTATTAGCGCCAAGACATGAGGGTTGTGATTTAGAGGCAAGTGTTGTCCCTTGAGTGTTGAATGGTTTTATCATCAAGTTGATGACGTGATTGCGGTAATCTTTTTGATATGGTTAGTTATTGTTTTAAACGGGTATAGATGCGTATTGTCCGGATGCTATTTCATTGTAGTACTTGCTCTTATGGTCAAGCTTTTGCTTTACTTATGATATTGGAATTGCTATTCTGGTGTACTTTGCTGAGTCATCGACTCACGTTTGTTGTTGTGTTGTTGCAGGTACCTTGAAATCGGCATGCATGGAAGTGGGTAGTAGCACAATCACGTTTTGCATCATCACATTTCCATTGTGTTACTTCATAATTCTGATATAAATAGCTTGAGAAGATCATTGTAAGGGGCTGTTCGCGGTTATGTTTAATGAGTTCCTGTCCTGTAATAATTTATGTGATGGAGTTCTCTAATTTCCTTTGGATGTGTGATTGATTAACTAAGGACCTGCTAGAATGATATCATATACTGCAATTGTTTTCTGTCTGCTGAGTGGATGTCCTAGTTTTAGGGGAGGTGCTGTCGAAATTTTTAATAATTTTTGACAACCTCCTAGTTGTTCGCTTGCTTTGCGAATTTTTATTCTTAGCAGTTTGTGATTGTTGGTGCTAGAAGGTGTAACATTCGGGGCTCAGGGTGCCAGGGTGTTACATATGCACTTTACCCACATGATATAACCATGCACCTTACAGGCAAATGATTATAACAAAGCCTTTACAATGCAATCGCCTTAACAGAGACTTTGCAAATTAGTCACTAAAATTTGCCCCATAATGAACATGTGGTTGCATGATTGACTCAGGTCAAAGGCTCGCAAGGTTAAGTCCTTAATTGACCGAGGCAAGACTAACCAAGTGTGATCTCCAAAAACCAACGAAAAACCAAATACGACCGCCCAGTTGCCACTCTTGGCCCACCAGAAAACAAAATGCGACCGCCCAATTGCCACTCTTGGCCCACCGGAAACAATCTAAAATCAAATGCGACCGACCAATTGCCACTCTTGGCCCACCGGAAACAATCTTGCCACTTGCCTCAGTCTAAATCATTTTCCCACCCCAGTTGATTACCAAGCTCCACGTGCTCTTCACAAATCAACATCGTTGCGTGACTCCGCTGTCACAACAACTCAATCTCTTCGTGCGACCACACATGGCCCACAAATTATCATCATTGTTCCATATTCCATTAGTCAAGATTAATAATCAACATTCCATGTACATGTGATGACGTGGCATAGCTAAGCATTCTAATCCAGTCTAACCATCCATGTTGATTTCATTATTAACCAACTATAATTAACCAACCTAGGGTGACAAATGGATCATGGCATACAACTAGCAAGGTAGGGTATAATTCAAAGGGTACGATAGCTAGTCCCAAATTTAGGTTGAAATCATTTATACACATAAAATAACATGTGATAAGGTAAATCAAAATAGCATGCAATCTAATTCATGGGTGCAACATGATCAAAGCACAACTTGCCTTCGTTAAGCTCCACGGTCACGGTGCTCGAAATAATTCTTGAGATGCAAAATCCCTTTCCGACGCTTCACACAATTCGACGTCCACGCGAATCGAGAAAGAAAAGCAAATAAACACCAAAACTAAAGAGCAAACAAATTCAAAAATTCAAATAAAAATCACCATTAAATAGATCTCAATTTTACAAATTTTCTGAAACTTGAATCGCCCAAATCGGAGTTCATACGCAAAAGTTATAACGTTTAGAAGTTTTGAAAATAAACTAAACTCTGGAATTAGAAATTCTAAATCTTTCCGAATTATTTTTATAAAGGGAATCCGAATTTTCCTGCCCCGGCTTGTACGGACAAAACGTGGCGAAACCTAGACTGATGAACTCAATCTAACGGTTACGGTTAAATCTACTACGTGACTCAATATCAACCGTCCGATCTAAATCCAGTGGTTGATATTTAATCCAAGACGCTTACCGATTCCAAAGCGACGTGAACAAATTCCGATCGCTCGATGAAGATCCGATGGCTGGCGAAACTTCCGATCGGTGATGAAACGACGGCAACTTGAATTCACCGGAGACGAAGACGACGACCTCGGCGACAACTCGACAGCGCGCGCTCAGAAATCTCCTGACGACGCTGCGACTTCGCGATTTTTCCTCGACGACGCGACTCGCTCGGCGCCTGGAATTTTTCTTCTGCCGCTCGTTCGGTTCTAGCGATGCTGCTGGGCGCCGTTTAAATAGCCAGCACGAGCGTCCCCGTGTCCTTGGTGCCTTCGGCCACGCGTAGGGCCCACAGCTCAGCTGTCCTACTCCCGCCCGAAATTGGATTCCAAATCCGTACCGAACTTGGCGCCAGCGCAGGAATTCCAATCGGCTTCTCCCAGGAATCCTTCGCGTGTGGACTCGAGTCCTTGACGAGTTCGGCGACGACGCTAAAATTTGAAAGCGGCCACGTGCGGCGCTCCCGCCCGGAGACGGACTCGAGTGCCCTGCCGATTTCAGCGCCAGCTCAGGAGTTCGGACCGGCTACGTGCAAGAGAAGAAGGTATGGGCGAGAGAGATGAAACGCACAGCACGACTCTTGCGCTGGGATTCATTGATTAATATACAAGGTACAGGAAGCTACACAAAGCAAGTGCTGTAGATGGAAAAACTATACAAGGAAAGGTTACGTATGGCAACTAGCTAAGTATAGAAACTGTATACAAGGAAAGACACTGTACGGGAAATAGCCATGCAAGGCAACACAGGACTCTTTCCAACACTACGCTCTGGAGAAAACGGAAGAAAGCTTCTCCGCGAGTCCGGCTCGATGCCTCCTTGGAGAAAACCAACCAATGGCCTACACCTGGCAAAGTAACGACTCTGATCTCTAGTGGCGTGGGCCAAATTCCCTCCACGGTTGATTTACCAGCCGATTGATTCAGAAATCCAGGGCGCTGGCATTTATTTGTTTCTTTTTTTTCTTTCTTTTCAGAAACGGCTAACGATTGCCTCATTTGATTCTTTCTTGAATAATTACAGAAATTAATTCTATTTACTTTAGGCAAGCGTATTATAAAAAAAAACTTTGAGACAATCTGGACCTCAATACATTATTTTTAGAAAAACTTTATTTAAACTTAATTAATCATAATTAGTTTTTAGCAAAAACAAATACTTTTAATTTGAGTCAACTAAAATAAATCGCGAAAAATCCAATTAACCCAGAAAATGCATAAACATCATAAATTGCAATAAAATAATATTACATATTTAGAAAGTCAAAAATTGGGATGTTACAAACCTTCCCCCCTAAACAGAATCTCGACCCCGAGATTCAGGGCTGACTAGAGAATAGGTTTGGGAATTCTACTCTCAGATCATCTTCACGCTCCCGGGTTGATTCATTTTCTGAATGATTACTCTATTGCATTCTACAAAAACGAGTGGGCTTGTTTCTGGTCCTACGCTCCATTACACCCAAAATCCTGATCGGGTGCTCCTTATAGGTAAGATCTTCCTGCAACTCAATAGCCTCCAATGGCGTCTGCTCTGCTGGCACTCGAAGGCATTTCTTCAGCTGCGACACATGGAACACATCATGCACACCTGCCAACGACTGTGGCAACTCCAGCTGATAAGCAACCTCTCTTCGGCGGCTTAGGATTTTAAATGGTCCAACGAACCTAGGTGCAAGCTTTCCCTTGACTTGGAACCTCTTAATGCCTTTAAGGGGAGTAACCCTAAGGTATACATAATCATTGGGCTCGAAACTCAAATCACGACGGCGATTGATGAAGATAACTCTTCGCCTTGGTATGTTTGTTTTCAATCTCTCCCTGATCATGGCAACTTGCCCCTCAGCCTCTCTGAAAATCTCAGGCCCAAATACTAAACACTCTCTCGTTTTATTCCATTTCAACAGGGTACGGCAGGCACGACCCTATAAGGCTTTAAATGGAGATATGTGCAAACTAGCCTGATAACTATCGTTATAGCTAAACTCTGCATATGGCAGGCTTTTATCCCAAGATGCAACGTAAGACATCGCACATGCTCTTATCATATCTTCCAGAATTTGATTATCTTTCTCTATTTGACTAGCGGTATGCGGATGATAAGCGGTGCTAAGATTCAAGCGAGTTCTCATTGCTTCATGTACTTGTTCTAAAACCTTGAGATACATTGAATACTTTTATCGGACAAAATTTTCTTGGGTACTTTATGCGGTCACTCAATCCCTAGCCTATCTGATTTGTCAAACAATCTTTTGAATCGTAGTCCTTCGTGGTATAAAATGATCAACTTTGGTCCAATAATCAATAACGATTCTTTCGAATTCATATCCGTTATGGCCAATTCACACTAGGGATCCATTTAATGATTTGCCTCCTATTTCCACTCGAGAATTCTATCTTGATTGCAACGATCCTTTAGGTCCACGATGCATTGCTTTTATTCTTGGACATCGTCACATCGAATATAATATCCAACAATTCCGCTCTTCATTTTAGACCACCAATGCTTTTTTTTTCTTTGGATCTTAATACATCTTGGCACTTTTCTGAATAAATCAAGTACTTAAAATCATGGGTTTCCTCAAGTATCGCTTAGGATATTCCTATCCCAAGCACAATGATTCGACCTTAAATCCCTAGGGTATCCTAATCACTCGAAATTCTATTTCTTGGCTAAACCTTCTTTTTTTAACTTGATTTTGTTTTGTTTTTTTTCGTATATATATATGACGTGGTCTTCCCACCATTGGTGCTCTTACCAGCACTAATTAGCTCGAACTTGATTATTTGATATGATGGCATATTAAACAATCAATGTATTCTCTGACAACAGACGCATCCTTTAATTGGCAAATTCTACACTACTATCCACGAACTGCCATTACTTGAAACTTTTTTTTCTTTATATCTAGGGTTTTAAATCGATATATTCTCCACCAAAATAGCTTTATGGTTTGAGCATCCGACTAATTTCAATACTAACGTCAAAGGTCCAATTATTCATTCGTAATTTGATTTGCTTGAACTTTACTCACTTAATAAGCACCGAATCCTTAACCCTCTGGTTTAAATATAGCGCAACAGCACTTACTGACAATGACAAATCCTCCGGTTAACAAGCCCACACTGGGTACCACTAAACTAGCCTCTATTTCCTATGCATCATTTTCGTGAAGCTATGCTTAGGAATACTCTTAGAGAATCATCATTTTATTTTATTGTTTATTTGTTCTACTACTTTGTGTACCAATGTATCAACCATCTCGGTTTTATTTCTTTCGACAATGAGACCTTTTCATGAACTCATTAGTAATTTCTTTGCTTTGCAAATATGGTTCTGATATTGCCCTAAGTAAACTCATGGCCCCTAACTTTCCTTACTTAGTATTAACACTAGGGCTTCGATAAGGCGGAGTTGGGATTGACTTGAACCGACATGATTGCTTCTCTTTGGGAGGGTACTCATTGACAAAGTGCTTAGGTTTATGTAATTATAACGAGTCTAGGGTGAACTTTCTTTCTCGGGTATTCGTTGATTGGAATAGTGTCTTTACCTAGACGCCTTTTCTTCAATTGGTTCTCTCGGCGGTCTCCTCGCAATTTCACTACTTAATTCTTGTGTTATGTATCGACTAAGGTAACTTCCGGTATACCCATGGCTATAGGAATTATTTGTTCTCTCTGCGGGCATTGATTGGCATGATGACCTTTTCGGTGTGAGCTTGTAGCACTCAATGCCGCTCTTTTGTGATTCATTATTTATTGATTCAACACATCTTTTAGCAAAACAATCTCCTTTCTCACATAAGAGACCTCTGGTGGGTAATGACTACTTCTTGATTTCTTGATCAAGGTTGATAGGTTCAGAGGTGCGTTTATATATATATATATATATATATATATATATATATATATATATATATATATATATATATATATATATATATTTATCGCTAATGCACGCATAATCTTCTAAATTGTTTGGTTGATTCTTCATAGAACAATGTTTAGCTCTAGAACAAATTGTGGGGTTAGTGTTCCCTTAATAATCTCGGGCCAACCTCGGCTTTTAAAGATGAAGCATTTCATTAGTTTGATTGGTCATCTTACGTATTTGTTTCATTCATTGCTTACATCAACAGAAGTGCGAGCGGTTGAACTCCCTAAAACTCCGCATGTTCTAACGATATTGACGGTTGAAGAACTAATCCATCCTTAGAGTTTCCTTGGTTTGAGTTCTACTTCTACTAGCTCCATTGCTATTGCTAATCTGATCCATCTGCTGATTACCTCAAAGGGGTTAGGGAAGAAGGAATAGCATAGGTAAGAAGTAAGAATCTAACATAGGAAAGATAGGTTTAACCCAATAACTTAAGCAATCAATATTAATAACTTGGTATGGTTGCTTATATAAGCCTAAAAGCTTTGCAACACATACTGCACACTCAGCAATCAAGAAGAACCAATTCAACCTAAACACAGAAAACTACCTTCTACATGGGCGACACTCCTATCTTAGGGAACGCGACTCCCACACGTGAGTCTCAACTGGCTACTTGAAGCACTGAGTCTTCTAGCTCTTGTTACACTTCATTAATCTGCACTTCCATGAGTTTGACGATTCCTTCCGTCATGATCATTATGGTAGCGACAGGTACTCGATGTCATCTCCTAAAGTGTGGTATATCGTTTTCTACTTAAGATAACTCAGGTAAGATTTTGGCTCAATTTAGCAGAGGTAAGAGAAAGAAATTTTAGCAAAAGGCAAGAAAGAACTTTTGGTAAGGACAGAAATAGAAGAATGAGATAAGTCAAGAACACATTATTCTTCTGGGTTAAGTCTTTTTACTTTAGAAAATAATTTTTGAAGGACCTACAGGGACAACCAACTATCTAGGGCCAAGACCTACAGTCAGTATGGCTCTGATACCACTTTTGTCGGGACCCGAATATGCAAATCCGGACCCTCTGTGTATACCGCACTAGTCCAGGGTCACGCTAGTGCACACAGGCTCAACATCAGTGAATATCACAATCATACACAGCGGAAATAAGGTAACAGATATTATATATTAAATATTACTAATTGAATGACCTTATGGTCCACTTACATATTAATGCCTCACAAAATTTGAACAACAATTTAAAGCTGCGGTGAAATGAAGAGCGTAGATAAACCCTCGGTATACCACGAGCAAGCGACAAGGCTCGCACCCTAAACATTACGTCCCATCATGGTACTCCTTCTTCAACTCGATGATGTTGTAGGCAAGGGTAAGTACACACGATTACTCAACAAGTTGTGCATGTAATGCATTCTTAATACATCTATATGCAAGGCTTATTCCAAAGGAATGGCTAACAAGGCTATTTTGCGATGGCGACATTTATGAACAAATCGATAAATAGATTGAAGACGAGAATAAAACAAATAACAATAATAAATAGATTCAGCATTTCTCAAGTAAACCAAGTTTTCCATCCTAAGTCAAGATTCAACCTCCCATGGCATCCTCGCCATCCATCCCAAGTTTTATTTTGCAAAAGTCTAACCCTTGATTTGTAATCCCGAGCATTGCTCAATCCGTGAAACACGGCTATTGAATAGTTTGTACACTCTGCGGAGGTTATGCACTTTACCCACATGATATAACCATGCACCTTACAAAGAATGATTATAACAAAGCCTTTACAATGCACTGTCTTAACAGACTTTGCAAATTAGTCAGCTAGGCTGCCCCATAACAGACATGTGGTTGCATGATTGACTCATGTCAAAGGCTCGCAAGGTTAAGTCCTTAATTGACCGAGGCAAGACTAACCAAGTGTGATCTCCAAAAACAACGAAAAAACAAATCGACCGCCCCGATTGCCACTCTTGGCCCACCAGAAAACAAAATGCGAACCGCCCAATTGCCACTCTTGGCCCACCGGAAACAATCTTGCCACTTGCCTCAGTCTAAATCATTTTCCTACCCCAGTTGATTACCAAGCTCCACGTGCTCTTCACAAATCAACATCGTTCGCGTGACTCATTGTCACAACAACTCAATCTCTTCGTATGCACCACATGGCCCACAAATTATCATCATTGTTCCATATTCCATTAGTCAAGATTAATAATCAACATTCCATGTACATGTGATGACGTGGCATGGCTAAGCATTCTAATCCAGTCTAACCATCCATGTTGATTTCATTATTAACCAACTATAATTAACCAACCTAGGGTAACAAATGGATCATGGCATACAACTAGCAAGGTAGGGTATAATTCAAAGGGTACGATAGCTTGTCCCAAATTTAGGTTGAAATCATTTATACACATAAAATAACATGTGATAAGGTAAATCAAAATAGCATGCAATCTAATTCATGGGTGCAACATGATCAAAGCACAACTTGCCTTCGTTAAGCTCTGGTCCCGGTGCGAAATAATTCTTGAGATGCAAAATCCTTTCGACGCTTCACACAATTAAGCGTCTCACAGCGAATCGAGAAAGAAAAGCAAATAAACACCAAAACTAAAGAGCAAACAAATTCAAAAATTCAAATAAAAATCACCATTAAATAGATCTCAATTTTACAAATTTTACAAACTTGAATCGCCCAAATCGGAGTTCATACATAAAAGTTATAATGTTTAGAAGTTTTGAAAATAAACTAAACTCTGGAATTAGAAATTCTAAATCTTTCCGCATTATTTTTATAAAGGGAATCCGAATTTTCCTGCCCCGGCTTGTACGGACAAAATGTGGCGAAACCTGGTGATGAACTCAATCTAACAGTTCGGTTAAATCTACTCGTGACTCAATATCAACCGTCCGATCTAAATCCGATGGTTGATATTTAATCTAAACGCTTACCGATTCCAAAGCGACGTGAACAAATTCCGATCGCTCGATGAAGATCCGATGGCTGACGAAACTTCCGATCGGCGATGAAACGACGGCAACTTGAATTCACCGGAGAGGAAGACGGCGACCTCGGCGACAACTCGGCAAATGGCGGCTCGAAATCTCCACGGCGCTGCGACTTCGCGATTTTTCCTCGGCGACGCGACTCGCTCGGCGCCTGGAATTTTTCTTCTGCCGCTCGTTCGGTTCTAGCGATGCTGCTGGGCGCCGTTTAAATAGCCAGCACGAGCGTCCCCGTGTCCTTGGTGCCTTCGGCCACGCGTAGGGCCCACAGCTCAGCTATCCTACTCCCGCCCGAAATTGGATTCCAAATCCGTACCGAACTTGGCGCCAGCGCAGGAATTCCAATCGGCTTCTCCCAGGGAATCCCTTCGCGTGTGGACTCGAGTCCTTGACGAGTTCGGCGACGACGCTAAAATTTGAAAGCGGCCACGTGCGGCGCTCCCGCCCGGAGACGGACTCGAGTGCCCTGCCGATTTCAGCGCCAGCTCAGGAGTTCGGACCGGCTACGTGCAAGAGAAGAAGGTATGGGCGAGAGAGATGAAACGCACAGCACGACTCTTGCGCTGGGATTCATTGATTAATATACAAGGTACAGGAAGCTATACAAAGCAAGTGCTGTAGATGGAAAAACTATACAAGGAAAGGTTACGTATGGCAACTAGCTAAGTATAGAAACTGTATACAAGGAAAGACACTGTACGGGAAATAGCCATGCAAGGCAACACAGGACTCTTTCCAACACTACGCTCTGGAGAAAACGGAAGAAAGCTTCTCCACGAGTCCGGCTCGATGCCTCCTTGGAGAAAACCAACCAATGGCCTACACCTGGCAAAGTAACGACTCTGATCTCTGGTGGCGTGGGCCAAATTCCCTCCACGGTTGATTTACCAGCCGATTGATTCGGAAATCCAGGGCGCTGGCATTTATTTGTTTCTTTTTTTTCTTTCTTTTCAGAAACGGCTAACGATTGCCTCATTTGATTCTTTCTTGAATAATTACAGAAATTAATTCTATTTACTTTAGGCAAGCGTATTATAAAAAAAAACTTTGAGACAATCTGGACCTCAATACATTATTTTTAGAAAAACTTTATTTAAACTTAATTAATCATAATTAGTTTTTAGCAAAAACAAATACTTTTAATTTGAGTCAACTCAAATAAATCGCGGAAAATCCAATTAACCCAGAAAATGCATAAACATCATAAATTGCAATAAAATAATATTACATATTTAGAAAGTCAAAAATTGGGATGTTACATACCACTTGTAAGTATTAAGAATTTTCAATAAGATTCAACAATTCTGCAAACTTCTTCTTTGTATGGCCCAAAAGAGTAAATCAACTTGAAAAAAAGCCATCGTCTAAGTTATGCATAAAAAATATATTTGAAACAATTCAAATAAACTCCTTATTTTATTAGGCTTTTCAATATACAAACAAACTCACAAAAGGATTTTTTTTTCCGAGCCCAAGAGCGCTTAAACAAGAAAAACATCCAAATGGGCTTCAAATTTTCATGAAACTACTTGTAGAAAACTTTACAGAAGCATCACTCATAATACCACTTAAGGAAAAAATAAAGCTTGTAAATATCAATTTTAAAGTGATACTACTTGTAATGCTCATTTTTCAATTATAACACAAGAAAAGATTGTTAATGATATTATTTGAAAGAGATACCACTTGTAAAGATTATTTTGTATATGGATACCACTTTTGAGGAAAAAAACATTGATATTTTTTTAAAAGAAGCTCCTTTTCTCAAAAACTAACTCTATCTGTCAATTAAAGATCAACTTGATGCTATGACATAGCCAAAAGGAGATTCTCTTTCAAATATACAAAACTTGATCAAACAAACTCCAAAAGGATTTTTAGATAAATCATGGAGCTAATATTTTTAAGCATGCTCAAGTTTTGTTTTCAGAGGTTCTTTCAACTTAAAACCAATTTGTAGAAATGAAAACCACAAGGATTTCACAAACTGAAATTTCAGGCTTTCAGAATTTGACATTTCATTTAGGCTTAAAAAGAGAGCTGGAAAAATACTCAAATGAGGTTTAATAAATCTGATAAAATTTGGTACAATAGACAAACTACTGAGGATAAATTATTAAAAAGGTGGTCCCATCAAATTATGATTATATTTGGACATACAAAAATCACAAATCAGCTCAAAAACATGCAAAAGTCTGAATTTTCAGCATTTGATCCAAGTGAGAAAAGGCCATAACTTTTTCAGATGAAGTTGAAATTATTTAAAATTATGAAAAAACATACTTGGGACTCCTAATAAACTTTTCCAAAAATAATTTTCGACAAAGGAGTCTCCATTCAAAAAATATCTGAAATTTTACTTTGTAGGCACAATTTTTTATCAAAGAGAAGAAAAGTCAAAACTTTTTCAAATAAAGTCCAAAATGGTTTATGATCAAAGAGAGAAATGAACTTGGGACTATTTAGAATATTTATGAAAAATAATTTCCTTAATAAATTTTCTGTCAAAAGATATGGCAAAATATGCTTTGTAGGCATGAATAGGAATTGAGTTTCCACTAAACGCTTAAAATGCAATCCAAATTGAAATTTATAGAGATTTGAACTTTCATGTTTTTATATGAGTTAGAAATACTATTTCAAGCCAATATACATAAAGAAATCCAACTTAAATTGCAAAAACCCACAATATGCAAGAATAGGTTATTTTGGATCAAATGAATGATTTTGGTCAAATTCAAATAGCTATAACTTTTGAACGGTTGGTCATTTGGAAAAACTTTGAGCTAAAGAAATACTTGAAATGACTAACCCTATGAGTTTTGTATTGACCACTTTTTCTCAAAAAATCAATAGATTTTGATTTATGAAAATACATCATTTAATGCAAAATCAAGATCATGTAAGATCTATTTGAGGCCAAATTGGCTATTTTGTTTCTAAAATAGAGTTTTTTACTCCAAAAACATTTTAAAACATTTGAAATACATATTTGAGTATTTTTATAATGATTTTCACAAATATAAGCCTTTTAAATAATATTTTTTACTTTTGAACAAAGTGGGTCATATAAAAGAATATGCATGCATATGATTTTCAACATCATTCCAAAAAGTACCAAATGAAGCAAATAAAAAAATATTTGATTAAAATTAGTATGTATGAGTTTAAAATACCATTTTGAACCAAGATATAGCTAAAAATCCGATCCAAGAGGTGAAACTCACAAAGTGCTAGGGAAATTGAATTTGCAAATGCATAAATGCAGGCCATATCAAAGAAGGCTTCTACAGTTAATTTGCATAAAGTGAAATTGAATTTGTAAATCAAGTTATCATTTACAAACGGAATTTGTAAGAGTAAGTCGATTGATAAGAAATAAGTAAAGCACAAGTAATACTCATAGTCCTTCGTGAGCAACGAAACCATCCAACAATCCTGCCAATCATGACATAATATGGTTTTCGCCAACACGTGGCAAATCAAGTAAACCCAAGCCCCTTTGAAAATAATAAAATATCTAACATGTGTCAGTTCACCAAGTTTTCCATAACCGCGGACACAGTTAATCGATTAGATTTATACTCTGTAGAGGTGTACAACTTTACCTACAAGTCATGACATTTTATTTTTTGCCGCATGTTTCACGCACCTTTAGCGTGTGGCCAGAATGTTCGTGACGAAAGCCTTTACATTACCTAGGTTAACTTTGCACCAGCCCGGGACGTTAAGCCCTCGCCGTAGAAATAGAAACACTCACCCAAAACGTGGTTCCTTTCACGCAACACTCAACACACCGTTTCTGTTCATAGCAAGACGTACACCATTGTATTGGCAAGCATTGTTCCCAACACCTCGGTGTGGGCACTCTGTCGAGCAAACCTTGAAAAGAGAGCCTGTACTATTTTGATCTTCCAATATGCGAAGTTAAACTAGATAACTTAATTGGTTTAAGGCTGTCCCATCCTAGCACTTGTGGTTTATACGGATTTATCTTGGATCATACAACATGATGTTCAGTCCTTAATCCGACACGGGCAATAATCTCCCCTTACACTACGTGCAAATCCATCTGCACATCCAGCTATTGCCAATAATCACCGGCGTCAAAACCATAGTTTTATTTTGGGTTTTTAATCAAAATACCAGTAACCAACAGTGTCATATCCAACCCCTTTAAATTCTCAAGAAACAATTTTGATCTGATCATTTACATTGCTGCTAATATTAGCATGGCTAAGCATGATTAATATGATCGCATGTACCCAAGTTGACATCATGTATTGTCTAACCCTAATATGTGCTAGCTTATCAAGGTTCACATGTCCATACTTATCAAAGAAGTTTTATGAAACAACAGGTATATCTACCAGTACCATAAAGTAGTGAATTTACAGGAAATAAATGCATGCATGAAACAATTTGATAAACAAAAGGAAAATTAAATGCTGGGATCAATATGATCAAAGGGGTTCTTGCCTTGCTTAATCATTGTTTTTGACGAAGTCGAGGTTGTAGGTGACGATGGCGATGATGGAATCAAAGACGTCGGATTCTACACATCGTTATCGAATAAAAGCAATAAGAAGCAAATAACAAACTTCATTAAGGGCAAGAAGAAGACAAACAGAAAACCAAATAAAGACTCACCGAAGAAAAGAGGAATATTTTAGGGTTTTGATAGAATGATTTCAAGATCTCGTGTTTTAGAAGATTAAACATCCATATCGATAATAACTTTTAGGTTGAACAATGCACGGTTTCTTTTTTTAGATTATTTATTCTTATTTTACGAATACAAGAAGCTAAAATTATGTACTTTTATGTTTATAATTTCGAATTCAAGATGCAAAAATTATCTAGATTAATATAATTAAGATATTAGTCATTTTGTTGAGTGTTATGTATGAATAGTATTTAATCCTTAATTGATTTTGCATAAAAAGCAGTTTCGAATTGTTAGATTTGATAGGTTAGGTTACTAGTTAGACATTGGTGGTTTTTAAGAAGGTTCTGATGATACAAATATCTTAACTATAGATTTCTTCATCATTACCGAGTTCGGTTATTCACAATATAAAGTTCAGAAATCATAATACTTAAGGTTATTTTGCTAACAGGATTTATATGCAAAACATAATGAAATAAGGTTACTTCTTCAGAATAAGGTGGTCTATACTTTGGATAGCATTCCTAAGATGATTTCATACATTTTAGGATTTGGATGAGACACTATATTCATAGCTGAAATAGCTTATACGGCATTATAAGACTTGTGATATGGAATCGGATTGGAAAGGTGTAGTGTACGATTAACACTTAGGGTTATCGCACTAGTAGAATTTAGATGAAAAGCAAGTTATAAATAAAATAATTTTCTAGAATATGGTAGTACATATCCTAAATATCATTTTTAGGCTAATCTACATAATAATTGCATTTAGACAAGATACTTTATAAGCCACCGAAAAGCTTTAAGTGTTTCTAAAATCTACGCGATAAAGGTTCAGTTTCCGATTTAAGTTTGCGACTGCACCTTATAAGATAATCTATCCATTTTTCAGGCATAAGCAGGGGACATCTCTAAAGGCCTGTTTGTTTCAGCTTTGGATTCTCTAAAAGTTGATTCTGGATTGTAGTTATAGATAAGCTGATTCTCCAAAAGCTAGAATCCAAAAGCATATATGAAGTGGATTGTGATTTCTAGTGTATATGTGTGGGCTGGATTGTGAGAATCAGATTCTAGAATTAGGCTATTTGTTTTTTATTCTGCTTTTCGGGCAAGAATTCAGAATTAAAAGCTAAAACAAATAGGCCCTAAGAGTTTTTTAAAGTTGATTCCGTGATATTTTGCTTTTATTCTTGATGTTTTCCAGATAAGTGATCGTTATGGCCTAACATGATCTTATTTTAATATTGTATAATAGGACTCCACTGCCGCTGCCATTTATTTCGTGGATTTCTCGCCTAACGCGCTCTTCGAGGTGACTGTATAATGCGTTGCCGCCCGCATTGAAAAGTCCACTTTGTGCGACGTGTTTCCCTTCAAACCTCATGGACCGAGGAGCCCTAGCACTGCCATAGTTGCTCGATGCACCGCCTTTGTTTTCCTCTATTTTCTCGCTGTCTGTCGCCACTCTGCCATCATTGTGGTCATCGTCGAGTTCCCCATATCAAGCCGCTTCGGATCTATCTGATAACCTCACCGGGATCCCTCTGGAACATTGTTGCCTACGTTGTCTTCCCTGTCTCCAGCGAAGGCTTCGCCGTCGAGTGCCGCCGTCTTCCGTGAGCTCCCTCGACAGTCAGATCCGAGGTAAAGTAGGGGATGACTGCCACGTGTTGAGCACCGGGCCAACCACTTAGCTACCAAGTGTAGCATTGATATTGACTATTCGATCTAGCATGTAGGGCTAGGATCTGCGTCGTGTCGCCATCGCACACTGCCGCTCCCATAGTCCTCCACCATATGATTTCGAGCAGACGCATCTGATCATTCTGTATGTTGCGCTTTTGTAGCTGTTAGATCTCGGGTGTGCAGATCGGATCGTGCCACACACCGTGCTGACAGCATGCCAACATGTGTCACTGTAACATCCCGAAAAGTACGATAATATAAAAATAAATATTTTAAATTTGAAAATATTTATTCTGCGTTTCTTGCATCATTAGTTCTTATTTGAATTTCTTGGGATTTATATTTGGTGTGAGAATTAAATAAAGGGAATTAGTAAATGGAAAATGGTAAAAAGGTGAAATGGTAAAAGTAAAAAGTTGGAAAAATTACCATAATGACCTTAGCAAACTGATGAGTTGTTTTGATCAGAAAATAAAATTTCTCAAATAAAAATACGAACAAATTAAAGGCATGTCACCTTAGTTTTGTCTAAAAACAGTAAAGATAAAAAAGAATGAAAATCATTCAAACATTATCTAGGGCCATAAAAATTACCATAATACCCTCAGAGTGATATTTACCTCTGGTAAAAATCCTAGGAACTGATCATGAGATATAAGGCCTTTTAAAATTCAATAACAGAAACATTGAAAATTAAAGAATCATCATGTCAGAATTTATATAAAATAATGGAAGCATATTTTGAGCTGAAAATTTTACAAAATCATTATTAACTCAAATAAACTTGAAAAAAAAATTTCAAAAATAATAGACGTCATTTGATCTCAAAGAAAAATCAAGATCCGAAACCAGAAATTAGGGCAGTCACTATTGCCAGAATTTTTATTAATTAACCACAAACTAATTTAGTCCCAAATTTGTACAGAATGTCCAACTTCCAGTAGACATTAGTCAAAAAGTTTCACAAAACTTTGGGGTTGAATGACAGCCGAATTAATGCAAAAGGGGCAAACATAGCTCAGCCAAAATATCTAGACCCTGCTCATTCACCGACTGGTGGGCCCTAACCTTCTGCTGGCCCATTCGCTGGAGCATGTAGGCCTGAGCCTTGCTCTCTCTGCCAGTGGTCCCGGTCCCACACGCCAGCCTCAGTTCTCTCCTCCCCATCCTCTTTCTTCTTCTGCGCCCCAAGCCGAGTCGAGTCCATCTCCCCGTCCTCTCTCGGCCGTGAGTCTTCCGCACCTACTCCGTCCTCGCAAAACCGCTCACGAGCCCGATCATCGCCACGTTCTTCCTCGTTCTCTCTCGCACCATACCGCAGCGCCTTTTCCCTTGTCGCATTCGGTGAAGTTCACAACCGAGACCCAACTCAACCAAGCCGGCTCATTTGCTTAATCTCTCAGCCATACATCGCACTCCTGTGGTCGCAGAGGCAGTGTTTTCATCCCCCCTCAAACTTCCTTTCCCTTGCTCAGCCAGAAACGCTAGAACCCTGGCATTTCTGCCATTGCCAAGGGGCTTCCAAGCTTAGAAGCCGAGAACAATTCAAGCAATAGAACATCCCATTTCCCAATCCCTTCGGTCTAGAGCATCACCAAACACTGCTGATTAAAAGCCCTCAAAAACGTTCGAGCACCCTCATGCAAAACTGTGCTGCTGCCGTGCGCCCTTCTTCCTCATGGCCGGCCACCGTGGGCGGAGTTCTCTGGTAAGTTTCCACCCTGTCCGACCGCAAAAATGGAACCACTAGCACCCCTTGATGCTTAATGTGCTACCGATTTCACCCCTAATGCCTCTGTTCATCTTCTCCGGGTTGCTACCGCCATGGCCACCGCTTGGGCAAGCTTGCGCACCTCTATGTTGCATCTCCGACCAAATCGATTCCAAACTCATGTGTGCCTCGTCGAGCTTGACCTTCCCATGCCGTTGTAACGCCCCGACGCCAAACGCCCGCAGATGTTACCAACTATCTAAACTCCTAAGACCGGCTTAAAATTTAAGCCACCGAAATTTACAAAATTTCGGCATGACCTCTCTAGAAATAGGGACATCCACTCGTGACAGAAAACATAGCGAGATATGGTATCATTCTAGCAGGTCCTTAGTTAACCAACCACACATCCCATGGAAAATTAATGAACTCCACCACATAATTATTACAGAACAGGAACTCATTAAACTTAATTGCAGATGACCCTTTACAAGAATCTTTGCGAGCTATGCAAGATCGGAACTATAATTCGACGTGATGGAAAGGTGATATTGCAAAACGTGATGGTGCTACTACTCCCCCCCCATCCATGCATGCTTGATTCAAGGTACCTGCAACAATACAAACAACAAGCGTGAGTCGATGACTCAGCGAAGTACAACCAAGAATAAATACATAGTCAATCGTATTTTCCTACTTAAGAGCATAATAACCATTCTTACATAAGAACAGCAAGTGGATAAAACAGAAGTGTCAAAATTAATTCTCCAAACCGACCCCGCGCTCGTCTTTGACGGAGTTCAAAACTCCACAACAAAGAAGCGTAGCATATAACCTGTAATCATAAATCATATCTTGCAACCAGACATGAAAATACAGAATATGCGCAATCCATCACACATACATGAAAATACAGAATATGCGCAATCCATCACACAGACATGAAAGTACAGGATATGCATAATCCATCACACAGACATGAAAATATAGAATATGCGCAATCCATCATACAGACATAAAAGTACATGATATGCATAATCCATCGCACAGACATGAAAACATAGAATATGCATAGTCCATTACACAGGCATGAGAATACAAAATCTAAATAATCAATCACCCTTCTACAATCATGTAATACATCATGCATGCTCACCTGTTTCACTTCATTACTAAACCCCGACACATATCTCTTTAATCTTTTTGGATGAGGCCACGACTCGATCCAACTCGACATCTTTCCATTTAACTCAAAATCATCGTCATAATGCAATGCAGATGCAAATAAGTCATACATCATAATCAACTCATAAAACATGATCCATCATTGACAATGCAATGCAGATTGCACAATTTCCATGCATATGATGCATCATGCATGCTCATCTCCTCTTTTAGCACATACCGGTATGGCCGAGTGCACACCCGTCGGTGTGCACCCTCTCATTCCCCTTCCACCCCGTGGTGGAGGGTGCCTACTCTTACTGACTCGCTCCCATACAACCACGTATATGGGACTACGAGGTAGGACTTTCGTGCCCACTACATGTGAGCACAGAGGCCCACATCAGAATGGGTCGCCTCTTCCATCATGAATGCACAATGCAATTTACAAGAATGAAATGCAACACTTCAATCATTGCCACTCACTAACATAGCCATAACCACTCACATAAACCTAGCCAATTCTCACATTCATGGGTTGCGAGCGATACTAGATTAATCCGATTCAACAATAAGACATGGCAACCCATTACGATTATCATCATACAATTAAATCATCGGCCACCAAATCACGTTCACCACTATACACTTGCAATTAATTACTCACTTTCCATTTGCAAACTTTCAGCCACCCTCCTTATTTCCATACATGATCATTAGTACTTGTCTAATCAACCTCATGTATAAACCAGGCAACATATCGCCTAAATTAGTAGCACAAAGAAATTTACATAAATATACTAACTCTAGAGGTGACTTAATCATTTAAACCTTATTAATAGGAGAACACACTAACAGCTCTCTCAATGTGAGATCTTATGCATAACCCTTAATAAATCAAACTAATATACAATAGTATGCTCACAATCAAAAGGCAGTAAGTAATTCTTAACTCACTTGAGCAATATACTTACTATAATCAACCGTACTAAAGCCCACTTTCAATTAAAGTTCGTCTACTTAGCAGAGCAGCCTTTACATGAGAGAGCATCACATATGAATACACAACCACGCTCAATAACACGATATACTTGCACCTATTACCTTTACCTGTTAATCACCACAAGCAATGTCTCTTGCGTATCCACCGACAATTAAGTACGCTAGAAGCAAACAATCAAATAAATCCTCCTAGCCATGGTTTAGGGAATGCACTTGCCTTTAACCGTTGAAGAATGGAGTGGCATACGGTTGAGGCCACTCCCGACAGAACCTTCTCTGCAATTAAACAATAATCATCCAACTCAACTTTATGCACACTCGAAACACGCGACAAAAGAATACAACTCTTTTGCATAAATTCAATTAAAATCATAATTAATTCATCCCTTAAGCGCACTAATTAATTGAATGCTCTAAATTACTTCCATCGATGTAACCCAAGGACCTTTACAATCTTCTATGCCATTAGTTATAGCAATACTACATAAACAATTATATCTAAATATAATGCTCAAGAAGTTTTTTTTTCTCCTTCTGCAGAACCTTTGGAGATTGGAGTTTCATTAGACAACCATTCATCAAAAGAGTACATGCGAAACAAACATATAGAGAAGTGTAACATAACAGTACATGCGAAAATGAGATATTCAAATGCAAAAATGCTAGCTCTGAACCACCGCATATGCCACTCGGGATCAACACATATCGGTTCAATTACGACACGAGATTAGAGTTACTAGGAACCCATATACATCGGTATCCACTTTAGCATCTAAATACATGCACCATCCCTAATATTCTTTAGCAATAACAAGGAATAACTAAAGGAGGTGTTACTATGTGCATTAAACTCACCACAACATATTACCTCAAATCTGACAGAAGGAATGAAATATCACTAAATAACCCATCTAGGCATTTCCTCAAACACCTTAGCTACACAATTCATCCATAAGCTAAACCCCCACCTCCACTTACCCCAAGAAAGGAGAGGAAGGAGGAAGTGCTTGCACCTGCTGCTCTATTTGTGCCAAGCCAGAAAGGGAGACTCTGACCGAATTTCTTCATTGCATTGCCTTGATGGTCCTGATTCTTCTTGATGCCATTGTTCTTCTTCTTTGGTTGGATTAGAGCTGCTGCTCTCTTTGGCTTCTTAGAAAAAGGAGAGGAGCGCTTGAGGAGGCCGGCCAGGGGAGGCAGGACGGCAGGATTCGACAAAGCCTGAGCAGCGGCCGAACAGGCCAGTGATCAAACGGTGCACTTGGGTAGGGAACCTGGCCTGAAGTGGCGCTCGGCAAGGGAAATCGGCAGCCTGGGCAGGGATTCAGCAGGGGAGCCGAGCACTCAGGGCGGTGGCGAAGCCTTGAGGCGGGAGGCAAAGCTGACCAGAGAAAAGAAGGGAATCGGCAGAAGCTGGAAAAAAATCTGCCAAGCAAGAGAATAACAGCTACACAAAGGAAAGAGAGAGAGATGAGGTTAGAAAAAGTAGGTGGAGAGGGCAAATTCAAAATACCCTCCCAAAACCTAAAACCTTTAATCCTAACCCCTCCAGGTTGGCCAACCTCCTCCGAGATCACCCTTGAGACGGCCCACTCACCGTGAAGGCACAAAAATTTCAGGCGAGGTTTGCAATATTACACTCTCCCCACTTAAAGGAATTAGGCCGAATTCAAGAACACCAACCAAAAACCAAAGTCCACATGGGACTTAAACTTCTTTACCAACTCAAAACACTCACACAAAACTCCCACAGCTACAAATGATAAACCAAAACCTCAAATCCAGCGATTAACAAAACGATTTGACTTAGCTCAATTAAGCGCAATTTCTCACGATTCAGCATTCACTCCAACTTCTACTAAAGTTTGCAAGGGACACAACTCCCTGGCATTCTAAACTCCAAAGAATTTCCTAGACAAGGAATCTTATAAGAACCTCCTCAACCTTCATCCTTAATACACCCACTTAAGGACTCAATCATAAAAATTTATATGTCAAAACTCAATATCAACATATCATACTACTATCGCAAAATAATCTGCTATAACTCGGACCAAGCTTTCTTTTAGCCATGAAGCATCCTATACCTTTTAATCAATGATTCCACTTGGCAGAACAAGATGCCAACCTCTAAACTCAACTCCAATTCCCTTTTTAAGCTTCAATCCAATCTCCATTCTTAACCATTTTACCACATTTCATCTTACTCATGACCCCTCCAGATGGCCAACCTCCTCTCGAGCCCACTATTTAATGCGCCGCCATCTGGTTCAGGAAGCCCTAGACGCGTCGCACCTTTTACCCTAGCCCGCGCCGCCCGAGACGCCGCCGCCTCGCCGCACGAGCTCACCGAAGTTCCCGAAGCCATCCGCTGCATTCCTTGACCTGTTCCGCCGCCGCCGGTCATCCTCCGCCGAAGACGTTGGTCCCTTGGAGTTCATCCCGTCGAGCCGCGTCGGGAGCACCACTTCATCACGCCGGAGGAGCACGGGAGCGCCGTCGGCCACGTCGTCGTCTTCGTCTCCGGCGTTCTCGAGCCATCGCACCATCGCCGGAGCCACGAACTTCACCAGCCGCACGATCGAGATCCAACGCTTCGGGTGAGTCCACGTCGCTATTGCCTGTACCATAGATCCGTGTCAACCTAAGCCGTTAGATCAAGATCTAAGGACCCAGATTAAACCTAGACTTTAAATCTAGATTCATTTGTAGCCGTAGGATCTCAATCGAATGGCTCAGATCGCGTTGCATAGGAATTAACCTAGAATAGAGGTGGGCCGTTAGATCAGTATCTTGTGCTCCAGATTTTGCCACGTCGCCCTTGAACAGTAAACCTCACCTTATAACCTCATCCGTTAGATCTAAATTCAACGGCTCGGATCGCACCGCACCGCAGCCAATCACGCCGTGACGCGTGTCACACCGAGCCGCACCGTGCACTGTGCGCATGTGTCACTGACAGCACGGGCCCGCCCGTCAGCCGCACCGAACCGGTGACGTCAGGCTGACGTCACGATGGGCCCCACCTGTCAGTGTGTTGGCCGTCTTGCGTCTTGACGTCCACGATGCGTCGATGGGAGCCGTCGGTGGACGTCGATGAGGCCGCGTGTCGTTACGTGGTGGCGACCGTGTCACACATGACGCAATAATTAATTTTCCGAAAAGAAAATATTTATTTAATTCGGAATATTGATTTTAAATATATTTTGAAACTTCAAATGCTTATAACTTTTGCGTTTTAACTCCGATTTGAGTGATTCCAATTTCTATAAATTTGTAAAATTGTGATCTTTCTGTTTATGAATTTTAATTGAATTTTTGAGCACTGTTTGTCTACTGTTTATTTATTTTATTGTTTTGTGTATACGTTACGCGTAGACGTTGAAGTGCCGAAGGTTTCGAGGAGAGGTTCGACCGAGAACAAGCTCAGGAGCGAATCAATACTTTTTGAAGGCAAGTTGTGTTTGATCATGTTGAACCTATCATAGTAAAATTATTTGATTTAAATTATTGCATGCTAATTTGGTAAAATTGGTTTGAATGAATTTTGGGATTAGTTAAATGCCTAGTTGCTGTATGCCACCTTGTCGTATATAATTGTAGGCCATGAATCATTTGTCACCCTAGGTTGTGGATTAATAGTTGGACATTAATTATTGGCCAACATGGGTTGAGTAGTCCGTAAGTAGTATGCTTAGCCACTTGCGTGGAAATTCCATGATTTTGGAATACCAAAGTTAATATTGACTTAATGAGATATGGAGCGTATTTTGTGAAAGAGGCATGTGTTATTGAGTTGATGATGGCACGTGGTGCAATGGTAAAGAACCGTGGGAAAATGATTTAGGCCGAGGCATGTGGCAAGATTGTTACAGTGGGCCAAGAGTGGCAAAGGCGGTCGTATTGGTTTTGTTGGTTTTGTTATGGAGAATCATACTCGGTTAGTCTTGCCTCGGTCAACTAAGGACTTAACCTTGCGAGCATTTGAACTGAGTCTTTCATACAACCACAAGCTCCGTAATGGGGCGGCCTAGCCGAGTAAACCGGGAAATCTATTCTTATCTTGTCGTGGTGGTGTGGGGCCGGAGGCGGGTGAGAACTCACATGGCGCAAGAGGGGGGCCTTGGGTGTGGTAACCAGTCCCTCCAGTGTTGAAACCTTAGCGGGCAGTACTGGGTTTAGACGGAACTTTGGAAAGGCTTTGTTACGGTTATTTGCCTTGGTGGTATTTGACTGTATCTTGTGGGTAAAGTGTATAACCTCTGCAGAGTGTACAACCTATTCGAATAGCCGTGCTCACGGTATTGAGCATCGCTCGGAGATTACAGTCAAGGGTTAGATTTTCATGAAAATGACTTGTTTATGGAAAATACTTGGGTTGGTGATGATGAACTTGACTTAGGATGGAAAAATGATTTACGATTGCAATGTTTGTGAAAGCTACTATTCCTACTACTGTTTTACTGCTTTGCAATGTATTATTGTTTATCTTGAATGCCGTACTGCTCATGAACCATAGCCTATCCTTTGTACTAAGCCATGCATATAGTATATTAGCATTGCATTCTGTGCATGACTTGCTGAGTGCTCAAAGTACTCACCCCACAACAACACAACTTCAGTTGAAGAAGAAGCAACCCTTGCTCAGGAGGAGGAGTATCAGGAGGAGCCGACGAACTAGGGAGCGAGCCCAGTCAGTTGCCTGTGGCAAATTGGTTGGCGCCACGAGTTTATTTTATTTCCGCTGCATTTGAATATTTAATAAATTTTCGCCCTGCGAGGCGTACTTTGTAACTTGACCATAAGGTCTACCAACTAGTTGAGTATTTAATTAAAGTACTTCATTATTCGCTGGTTATGACTGTGGTATGTACCAATTTTGAGACTGTGTGCACTAGCGTGATCCTGGACTAGTGCTGAATACACAGAGGGTCCGGATTCGCATTATCCGGGTCCCGACAGCTTGGGTCTGTGTTTCTGGTTCTACGGCGGGGGTTAACGTCCCGGGCTGGATCGAAGTCATGTCTAGATAATGTAACGGCTCTGTATGATCGCTCTGCGGCACACCAAAGGAAGTGTGCTAATAGCTTGCACAAAGGGTTGATCATTCCTTGTGGGTAAAGTTGTACACCTCTGCAGAGTGTAAGATCTAATCGATTAGCCGCACCCGCGGTCAAGGGCACTTGGTGAAGTCGTTCCAATGCTAGAGTATTTGGTATTTTCTAAAATGGGTTTGGTCTGAGCTTGTTTTAGCAACTGTTGTTTTATGCTGAAGGGCTGGCATTGTTGGACCTTGTGGTTTGGCTTATTCGAACTCACGTCATGGAGGACGGTGAGTGTTACTTATTGTTGTATCTATCTCTTATCAGTTAGCTTGCTCTTTTAAATTCCGTTTGCAAATGATAACTTGTTTTACAAATTCAAATTCTCTTTATGCAAATTAGCTGTATTAGCCTTTCCTTTGAAATGGCTTGCATATATTATAGGTTTTGCTCAAGTCTTGCTGAGTACGTAAAGTACTCACCCTTGCTTAATTATTATTTAGGTGGAAGATTTAGCGAAGCTCCGAGGTTCTTTCATCGCAGGTTGCGGGATCTCCTTCGTCGTGTTCTATCTGGAGTTTATACCTTGTCAGTTGCCTACGGGTCGGATGGGCAAACTACAGGATATTGCTTCTTTTGCTGCTGTATTCTCTGATTTGTAAGATCTTCCTTATATAATAGTTTTTGCTTTAATTATTCGAGGTATGGTTGTGATTCCAATTGTTGTAAACATGTGAGTGCTAGCTACTGATCCAGGGAATAGCACAATAATCACATGGAGGTTCCTGTTCATCCAAACGGGGTCTCACAGCGTTGGTATCAGAGCTATACTGATTGCAGGATAAACCTTAGATAGAATGGTCGTTAGCATGGGAATGAGCAAATTCAAAATCTTACTTGCAAAGCTACTATATTTTCAAAATGTAGACTTTGCTATTCTCTCCTCATTCCTAAGTTCTTATCCTTATTCTTACTTTCATTTTGATTTGGAAATGAATCCCTCTTTCCTTAAAAATAGTTGTCTTCGCTACTTGCTTCTGAAGATGTCCAAGATATGTCGCTATTTTGCTTGCTAGTGGAGACTACAACTTCTACACCAACAATCTTAGGGAAGCAGGCAATGTTTCACTAACCTTGACAAAACAGAAGTGAAGCTCGAAGATTCTAATTCACGAAGAGACAACGTCGCCCGACAATAATGCGGAAGATTAGAATATGATAGGATCCACCGTAAGATAGGGACCCTTATACATAGCATGTTATTCCATTCTAGTTATATAAAGCCTTTTTATGTGGTGTTTTTCTCTTGCTATTGTGAATTGGTTTTTATTTCTGTTGTTAGGACTGAATTATGCGTGAACTTAACCTCCAAGTTAAAGTCCGCAATAAGTTATCCTTATGCATGAATATGGAACATTCAAACCATAGGACAAATAGGCAATCATAAGATATCTTATCTCTTGTTTCTATAAAATTTTATGTGAGTTTACCCTTCTCTTAATAGAACTCCTTACCTGTGTAATTTTCTAGTTGTTAATTTATCTCAAAGTCAAGCCTCACCAAGACTAATAGTATAGTCTCCACTACTGCTGCTAGCTTCTAGAGGCCACACCATTTGTATGTAAATCAAGGCCGGGACCTTACCGTATTAGTAGCCAACAAACTAACAAAAGTTGCATTAGGCAAGTTAAAAATGTAGTTTTTCCCAGTAATAGCTTCTAATCATGTTTTAAAACTTACTTCATTGTTCTACCTAGATTAAGTACCATGAAAATAGGCTAGAACTAGAAAGATTATATACTCTGAATGGAAACTTTAGAATGGTCGTCAAATGAAAACTGGAAACAAATTGAAAACCTTACTTTCTAAAAGAAATATAAAAGAGCAGTATTAATTATATATGTACTCTCCTTCCATCTGTAGGATTTAGTTTCCCTATCTGTGTATGTTTTCCTCTTATTGGATGCCTCATATACCCGTCTCCCCTTTGTAGAACTTTCTTTCTACAGTCTTAAACCATTCTCTCTAGAAGTGTTTCCCCCCTTATCCTCTTGCTTAACAGGAACTACCACCTAATCTTTTGAAATCAATTCTGGTAACAAGTCGACAACATCATGACGTTCGCGCCAATAACTTTAAGAGAATGGAGGTAGCAAAGAATTATTACTTCACTAATTTCATAGAAGATTTGGAGTACTGACGTCAACAAATGGTGCAAACAAAAAAGAAATTCGTCACCGAATAGCCTATTATAAAAGATAATACTTCCCAAGTTACACGTTGTTCTTACTATATTAGACAGTTTGCGCAAAAATATGTGTAGTTAGGCTAATACAAGAAAAACTTTAGATACCCCTTCTACATACTAAGTTGAATATACATATATAGACTTACTGTGTTGTTGAAATTTTGTTGTAAACCTTCTGCGTTGTTTACGGGTTACTCTCGTAAATGTTAAACCATTAGGTTGAAATTTACGACGTGTCAACCCTGCTTAATAAGAAAAATTTAATTAAAAATATTTTAAAGAACGAAACATTGCTTTATAACCCAACAGAGTTCCATCTAAATAACCTTATCCTAATAAATATCATTATAGGATGCTCATGACTCAATCCATCAATACGTTCAATAGGAATAATAAGATTCTTGATCTTTGTAAAATTGACCACTTCACCACAACCTATTCGTTGAATCATTACTGCCCTACTTAAGTTGAACTTTCGCTCCTAACCTACACTTATAAGGCCAGCCTCAAATGAAATCTAATTTCAACTAACAGCGTTGATACTCATGGGTTGTTCAAATAGCCATTGTATTCGAATATTCCCCGTGATGTCATCTTTTGACTCTCCCCAAACAATTCTGGTTGAGATGTATCCTTTCATTCATCGTAAACGTTTTAACATATTGTATATCTCCCCTCAAGTTAGCTTATTTTGCTAATGATTCTCGGTATAAATTGCTAACACTTCTCGCCTACCTTGAGAAACCCAATCAGGAAAAACAAATACCAGAATCTGTAACCATGGCGCAAATGTTCGCCATAATTGAACAAAATCACCATATACATACTTTCTTCTCCACGACAGCAAACAACCTATTCTTTGTGTTTGGTCAAAGCCAAACATTAGCGTTACATTGGTTGCCCATTTGCTGCCCTTGCCCTTTTTTTCGTTGCAATGGCAGTTACTCCTTGTCGTTTTTCTTCCCATCGCAATCTTTAGAACTGGCGCCGATTCCAGCCAAAAAAAATTGCGGAGCCAATTGTTGGCCAATCTCGTCGCAGGGAATTAATTTTTCCTTGTCAGCACTGCCATATCGTCTCATGGATTAAATCCACCAAGGCAAGCTGATCACTGTCATAACACTTTTTCCATGCCAAAATTGATGTGGTAGTCCTTTCTCTTGCCGATCACTATCACGGCTATAGCTGCCGGAGTCATTAAATTCATTCCTATGCAAACTCTGTCATTCGCCATTACCGCACGTGCATTCAGCCATTAAGCTTCTACTGTCCCTCGGTTAATCATACTATGAAGACAGCACTTGTTGCACAAACCGGCTGCAACTTGGCTGACTTTGCTCCCATCCGTTCGCATTCAATGGAAACGTTTTCATTTCTTTTTAGATACCTGACCAGAATTCTCTCAGTTTACCCCGCTACTTTCCTAAAAGCACCGCAAACTATCACCCATCTATACACTGGTGCCACCATCCTTATCTCTTGTGTACCAGTGCCCAGTTCAATGCCCCCTAGGTTCGATGGTTGCTAATGCCATTCAATGGTAGCGAAAGCAATTCCGAGCCTTAGTTCCTAAAGACTTGGCAAATTAGAAAAAAAAGAAAAGAAAAAAAAGACTAGCCGTTCAGAAAGTGCCGTTTAAAGAATATCCTAAGAAGAACAACTATCTTTTATAGCCATAATCATCAGTCAACATAATGGTTCAATGATTACCTCTACAAAGACTTTAGAGTCATTCGCGGTACCTTCCCAACCAACCATCACATAGGTGAAACTCATGAGAAAATAAAAAGCACACAATTTCCTCTGTGTTGGCGAAAATCTCGCTCAGCCAGCCATCGCTCTTACTTTGATCTCAAATAGTTTAATGCTTTTCTTGTCTTGCATCCTTGCAGAAATCCTTCTCCGCGAATCTGCATATGGAATAAACCACTAGTGTCAGATGAACTTGAAACTAGTTGCTGTCCCAGTCTACGTTTACTTTGAAAGCAGTTTGTCACTTTCAAGTGATGATTCTTTTCAATCCTTGTCATACCGCACGTTCATTTCAAAAACGAATATCCTGTTCTTTTGAATCTTCATCAAAACTTTGAAAAAATGACTGTAGCTCATAGAAGACTCAATCGAAATTATAACCTTAAGAGTAGGAGGAGTAAAGTCCGAAGCAAGTTTACTTGAAAAATCAATTGAAGAAATGGCACTTGAACATAAATACTTGTCCTAGAAGAATTCTGCTCAACTCCACTTTGAATTTCAATCGTCAATTGTCGTCCCTCCAACAACGCCAATGGACGTCTGTCTGTACTTAAAACTGGAAAGCCAAAATTTCTTGCTTTTGTTGTGGTTAAGTGGGCATTATTCCAACAATGGCCTAAAGGAGGAACAAACTTTATTTCATTCTCAATTTCGAGAGGATACACAATAATATTAAGGGCAATCTCAAGAAACTAAAGACCAACGATTCGTTAGACATGCGTTCAATCTAACTCGAAACATCAATCCCAGTCATCCGCGACACTTAATCGCAAAAGAAATTTATGACCTACCGGATATAGTACTAGGAAAGATACTTATGTATTTGAACCCTACCAAAATTCAAAATTTATTTCCAAGGTCAATTCTTTGATCCTAGTCTCTTCCTGATCGTTTAATTTATAACATTAGCAAATAACTTTTCTATTATGTTGAATAAAACGGATAACATCACTTGTGTCAACCAAGAAGAGATTGGATATTTTGCCAACATCTGTCCTAGGACAGTTCCGCTTCACCTTGTCAAGGAAGACAACAGTAGTTTCCAAGCCATCGTGAAGACTTAGGAAACATCAAGTACCTAGACTAATCCTGCCTCGACGATAGGCTCTGAAAGTAAACAATTTTCTCATGTGATTGCTCTTGACACTTAATGTGATATTGAGTACGTCCCTTGTGTATTCAATTTCTGCAATCAATCTTTTTGGTTATGTACATTCCATTCCTTCATAGTAGCCAAATTTAAAGAAAATTTAAAGCCCTCTATCTAATAAGATGGTCAAACGAATTAAATTATCAAGATCATCTTATAATCCGCTTACCTCAATCCAATCCTCGAATTATCTTTACCATGTTTCCAATCTAAAGCCAGTTTAGAATAACATTTATTCTTAACTAATCTTATCAACTATTGTTAAATTATGAAGATTAGCTATTGTATTCAAATGCCCATTTCGATGAAAACGTATGATTCTTCCTAAAAGAATCTAATTTCAGTGCAACTTTCCTTTCACTTCCAGTATTGTAAACATACCACATGCCACTCTCTAAATTTGATTATCATTATTAACAATCCTAGTTATTCGATTAAAAGAGATATATAGTAATATCCCTCATCTGCTTACACAAAAAACCAAGTAGGAATCTTCCCTACTTTTGGCACGTCAATTCAAAATAACAAGACAAAGCTCCAATGAAACGACTACACCGAAAACGAGAATCCAAAGAAATGACAAAGTCTCCTCCGAGAAGAATTTCCTAACCTACCTAGTCCTTGCAAATCTCGAGGACGAGATTTCTGTAAGGGGGTAGATCTGTAACATCCTGAAAAGTACGATAATATAAAAATAAATATTTTAAATTTGAAAATATTTATTCTGAGTTTCTTGCATCATTAGTTCTTATTTGAATTTCTTGGGATTTATATTTGGTGTGAGAATTAAATAAAGGGAATTAGTAAATGGAAAATGGTAAAAAGGTGAAATGGTAAAAGTAAAAAAGTTGGAAAAATTACCATAATGACCTTAGCATACTGATGAGTTGTTTTGATCAGAAAATAAAATTTCTCAAATAAAAATACGAACAAATTAAAGGCATGTCACCTTAGTTTTGTCTAAAAACAGTAAAGATCAAAAAGAATGAAAATCATTCAAACATTATCTGGGGCTATAAAATTACCATAATACCCTCAGAGTGATATTTACCTCTGGTAAAAATCCTAGGAACTGATCATGAGATATAAGGCCTTTTAAAATTCAATAACAGAAACATTGAAAATTAAAGAATCATCATGTCAGAATTTATATAAAATAATAGAAGCATATTTTGAGATAAAAATTTTACAGAAGCATTATTTACTCAAATAAACTTGAAAAACAAAATTTCAAAAATAATAGACATCATTTGATCTCAAAGAAAAATCAAGATTCGAAACCAGAAATTAGGGCAGTCACTGTTGTCAGAATTTTTATTAATTAACCACAAACTAATTTAGTCCCAAATTTGTACAGAATGTCCAACTTCCATGAACATTAGTCAAAAGTTTCACAAAACTTTGGGGTTGAATGACAATAGAATTAATGCAAAAGGGGCAAACATAGCTCAGCCAAAATATCTAGACCCTGCTCATTCACCGACTGGTGGGCCCTAACCTTTTGCTGGCCCATTCGCTGCGCATGTAGGCCTGAGCCTTGCTCTCTCTGCCAGTGGTCCCGGTCCCACACGCCAACCTCAGTTCTCTCCTCCCCATCCTCTTTCTTCTTCTCTGCCGCCCAAGCTGGAGCCGAGTCCATCTCCCCCGTCCCTCTCTGCGCTTCATGAGTCTTCCGCACCTACTCCGTCCTCGCAAAACCGCTCACAAGCCCGATCATCGCCATGTTCGTCCTCGTTCGCTCTCGCACCATACCGCAGCGCCTTTTCCCTTGTCGCATTCGGTGAAGTTCACAACCGAAACCCAACTCAACCAAGCCGGCTCATTTGCTTAATCTCTCAGCCATACATCGCACTCCTGTGGTTGCAGAGGCAGTGTTTTCATCCCCCATCAACCTTCCTTTCCCTTGCTCAGCCAGAAACGCTAGAACCCTGGCATTTCTGCCATTGCCAGGGGGCTTCCAAGCTCAGAAGCCGAGATCAATTCAAGGAATAGAACATCCCATTTCCCAATCCCTTCGGTCTAGAGCATCACCAAACACTGCTGATTAAAAGCCCTAAAAACGTTCGAGCACCCTCATGCAAAACTATGCTGCTGCCGTGCGCCCTTCTTCCTCATGGCCGGCCACCGTGGGCGGACTTCTCCGGTAAGTTTCCACCCTGTTCGACCGCAAAAATGGAACCACTAGTACCCCTTGATGCTTAATGTGCTACCGATTTCACCCCTAATGCCTCTGTTCATCTTCTCCGGGTTGCTACCACCATGGCCACCGCTTGGGCAAGCTTGTGCACCTCTATGTTGCACCTCCGACCGAATCGATTCCACACTCGTGTGCGCCTCGTCGAGCTTGACCTTCCCATGCCGTCGCCGTCACCAGAGCTTCACCGGAAGACTGTCGCCGCCCTGCCCTAACTGAAGCTCTGCCGATCGTCAGCCGAAGCAAGTCCTCTAGTCAAAAGGGTAAAAGGCGCTTCCTCTGTTACGGAAACTCATTTCATTATTTCATATGAATTTCCAAACTGGTTTAATATTCAATCTTGAATATCTTGTGCAATTTTAATCAAAATCCAGTGAGATAAATTTCTATATTCATCTAAAATCAAGTTCTTCCATAGTATGCAAAAATATTTTGAAAAACATTGCTGGAAGAAATTGAAATTCAAATTTGAACAAAAGGGTTAAATATATGCTATTTATTAAAATGTTGTAAACAAACTCAAAATTGAATGAAACCAATTTAATTAGAATCCTTATACTTCGAAACTTAAACATATAAAAATATTTAAATTTCAACTTTGTTTGAAACATTTTATATTAAAGGATATTCTCAATACAATAAATAGTCAAAAATGAATAATTGTATAAAAGAAATTCTAAATAAATAAAATTGATTTCTAAACACTTAAATGTCGATAGATTGCCTAAATATGGTGAAATGATTAAGGTATACACTTACTTTAGAATTGTTGTATGAATGATAAAAGGGGCAAATGAAAAGATGAATGTATATATATATATATATATATATATATATATATATATATATATATATATATATATATATATGGGGACATATTAGTGCTAATTCGTGCTAATGGCATGTAGAAGTTTTAAAATTCTCAAAAATTACCACATGTAGGGAGGTGAACCTCTACAACCTTGCAAAATTGAAGATGAAACTCAATCGCATTTGAAAGATATGAAAAAGACAAACTCAGCATGAATAGTACTTATTCTTGTTTTGGCACTATTCTTTTGCTGTTTGTCTTTTCATATCTTTCAAATACGATTGAATTTCATCTTCAAATTTTGCAAGAGGTTCACCTCCCCACATGTGGTAATTTTTGAGAATTTTTAAAACTTCTATGCCATTAGCAGAATTAGCACTAATCCTATTAGCTTGAATATTTCCCTATATATATATATATATATATATATATATATATATATAAGTAGTAATTAGTAGCAATAGATATATATATATATACATATGATGGGTATCTAATAGATGTACAAAGATGTGAATTGGTACTAGAATGAGTAAATTGACACTATGGAAATGTTTTAAGGAAACATCAGATATGCATGAGTTTAACTTGCATTAAAAACATAAGCCTTGTGTATATATAAGTATGTGTACATGTATATACTCAGTAAAGAGCAAAGACATGAAAACAAACTAGATTTTAAATATCTAATACAATCCAACTAATTGATTCAACAGGAATCATTACAATAAGGCGATAACTAACACTTAACCAAATAATCGAAATTCCAATACTTGTATGATTTGAATTGTCATAACCTTCGCAAATGAACACCAAAATTGACAAAACTAGATCCTATAACCTTGAGTAATAATATCCTTGCTGATTATGCAAGAATATACACTACACCATGACACATTTTTATCAACAGTCTATCTGTCGGTAAAAGCCACGTATTGCGACGCATTATCTGTCGGCAAAAGTTTTCCCGACGAAAAACAAGCTGTCGATAGAAAGTCTGTCGGAAAAACATTTGCCGCAGATATATTTTTACCGACAGATGATCGACACTATTAGAAGACTTTTGCCGACAGATATACTTTTTCGTCAGACAGACTTTTGCTAAATGAGACGATGCGAGGTAGACTTTTCTTGAAACCAGATAGTCGAGGGTTAGACTTTTGCCGATAGATAGTCGAGGGTAGACTTTTGCCGACAGATAGTCTGAGGGTTATAGAATATTATACATCTAACTAATAATTAATTCATATGTACACCACATTCAGATGAAAATGATTGAATTAATACATCCGTTCAATATGATTCAACTTCATTCAACTAGAACACACAAATTTTATCCATCAAGTAATACATCCATTCAACACAGTTCAAATTCATTCAAATAGAGTAATATACAAATTTGTCTAAAAGTGTCATGGTTCGTATGGGAGTTAACCATCTATCATTTACAAAAAAAGAACCTGCGGGATCTTCAAAGCTAGGGTTCATGAAAACTAAAGGTCATACAGATATGAGATACATGAAGTTAAGCGGAAGAAATTGTCACCCAACCAAGAGTCCATCATGTTCATGGAAATGCAAACTTGTCTCAAGCTCTCAATGTTGAAAATGAAAATTTCGATGAAAGTGGAGGTATGAAACTTGGCCTGTACGAAATCTGAAACCGGCATGGCGAGATATTTCAGACTCTTGATCTTTCAACCATGTCCACAAGGCGTCCAGGTGTAGCAACAAGAATATGCACCACAAACTCCACATGACACCATGTAGATAATTTTGCAGAACAAGTATTCCTACATCACACAGGACTTTTGCCCGTTTACGCCATTCTTGGGGCGCATTGGACTATCGATCTGAAAGCAACCCCCAAAAAGTAGAAAACAAAAGTTTAGTTGGTAGCATATGTGGCTTTTCCTTTTTAAAAGAAAATCTTATAGATATGTAGGCTTGATTATTGCTTCAAATAATCTGATGTGTGTCATTTGTCTAGCCAACTTAAAAAGGATTTACTGTTTAGAGCTATTCATCGAGTCATTAGCTAAACACGAAAAGCCTCATTATCTTCCATTGAAGCCATGAAGAGCATGCCCACGGTGAAGCAACATGAGTAATTTTCCCATAGCATGTTGAAGAGCAGAGAAGTAAAATCTACAAACAAAAGAAAGAGACACACACACATACGGAAAGTGCACATCCTCCCAAATATTTATTTGCAAAGTCAACTTCAAGGGCTTCTTGTTCCTCATCTTCTATCAAACCGAGGAAAGACCTACTAACGAAAAAAAACAAACAATCGTGATTTCATCTCAACGATAAAACACACAGGACATTTTGATAACCAAAATGTTGATAAGTTAATACAGCAAATATGACATTTTTCCCGGGATCAGGACATATTATGGAGAACATTGAGATGATGACGAGAAAAAAGGCAATATATTTATACGCAGGAGTCCAAAGCATGCGGGAGATGCTAATATGAAGACAAATATCTATTAAGTGCACTATAACAGAAGATGCAAAACTCGGCATGAAACAAGTTATGACATATTAGCTAAGTACCCTCGGATAGGAATGAGATGGATCACATAATAAAAGGTCAATATCTTTACTTCTACATGGAGTCCAAAATATTGATTTGCGAGGATGAAGTTTATGCGGTCCAAGTCTAATTGCATCTTAAGTAATTAGGCTAGGAACACGAGATCTGGAATGGAGGCCAAAGATGTGATCTTTGAAGACAAATAGGCAAATAACCATTCTATGTTGTAACAAGACCCGAGTTCTTTGTCTACATATAATGATTGACATGTGTGATAATTTGTGAGTAATCATCTTTGGAATAATTCTGAGAATGACAGGCGATGGTTTAGTTATGTGCATGCCAGCAGCGATGGTTAATAGATTCTAATTTATAAACTTCTTTTAAGCTATCTCATCTTACATAACCAAACAAAAGGCTGTAAAAGAGACATTGTCATACTGTGCATCCTCGCTTTGAATTTTTGGGCTTTCGGCCGTGTGACCTGGGGCCGTCGGGCAGGTAATCTCGGGAGTGGTTGGCTTTGTCTGGGAGGGTTAGGGTTAAAAGCTTTAGGCGTGGGAGGGGTTTTATGGAAATTTCCTTCCACCTACTTTTCTCTGCTCTCTCTCCTCCTAGTGTGTGGCTGAGATGTTCTTGGGGCGCTGCCTCTTTTTCTTTTCTCCCCAGTCCTGCCGATGCTTCTTCCTTCTCCCCCATCTAGCCTCCCTGCCGACTTCCCCCAGGCATCCTGCGCCTCCTCTCCTCCCAGCCGAGCTGCCCCCTGCGCCTCCTCTCCTCCCGGTCGTGCTGCCCCCTGCGCCTCCTCTCCTTAAGGCGAGTTGCCTGTCGTTCCACCCTGCCCGACCCAGCCGCCCCTCCTGGACTTCCTCTTGGCTCGGCGCAGCGGCAGGAGCTCCGGCTGTCGGCCAGCAGCAGAGGCAGCTCTGGCCGGGAGGTAGCAGCAGCAGACAATCGATGGCACACCCACAGCTTTCCTCTAGCTTCCTCCTTGCAGGCCGGTGAGCCCAGCTCCTCCTTCCTCCATGGAAATAGCTTTGAGGTTTATATTTGGGGGATTAGCTTGCCTACATGGTGTTTGATGAAATGCCTAGTGGGTTTCATGAGATGAAATGATTTTTGCATGATTGTCTTTGTGTCGATGATTCAAGATGTACTAGTTTTGAGGTGTTAAAGCTTTGTTCAAAACACCATGCAGTCATGTTGTGTAGGAGTACCATAGCATTCTTAATTTGAAATAATCCAATGAATATGGCGGTCATATATGTAGAACAAGAAAATTCTTCCTTTGTAACTCTTTGTGGCATACTTCTATTTAGAATGCAACCAACCTTTCCAAAATCTGGGGTCTTAAGGCTAGTGTTAGAAAGAGTGCGAGACTAAGATCAAGATCTTGGTGTGTTACCCTTGAAGCTACGAAGAAAATTATAGCAGGGTTTCAAAGGCCATTTTTTCCTCCTTGTTTATCTGCTGCATGTGGGCATTTGTCTTAACAAATTACTTATATGTAACCTAGTAGATGGATAAGGATCTTGATTGATATAGACTACAATGTTGTTGTTGCAATATCGAAGTTGAGCGAGTGTCAGTTGGCGTTTGGTATATATTCATGCCTGAGTATCCTCAACCCCTCATGATAAAAAAGAAAATTATAATTGAATATCGTGTGATTCCATCTATTGCATATAACCTTCTATTCATTTCTTGGCGATTGTGAATCTTGTCATATTCTTATAAATAAATGACCCATTTTATTCAAGATATGCTTTTAGATGCGATCCAAGATATTACGGTAGTGATGCTTGCTATTATTAGGTTACATTCTAAACACATCACTGTAGGATCATGTAGAAAGTGCCCTTATAAAAAAGGTCACTTAGCGGATCACGAGAGTCATAAATAAGTATTGTTTTAGCACAAAATTCTACCACTTGCATGCGATCACTAATAAACCTTCTTCCTAGTAGATTTTCGGTTATTTAGTCTTTGTTTATGCTTCAAGGGTTTAGCTTTTGTGCATAGCGTCTAGGAAGGGTATTTTTGCGATGGTTGTTGGTGTATGACACTGAGTCTTTGCATAATCATGCTTCTTTAATTTCCGTTAAGTTTGTGATTGTGACAACCGTGCCTTGCCCTATCTTGGGTTCTTTGTTCTCTAGGGTTGGTGGTTTCTAAGCGTTGCAATGGGCGTCGGTTTTCCGTCGGTAAAAAGGCAAGTACATTGAGTTGTGTGCATAAATGAGTTGTTTGTTGTTATTTATCTATTCATGGCTAATTTCTATTGATTGTGGAAAGTTTGAGTTATTTTGGTGAGCGTCCCTTGAGGGCGTGAATCGCTATTGGATTCAGTGGTTGCTAGTAAGCCTTAATCTGATGAGTTTCTGTACCTTTGTTGACATTGCGTTGAGTAGAGAGTATGGAATGCGTGGATACTCGTGTTAATTGTGCCCCATTTGGGAAATGGAATTGAGTGTGTCGAATAGATTAGATGGTTATGAATGTGAGAAATTGGGCTATGTTTATATCTGTGTGTGTTTATGGTTATGAATGTGAGAAATTGGGCTATGTTTATGTCTGTGTGTGTTTATGGTTATGAATGTGAGAATTTTGGCTATGTGTATGTATGTGGTTATGGTATGCTAGTGTTGGCATTGAATGAAAAGCTGCATCTCATTCATGAAAATTGCATTTGTGCATACATAATGGAAGAGGCGACCCATCTTGATCACGGGCCTCTGTGTTCACGTAGTGAACACGAAAGTCCTACCTCGTAGTCCCATTCATCGAGGTGAATGGGAGCGAGACAGTAAAGTAGGCACCTTCCATCTACGGGATGGAAGGGGCGTGAGAGTGCACAAGCGGGTGGGCACTTTCAGCGATCTGCGATGCGTGCATGGCAATGAGCATTCATGTGCATCGCATTGTTAATAATGAGTGTTGTGGTAAATGGTTGTCATATGGATTGTGATTAGGGTAATTGAAGGGTGGGTCGTGGACTCAACCCAAAAAGGGGGGGATTGAATTGAATTGAATTTGATGAATTAGCGCATTTCTTTTGCCTTGTTAAGTATGTTGTATGAATACCGTGGAGTGAAGTCGAGTTTTGAACTCAAATGGAATTGATGAAAATGATTTGAGTTGCAGCAAGGGGTAGTTGAGTCGGGGCGTTGTGATTTAGAATAAGTAATGCTTCTTTGGCGTGGTATGGGTTTATTACCAAGTTGATGACTTGATTGCGGTGATTTTGATATAGTCAAGTTATTGTTTTAAATGGGTATGAATGCTTATTATGCGGATCTTGTTTTACTTGCATTACTTGCTCTTTTGGTTAAGTTCTTGTTTTACTTGCGATAAATTGGGTTTATTATTCTCGTGTACTTTCTGAGTTTGAACTCACGCTTGTTATTTAATGTTTGTAGGTGTTTTGAAGCGGCATACATGGATGGGGGTAATAGCACATTCACGTTTGCATCATCACCATGCCATCATATGAATTATAGTTACTGTTCTTACTAGCTCGCGCAAAATTCTTGTAAAAGGTTGTTTGCGGTTATGTTTAATAAGTTCCTGTCTGTAATAATTTATGTGGTGGAGTTATTAATTTTTATGGGATGTGGGTTTGGTTAACTAAGGACACGCTAGAATGATATTATATAATTGCATTTGTTTACATCTGCTGAGTGGATGTCCTAGTTTTAGGGAAGTCTTTGCCGAAATTTTAATAATTTTGACAACCTCCTAGTTGTTAGCTTGCTTTGCGAATATTTATTAAGTAGTGATTTGTAATTAGCGGTGCTAGAGGGTGTAACATTAAGGCACGGGGTGCGAGGGTGTTCTGATTGGTATCAGAGCGGGCTTCAGGTCCGTGGTGTTTGAATGTAGTGAGTAACTCTAGAGTAAATTGAAAATTTTGCTGTGTGATATTAGAAACATGGCATAGGTTTCTATTCCTTTAAAAGTTGACCTTCGGGCAATAACCTTAAAATCTGAATTAGAGTGGTTATCTAATTTAAAACTTGACACACTCTGATGCACAGTAGGATGGGTATGGGTACATTGCATTGCGCCCAAATGTTGAGTGCTAAATTTATTGCTGCATATTGCTTTGACCATGAAAGGACTGTTGGGATCGATACTCTTATGTTCATGATATTGGTGAAGCCGAAAGGTTTCGACCTTGTTCCTTTGGCCGAGTGTGGGTTTTGCGTGTGGGTGTGGCTGGTTAGTGGCACCCCTTGCTGTTTGGGGAAACTCTCATTCTTGATTCGTCGTTTCCGTGGAGTGATTTAGAGGGTAAGGAAGGAAGGTTGGTTTCTTTTGCCTTCGATGTTTGGATTTAAAGGGAAAAGCTGAGTGATGAACCACCTTTGGATTGCTTTTACTGTTGTGTTCGGTTTCGTTGGATTCTTTGGTTCTTGTTGGTTACCGTGGGTTGTCTTGCGGAGAAAACTATTGTAGTTGTTGTTCTCTCCATTTAAGGAACTTATTAAAATTTCCTTGCTGTAAAACTTAACTCGTGTGGATCCTCGATGTTAAGGTTTTATCGAGAAGGATTTGGTTGATTATTTGGTTTTTCCCTTGCATCTCTTTTCCTTCCTGGAAGTTGTGAATCTTGATATTCGTTTAAAGAGTTGTTTCCTGTCGGAGTTTGGGAATTCGAGAGTTGAATTCCCTTATGATTGGGTTTTTCTGGAAAGAGAGATGGTTTTGGTTGTTGCCCATGCTTAATAATCGTGGTTTTCTTTAAAGGTTGAGTTAAATGACCCACGGGTCGTTTAAAACGTTAATTGGATGATGAGTTATTAGAGATTTTAGATGAAGTGGGTTACTGATTACATTAATGTGAATTGTTGGTTATATAAAGGCGCCCAAATTTATTGTGGGATACTGAATGACTAATTGGAATGGTAGGTGATCTTAAAATGAAAAAGTTGATTAGAGTTATTACAATGGTCGTGAAACTTGGAATTGATTTGAAGTTCAAGGTTTGTGTCCCGGTAAGTCTAGTATTGATCACGAGTGAGAGGGACTAGAATCTACTGTGGATGAATTTATTAGAGTAAGGTGTTGATGTAAAGTATTGGAGTAAATTGGCGTAAAGACAGGAGAGTTGTTGGTTTATGTTGCTTATGGGTCAATTAAATTGTGGATCAATAAAATGATCTACTCGATGTGAGATTAAAGAATGAATATATATATATATATGGAATGGATGTATGAAGGATGGTATCTAGGAGTTTATCTATGGAAGATGGCTGGTTGGCATCATATCAAGTTGTTAAAAAGTATTTATTGTTTGAATGAGCAGGGATATTAGGCGGTGGACTTTGGAGTTACGAAAGGTTTGTTGATTAAGTAAGCGTAAATGTTGAAAAAGATTTGTTTTAATTTGAAGAATCGACGATTGGTATAAATAACGGTTCGTCATGGTTAGTAAACCGCGTAAATGGCTGCCGCGCGTCTTGTGTTAATTAACCAATAAGTTAGTTGTGTTGAAGAAGTGAAAACGTGGTTCTCCTTGTTGATTGTCATGAGATAGATTTTGGTTAGGATTTGATGCTACTATGACCAGTGGTGGTTATCTGAATAGTAGAAAGTAATTAAAGAAGGATTGGGTTTTATAACTCTATGTTGACTAGAACCGAATATGATTGAAGTGGTTCTCTTGGGAATACATTTCCTTTTCTCTTGAGGAAGAATGTGATGGTTATGGGTGCAGATGCCTAATTTAAGAATCGGTTTCCTTTGCCAAACGTTGGTTTTGGTTTAATGCGAGAGATTTTGCTTTGGTTAGAGTAAGCGGAGTTGTTTCTTGGTTTTCCAGAGCTATTGTCAGCAATCTGTGTGGGGTTTCTCTTTTAATTGGAGTTCTCCCCGAGGTGAATTTTATTGCATTGATCGAGAGTGTTAAAGGCGAATTATATGATGTTTGAGAATCGGGTTTTCTCGTGCAATTTTGGCTTTGGAAGAAGATTGTGAGTGATGTTTGGGCCCTATCAAGATCCTCTCTCAGGTAGATTTTAATGTTTTGGGGTTCAAGATGATGTACGTGGTTCATTTGGTCAAAACGGGAATTGTATTTCCTTTGTGTTCTAGCTGGAGTTACAGGATAGGGAAGCTTGTGGTATAGTGTTGAGTATAATAAAGAGAATTGAGTTTCCCTTGGTGTGTAATTTTACCGCATTATTTGAAGAGGATGAAAGTGGTTAGTTTTGCTAAAAAGAATCGAGAGATTTTGGGTGGATAATAATTGAGGATTATACTTTGATGTGGTTCCTTGTTGGTGCTTGTTTAGCCCTTATTAGTGAACTACGTGGAAATTATGATAATTAAGTCACCATTTCTATTGGGAGACTAAACTTTTGGGTTCGGATGGTTGTAGTGAAGGATTTCATAATTTGATGTGTGGTGTTACTAGTGGACTTTTACCTGGACAATGGTCCTTTGGGGTGAGGTAAGCTTAGTAGAAGGAATATCAAAAATTATAGTGTGGAGATATGGTTGGAAGGGAAATTGTGTTTTAGTGAAATTAATTGTTTCGATGGTATTTGTCGGTAATGGACCTTTTGATAAAGAGGTCAATCAATTGAAAGAGGAGATCAGAGTATAGCAATCGAAATCGAGTATGGATTTGGAGTCGAGCATAGAGGTTGTTATCCTATTCATCAGGGGATCATTGGTTGTTCGGATGTAAATGCTGTTGAAGTGTCAACAAAAAGTTGTCTAAGTTGTCAGATGGTTTGCGAAAATAGTATGATTTGGGATTTTGGCCTATTGATTTACTTTGATTGAGTTCTTGTATGAGAAGTTGCACTTATTTAAGCTAAGTCAATTCGTTTTGTTGATCATTGGATTTGAAGTTTTGGTTTACCGTTTGTAGCCGTTGGAGTTTTTGCGTGTATTTTGAGTTGGCAAAGAAGTTTAAGACCTTTGTGTCGTTGTTTTTCTTAGTTGGCATTCTTCGAATTCGGGGCCGAATTCCTTTAAGAGAGTGTCATACTGTGCATTCTCGCTTTGAATTTTTGGGCTTTGGTAGTGTGACTGGGGCGTCAGTGGTAATCTCGGGAGTGGTTGGCCTGTCTGGGAGGGTTAGGGTTAAAAGCTTTAGGCGTGGGAGGGGTTTTATGGAAATTTCCCTTCCCACCTACTTTTCTCCTGCTCTCTCTCCTCCTAGTGTGTGGTCGAGATGTTCTTGGCCGCCTCTTTTCTTTTCTCCCGATCCTGCCGATGCTTCTTCCTTCTCCCCATCTAGCCTCCTGCCGACTTCCCAGGGCATCCTGCGCCTCCTCTCCTCCCGGTAAGCTGCCCTGCGCCTCCTCTCCTCCCGTCGTCTTGCCCCTATGCCTCCCTCTCCTTCCGGGCGAGTTGCCCCTGTCGTTCCCTGCCCTGCCGACCCCAGCCGCCCCTCCCCTGGACTTCCTCTTGGCTCGGCGGCAGCAGAGGCAGGAGCTCCAAGCTCGTGGCAGCAGAGGCAGCTCTGGCAATGGAGGTAGCAAAGGCTGACAGCGATGGCAGCACCCCTGGCTTTCCTCTAGCTTCCTCCTTGCAGGCCGGTGAGCCCCAGCTCCTCCCCTTCCTCCATGGAAATAGCTTTGAGGTTTATATTTGGGGGGGGATTAGCTTGCCTACATGGTGTTTGATGAAATGCCTAGGTGGGTTTCATGAGATGAAATGATTTTTGCATGATTGTCTTTGTGTCCCGATGATTCAAGATGTACTAGTTTTGAGGTGTTAAAGCTGTTCAAAACACCATGCGATCATGTTGTGTAGGAGTACCATAGCATTCTTAATTTGAAATAATCCAATGAATATGGCGATCATATATGTAGAACAAGAAAATTCTTCCTTTGTAACTCTTTGTGGCATACTTCTATTTAGAATGCAACCAACCTTTCCAAAATCTGGGGTCTTAAGGCTAGTGTTAGAAAGAGTGCGGACTAAGATCAAGATCTTGGTGTGTTACCCTTGAAGCTATGAAGAAAATTATAGCGAGGTTTCAAAGGCCATTTTTTTTCCTCCTTGTTTATCTCTGCTGCATGTGGGCATTTGTCTTAACAAATTACTTATATGTAACCTAGTAGATGGATAAGGATCTTGATTGATATAGACTACAATGTTGTTGTTGCAATATCGAGAAGTTGAGCGAGTATCAGTTTGGCGTTTGGTATATATTCATGCAGAGTATCCCTCAACCCCTCATGATAAAAAGAAAATTATAATTGAATATCGTGTGATTCCATCTATTGCATATAACCTTCTATTCATTTCTTGGCGATTGTGAATCTTGTCATATTCTTATAAATAATGACCCATTTTATTCAAGATATGCTTTTAGATGCGATCCAAGATATTCGGTAGTGATGCTTGCTATTATTAGGTTACTGCTTCTAAACACATCACTGTAGGATCATGTAGAAAGTGCCCTTATAAAAAGGTCAACAGCGAGATCACGAGAAGTCATAAATAAGTATTGTTTTAGCACAAAATTCTACCACTTGTCATGCGATCACTAATAAACCTTCTTCCTAGTAGATTTTCAGTTATTTAGTCTTTGTTTATGCTTCAAGGGTTTAGCTTTTGTGCATAGCGTCTAGGAAGGGTATTTTTGCGATGGTCATTGGTGTATGACATTGAGTCTTTGCATAATCATGCTTCTTTAATTTCCGTTAAGTTTGTGATTGTGACAACCGTGCCTTGCCCTATCTTGGGTTCTTTGTTCTCTAGGGTTGGTGGTTTCTAAGCGTTGCAATGGGCGTCGATTTTCCGTCGGTAAAAGGCAAGTACATTGAGTTGTGTGCATAAATGAGTTGTTTGTTGTTATTTATCTATTCATGGCTAATTTCTATTGATTGTGGAAAGTTTGAGTTATTTTGGTGAGCGTCCCTTCGAGGGCGTGAATCGCTATTGGATTCAGTGGTTGCTAGTAAGCCTTAATCTGGTGAGTTTTCTGTACCTTTGTTGACATTGCGGTGAGTAGAGAGTATAGAATGCGTGGATACTCGTTAATTGTGCCCCATTTGGGAAATGGAATTGAGTGTGTGCGAATAGATTAGATGGTTATGAATGTGAGAAATTGGGCTATGTTTATATCTGTGTGTGTTTATGGTTATGAATGTGAGAAATTGGGCTATGTTTATGTCTGTGTGTGTTTATGGTTATGAATGTGAGAATTTTGGCTATGTGTATGTATGTGGTTATGGTATGCTAGTGTTGGCATTGAATGAAAAGCGCATCTCATTCATGAAAATTGCATTTGTGCATACATAATGGAAGAGCGACCCATCTTGATCACGGGCCTCTGTGTTCACACGTAGTGAACACGAAAGTCCTACCTCGTAGTCCCATTCATCGAGGTGAATGGGAGCGAGACGAAGAGTAGGCACCTTCCATCTACGGGATGGAAGGGCGTGAGGTGCACACCGACGGGTGGGCACTTTCGGCGATCTCGTGCGTGCATGGCAATGAGCATTCATGTGCATCGCATTGTTAATAATGAGTGTTGTGGTAAATGGTTGTCATATGGATTGTGATTAGGGTAATTGAAGGGTGGGTCGTGGACTCAACCCAAAAAGGGGGGGATTGAATTGAATTGAATTTGATGAATTAGCGCATTTCTTTTGCCTTGTTAAGTATGTTGTATGAATACCGTGGAGTGAAGTCGAGTTTTGAACTCAAATGGAATTGATGAAAATGATTTGAGTTGCAGCAAGGGGTAGTTGAGTCGGGAGGCGTTGTGATTTAGAATAAGTAATGCTTCTTTGGCGTGGTATGGGTTTATTACCAAGTTGATGACTTGATTGCGGTGATTTTGATATAGTCAAGTTATTGTTTTAAATGGGTATGAATGCTTATTATGCGGATCTGTTTTATTTGCATTACTTGCTCTTTTGGTTAAGTTCTTGTTTTACTTGCGATAAATTGGGTTTATTATTCTCGTGTACTTTGCTGAGTTTGAACTCACGCTTGTTATTTAATGTTTGTAGGTGTTTTGAAGCCGGCATACATGGATGGGGGTAGTAGCACATTCACGTTTGCATCATCACCATGCCATCATATGAATTATAGTTCTGTTCTTACTAGCTCGCGCAAAATTCTTGTAAAAGGTTGTTTGCGGTTATGTTTAATAAGTTCCCTGTCCTGTAATAATTTATGTGGTGGAGTTATTAATTTTTATGGGATGTGGGTTTGGTTAACTAAGGACCTGCTAGAATGATATTATATAATTGCATTTGTTTCTGTCTGCTGAGTGGATGTCCTAGTTTTAGGGGAGGTGCTGCCGAAATTTTTAATAATTTTGACAACCTCCTAGTTGTTAGCTTGCTTTGCGAATATTTATTCGTAGTGATTTGTAATTGGCGGTGCTAGAGGGTGTAACATTAGGGCCGCGGTGCCGAGGTTATTCTGAACATATTATCTGAAATAATGCTGGCTACAAGCTTGGCTTTTATTTAACAAACACAGGTGAACTCAACTGACTCCTTATGAGTTATGAAAAGCAATTCTGTGTGCTAGTTAATTACAGGGAATTGAGTATGAGGAAATATGAATCACAAAATAATCCTATCTCTCATATGGTGTATGAATGATACAATGCCACTTACTCGGAATGGGCAGAGGGGCACTAGATTTCATCCAGGCATCAAAGTCAGGATACATAATGCCATCGGAAACTTGATGTTGTTTCAGCTGCAGCATCTAGCATCTTCCTCTTTTATTTTAACCTTTATGAAGATAAACCTTTCAGAAACATAAAAGACGTGCACTTTTTAACAAATACAAATTATCCCATGAGCAAGTGGTAATTAGAATAGTAGAGATTATTACATGTTATTCCTGCCAACACTGCATTCTTTCCTACAAAGGTCACTTAAGAAATTCACTCTTACTGTTGTATACACACATTATACATTGCATTCTAATCATGACTAATACTATGAACTGTCTCAGATGATGTCATGGAACAATAGAATGACTGAGTGACACCAACATATTTGCGGAAGTTTATGAATCATAGGAAAAAAAACTGAAGTTACAACAAATACAAGTCAGCAGATGGTATCTGAAGAATACAGAAAGGGAATGCGTTGCTTAAACTGAAAAGAAAGAAAAAAATTCAAAGGCTTCACAAACTACCGATGTCAAATGAGAAAAAAGAGAGAATAATACCATATGCAACAAGGAGTTCTGGATCAGCGTATACATCAATCAGGACCTGGAAGATTTAGGCAGTAAATCACAAAGCATCCTAATCAGCTAGGAACACTGAAAATTAATTTTCAGACATATCATCATGCAGAGCAATGTAGTGCCTAAGCAGAATGGTCCTAAAGGAAGATGTGAATCCAGAAAGAAACAGTGAATTCCACACTACACAATTTTCTCATGGAGGACATGATTTCAGATCAGGACCTGGGCCAGCTAGCCCTATAAGGATAAATAGGTCTGATAAAACATATCAATATTGGTCAAGTCAACAAACAACTAAGTTAGCCTTTGCCAGAATAATATATCAATTGTTGTCATTGTGCCAATAGAGTGACCCTGTAGCTCAACGTAGACAAAATTAGCATTAAAATAGCTTGCAGATGCTACAAGAAAAAGGAACTGGAATTTTTGTGAACTGTCGTCGAGGAACAACTTAAATCAGAAGCAGAATTTACTTGATAAAAAGGTTGATTTGGTCCTTTGGACAACTTTTCCACATTGCTGTCTCCATCCATGACTTGGATTCACAGCACACAGGATCCATGCCACATATTGCAGCTCTATATCCTTCAGCAGGAAGATGCAAAATTAAGAACAAGCTACAATGTGATTACTGAAGTGAGCGTCGAATATCTAGTGCTGAGCTACAAAAACTAAGCAAATAAGTGTGAAATAGTATGAACCATCAGGCAAATAAGTGTGAAATAGTAACCTAAGTGCACCATCAGTCATGAGCAAAATCATAAGAATCAACATATGAATGTCAACCCACTCGAAAGTGCAAAACCACAACCATCTATTTAATCATCTTAATAACTGGCGTGCATACAACATTCGGGGCCTATATTTTAAATTCTTAATCACCTAACCATAAAAGGATCTAAAACATGAACATAGGGAATTGATAACTATATATACACTTATAGGTATTCATACATCAATTGATTCAAGAAAGCCTGAAACGCATGATAGATCTAATCATACTGATACCTTGTTAAATAGAAAGGGGTAATGATAGACTAATCACTATCAAACAGTGCATATATACATTGCAAGAACTAAGAGTAAAAGCATATGCAATCTAGTGATGAATAACCTTCTGCTTGCGGCCAAATTTGGACATGAACCGCATAATAAAATCTATAACCATGTCTACCAATCCAGAACTAGAACCATTCAATCACAGAAGATACCTAGCACAAATCTACACTTATCAAACCACAGCACAGCACATAATACCAATTCCAATCTGATAATCAAGCACACAGATAATAATAATAATAATCATCATCATCATCATCATCTTCCATCATACATAGATCCATATATACATTTCTCCAGATCCATAAGGAATTCAGTATCACCTCAAGTCCAAATCTATAGCTAGTAGTAGCTGGTTTTGGGTGAATAGGAAGGAGCAGAGAGTCTCGGGTACTTAACTTAAGGGGTTGAGAAGAGGAGAACCGGAGCCGAGGTAGAGGAAGCTTGGTGGCCGTCGCGCTCCATGCTGCTGACCCGAGGGTTCGGGTTTCCCCCTCCACTGGGAGATGAAGCCGGCAGGCGACCTAGCCAAAACAAAGAGGAAAAGTGAGTAGAATAGAGTAGAAAGTAGGAAAGAACGGGGAGAAATCACTTAGCTTGGTGTGGTGGTTTTGGCGATGAGTCGACCGGTGTTGAGAACCAAGCGGCGGTGGCGCTTCGAACTGTGTTGAAAGCGAAAGAAGAGCGGCGATGTCCAGAGGGGCAGCGACGCCAGCGGATCTGGTGGCCTTGGCGCCGGTGTCTTTGGAGAGAAGCGGTAGAAGTAGGAGGAAGGAGCTAGGCGAGTGGCGGGAAGAGGAGCTAGGTGCGGCACTCGGGGTAGAGAAGGAGCTTTCGGGGAAATTTGGCTTGGAGAGAAGCGGCCGTGCCAAAATGAGAAAGGGAGAGGAGGAGTGGGGTCTTGTGCACTGTGAGGGAGAGAGAGAGGATTTGGTGAGTGAGGGCTAGGGTTTAGAGGAAATGGGCCGGCGGATATTGATGCGAAGTTACAGGTCGGCCAGATAGATTTTTAGATAGATAAACTTTTGCCGCGGATATCTTGTGAAAAATTTATCATTACCGATGATAGTTTGTCCTACATATCAAAATAATTTCCAATGCACCATCTGACCCTAAAAGTATTATTACCGACAGTTAGTCCGTTATAAAGTTTTAGCGACAGATAGTTGGTCGGTAATTATGTATTATTGCCGACTGATGTCTGACGCTAATTTGGTGTCATGGTGTAGTGATATTGTATTTGAGCAAATTTGGACTAAGTATGTATTAAGCCCTAATAAGCATTCATATGAAAAACATCTCGGATAAAAGTAAAATATCACAGAAACCACTTTGAAACACCCTTAAGATTATACCCTACTTATTCCAGAAAAATGAGTCAATTATCATGTATAATGTAGACGCAAATTAAGATTAAATACGACCCGAAATAGTATTACGCGATTAGTCTCTGAAGCCTTTTCGTCAACCCGTAGAATACCTCGTCTAAGTGCAAATTCTATGTAGAATAGCTCAAAAATGATATTTAGGATATGTACTTCTATGTTCTAAGAAAATATTATAATTATAGCTTATGCAAAACCCTTAAAAGATAAGAATTTCCGTACCTCTTTTGGCCGATTTCTTATAACGTGAATTGTAATATCATATAAGCCTTTTTAACAATGAATATCATGTCTCTTCCAAACCCAAGAATTGGTAAAATCAGCTTAGGATTACTCCCCAAAGTATATACTATCTTATTATGAAGAAATAACCATATTTCATCACGATTTGCTTATAAATCCTAATAACCAAATAACCTTAAGTATTGTGTTTTCTAAACTTTATAATATGAATCGGTAGTAATGAAGAAGTCTGTAATTAAGATATTTGTATCACTAGAACATTCGTAAATATCATGTAAATAAGGCCAGTAGCCTAAATCAGAAGATCTAACCAGCGCAAAGCTAATTCTAAGCGAAATCAATTAAAGATAAAGAACTAATCATTCATAGTCTAATGGATCATTTAAGCTTTTTCACTAACTCGCACAGCAGCTCCCCTAAATTTGAAATTGGCAAAGAATAACCTAGGAATGATCTTTAAGATATAATCTGCAGTAATCTAAGAAATATCCTTATTTTATCTTGCTTTGACTCTGAATCCAATCAAAAGGGGTAAGAATCTATTTAGACCTGAAATGTGAAGGATCGAGATGGCGAACAGAGAGGGGTGAATGGTCGCAAATAAATTTTCCCCAAAATACTCCAACAAAAAAACCTCGACAAGGTCGCTCAAAGGAAATTGTGAAAAACCCGAAAAACTAGACAACTATGTGTACCCCAAGCTTGCATGGATAAGTATTATAAAATATGTGGGGATTTTTGAGTCACAATCCTGGTTGTCTAGTGTCCAAGATAAAGTGGAATCAATTCAACTCTTGCTTTTAGAAAGGAGATCAATTCAAATCACAAAAGTCACTTTCAGAAAAGCAAAAGCAGAATTTCCTAAAACTGTCCTCAATTTGAACAGGAGGTTGGTGGGCTTCTGCAGCTCAAGAAATTTTGAGAATTTTTCTCCCTATGAGAAGATGAGTTTTGAATAACTCCACCAAATTTCTCCTCAAAAAACATTACAGAAAAAACAGGAAAAATCTAAGAGCACAATTGGTCAAGAACTTCGAGCAGAAAGTTTGGGGCTTGGTTTTCACCTCATGGCGCCCAAACGGTGAAACAACTAAACTCTAAAATTTTTATGCAGGTGGATATGAGAGTTCCTCACCTTCTTCAATAATAATCACTCAAAAATTATTTTTCCATATTTTTTTAAAAATCAAATACCAACTACTGCGCGAAGAACAAGTTTTGGACAGAGTTGGAACTTGAAAGAAAAGATGATCTTTACTCAATCCAAGTGTGCAAAAGAGATGAAAAACCATATGAACACACTCAAACCATCCAAGATCAGCATTTAGAAGGAGGGGAGGCAAATCCAAAACGCGATAATGTAAATTGCGAGAATGTAATTGCGGAAAGTAAATGCTGAATTTAAATTGCGTAAAGTAAAGACATAATGTAAATACGCAATTTAAATTCAGAATAAGGTAAAGAAATTTTTTTTGTATTTTCTGGAAGGAGAGGTTACAAAGCCTCACATTCATGTGGGCAAAGCTCAAAGGAGCATTCAAAAACCTCAAAACCTTCAAGGGGAGGAGGCTACCCCTCCACCTCTATTTATACTACTCTTGGGCCACCTACCACCCTTGGATGAGCCTCCAAACCCTAGAGCACTCCATCAAGGGCTAGGATTAACCCACACACACAGCCATGCAAGGGCTAACCCAAAACCCACACACATACTGGGTTTTCTTGCACGGTTTTCAAAGCATACTACCTAGACCCGCTAACCTATCAACTTGACCGCAATCCGACGGCCCTCATTGATCCACCGGCATATAGCTAGCATCATCTCCTTTCCTTGTCTTCTTGACTTGCCCGGACTCCATCTCCGATCATCTTCCGGTGATCTCCCAACCATCTGGACCTCCGACACTCCTCGCCTAGTCCCGGTCATCCTCCGCCTCACCATGATCTAGCACCGTCGCCCTGCAACCATCAAAGACAAGGAAACACATCACATAGCATTGCCCAATATGATATGCAATAATTCCACACAAATTTACTCAAAGGCCGACACTACCGACTCCTGGGGCCGATAATGCCGCTCGGCAGTCAAGACTCAAATTGCTTCATTTTGAATTCCAATTCACACCAAACTCAAATTCAAGCACAACATGCTAAACCACAGTCAATTACTCATCACCATCAAGGATAGACCTACACATGGTCTTTCAAAATGATTAAACCATTATAATCTTAACCTATTTTTGCTTCTTGAATTCGAAAAGATAAATTAATAAATTCACAAAAGAGCAACCCTGTTCCTCGTGAAGAGTTTTAATTGTTCTTTCTATCTATTTTCCTTTTTGCCCTTTTTGAAGTTAGTATTTTGTTTCTTTTTTCGTTGATCGACGTGTAGAATCCGACGTCGCCGATTTCGTCGTCGTCTTCGTCAACCGTGACCTCGTCTTCACCGTAAGCAATGATTAAGCAAGGCAAGAATTCTTTGACCATATTGATCCCAATATTTTATATTCTTTTTGCTCATCAAATTGTTTTACGCATGCATTTATTTTCTGTAAATCTGTTATTTTGTGGTATTGGTAGATATACCTGTTGTCACATGAAACACCTTGATAATTATGGAAATGTGAACCTTGATAACCATAGAATATGGCTAGACATTACCTACTGCCAAATTGGGACATATTTAATCTGCTTAGCCATGCTTTAGAGTCTGTGAATCAGATGATCATGATTAAATGGTTTTTCCTGAAATGTTTTATTTGGAACCTGTATGGTCCTTGTTGGGAAAATGGTTGCTATTACTTTGATTAAAAACCCAAATAAAACTATGGTTTGACGCGGGTGATTATTGGCAATAGCCGGTTGTGCAGACGGATTTGCACGTAGTGTAGGGTGGAGTATCGCCCGTGTCGGATTAAGGACCGAGCAATGGGACGCTATTGATCCAAGATTTCTGTGCAACCATGAGGGCTATTTATGGGGTAGCCTTAGCCTATTAAGTTGTTTAGACATGGCTTTGCTCATTGGTAGGCGGGAGTTTGCGGAGGCATTCCGGTTTGGATTGCCTGTGAGGGGCTTCCACACAGTTCGTGTGGGTAATTGCCTGGCCGACGCAACGTTGTACGCCCTGTCGTGTTCAGAAACGTTGTGTTGTGTGTGGGGTGGTTCCACAGCTTGGGTCTGTGTTTCTGGTTCTACGGCAGGGGTTAACGTCCTGGGCTGGATCGAAGTCATGTCTAGATAATGTAACGGCTCTGTATGATCGCTCTGCGGCACACCAAAGGAAGTGTGCTAATAGCTTTCACAAAGGGTTGATCATTCCTTGTGGGTAAAGTTGTACACCTCTGCAGAGTATAAGATCTAATCGATTAGCCGCGCCCACGGTCAAGGGCACTTGGTGAAGTCATTCCAATGCTAGAGTATTTGGTATTTTCTAAAATGGGTTTGGTCTGAGCTTGTTTTAGCAATTGTTGTTTTATGCCGAAGGGCTGGCATTGTTGGACCTTGTGGTTTGGCTTATTCGAACTCACGTCATGGAGGACGGTGAGTGTTACTTACTGTTGTATCTATCTCTTATCAGTTAACTTGCTCTTTTAAATTCCGTTTGCAAATGATAACTTGTTTTACAAATTCAAATTCGCTTTATGCAAATTAGCTGTATTAGCCTTTCCTTTGAAATGGCCTGCATATATTATAGGTTTTGCTCAAGTCTTGGTGAGTACGTAAAGTACTCACCCTTGCTTAATTATTATTTAGGTGGAAGATTTAGCGAAGCTCCGAGGTTCTTTCATCGCAGGTTGCGGGATCTCCTTCGTCGTGTTCTTTCTGGAGTTTATACCTTGTCAGTTGCCTGTGGGTCGGATGGGCAAACTACAGGATATTGCTTCTTTTGCTGCTGTATTCTCTGATTTTTAAGATCTTCCTTATATAATAGTTTTTGCTTTAATTATTCGAGGTATGGTTGCGATTTCAATTGTTGTAAACATGTGAGTGCTAGCTACTGATCCAGGGAATAGCACAGTAATCACATGGAGGTTCCTGTTCATCCGAACGGGGTCTCACAGTCACGTTGGGAAGTCAAGGCACCATTCGTCGGGTTCACCGTAAACCAGATTGGTTTTGCGGACTAGGTCTATGTGTCGGGACACGTGTTTAATATCTCATTTAAATTTATTCTATTATGGGTCATTTTGGTTGTTTTTGGGCAGCGTGGGCTATTTTGGGGGTCCATTCTCAATTTTGAACCATTTGTGGGCTGTGTTGAGCCAGGTTTTAGCCCAGGTGGGAGGGGGAATCTCTAACCCTAGCCCTTCCCCCTTCCCTCCCCCTCCAGCAGCCCCATTCCCCTCTTCCTCCCTCTCCAGCCACCACCTCCTCTTCCCCCATAGCCGCACCTCCTCGCCTTCCCTAGCCGCGTTGCCTTTCCTGGGAGCCTCCTTGATGTTCTTTGGGAAGGTATGTTGCTCCTAGATTAATTTTGGTGGATCTTGGGCTCTAAAAATTAGTGTTTGAATCATTAGAATTTCTGGTATTAGTGCTGTGAGTAGGTTGGATGTGGGAGAAATCTTGGGTTGGGCGTGGTCTGGGTTCGGGCAGCGCCCCATGTTAGGGCAGAGATTAAAAATAGTTCTAGTCATTTCCAAAGGGGTTGGCCGTTGGGAAAGTTGTAGATCATCATCTTAAGTTTATTTAGAGACCAAGATCATGATTTTTTGTTGGGTATTTTAAAAGTTATGGCTGTTTATTTGACTGCTGTCCAGAATCTGTCTTTACTGGCAGAAGTCATGGAAAACTGTGGATTAGGGCTATCTAGAAGCTGAATTAAATTTTCACAATACCTAGAAAAAAATTGGGAAATTTCCTGTAGATTCAAAAGATGTCCTCATTTACTTAATTTGGAGTTGTATAAAAATAGTTACGAAAATGTGAAGGCCGCTGTCCAGATTGATGTCAGATTGGTTTTCTGGGCTGATTTCGAGGGATTTATCGTAGCCATTAGAATCAATAGGCAACTAGAATAATGTTGGTATTCTTGTGTAGTTTTTGGCATGTTTTTGGGTTCCTAGTTTTGAGCTCTTGTTTCGAAATTTATGGTATTTGGATGGTGAGGACAGCATGGGGTTTTGTGATTGCCAAGAGTGAAAGTTTATCCCGGGAATGGAGTGTGATTACGTTATTGATTTTATTTGTTGTATGTAGTGTTTTGGCTTGATTTTGAGGATGTTGTATACTGTAGGTGGTGTGTCTTCGGGTGTGGCCTCTAGCTCATGTCCCATCTCTTCGCATGGTAAAGAGGCAGGTATATCGTAAGAGCGAAGATGGTTGAGATGAACTTCGGGTTAAATGAATAAGTTGCTATCGTGCTGAATTTATTTATGAGATATGTTGTTGCTTTTTTATTATGATTGAGTTGTTTATATGGTGGTCGAATGCAGGTTGTGCATTGTCATTTGTTATTATGGTTTTATGGCAGGTCAGTAAGAAAGTCATATGAGGTCATATGACTAATCCGGAGTGCTCTTTTGTAAGACCTACCAAGTAGTTCTATCCATAGGGATGGATGGGAGTGAGACCTACTTGTAGGCCCCTCCACAGGGATGGTAGGGAATGAAAGGGTGCGACACCGACGGGTGTGCACTCAAGCTATACCGGTATAAGCTATGAGAGGTGCATTTTGAGCATGAAAGTATATTGCATTGCATTGCTAATGGTGAATGATGACCAATGTAATAATGGGTTAAGTCATTGAGTTGTGGACTCATGTAAAGATGATCAACGTGTGGAATTTGACAAATGGATATGTTATTACTGTTTCATGTGCTTGCTGATTTTAAATAAGAAAGATGGTTATATTATTGTTTTTAAATGTGTTAAATGATTATGATATTGCACTATAATACACTTTGCTGAGTCTTAGACTCACGCCTATTTGTTTACTGTTTTTAGGTACTTTGAGGCTGTCATGATGGGATGGGAAATAGCACATATATGACACTTATCACCACTTTACCCTCATGTTAATATTTAGCACTTTGAGCATGTTTAGCATTTGAATAATTAGATAGACTCAGCCAGACATAATTTGGTAGATATAATCACGTATGGATTTAATTGGTTTGATTATATTATGTTTGTGGTATGTCATTATAACTCTTGTATGCTCTTAATTGGTATCCTTGTTGAATGAGTTCCAAGTAAAGTAGTGTACGTGGTTATTCTATGGTTGAGGACTCTAATGTTTATGTTTCCAACCCTTGCTTATAACTTATAGTTGCTCTTTATTGTCTAAAGTTAAAATTTAGGTGCTTGCTGAAATTGTGATAAAAATTGGCTATATGTTATTGTTGTTATGTTATTTAATGACATTCCTTATTGTAATACATAAAGGGAGTTGTCTGTGTCCCAAATTGCAACAATGTTGTGCTGAAATTTTAGTTGAGATTGCTAAAATATTGGAGTAGCAGCTTATTGGGGTGACATTCAGGGCACGCGGAGTGTCGGGGTGTTACAGTTGGTATCAGAGCGGGCTTTAGGTCCGTGGTGTGTGAAATTAGAAAAATAATTCATTTAATTTGGTTTTTCTAATTTTTCTTTTATTTCAAACTTTGAATAGCTCGTTCTCCCTCATATGAATTCCAATTGAGGTGATTACAGTTTCTAAAAATTTGTATAATTGAGATCTATTTAATACTAAATTTTATTTAATTTTTTTAGTTCAGTTTTCCCTTTATTTTTAGTTTTATTGATTTATTATTTGTTTCATGTAAACATTGAGGTACCCAAGGTGTACGTGAGTAAGGAGCCAAGCTAAGAACAAGGTCCAGAGTAAGATCCAGAGCTCTTTGAAGTTAAATTGTGCTTTGATCATGTTGACCCATGTTTTAAACTAATGCATGCTAATTCAATTTATGCTTGTTTCACTTAATTTGGGATTAGCTATTCTAATGCGTACGATGTCCTGATCTTCCGACATGTAGTACTAATTCGATTGGCGAGAACTTAACGTTGACGATCTGGCTTCTAATCAGAACTGATTCGAACCCTGCATTCGCTACACCACGGCTCCGTTGGTTATCAACCACGCACAAACACGGTTGACCTCGCCAAGAAGGTTTATCCCTGCATGTGAATCGAGAACACAAGAAAGAACGTAGAAGATGCAATCTAAAATTGCGAATTATATTAAGCACACGAGTTGGGGTTCCATAAATCGATGAACGACGAAGAACTGACAAAGTGTCTAGTTGTAATCTAAGAAAAACCCATCTATTTTAGCGACAGCTACTGAATATGTATGAGAGAGAGGGCAAGGGAGGCGGCCAAGGGGTTAGCCGTGCAACCCTAGGTCGTACAAGGCCTTTGGGCCAAAGTGGAGGTGTCGCAACACCTATCAGATTCTATTCGTCCTATTGTTTTGATGATTCCTATCGATCTAGAAGGAGTTTGGATGTAAAACCACTTCCGTTGGAAATATCTCGTCGTGGGCTTGTCCGTAGAGTCTAAGAATGCCTCAATTAGACTTCGTATGGCCTAGATATGGTTGTTTTATTGACATGTTGTTCTGAGTCTCCGAACCGAAGTTGGAGTCCGACTTGAGCTCGACTTTGAGACCAAGTAGACTTGGGCTTTGAGGGATGATATCCATGTAAGCTTGTGATGCTTTTCCCATATTCCTAAGCAACAAAATATCACAAGAATTTAGTAGCAATCTATCCAAGAAAACATGAATAGCGAGGAATGAGTTCACCTAGTGGTTTAATTGTTCGTGCACGTGCTCTTGTAATTGTTCCTTGTATATCTTGAGGAGTCGTGTTGCACATATCTGAAGGTGTGATGTCCTCATCATCCTCCCCCTCTTGAATTGGAGTCATCCTCGACTCAAACTCATCTTCCTCTCCCAAGTATGGCTTCAAATATGAAATGTTAAATGTGGGACTAACCCCAAAACCTGCAGGTAGATCCAATTTGTATGCATTGTCATTGATTTTCTCAATTATCTTAAACGGACCATCAGCCCTAGGCATCAACTTTGATTTTCTTAATTCTGGAAATCTATCCTTTCTCAAATGCAACCAAACCAAATCACCTGGTTCAAATTTTATTTCTTTCCTACCTTTACTTCCAGCAATCCTATACTTATCAGTCATGCGCTCTATATTCTCTTTAGTTGTTTCATGCAACTTAAGAATAAATTTAGCATGCTTCTTAGCATCCAAATTAAGTTTTTCAGAAGTGCGCAAAGGTAGTAAATCAATAGGAGCTTGGGGATTAAAACCATACACTACCTGAAACGGACTTACCTTGGTGGTGGAGTGTTTCGACCTGTTGTAAGCAAACTCAATATGCGGTAAACACTCTTCCCACATATTCAAATTCTTCTTTAAAATAGCCCGCAACATGGTGGATAATGTGTGGTTAACGACCTCTGTTTGTCCATCAGTTTGGGGATGACATGTAGTAGAAAATAGCAGCTTCATCCCCAATTTGTTCCAAAGTAATCTCCAAAAGTGACTCAAAAACTTTGCATCTCGATCCGAGACAATAGTATTAGGCACTCCATGTAGTCGAACGATTTCCCTCAAAAACAAATCAGCTATGTTTGTAGCATCATCGCTCTTGTGACAAGGTATAAAATGTGCCATGTTAGAGAAACGATCCACAACAACAAAAATGCTATCCCTCCCCCTCTTTGTCCAAGGCAATCCTAAAACTAAATCCATAGAAATATTCTCCCAAGGTACACTAGGAACAGGAAGAGACATGTAAAGACCATGTGGATTTAAGCGGGACTTGGCTTTATTGCATGTAGTGTAAAGTGACACGTAGCGCTCGACATCGCGTCTCATTTTTGGCCAAAAGAAGTGGGCGGCTAGCACATCTTTAGTCTTCTTTGCTCCAAAATGTACCATCAAACCTCCTCCGTGCACCTCCTGCAACAACAAAAGACGAACGGATCTAGCTAGAATGCATAGCTTGTTAACACGATAGAGCAAGCCTTCATTCAACATGTATTTATTTTATATTTTCCGTTCTTTACAATGTTCATGCACTTCCTTAAAGTCCAAATCAGTAGCATATAAGTTCTTAATGGTCACTAAACCAAAGATCTTATGATCAAGTTGAGATAACATGGTATAACGTTTAGAAAGCGCATTAGAAATCACATTGCCCTTTCCTTTCTTATGTTTTATGACATAGGGAAATGACTCAATATATTCTACCCATTTAGCATGTCGTTTATTCAGTTTAGCTTGGCTTCTAATATGTTTCAGCGACTTATGACTAGAATGTATGACAAAATTTTTGGGCCATAGATAATGTTGCCAAGGTTTAAGCACACGAAATAAAGCATACAATTCTTTATCATAGGTAGAATAATTCAGACTTGGCCCACTTAATTTTTCGCTGAAATAAGCAACCGGTTTACCTTCTTGTAATAGCACACCTATTCCAATTCTGGTAGCATCACATTCTAATTCAAACATCTTACCAAAATCTGAAAGTTGGAGTAGAGGTGCATGTGTGAGCTATTCTTTCAGCATGTTAAAAGCTTGTTGTTGTGGCGGTCCCCATTTGAAAGATACGCTCTTCTTTGTCAACTCATTCAATGGGGCAGCAATGGAGCTAAAATCTTTCACGAAACGCCCATAGAATCCTGCAAGACCATGAAAACTTCTCACCTATGTGACGGTCTGAGGGGTTGGCCAGCCCTTGATGGCTTCAAATTTTGCTTCATCCACTTCAATTCCTTGTGGAGTAACAACATAGCCAAGAAAAGAGATTCGATCCGTGCAAAAGGTGCACTTCTCAAGGTTACCAAAGAAACGTGTATCTCTCAAAGCTTTAAAAACAGCACGCAGATGATCAAAGTGTAGTTCATATGACTTGATGTAAATCAAGATATCATCAAAATAGACCACCACAAATCTTCCATTGAAAGCATGTAAAACTTCGTTCATTAATCCCATGAAAGTGTTAGGTGCATTAGTTAACCCAAAAGGCATCACTAACCACTCATACAAGCCAAACTTAGTTTTAAATGCAGTCTTCCATTCATCTCCAAGTTTTATTCTAATCTGGTGGTATCCACTACGCAAGTCAATTTTTGTGAAAATAATACAACCACTCAACTCATCAAGCATGTCGTCTAACCTAGAAATAGGATGACGATACCTTTTTATGATATTGTTAATGGCTCTACAATCAACACACATACGCCAACTACTATCTTTGTTAGGAACCAAAAGAACAGGAATGACACATGGACTAAGACTTTCCTGTACGTACCCTCGGTCCAAAAGCTCTTGGAATTGTTGTTGAATTTCCTTAGTCTCCTCTAGATTGGTCCTATATGCAGCATGGTTTGGCAAAGTCGCTCCTGGAATCCAATCAATATGGTGCTCAATATCTCTAATAGGTGGCAGCCCTGGGGTATCTCAGCTGGAAAAACATCCTTATACTCCTGCAAAAGGTTAATGATAGCAGGAGGCAAAGTGTTAGGGGTATCATTAAGTGAAAATAAAGCCTCTTTGCATATTAAAGTATAGCACAGTGTATCATTCTCTTCAATTTCAGTAAGATCAGATTTTGTAGCAAGCATAACACCACCTTTTAATGTAATTCCCTCAGATCTAGAACTATGTGTTTTCTTGTCTTTCTTAGGTGGAAAAATGTTCTTAGCTACTTGCTAATTTTCAAATTGTGGTGCACTCTTTTTATTCTCATTTTCAGCTCTCTTTATCACATTGCATAATTTCAGCAGGTGTCATAGGAGCAAAGTGATTTTCTTTCCTTTGTGCATGAGAGTGTATTTATTACTTCTACCATGATGAGTTGCATCAGTATCAAATTCCCATGGACGGCCTAATAAAAGTGAACATGTTTGCATAGGCACTACATTGAAATCAGCAAAATCATGGTATGTTCCAATGGAAAATGCACTCTCGCAGTTTGTGTTACCTTCACCTTACCGCTGTTGTTGAACCATTGAATATGGTATGGATGAGGATGCGCACATGTGGTCAAGCAAAGCTTCTTGACCAGATCTGAACTCACCAGGTTATTGCAGCTTCCACCATCAATTATGACATGAACACGACATTCCTGGACGATGAGGTACATCTGAAACAAATTATGGCGTTGTGGCTTCTCCACTTGTTCCATTAGAGCGCTCACTCGCTGCACAATTATAGCCCTGTAATTCTCTGTGGCAGCAGTCCCTAAAATCTCCTCACCATCGCTATCCGTCTCATAGTCATCTTCATCTTCATTACCTGCAAGGTGTTGAGGAACGTGGTATGCTACGCTAGCACAAATTAAAATTTCTACCACATAACTAGAAAGCTAGTCGTAAGAAGGGGATCACAGATTGGATTACCACTAGACGCGTAGTTGAGGAATCCTTCGCGCGTTGTTGTAGTGGATCGTCCTCGCCGTGGATTGTCCTTGCTGCAGATCGTCCTCTCGTGGATCATCCTCGCTACAGATCGTCCTCGCTTCCGATCGTCCTCGCTGCGGTTCGTCCTTACCACGCGCGCAACGGCAAATCACCATGATCCACACATCCGGGATGGAGCAGCGATGCGTTGGCATGCAAGCACCGTGTCGCTCGGCAGGGGCAATGAGAGGTGGAGGCTAGGGTTCTAGACGTAAATAGCTATATCCACGCCCACCCTTCTCCTCTCCTTATATAGCCATGCAACAAAACCCTAAGCCAAGGCCCATCAGCGTGTTAAACCCACGAGGTCCATTAATTACGGATCCAATCCAAATTAATGCGTCTCAGCCCATTAAGTGTGTGACCCTGCATGTTCACGTACGTTTGGACATGGATTCGGAAAACTCCTTTTCAATCCAATAGTTGGTAGCGGCTCCTTGCAAAGCATGCCAACTCCCAAACATACTATGATCAAATTGGATAGAACCTATCAAAAGTACTCATGTAATAATCCCTTTGCCAAGTATATGAAGATTGAACTCAAGGCGAGAAGCATGTCATCCTTTGATTATTCAATCCATCTCTCGTATCCGTGATATATTAATAAGATGTGATTGACTCTTCAATCACGGCATGGCCATGCACTTCCTTAATCATATCACACGAGTGGCCTTATCATATATCTCCTTTTCATTGAAGTGCTAAATTCCATCTTGACTGCTCACTTCCCTCTGCACGTTTCATAGTAAACATGAAAGCTACCTTTATAACTATTCGGTTAGGAAGTAGTGTTTGATAGCCCCAAGGAAAACTATTACACATGTAGGGAATATGACAATCTCAGGTCTAAGTATCATACATCTACTATGTATGAGATACACTGATGACACAAAAGAATATAATATTGTCGCAGTGTCCCATTGCGGGTCTATCTAACCCATGTTCTTCAACATGCGTCCACAATGTATAGATGATATCTCCATATCCCATGATCTATGAAGCATGATCATCGATCACTACATGTGCTGATCTATTCATCGTTGTCCTATACGATGATATCCAATCAGAGATATTTATCGAATTATATCAATAAGTAAAGAGCTTCATAAGCAAGTCACATACTTATTGATCAATACAATGATATACATTCGTTGGACCAATAATCATATTATTATTCATAAACATAGTCATGTTACAATCATCTAAATGATTGCCTCAAGGGCATAACACTAACACAAGGTTAGCTGCAAGAACATATTCACCCTCAACATCACTAGCACTAATGTATCCAGCTTCTTCCGTGGTAATGTACGCTTGTTTACTTGGGCAATCCTTCATGATATGGCCCATTCCCTTACAACGATGGCACACAATCCCAGTCATACGACCCGTAGAAGCAACCGATGAAGAGCTCTTTGTTGGTGCTTGCATAGTAGTAGATTTACTCACCTCGGGTGCACGTGACGGTGGTGGCGGTGCTGCTGAATGCGCCCTACTTATGGAGGGGGCAGCAGGCCGATTAGTAGGAGATGGGGTTGGTTTGGCTTGCCCCGGCACTAATCTTGGTGTAGATGTACTACCGAAGTTGCTTCTTGTCCTTTATTGTCTTCTCTGCAATTCTTTTTCTACCAACATAGCAAGCTAAAACAATCTATTGATATTATTATAATCTTTGTAATCAATGATGTCCTGAATTTCACGTCATAAACCTCCATAAAAATGAGCCATCTTATCTTCTTCATCCTCAAATACCTCACAACGCAACATGCTTATTTGTAGCTCTTGATAGTACTCCTCTACAAATTTATTATCTTGATTTAAGCGTTGCAATTTCTTACATAAATCACATTTATAAGAAGGAGGAATGAATCTATTGTGCATAGCTCGCTTTAATGTAGCCCATGTATCCGGTTGTAGTCTAGAATTTACTACTTCGTTCCACCACATGATAGCAAAATCTTTGAATTCACTAGTAGCTTGTCTGACTCTATGTACTTCAGGAACTAAATGGGAGTTAAATTTTTGTTTAACAGTCATTTCCCAATCTAAATAAATTTTAGCATCATATGCACCAGAAAAAAGATGGTATGGCAAATTTGTCTTTAGAGAAAGGATCATCATATCTACGACCATTGCACTGATTAAGATTATTACCTTCCATACCATGATGGTTGTGATTCAGGCGTCGTTGTTGGCGTACATCTTGTGCTGCGGTGTGAGCAGCGAAGACATTGTGGTCTTCTCCATCCATATCATCTCCCACGACGGACTCTTCATGCTCCTCCACTCTTCAAGCACCATAGTGAGGCGGCTGTCTCTCAAAGCTTTCCATCCTTGTGAGAAGATTTGCAATGCTTCGCTCTATTCTCTCCAATCTATGCTCATTGTCTTGACCGATCTTTGCAATGTTTGCATTGATGACATTGAGCATGTTGTTAAACTCCCTTCTTGGGATACACTCCTCATCCACAGTTTAAACTTCTGAACCTGCCATTGTTAGTAGAAGACAAAAGACAACACAAGAGTATTATCCCTATCAACTACTAGGTGGTGGAATGTGGAATGTGGAATCTCACACTCTGAACTCTCAAGCGTCTTACCACACCCTTACAAATGTTCTTACCAAAGCAGCAGGTGATACAACTGGTGGCTGGTTCATGATACCGTGATCGGAGTGTGGGCGAGGCAATTGCAAAGGGGAACCTGAACTGATAAGGAGTATGTGGAGCTCAGAAGGCAATATTTAGTAGCAAGGAATAAGCAATAAAGAAATCAGATTAGCAAGCTGAATAAATGTCCAACGTACTTGTCACAGTTGCTGGCCTAACCGTGTTCCTAGAACTAGTTAAACCTAGTAAGGGATATATCAAAGCACAAATTACTTAAAGGATGCAAGAAATTCTGATTATCTGCCTCTTTTTGCCTCTTTTCTTCTCTTTGATTTTTTTGTGACTTTTTTCTCTTTCTTTGCACTTGCTTTTTATTTTCCTTTCTTTTAGCTTAAAGGCCAAACAAAAATCTCATATTTTGGAACGAGAGAAATTGTTAAACAGATGACCGAAAAATCAGCAGAAAGCGCATGAAACTTCCAAGGCCCAGAACTCGGTTTTAGAGGCCGATTTTGAGCATAAAAAATTACACAGGTCTAAAGACATGTGGATTTTTTAGATGCGCGTCGTCGTTCTCTTGGAAACAAAAAAAAGTTCGCCCAAATCGTAGTTTGTATGCAAAAGTTATGCCAGTTTTATTGAACACTGCACAATCTGCCTGTGACTTCACTTCTTTCTTCTAGTTAGGGCTAAAATAGCAATAGGATCGCGGGTGAGCAAGGGGTGGGCAGTGGTGCAGGGCAATTGGCACAAGGCGGCTCGTGACCTATCTAGGGCTTACGGAGCAGAAAAATATAATGCAGGGCGGCGGCAAGAGCAAACCCAGTAGGATTCAGATTGGTTCTGGGGTTAGCAGTGGTGGGATGTATGTTGGTGCAAAACAAGAACTAGGGCAATGGAAAGGGACCACTAAAAACTAGGATTACAACCTCAAACTAGCAACAAGACGATGACGATGGACACAAACTCAACAAACTGAAACTGAAATGAAAATTACAATGGTACAAGGGGTTGTAGGACAGGGGAATCGATGATGAACTTTTTGTGGGGCAATTTTTCTGGACTATAGGATGATGGAAAAATAAAAGTGGGGATACAAGAATTACCTATCGAGCAACTGAGGCTCTGATACCACTTGATCCGTACGGTGTCCCGATCTTCCGAAAGGTAGTACTAATTCGATTGGTGGAGAACTCAACGTTCACGATCCAACTTCTAATCAGAACTGATTCAAACCCTGCAATCGCTACACCACGGCACCGTCGGTTATCAACCATGCAAAAATACGGTTGACCTCACCAAAAAGGCTAATCTCTGCATGCGAATCGAGAACATAAGCAAGAACGTAGAAGATGCAATCTGAAACGAATTATATTAAGCACACGAGTTGGGGTTCCACAAACTGATGAACGGTGAAGAACTAACAAAGCGTCTAGTTGTAATCTAAGCAAAATGTAATACCCGAAATTAAATTGCTAGGCTCGTGAGGGCCGTTTAGGAACTTGTGGGCGTTCTTGGGATCAACGGGGGGTTGTAGGGTATTAAAGAATGAAAAATTGGGCTTGAGGATGGCATTTTCATTAATAAGAAAAGGAAAAAAAAATAAAACTGCAGCCCACCCACTTGTTGGGCCAACCGCCACCCCTTTCCCCAAACCCTAACTTTTCTTCCCTCTCCTCCTAGCCGCCTCCCCTCCTCCCTAGGGGCACGGTTCCCCTCCTGTAGTGGCGCCTCCTCCTCTCCCTCTCCATTTCTCAGCCAAGGAAAACCAAGGATCTTCCACCCAAATCGATCCTTTGCTGCCCGGGATCACTTCTACCGCGAAGAACGGCGCGAATCGGCGAAGATCGGCTTCGTTTTGTGTCCTCAAGGTGAGGGTTGAGTGTGGGGCTTTAATTTCTGTTGCTAGAAGGGATTTGGAGGTCTGGGGAAGGTTGTTTTGGGATGGATTCGTTGAGGGGAGTCGCCGGGAGAAGGGTTGATTTTCGGATCAGAGTGCCCTGTTTTCGTCCAGTTTGAGCAGGCTTGTTGCAGGCCCGTTTTTGAGACCTTGATGATTTTTCCTGCAAAAACATGTAACTAGAAAGTTGTAGATAACGTCGAGATATATTTTGTGTATTTTTTCAGAATTTTGGAGCGACGGTCTGCGAGTAATCGCTGTTACAAAACTGCTGCCAGAAATTGGAGACAGATTACGTATTCTGTTTTGGATGGCTAATTAGGCATAGTTAGCAGTGGAATTTAAATTTTTTTGTCTCCATGAGAGTTGTATCTGAGGTTGAAATCTAGCTTCTGTAAAATTTTCAGATTTTTAGGAGCCGTATAAAAATAGATATAAAATTATGAAGTAGGCGCTCTGCAGCGTGTTTCCGATAGATTGTGAGATAAATGCGTTAGTATGGGGGTTTCGGGCGTGGGAAGCGAGCACTAGTGTTATGTATGCATTGTTATTGTCATTGTTGTAATGTGGGTACCATTGTACAGGTGGTGCCGCTCCCGGACGCCTTAGCCTCTCATCTCCGAGGACAAAGGCAAGTGCATCGGTTGTTGAAGTGATGATTGAATGCTATGAGTACTTGCTATATAAATTACTAATGCATGATTTTGCTATGTTGATATCACTAGTATGAATAGGCTAAATTGATTCGTGGAGTTATGAGACTAGTTCAAAAATTGTGAATATGGTAATTACATGGAAATCGATGAAAATGTGACTATGTGAAAATGAAAGATGAGAATATGGTTATGAGTGTTGAGAATGGCATTTGCATATGTGCATTCATGAAGTGCATTGAGCCAGGGCGGTGAGAAAGTCATACGGAATGTATGACTAATCCGTGTGCTTTCGGATTTCCTACCCGTAGTCCCATCCTTTGGCGTGGATGGGAGCGGTGTTAGCGTGGGACCCGCTACTAGGTAGCGGGCAAGTCTGTTCGTGAGGCCTTCCACAGGATGGTTGGGTTTGAGGCACGCGCGTGCGGGTGGTGCTCGGCAATACCGGTATGTGCTAAGTAAAGAGAAGAGACATTCATGAGCATGCATGATGCATCATATGTATGAAGATTGAGAATGAGATGAAATGAGACATTCATGAGCATAATGCATCATATGGTTGATAAATTGTGAATGAGATGAGATATTCTTGAGCTTGCATATTGAATCATGTGGATGAATTATGTGTGTGTTATGTTCTATGATAAGCTTTGGGTGTTAAATGGAAATGTGAGGAGTTGGGATGGAATCGTGGACTCATCCAAAGAAGTTTAATGAGGTATGTATGTGAGATCTGCTTGAGGTAAATGTATTGATATACTCTGTTTCATGTATTGGTTGATTCATATGAGAGTTCTAATCTTGTTGTTGGTTGAATGTGTTAGTTGGTTAATTTTGTTGATTTGATGCACTTTCTTTGAGTTTTCGAACTCACGCTTGTTTGTCATTTGTTTTTTAGGTACCTTGAAGTTGTCGCGCGGGATGGGTGTAGAGACACAATCACGACTTGGTCACCTTCAACCCACCTAAAATGAATATAGTGCTGGTCTTAGCTAGTGTTGTAATTATGTTATTCGTTGTTGCGGAGTTGTTATGTACCGATTGGTTGTGTGATAATTCCTTTATACTTACGCTAGTATGTGTCATCTTGGATGACTAGTATTGTGATTATCTTATATCATTTGTTTATTTATGCGCTAAGTGGATGACCTCTACTTCTAGAGAGGTTATGCGAAATTTCTAGCTAATTCGTTAAGCTTTTTAATTTCTTTAGAATTGTCCTCCGCTAAGCGTTATTAGAGGTCTTGGTAGCACTTCATTTGTGTGGTTGGCGCCAGGGTTATTCTGAGATGTTGCTTGAAAATTGTTAGTGAGTTTGGAAGTTGGTAGCATTCGGGGCTCAATGTGGAGCCGGGGTGTTACACAAAACCCATCTATTCTAGCGACGGCTACTGAATATGTATGAGGGAGAGGGCAAGGGAGGCGGCCAAGGGGTTGGCCGTGCAACCCTAGGTCGTACAAGCCTTTTGGGTCCAAGCGGAGGTGTCGCAACACCTGTCAAATTCTGTTCGTCATATTGTTTTGATGATTCCCGTCAATCTAAAAGGAGTTTGGATCTGATACTACTTCCGTTGGAAAGATCTCGTCGTGGGCTTGTCTGTAGATTCTAAGAACACCTTAATTGGACTTTGTATAACCCAGATATAGTCATTTTATTAACATGTTGTCCTAAGGCTCCGAACCGAAGTTGGAGTCGGACTTGAGCTCGACTTTGAGACCAAGTAGATTTGGGCTTTGAGGGATGATGTCAAGGTAAGCTTGTGATGCTTCTCCCATATTCCAAAGCAACAAAACATCACAAGAATTTAGTAGCAATCCATCCAAGAAAACATGAACAACGAGTAATAAGTTCACCTGGTGGTTTAATTGTCGCGCACATGCTCTTGTAATTGGTCCTTGTATATCTTGAGGAGTCGTGTTGCGCACATCCGAAGGAGTGATGTCCTCATCATATTCATCCAATTCAAGCTATGTCAACCTTATCATTTGTATGCCATGATCCATTTGCCACCCTGGTATGGTTCTTTACTAATTGGTAACTATTAAATGCCAATATGAGTTAGTTAGAATGCAAATAGTTTGCTTAGCCATGCAACGAGTTATTGATATCATTTTATGTGAAAAGGTTAATCTTACTTAATAGAATATAGAACATGGTTTTGAATATGTGTGTCAGGTGTTGTCATACAATGTTGATGATGTTATTGATGGTACATGATGCATGGTAAACAACTAGGGTGGTAAAATGATTTAGACAGAGGTAAGTGGCAGGAGTTGTGGTTTCATGATGGCCCAATGTGGTATTTAGACGGTCACATTGTTTTTGATAATGGTAACGGATGGTATATGGTAATAGTGAATTTTTCGTTAGTCTTTCCTTAGTCAATTAAGGACTTATCCTTGCAAGCATTTGAACTAAGTCATTCAGACAACCACATGTCGGTATGGGACAGACCTAGCTGGTTAATTTGTAATTTCTAGGCTTTTGTATTGTCGTGGTGTGTGGGTTCTGGGTGTATGGGTAGAGTCACATGGAGGGGGGCCTTGAATATAGTAACTAGTCCCATTAGTGTTGAAACCTTAGCGGGTAGTACTAGGTTTAGACAGACCATGGAAAGGCTTTGTTATGATCACTCGTCTTTGTGGTCTTTGATTGTATCTTGTAGGTAAAGTGTATGACCTCTGCAGAGTATCAAACCTATTTGAATAGCCATGCTCACGGTATTGAGTAATGCTCGGTGATTACAATCAAGAAAAATATAGAGTTTTACTATATGCGCACGGTCCGCACATTGTTGCGGGCAGAAGAAATTGTTGATACAGATAAAGATTCTGATAGAGAAACTAAATCTTTTTCGAGAACACCCATTAAATAAAGGAAATCAAATTATCATAGTTTTTAAAAATAAAAAAAGCTTGATCATGATCTTTTTTTTGTATGGCAACTCAGATATGCTCTAAGGACCTTTTTTACAAAATTTAAAGAATTTACAAATTTAGTACCTCAATTAAATCAAAGAAGTTGCTTTAAGTGCGTCAGTAGCATTGTTAGAATTTTTAAAATTGCAAAAATCTAACCATGATTTGAATTTTTACGGTAGCATAGGCATGCTCTGTGGACCCTTATAAATTTTTTCAAGAATTTGCAAATCTAGGAGCTCAATGAAATCAGCGAAGTTACTCTAAATGCAGTAGTAGCATTGCCAGATTTTTAATATCACAAAGATAAATCTCCTAAAAAAACAGAGAAGGTAAAAAAAAATACTATCAGTTCTAATTTGTTTTGAAAAATTAGTTTTTTGGATTTTCTTTTATTTTACTCGGGAAGATATTTTTTGGAAACAGTTACCGTAGAAATCTCATATGAAAAGTCTTAAGAAAACAAAAAAATAATTTGCAAAAGTAAATTTATTTTTTGGGAATTTTTTTGGAAATAATGTACCGTAGAAATTTCATTTAAGAAGTCTTAAGAAAAAAAATAAAAAAATTCTTTTTTTCCCGGGAAGTAAATGCACTGTAGATGCAACAGTACTTGAGCCAAATTTTATTTGCAATAATTTACGGTAGAAATTTCAATTAAGAAGTCTTCAGTAAGCGAAAAAAATTAAAAATACTTTCTTTTTCTGCTTGTTCCCGGGAAGTAAATGAACTGTGCATGCTGCAATGCTCGAGCCACAGTGAATTGCGGCAACAGGATTCGAAGGCAAGACCGGCGGTTAGGAAGAGTTCGGTGTAACCAACTGAACGACGGCGCCTCTCGTGCTCGTGAAATGTAACACAAACTAGATATATGAGGTTATGCAGATGATACTGTAGAAACCATAGGAAAATATGACGCGTGTTAGGTAGACGGGAGCTCAGCCGTACATCCTCACGAATATAGAGTTTTATATGATAACAATTAGTTCGGATGCAAGAATTATGTCATTAGTAAGTAGACGTTTTGCACAACTAGGTTGTCACTGCGTTTAGACACTTACATGGCATTACATTAAAAAGGAAAATCAAAATCTAGGAAAAATGCACATTTGGCTGCAGTGGGGCCGGTATGACCTGACCCCCTCCGGTCATACCCACTGGAGGTATGACCACCCTGGTGTGTATTTTACAGAGAAAAGTATTTTTGGTCGGTGAGTAGGCCAGTCACACCGGACTGACTCCGGTCATACCGAACAGGGGTATGACCATGGTCAAGTCATCCTGTTTTTTTCCAAAGAACACTTTTTTGGCCAAAGAGGGGAATTTGAAGCCCGGTATGATCGAACCCCCTTTGGTCATACCATCCACTGTGACCAACAGTCACTCACAGTGCATTTAATGCAATGTAACGACCGTTGGCTACTAAGGAGCGGTCATACCGGCCCTAGGGCGGTATGACCGGCCTCATAAGGCACTTTTGAGATCTTTTTAGCCAATAGTCATATTTGATTAGTGGGGGTTATAAATAACCCCCTACATTCTAGAGTATGTCTTAGACCTCATTAATAATTTTTGAGCTCTAAGAAGTCTTCAGCTCATTGAGTGCATTGAATTCTCATTTTTGAGAGAGTTAGTAGCAATTTAAGTGTTGCATTTAGTGTTAAGCTTTTTGACATTTGATTTGGCCTCAATCAAGTGTCAAGACTTATTACTCTTGGAGGCTGCTGCCGCTTAGATGGCTTGGAGGCATTCATGCACAGTGAGTTTCTCGACCGAGATTGTGAGAAGCCCTAGCAAGTTGTGAAGGACAGAGTTTGCCTACCCGGAGTAGGGAAGAAATACCAAAGTGATCGAGGGTAGCTCAAGTGGTTGGAACTGGCTTGAAGTTGTTCAAGTCACCTCAACGTGCACAATTTACATTTATAGCAATTTAGTCATATTGATCTTATGCTTAGAATTATATCTTGCATATATCTTGATTGTTAGAGCACATAGTGAACCCTAAAGAACCTAGCTTCAAATTGTCAAAATTGCTATACTTGCTTAGTGGTTTTATTAATTGCAATTAGAGCTGAAAAATTTAGAAACCTCCTATTTACCCCCGTCTAGTCGGTTATCCTTGATCCTACAAGAAGCTCTATGGTGGCCCAACCGCCAGTGCAACGAGCACTAGGAGGCCAAGGAGCACCTGGCAGTGCCTTTTTTGTGGCTCGGAGGGAAGGGTGGCAATCCAGCCAATAGTGGAAGGCCGATCGGGCTTGCTCAGCTCCAAATTAAGCTTCTAGGGGCATCGAGCAATCCATTTCACCTTGTTTTCGCTTTGAGTTTGAGCTGGTTCGTGCTAGCATCGCTCGGCTGGAGAGGTAGAAGATGATTGCAGAGGCGGCGGGGTTTAGGTCGTTGATTCTTGAAATTGTTTAGAGATTTTTAATCTTTGTGAGGTATTGATACTGACATGAGAAAGAATGAGAAAATAGATTTGTAAACTGTCTCAATTCGGGCTTGATCCCAACCTAGGGTTCTTCGGTCAATGGTGGAAAGTGGAGAAATTAAAGTGTTTAGGTGTTGAAGCAGGAAGAGAAAGGTTGGGGGAAATGTTGTGCATGTTAAGGCGACCCTAAGGCTCTACTTATCGGCAGTGAATTCATGTAGGGAAGCCAGTTGCCTGGTGTGAACTCGTCGGGGTCTTGCGGCATCTCCACAGGGAATGGTATGGCTAGGATGCGGGAAATGCGGAGAAGGCTGCGTCGTGGCGGAGCTAGAAGCATCGGCAAGGCCTCGGGCCATACGAACGGCAGGGCATGGTCTGCTACAGGAGCGAGCTTCGCTTGGGGCTTCAGCCAAAGGATGAAGAAGGGGGTTGAGTTCTGTGATCGAGAAATGGGCCCGTACAGTGTTGTGGCCCCACTTGGCAGTGAATAGCATGGTGAACCCGAGTTTGTACTACGAACTAAGCTGGGTTAAGTTCGCTGAATCGGTTTGCTATCAAATTAGTTAATTTGTGAAAATTTTCATTAGGGATGTCTAGATAATATTCCTTATCAGTAAAAATTTCAGGCAAAAATACTCTGCACAGAATTTATAAACATTCTGACAACATACTGTGTTTAAAATTTTACATTCAGTTCTTAATTTATCTTGAAGTTTATATCTTATCAAAAAATTTTGAAACTTTTTGTGGGTGTTCCTTTTTCATAGTATTCTTGAGTAAAAATGTCATATTAATATCTTTTGTATTTAATTTATAAAAATTCGACCTTTGGTATTTTAAAATTTTTAGCTTTTTAGTTTTTAATTTCTAAATATAACAAACTTGTTTATTAATTTTTATATTTTTAATATTGATGTTTTATCCATACACGAGATAAGATAAATTTTTAGGTTGAGATAAGGTTGGATTATTTTTATTTAATTCTCACAATATCGTTGTTTGTAGTCAAATTCAATTTAATTACCTTTCATTTTGACCTGACTTTTAAAATTCATAATTGAGTTTCTAAAGATTTTGTATGTTTAAATAAAATTTTTATTTATTTTATTATTATAAGGTTTTACTCATTTCCTCTATTTATTACTTAAAACTTAATTAAAAGGATTTCTCCTTTAAAGAATAATTCAAGAAAAACCAAGAAATTAGGAAAAGTCCAGAAAAATTCAGAAAAAGGATAAATAATATAATAAAATCTTAAAATTCATTTTCTTACTTTATTTCAAATTTTAGGATGTCACAATCGGCTCGTCTACCTCTTGCAAAATAAAACAGAATCACTAATTCACATACACTCATACACCCAAACCACCACCGACATTTAAACTTTTGTAGCACATAGAGGAGAAAAGACATAGCAAAATTGCACCTATTGTCGAGTAATATCAAGTAGCATCAACTCCAGCTTCTTCCTGTGCAGCTTCAGAATATATATAGTGACCGAAAATTATCCATTCCAACAGAAAATACAATTATCCTCATAAAATTAAATTATCCTTAGAAACAAAAAAAAAATTATCTTCAGAAAATAAAATTATCCATTCCAATAGAAAATACAATGCATGAGATGGTTGTAACAAACCGAAAGGTTGTTGGAGATGGTTGCGGCCACGGTAATGGGCACCCCGGCTGAGCGTGTTCCCATTCACGAATGAAGGGGACGTGCTACGAAGACCAGATCTGGTCGACGGTCATCGAGGGGAGATGTCTGCTGGGCGTAGATGGATGGGGAGATGCCGATGCGACATGTCGCGTGGATGGAGGGGGAGTGCGAGGGATGCGAAGGGGTGTCGTGGCGTAATAACCCCTATTTTCACATAAAATGTGAAAATGAGAATCTATGTGCATACAGTACTAGTCCCATAATCAGTGGCTAGTACGCACATCTACACCAATTGGAATCACAACCATACATCATATTATTAAAGTAGAATCTGTTTATACAATGTATTCTTACAACTCAGAGTATATAGCAGTAGAAAGATGCAAAGTCTTGTAGTGTGCCTATCCAACCCGTATGCAACTGATAAGGCATAATCCCTAGAAAGATCACTTCATTAAAGTTCCCGCATCCTACGATGAACAGTAATCTTCGAAGCCTCTCTATCTTTTCCACCTAAAACAATATATTAAACAAGATTGAGTACTTTCATACTCAGCAAGACTTAAAGTGGTATTTGCAAAATGCAAAAATGCAGGCCATGTCAAAGGAGGCTTTTATAGTTAACTTTGCATAAAGCAAAATTAAATTTGTAAATCAAGTTGTAATTTCTCAAACGAAATTTGCAAGAGCAAGTTTGACTGATAAGAAATAAGTAAAGCATAAGTAATACTCACAGTCCTTCGCGAGCAACAAATCATCCAAATCATGCAATAACATGACACAACATGGTTTTTGCCAACATGTGGCAAATCAGATAAAACCAAGCATTTTGAAAATAATAAAACATTTAACTAGTGTCAGTTCACCAAGTCTCTCATAACCACGGGCATGGCTAATTGATTAGATTTTCACTCTGCAGAGGTGTACTACTTTACCCACAAGACATGACTAACTCTTTGTGCAGATCATTAGCGCACTTCCTTTGGTGTGCCATAGAGAGTTATGAAATAACCGTTACATTATATAGACTTAACTTTGCACTAACTCCAGTGACGAAAAACCCCTTGCTATGGCAGCAAAAACTCAGAGCGAAGTCATGATATTTCTCCCCTATAGCGAGGCCTACAACGTTATATTCGGCAAGTGTTGTTCCCAACACTTCGATGAGGGCACCCCTTTGAGCAAACCTAAAAAGGAGAGCCCGTACTACTCTGGCCTTCTAATGTGCAAAGCTAAATCTATGTAACTTAATAGCTTAAGACTGTCCCATCCCAGCACTTGTGGTTATACAGATTTCCCTTGGATCACACAACAACACATTAGGTCCTTAATCCGACACGAGCGATAATCTCCTCCTACACTACATGCAACACCTACACATCCAACTATTGCCAATAATCATTCTCGTCAAAACATAGTTTTATTTTTATTTTTAATCAAAATACCAGTAACAATCAGTGTCATATCCAACAATTTTAAATTCTCAAGAAGTAATTTTAATCTGACAATCTAACTTGTCGCTACTAAAGCATGGTTAAGCACGATCAATATTTAATCGCATATATCCATGTTGATAATATATATTGTCTAACCCTATTCTATGTTTATCAAGGTTCACATATCCATACTTATCAAGGAAGTTCCATGAAATAACAGGTACATCTACCATTACCACAAATAGTAAATTTATAAAAAATAAGGAGTGCTTGCCTTGCTTAATTAATTGTTGTTTACAACGAAGTTGTAGTCGCAGCTGGCATTGTCAACGATGGAGTTAGCGACATCGAGTTCTACACGTTGTTCAATGAAAATTCAGCAAATAACCAACTTTAATAAAGGCAAAAAGAAGATAAATAGAAAACCAAATAAAGACTTACTATAGAAAACGGCGTGGTTTAGGGTTGTATGATTGTGGGTTCTCTTGTTATATATATATGTGTGTGTGTGTATGTATATATTGTTAGCAGCTTCTAGGTTAAGCAATGTTATAGTTTCCTTTATAGTTTATCTATTCCTGTTTTACGAATTCAAGAGGATAAAATTATGTATTCTTGTATTTATAATTTCGAATTCTAGATGCTAAAATTATTTGGATTAATAGAATTAAAACATTAATCACTTTATTGCATGTTATGTATGAATAGTACTTCAACATTAACTGATTTTGCATAAGAAGTGGTTTCGAACACGTTAAATCTGTTAAGTTAGGCTACTGGTTATATATTCGTGGTTTTTAAGAAAGTTCTAGTGATACAAATATCCTAATTAATTGATTTCTCATTTATTATTAAGTTTGTTTATTCATATTATGAATCTCAAAAATCATAATATTTAGGGTTATTTTGTTAACAGGATTTATACGCAAAGTACGATGAAATGAGGTTATTTCTTCACAATAGGGTAGTCTTTACTTTAGAGAGCATTTCTAAGATGATTTTATAAATTTTAGTATTTAGACGAGATGTTTTATTCATTACTGAACTAGCTTATTGATGAAAGGCTTAATGGAGGCCCGATCTTTCGGTGAGATGGATAGCTATCGATTAGTGGAGATGACCCTCATGATTCAGGTTATGACCAAAACACGACCGACGCCAAGCAATCGCTGAACCAAACTCCGAGTTGTTATCAACCGTGCCAAAACCCGGTTGACCTGATCACGAAGATCAGTTCCTGCAAGCAATCGAAGAACAAGCAAGAACAAAGCAAAAGCAATATGAAATTGCAAATATAATTGAAGTTTTGATGTGGGGTTCCGAAGCATGGTATTGCTGTTGATCTCACCGATCAAGAGAATACTAAATAGTTTCAACAAAGAAAAGTACAACTAAACAAAACCCAAGTTTCTAAGGTGGCGGCTACTGAATTTATGAGAGGGAGGGACGTCCTAGGGTTGTGTGCAGCCAGGAGGGGGCGCACACAACTTGGGCTTGGGCCCCAATACACTTACAAGGCCCAAAACAGTAATTTAGCACATTGTTTCGATGATTCCAGCTGGTCACGATGAGTCTGGAGTTGGGACTAGATCCATTTGAAAGGTCTTGTTGTAAGCTTTCAATCAAGTACAAGAACCCTCCAATTGGACTCAGTATGCAAAAGTTATGCTCGTTTTACTTCAGACTGGTATCTGGAGGCCGAATTGGGCTTCAAAACGTGGCACACTTGATCTCCGACTTTACTTGATGTAGATATGCATCCTTGTTGATCCAAACCATGATTCCTAAGTATAAGCACATCACATGCATTAGGTAGTGGATTATTCTCAATAGTGTACTTAGATATGCCTAAGAACGACTGTACCTGATAGTTGAGTTGATGAGCATGTGCTCTGGTAATTGGTCCTTGTATATCTAGTTGAGGAGTAATTGGTATGGTTGTATCTGTGGAAGGGATGTCATCATCATCCTCCCCTTTTTGAATTGGAGTCGTCCTCGACTCAAGCTCACATTTTAGCTCATCCTCATCACAAAACATCCTCATATAGATCCTGCATTTAATTAAATAAAATAGTAGCTTCGCCTCTTTATATATTTGAAATGCAAGAGTGACATTTGTTAGATTCACCTGATAATCATCCACATAGCTCAACACTTCTTTCCAGCATATAAAAGCATGACGAAAGCTAGCACTCTTGGATGCTTCCTCCCCTCCTTGAAGAAAAACCATCCTCGGTTTTGGACAAGCTGGAGAAGAAGTAAGCAACAAAAACAACAACGTGTACACAACATATATGTATACATCCCATATTTCATTGTTTGTTTGGTTTCGCGTAATGCTATTTACATAACAGCAAATGAGGAAATTAAATTTAAGTGAAGCACCTTTCCTCAAAATTTTGCAACTCAATTTGGGGTTACAAGTGAAGCACATAACATAAATATTAACATGATTCAGTTTGCAACTTAATTTGCACATATAAGTAAAGAATATATCTATCCCTGTCCTTTGATAAAGAATACTCATGTTTTGTATGCCTCGTTCGACAACATAGAGGGGCAAAACTACATGTTTTAGCAACAGGCATAGCTCATTCATATCATCGGATTGTAAACAAGCAATATCAAACCATTCCAACAAAGGTGACACAATTTTAATGGGCTTCCACTCATCAACTATGACATGCTGATTTGTAACACAAGTCAATGTATTAAAATTCGAACAATGAGGAAGCAAGCTCTGGGTATCACACATATTAGGAAAATTTGATGGATTCTTACATGAAACAAGCTTTTGCATACAAATAGGATTGCCCAAAACAGCAAGCTTTAATTCAGTAAGTTTATCACAAGTTATGCAAATTCTGTAGACAAGAAACTTGCCATCTATGCCATAATCTCCAAATAAATTGAATTTAAAATAGTAGGCATAGGTGCTAGATAAAGACTTAAGAGATGAAATTTCAGAAATCTTTTCCATTGCACAATTCAAGCTAACAAGCTCATTCAATATGATATAATACACAATAGTGGCAGGGGATATTCTAGCTATCACTTCCTTATGCGTAATCAGCACCACATGGTCAAAATTATAAGCATGCAATTCATCACGTGGTTCCACAATTGTGGCACAAGATAGTAACTCACTAGAATTAAGTGCAGCAGGAATATACTCACAAATTTGCTCCCTTTCTGGTTGCAAGATCAGATCTGTACCATAGTCATTAGCGTCCTCCTCAGAAGAAGTAGGTACCTCAAAACTTTCACTTGATAATGCGGGGTTTTCAGTTTGTAGCTCCCCTTCTTCAGAAGTAACCTCTTTCTGCACATTTTCTTCTTCATCCTCAACCCGATGGTGCTCACTTTTCTGCAAAATGTTAGCTACAACAGAAGGTGCAACAATGGGCACCTCAAATGAAGCTAAAGACTCTTTCAAAGATTCAGCAAGCATGTTTTCAGCTCTACAAGCACATTTAATCAAGTTTGAAAGAGAACTATATGTTTCATCAACAACAACATCCTGAATTTCATGATTAAGTCCACGTATGAACCTAAGCTCAGTAGCTTCTTCACATTCTTGTAAACCACAACACAACAAACAATTTTACAATTTATGATAATATTCGATAACAGTTTTAGAACCTTGTTTTAAGCATTGAAGTTTAGTAAGCAAATATTTAGCATCATATTCAGGAACATAATCATCTCTCATAATTCTTTTCATGGCATTCCAAGTTTTATGTTCTTTATCATGTCTAGATATATGCTTCCACCAATATATTGCATCTGACGTTAACACTTTAACTGCGGCACTAATCTTCTGGTTTTCAGATAAGTCATACTTTGTAAATTCTTTATCTACCGCTATCTCCCAATTAACATATGCATTAGGATCGAACTTTCCAGCAAAAGTAGGCATAGTGAATTTAATTTTACCAAGTGGATCATCACGGTCACGTACCTCTCTTAGTGGTGGATCTCTTCTCATACCTTGGCGATTGAAACGACGTTGCCGATGATCACGATCATTGAAACCTGCCATTGTTAGTAGAAGACAAGAAACAAATCACAAGTATATGTTCCTATCAACTACTATGTGCTGGTGATTCAAAGTCTCTCACACTCAAGCTTTTACCAAGTTCTTACCAATTCTTACCAAGCAAACAGGTGGTAACCGGCGGCTGGTTCGTGATAAACACACTCAAGCTTGGCAAAGCGATTGCAAGGAGAATGGTACCTATTTGGCTAATAGAAGGTGGAGCTAGGACAGGCAATATTAATTTCCTATGCAATCTGATAATTCTAGTTATTGTAATGATAAGTAATTATCCAAACTAGAATTCACAAGCCCTAGTTGCCGATCTCAAAGATATAAGTGAATTTCAAGACAACACACACGCAAAGATAATGAAACTTAATGCAACCAATGGAATGAGCTAAATAAGAAAAAATTTCAGCAGCAAAGCTCTCGTTGCATAAGTTATGGAGAGACACTAGCTAATTGCTTCAAAAGGTAAAAGGGTACAAGATTGCTCACTAATTAATACAAATTGCACAATCTGAAAATAAAGAACACAAATTAGGGTTTTGCTCTATATAGTGCTACCGACCACTATTTTGATTTATTTTCTTCTTCTTTTTTTTGTCCTTTTGGATATTTCTTTCTCTTTTGGTGACTTTCGGCAAACACTAGTATTAACAAAGCTTTGGAATCCCTAACTCGTTGTCTCAAGACAGTATGATATTATAATTCAAGATTATGCAAGGTATCAAGTAGAGCAGCCCTAAGCAATATCAAATAGCTAGTCTCAGTTGGGATCAAAGTATTTACAAAGAATGAATTGGTTCCCAAAGGTATGTGTACTGATATTTTTGGGATTTTATGCTTTGTAGATGCTATTGGACTCAACCAACTCAAAGGAACAAACTTAATCTCAGAGCAATCCAAGAAACCCTAATGCAGTGTTTCTAGGGCAACAGAGTTGTCACCAAGATTAAAGTTTGAGAACTACTGAATTTGGAAGGTTCACTATAGAATGAATTGAAGGTTATGTCCTCAGCTTTCAATATAGTGTAAGAACATGCAATTTAGAGCTCTGGTGTGAAAGTTATGGCTTGAATACCGAACACCACAGAATAGCATCAATTTCAGCCCGCGAGACCGATTCGAATCCAAATTAAATTCGGTTTTGTAGATTCCGAATCACAAAGAACACCCAAAAACGTTTTTGTAGAGGACTCTTCAAGAATTCAGGAAAGTATAAAAATTTCTCAATTGGAGTTCGGATGTGAGAATTATGATCAAAATACCGAACCGATCTAGATTGGAAGTACAACTTGCTTTGGGGGGTTTGACGTCCGGATTAAACAAATTTAGATATGGAATTAGAGTCCATCCCCAACTAGGTTTTTGGAGAGCTCGTTACCAGGTTTAAGGAAAGTGCAAGAACACAGAATCCGAGCTCGTATGTAAAAGTTATGAACAAAATAATGTACTGAACAGATTGAAATAAAAGCTACGCGAAGGGAAAAACGATCAGCAACTAAAACAAAGAACTCTAATGGATCCAAAACTAACAAAACTCACTAAACTACCAGATTGAATCTAAAGGTTGATTTTTTGTGGAGTAATTTTCAATTTAGGATAGAAAACCAAAACTAATCTAGGGTAATGGAATTCTCACCGATCAACGAAAGCTCTGATACCACTTGATGAAAGGCTTAATGGAGGCCTGATCTTTCGGTGAGATGGATAGCTATCGATTAGTGGAGATGACCCTCACGATTCAGGTTATGACCAAAACACGATCGACACCAAGCAATCGCTGAACCAAACTCCGAGTTGTTATCAACCATGCCAAAACCCGATTGACCTATCACGAAGATCAGTTCCTGCAAGCAATCGAAGAACAAGCAAGAACAAAGCAAAAGCAATCTGAAATTGAAAATATAATTGAAGTCTTGATGTGGGGTTCCGAAGCACGGTATTGCTGTTGATCTCACCGATCAAGAGAATACCAAATAGTTTCAACAAAGAAAACTACAACTCAACAAAACCCAAGTTTCTAAGGTGGCGGCTACTGAATTTATGAGAGGGAGGGACGTCCTAGGGTTGTGTGCAGCCAGGAGGGGGCACACACAACTTGGGCTTGGGCCCCAACACGCTTATAAGGCCCAAAACAGCCCAAAACAGTAATTTAGCACATTGTTTCGATGATTCCGACTGGTCCACGATGAGTCTGGGGTTGGGACTAGATCCATTTGAAATGTCTTGTTGTAATCTTTCAATCAAGTACAAGAACTCTCCAATTGGACTCAGTATGCAAAAGTTATGCTCGTTTTACTTCAGAATGGTATCTGGAGGCCGAATTGGGCTTCAAAACGTGGCACACTTGATCTCTGACTTTACTTGATGTAGATATGCATCCTTGCTGATCCAAACCATGATTCCTATGTATAAGCACATCACATGCATTAGGTAGTGGATTATTCTCAAAAGTGTAATTAGATATGCATAAGAACGACTGTACCTAATAGTTGAGTTGACGAGCACGTGCTCTGGTACTTGGTCCTTGTATATCTAGTTGAGGAGTAATAGGTATGGTTGTATGTGTGGAAGGGATGTCCTCATCACTTATATGGTATTAAGGTTTCCATTATATGGAATCAGATTAGTAAGGTATAGTGTACGATTAGTATTTAGCCCTATGTGTTTTGCATGCAAGGTAATTTATACATGTTGGAGTCTACAAAATAAGGATACTGGCTGCATCTACATGGATACATAATGATTCTTGTGACACAAGTACTTTAGTTAAAAGTTGCTTAAGCTCAACTATTCATATAAAGGGCTTTAGTGACCATAACACTTAGGGTTATTGCACTAGCAGGATTAAGATACAAAGGAAGTTGTTATAAGGATATTTTTCCAGAATATGGTAGTTCTGATCCTAAAGAGCATTTCTAGACTAATTTTCCTAATATTTGCATTAGATGAGATATTTTACAGGCTGCCGAAAAGGCTTAATTGTTTCTAAAGTCTATACGATAAAGGTTCAATCTTCATGTTAAGTTTGCTACTGCACATTACATGATTACTTAATCATTTTTTTGGCAATCGTAAAGTATGTTCCTAAAAGTGTTTTAGAACTAGTTTTTACAATATTTTATTTTTAGTTGTGATAGATTATATGCATACGAAAGCTGAAGTCTTTTATGAGCTTAATTCAAATTGGATCTTTTTGCCGACTAACCTGAACTTATCTTTAGAAATGTTTTGAAATTAGTTCTACCTGGTTTCAACATTCAATTGATGATATTATATATATATATATATATATATATATATATATATATATATATATATATATATAAATCCTCATATTTACATATATCATACAAGGGCTTAATTTTGGCTAAGGGCTAAGTAAAAACTATAATCTTATTATAATGATTCTTGCTAAATTAAAAGGTCTAATTATTTAAGATATTTATAATCTATTTTTTAGGTATTACATTTACTTATAACATTTTACTCATTCTTGATTCTTTTAAGTATATTTACATATTTAAAGCAAGGTTAATTACAAACTTAATTTAGACTTAAACAAGTATGAAATGTTTTTGCATAAATAGGGATTTGAGGTTATTAATAAGACCTAGGAATTAGTTCTACCAATATTTAAGTTTATAATCCAAGTCTTAACTATTTTCATTTTTGATGCATTAAAAACTAGCTATTTCTAAATTTGATACAAACTAGATTCAAATCTAAATATTGTTGCAAAAATGGAGCACTTTAGGTATTAGAATTTTCTAGAATTAATTTCATGATTTTAGGAGTATTATTTTATGTATTTTTAATAGTAACCATATTAGGGTTTTCTTCCAAGTTTTAATTCAAACAGTTCAAGTTGAGTTTGAAAATTAATTATTCTTGAGGAAATGAGTTTCTTATGGTCTTGAAAACTTATAGAAATTATTTTATATTTTTATGGGTTTTGTTTTTCAGATTTGCAATAGAGGCCATTTTAATGTTTCTTTCAAGTTTTAATTCAATAATTTTAAACTGAAGTGCAAAATTAAATATTTTTGGATATTATAAAACTAAATGATTTTATAAATTTAGTTTACTAAAATTGGAGTTAAAATGGATAAGTTACTATTATGTTAATGTTGTTCGATCTGGAAATTTAGATAGAAAAATTTGAAATGGAGATGTCTTTACTAGTTGCACAGGAGTGACTTTTGTGCCACTGATTACTTGGACCCAAAACTTAGAGAGAGAAAGCAAAGGGGGAGTCAGGGCATGGTAGCACCGTGAACAATGACCAAAATCGACCAGTCGACGGGCAGTGGAGCAGGAGTAGGGTGGTGCTCACTTAGGGGAAGCTCCATTTAGGGCCGACGATCACTGGAGGCAATCCACCATTGGAGCTATGTGGTGGCCCTGGCGGGCAGCTAGTCTAGGCAGTAGTAGAGGTGCAACCGGACTTAGAGAAAAATATAGTGAGCATCACTAGAGCATTCCATTTTGTTAGTTGATTTAGCCAGAAATTGAACAAACTATTCCACCACCAGTAGCTGGTCGTGAGGAAGGAAATGATCTCAACGAGGTCGTTCTAGGCGTGTAAAGCTAAAAATGAGCTTGGTGATGAGTTTGAGCAGTGCTAAGGGTGATCCAAGTTGAGTGAATTGGTTTATTTCATACCGAACCGCGCTAATTGGATTTGCCCCCTTTCCCGGTCGTTCTATGGCTATGGTGGATTCAATGGCTCAGGGATAGAGCTTACCTAGCGAACAATTTAGGGTGGAGTGAGCTTTGGGATGTGCGGGCTTGAGAACCTAAAGATGGCAAAAATAGGTGAGCTAAAGACAGTGGTGAGGGGATTTGATATGGGGGGTGGCCCAATCATGTAATGATGAATATGATAACTCGGACCCGTGAACCCTGACGAATACTGGTGCCAACCACCATCTTGATACGGCAACCTGTGACACGTGAATTCACCCAAGAACACGCTTTGATCCTCACCTACTTGACCACACTAAAGTTGACGCACGTTTCCTTGTAATCACCCCAAAGAAGTTGCAAGAACAATAGTGATAATTTTAGATTAGAACTCTCTATTCTAATGGGGCATTGGAGCACAAGCCACAGAATCAAGAGTATATCTTTAATTTGAAAATTTGTGGTTCTTTTACAATGGAGGGAGTACAAATATATACATATCAAAGGGGCTTGAATAGAATCCAAGATGAACAGTACATGGATATGAGCAGTGTGTGAACAGTATGCGTGCTACAGTACTCGAAAAAAGTTGTCGTATGGAGTGTTCATCTAGTTAGAAACAATCTCTTCTCTCCATGTCAAGGTGATCTCTTCTCTTATTTGAAGATGGCTGAATTTTCTCATTCCTTTCTTTCTTCTCCCTCCTTTCTTGTTTATTTCCTTTCTTCTTTGATGGCATATATGGAAAGAGATGGAGTATGTGAATAGTGCACATGAATAGTGTCTCCATGTGGCTCCTGTCCTCTCTCACCTCCTACTGGGGTCCACCATAATACATTCACGCAATTTAGCTCTAATATTGATTTTAGTGCAATCTTCATACCAAATAACAAGCCAGCACCCTCTATTATGTAGTATAAAATTCTTTTAGAAATATAACAAATATTGCTTAAGAAAATGATTTACCTGTTGATATTTGATGTAGCTTAGTAATTCTTTCTAGTTAATTAAAATATTAAACCGAAAAGTACTGGACGCGTGCATATCCGCATCATCCTCCCCTTCTTCAATAAAAGTCGTCCTCAGCTTTTGCCTTGTCTTCTGATAATTTGAAAATGTACTAAACACAGAGGACAATGTATATGCATTGTATATATATTCATCATTAGTCTTGACATTCCTTTTCAACATAGGATGAAAATGTACCTCGAAAGGTTGTGTGGCAAATAGCTTAATTTAGTCATATTTGCATTTGTCATGTTCAAAAAATCAAACTGATGTACCATAGACAAAATGATTTTAGATGCCTTCCATGCTTCAACTACGCTACTCTTATTATTATATAATTGTATAAGCAAAGATGAATAAGTAAGCATCATATATCATCCCGAACAACAAGCACTTAAACTCATCTCAAAGTGTTCATGACATTGCTTAACATGTAACTTCAATTCAGCAAATTTATCACAAGTAAAGCATATTTGATGAAAATAACATTTGTTTTCTATGCTATAGTCTCTAATCAAATTGAATTTATAGTCGGCGTTGGAACTAACTACCGATTTTAAGCATACAATTTTAGATACTTTTTCAAGCATGCTAGATAGCTCAAAAGGTTCATAAAAAATGATATAGCATAAAGAATCTTTAGAGAATATTCTAGCAAGAACTTCTTTTTGAGTAGTCAATTCCTCATTATGTAATTAAGCATATCATATTCTGAATGTGGAATCTCTAAAATTGCATAAGAATTCTCATTTTCACTCACCTTTTCTTGATATACTACCAATTCAACACCTTTATAATTACCTGTAACACTCTCATCAGTTGACGTAGATGTTATAGGTAGCATAGCTTCATGATCTATCGATGCTATGGCATTCGTTCCTTCTCCAACAGTGGCTACCTCCTCATCTTCCATCTCAAGAGCTGTAGGTTGTATATCGTTCATCTCCTTATTAACAAAGATAACCTGCACATTGTGAGAAACAACACTAGAAATAGAGAGTAAGTCGTTAGTGTCAGAAATATCCTTACTTTCATTTTCATCTTCTCTCTTTTCATGCAGTGAATCTCCCACACTCTCAACTTGGATATTCCCAACCTCAAATTTGGTGGAATTACACAGCTCACTCTTTTTAGCACTTTCACTTATTTTGGCTATGCAACTCTAATGAATTGGTGCCCTAAGATTAAACCTAGGTATTCGATGCTCCTTAAGTTTTATTTCCTTCTCAATAGCACAATCCACAAGATCAACCATGCTACTAAAATACTTATGTTGAATTGCAGTGGAGATATCAAAATTTAAACCTCTTTTGAAGTATTCCTTCTATTTTAATACACTAGTGATACCGGCACGTCGTAATGCACATTTCAACTCACCATAATAATCTTGAACTGGTTTGCACCCTTGTGTAATACTCTCCAAGTAGCAAAGTAGCTCTTTCTCGTAATAGCTTGGCACAAACTCTCTTCTCATAATCATCTTTAAATCTGACCATGATGTAATAAGGCTTTTTCCCAAAAGTTGTTGCCACCAACTATAAGCATAGTCCTCAAACTCAATAGTGGCACGCATCACTTCTTTGGCTTTGGGAACCTTTTGAAATTTGATCACCTTTTCCATTTGTTCTTCCCAAGTGATATACTCCTTTGGATCATTACTTCCATAGAATGGAAGTTCCTTGTGCTCGTAACCTGCCATGATTAGTAGCAAGCAAACACGAAATGTATATGTGGAATCACTCAAGCTCACCCTCTCACTTACACCCAAAGTTCTTACAACTCATTTGGATTAAGGTATTATACGTACTCCGGTGGTCATAGATAGGACAAAGGAGATTACTCAAACGGATTCACAGTCGAAGCACAACACGAGACAAAGGCAATATGTCAAGCTTGGTGGGTTAATGTATATCCTATACAGTCTGATAATTCTAGTTATTGTAATGATAAGTGATAATCCAAACTAGAATTTACAAGCCCTAGTTGCCGATCTCAAAGATATAAGCGAATGACAAAGCAACACACACTCAAAGATAATGACACTTGTGCAATCAAGGAATGAGCTATAAAAACATAAGTGAGGCATGAAACCTCTATTGCACAAGTCATAGAGAGACACTAGCTTATTACTTCAAGAATGTAAAAAATGGGCACAAGATTGCATACTAACAAATGAAATTGCACAATCTAAAAATTTTGAACACAAATTAGGGTTTTGCTCAATATAGTGTGACTAGCCACTATTTTTTCTCTATTCTTTTCTTTCTTTCTTTCTAGGCCTTTTGGCTCTTTTTTCGTTCTTTTGTGACTTTCGGCCAACACTAGTATGAACAAAGTTTTGAAAACCCTAAATTGATGTCACAAGATAATATAATGATATGATGATTCAAGATTATGTAATATATCAATATGAACAGCCCTAAGCAATATCAAATAACTAGTCTCAATTGGGATCAAAGTATTCGCAAAGGATGAATTTGGTTCCCAAATGTATGGGTACTGATATTTTTGTGATTTTATGTCTTGTAGATGCCACTGGACACAAGAAATCAAAGGAAAAGATTGAACTCAAAAACAATCCAAGAAACCCTAATTCAGTTTTTTTTCTAGGGTAGCACACTTGTTGGCTGGATTTAAGATAAAAAACAACCGAATCTAGAAGGTTTACTATGGAATGAATTAAAGATTATGTTCTAAGCTTTTAATGGAGTACAAGAACGAAAAAAACTGAGTTCATACATAAAATTTATGAGCAAAACATCCAACTAGATAGAATTGAAACAAAAAGCTATGCGAAAGAAAAAACGATCAGCAGCTAATGCAAGTAACCTAATGGATCAAAACTTAGCAAAGCTCAACAAAATTACCGATTAAACTAAGGGTTTAATTTTTGTAGGGTAATTTTTGAAATAGGATAAAAATTAAAACTAATTTAGGGATACAAATTCATCACCACTTAACCATTCTCTGATACTAAGATGATATGGGGGTGGCCGGATCTTGCAATGACGAATATGATAACTCGGACCCATGAACCCTGACGAATACTAGCACCAACCACCGTCTCGATATGACAACCTGTAACACGTGAATTCGCTCAAGAACACGCTTCGACCCTCACCTACATGACCACACAAAAGTAGACACACGTTTCCTTGCAATCACACCGAAGAAGTCGCAAGAACAACAGTGATAATTTCAGATTGAAACTCCCTATTCTAATGGAGGCATTGGAGCATAAGCCATAGAATCAAGATTATATTTTTAATATGAAAATGCGTGGTTCCTTTACAATGGAGGGTGTACATGTCGAATATCTAAATATGGGGTATGTGCGCATACATAAAAGACGAAAGTATATTCTAGTGCATACCCTGGTTCCGGATATCATGGCCTCGAACCTGCGAGGCGTGATATACGCGAAAGGATACAATCTCCGTATCAGGAAGGACTCGATGGCGTTCCAAGTATGAGGAGACCTAATCGAGTACGACCAGATAAAGACGGCAAGTTAGTTACAACCCTGAAGGCGATAGACTCCATGACGGCTACGAGCAAATGTCCAGGACAACTTCAAGGCTTACCAGGACTATATAAGGCCCAGGGGAGGCGCCCAGAAGGGAGGAGGAAATTAGTCATAGTGCTTAGGACCTAGCCATCATGTCAGCAAGCTTAGCAGCAGATTCTAGCGCTCTTTTGCATAGGCCAGGGTCCTCAAGCTCTGCTCTTTTGTACTTCATCCAACATCATAGTGAAATCTCACCTAGGACGTAGGGTATTACCCATCCAGGGGCCCGAACCTATATACGTCTGGCGTCGTAACGTTGTGCTTGACTTTGCTTTCTTGAAGGTACCCGGATACAAGTTTTATTATCGATCTCTAACCCTTCGACAGTTGGCGTGCCAGGTAGGGGTCTTCAGTTGTTTTTGTAGATCAAGTATGTCTTCATCCCACGCTCACGGTGGATTGACAAACAAGAGATCCATTGGCGAAACCAACCCGATGACCTCGATCGTATCTAAGATCGCCTTCGGGACCATGTTGTTCCAATGGGATTAGGAGGAAACCTACTATTCGTCGGCTTCATCGAGTCTCATCTTTGAGACCATAGCCGAGAAGTAGGCTTCATCGACTTCGATCCAGCGAAGCCCAATATGCTGATGTGCATCGACATGGACAGTGATGCCGAAAGTAACACCCACAGCAGCCAAGACAACAGTTAGTCAGATCGGAACGTGTTCATGACTGGTGCCGATGATGGTGCATCCGCCGAACGTTCTCTTGGGGAGAATCCAGGTGCGGAGACCACAAGAGGCCAAGAACCTCAGATCCCCTCGCACACATCGTACAACCCTACAGTCGCCACTGTTGGGGGTCGAGCAGTGTTAAACGTTGTGCCACCCGATACCGCAAACCATAGGCGCGACCTGACAGCCCTAGCTACGGTGGAAGTCCTGGCCAACGTGTCGAGACAACTGAAACTCGGGGATCCGACGACGCCTCATCCACAAGCGCCCACACCCCAGGGACAGCGAGATCAAAGATAGCATGATCACAACAAGAAGCAAGGCTTTGTGGCAGCCGCAGCATCTCACCGAAGCCACGACAGCGATGTCTTCAGCACCCCAGAAGCGAACATCCAGTGCGCTCACATGCTGCTAAAATCCTTTCTGCCACCAAATCCAGAAAACCCGATGACTCCAGTCTTCGACCAAATGAAAACACTACTCGATGCCGCGTAGGCGCAAACCGCTCGAGTAGCTAACTCGAGGCCATGCCGTCCCAGCCAGCAGGGACCAAGAGGCTCGAGGTCAGGACCATCAGAACACCATCGTGTGATGGGGTCAGCGATGGCCAGTTCCAACCAGAGGTCTTCCAGAACATACCGCATCAACTTTCCTTGGGAGCAACCTAAAGATCTCCAGGAGTGTATTCCTCATGATCGGCGGGATCTGCGGGAGGTTATCCAAGGGTGGAAAGAAGAGCGTGAGCAAGAAGACCGCGAACGGCGAGAGAACAGATCTCCACCGGCTAGAGGACGCTCTCGTACACATCACAACCAGCGAGGCGACTCTTCGATGTCGAGACATCGATCCCTCATTCGCAGGAGACCCTCTCCTCGACATGGACAGAGGCACATAACCCACGAAGATGACATCGAGGGATGCAAGGCCTTTTCACCCGAGTTGTGAGCTGTTAGGTTGCCGAACAAGTTCAAACCCAGGCCGATCGAAAAATATTTGGGCAAGATTAACCCGGTCGAGTGGTTACAGATCTATACCACGGTCATAAGGGCCGTAGGAGGGAACGAAAAGGTGATGGCAAATTACCTGCTCACCACTCCCGATGGTGTAGCCAGGTCATGGTTACTCAACCTTCCACCCCAATCTATATCTTCGTGGCCATAATTGTGGGCCCAGTTCATAGCCAACTTTCAAGGAACTTATGAACGCCCTAGAAAGCGTAGTGACTTGCACCGAATGATTCAAAGGCTGGGAGAATCACTGCGGAGTTTCATTCGGCTATTCAGTGACAAACGCAACTCAATCCCAGATATCTCGGATGAGGCTGTGATCGTGGCCTTTGAAAATGGGGTTCGAGACAAAGAACTAAAAGGAAAATTAGCTACTCGAAGGATTCGAACTCCTATGGAACTATTCGAGTTGGCGGACAAATATGCCAGACGCGCTGAAGCACGAGACTGCGTGGACGACCCCAAGGCTGAGGATGACAAACCTGAGTCATCAAAACAGGGGGTGAAGAAGAACAAGAACCGTGGTGAGAAGCAGAAAGGCGACTCCACCGTGGCAGCAGTCGAGCGCGGGAAGGCGCGCAACACAGGCGACAACAAAGGACGAAGTCATGGAGGAACCAAGTACTGCCCGATCCACCGAACTGACAAGCATGACTTTGATGAATGCCAGGTAATCAGCAAGAAGGTTCAAGAGAAACTCAAAGCTGCACTCGCCGAGCAAGGGGTCGAGCAAATCAAAGAGAAGCCGCAAGATGATGAACCCGAATACCACGGAGCGGATCATAAGCTAGCACACATCTTCGGAGGGTCCGCCACGTATGAATCTAAGAAGCAGTACAAGGCAGTCGAGAGAGAGGTCAACCTGGCCGCCTCGACGCTTCCTTGGTTTCTCAAATGGTCAGAGGTGGCGATCACGTTCGACCAGTCTTACCATCCGGCTACGGTACCACACCCTGGTCGATACCTGGTAGTGGTCGAGCCTACTATCCTCAACATTAGGGTCGCCTGAACTCTGGTTGATGGAGGTAGCTCGCTAAACCTCATCTTTGCTAAAACCTTGGATAGCATGGGGGTATCGCGATCGGAGATCTGAAGCGGAGCAGAGCCGTTTCACTGCAAAACACCGCAATCTTCATCCAAGCCGCTAGGTCAAATCGAGCTTCTGGTCACATTTGGCACACCGGAAAATTTCCGCACTGAAAAGCTTCTTTTCGATGTGGCAAATTTCAAAACTACTTACAATGTGATCGTGGGACGCCCTATGTTGGCCAAGTTCATGGCTGCCGTACACTATGCGCACCAAACCGTCAAGATTCCAGCCCTTAAGGGAGTCCTAACTATCAAAGGGGATCAACGCGACTGCAGTCAGATGTGACAGAAAAAGCTTGGAGATGGCCGAACATTCAATCAGTCCAGCTAGCAATGTCAACATCAAGGAAGGGAAGCGTCAGAAGCAGGACGACCACAAGGCATCCACATCCGGCAGAGCTGCAGAGGATTCGCTCGGCGATAGCAGTACGAAGGGCGAAAAGATGGATGAACAGGTCAAGGTAGTAAGCATCGACCCGGCAGAGCCTTCCAAGATAGTAAAGGTAGGCGCTAGCCTCGATCCCAAATAGGAACTCGCGCTCATCACCTTTCTTTGGGCAAACTGCGATGTGTTTGCATGGCAACCATCCGACATGCCGGAGTCCCCAGAGAGGTGATCGAGCACCAACTCGCTGTGGACCCTAGCGCCAAGCCCGTGGTGCAGAAGCAGCGAAGATTCGTGGAAGATAGGAAGAAAGCCATCCAAGAGGAGATCGGCAAGCTCCTCAAGGTCGGTTTCATCGAGAAGTCCGCCACCCAACGTGGCTGGCCAATCCAGTCCTCGTCAAGAAGCCCAATGGCAAGTGGAGGATGTGCGTTGATTATACAGATCTGAACAAGGCTTGTCCAAAAGACCCTTTTCCTCTCCCCCGCATCGATCAGATTGTAGATTCCACTGTAGGGTGCAAACTGTTAAGCTTCCTAGATGCCTATTCGGGGTATCACCAGATTAGCATGTCCGCAGAGGATGAGGAAAAGACAACCTTCACTACTCCTGTTGGGGTTTTTTGTGATGTAAAAATGCCTTTTGGCTTAAAATGTGCTAGGGCTACTTATCAACGTTGCATCAAAAATTGCTTTAAATCTCAAATCTGGCGTAATGTAGAAGCATATGTCGACGATGTTGTGGTAAAATCGAAAACAAGCGACGCTTTGATCAACGACCTCACGGAAACTTTCGACAACCTCAGGAAGTATCGGATGAAGCTCAACCAAGAGAAGTGCACGTTCGGTGTCCCCTCTGATAAGCTCCTCAGTTTCCTGGTGTCTAGTCGAGGCATCGAAGCAAATCCGTGCAAAATAGAGGCCATCGAACAAATGCGATCTCCACAGACGTTGAGGGAAGTACAAAAGCTCACGGGATGCATTGCTGCTCTTAGCCGGTTTATTTCCTGGATGAGTGAGCGAGGACTGCCTTTCTTCAACATGCTCAAAAAATAGGACAGCTTCGAGTGGACCAAGGAAGCAGAAGATGCTTTTCAAGACTTAAAAAGGTACTTATCATCCCCGTCGATACTAACATCACCTAACGCCCAAGAGGAGCTCTTTTTGTACATTACAGCCACCCCTCGAGTCGTGAGCACGGTCCTAGTGGCGGAACGAGATTGCCCCGACAAAAAGACCAAGGTTCAGAAACCCATCTATTATGTGAGCGAGGTGTTACATGATGCAAAACTGCGATACCCACAAGTGCAGAAGATGCTATACGCCGTCCTAATGACCTCCCGAAAACTACGACAATACTTCCAAGCACACAAGGTAATCGTCATGACTACATACCCGCTAAAAGAAGTGTTGCATAATCGGGAAGCAATGGGCCGGATCGCCCAATGGGCGGTCTAACTCAACGAATTCAAGGTTGACTTTGCATCCCGGACCAACATCAATTCTGGAATCTTGGTGGATTTCATCGCAGAATGGACACACACCGAGGAAAAGGAGCATACAACAGCAAGGGATTACTGGACCATGTTTTTCGACAGATCGCTCACACTCCAAGGTGCGGGGGCTAGCATTGTACTCAAATCTCCCACAGGCGAAGAGCTTAGGTATGTCCTTCAGCTCGATTTCCCAGCATCAAACAATGTTGCAGAATATGAGGGACTGGTCAGTGGCCTACGGATGGGCGTGTCACTTGGCATCAAACGACTACTCGTGAAGGGGGACTCTCAGCTAGTAGTGAACCAAGTGCAAAAAGAATACCAGTGATCAGATGACAACATGGCGGCATACTTGAACGAGATACACAAGCTGGAACACAGGTTCGAAGGGCTTGACGTGAGACACATCAGGCGATGTGACAATGCCGCTGCCGACGAACTTGCTAGAATCGCTTCGTCCCGTTCGCCCACACCTATCGGAGTCTTCGTCGAGAAACTCTGCCAACCATTTGCTGCCCCCGGGCAAAAAGCAGATGCTACCCAACTCGATCAGCAGTCTGACCGAGTAAGCGAGGTAGAAATCGCAAACACAGAAGCTGCACTACTCGAACGCGACCCGACTTGGATGACCCCGTTCCAGGCCTATCTCGAAGGTCGAGAGCTCCCTAACGATGATGCCACAGCCAAGAAAATTGCACGTAAATCCAAGCTATACGCTTTGGTAGAAGGCAAGCTCTACCGAAAGGGGAGTAACGGAATCTTGATGAAGTACATCACTCAAAAAGAGGGCAATAAAATATTGCTCGATGTCCACGGAGGCATCTGCGGCAACCACGCGTCTTACCACACCTTAGTTGGGAAAGTCTTCCGACAAGGGTTATATTGGCCGACTACCCTCCAAGACGCTTGCGGTTCTTTGAAAAAAAGTCACGAAAACTACCGGTTCTCTGACAAACAAACCACCCAACCAAATTTCAAGCACTGCAAACGATTCCTCTAAGCTGGCCATTTTCCGTCTGGGGCCTAGACATCTTGGGACCTTTCCCACAGGCCCTGGGAGGTTATAAGTTCCTGTTCGTGGCTATCGACACATTCACCAAGTGGATAGAGGCCGAACCCGTAAGGAATATCACCATGGAAGCAGCTAAAAAGTTCATGAGAAACATTGTTACTCGATTCGGCATTCCTAATCAGGTAATTATAGATAACGATAGCCAATTCACAAGCAGTGCCTTCATGGCTTTCTGCGAAGAACATGGAGTGAAGCTATGCTTCGCTTTTGTGGCTCACCCTCAGAGCAATGGCCAGGTCGAACATGCCAACGGGATGATACTGCAAGGGATCAAGACCCGTGTATTCGATAGGCTTCAAGCTTATTCGACTTGATGGGCAAAAGAACTTCCTTCTGTACTCTGGGCCACTCGAGCATCGACCAGCCAGGCCACTAGCGAAACGCCATTTTTCTTAGTCTCACGAGCAGAAGCAGTGCTTCTGACTGAGTTAGCGTTCAGATCACCAAGAGTGGAAAGATACTCGGAAGAAGATCAAGAACAAACTTGAGAAAATGACACAAATCTACTCAAAGAGCATCGGGATCGAGCATCCATTCGAGCGGCCAAGTATCAACAAGCCTTACGTAGATATCATGGCCAAAAGGTCCACGGGCGAGAACTGGCCGCAGGGGACTTAGTACTACGAAAGGTGCAGAAGCAAGAAAATCACAATAACCTTTCGCCTAAGTGGGAAGGTGCTTACGTGGTAGTCGAAGTAACTCGACCAGGATCCGTACAGCTATCGACAATCGGATGGCGTTGTACTTGGAAACTCATGGAACATCGAACAACTTAAAAAGTTCTATGCATAGAGAAGCGATAGGAAAATACGCTCAAGGCACAGAACTCAGGTAAGTAAAATTTCATTTCATTTAAACTAACAAAAGTTTACATATTTACATTGTCAACTAAGAACACAGTTTCGACCCAAACGACAAAAGTTCCGACGATTGTCTACGGAGAAGGTAGCTCTTCCACAAGTGAAGGCCCTAGGCACCGTGATGGTTTGGAGGGCGAGCAAGGGGAGGACCCCCGCCAGGTTGCCCCTCCGCCGGACCAATCGTAGAGGGCAAAGGGGTAGGAAGAAAATTAGGCGGCTCCTCCAAAGACGACAGCCCAGAACACCATGATGGTTTAGAGGGCGAGCAATGGGCGGACCTCTCCGTCACTTGTTCGCGAAGGCATCACACCTCCTCTTCTGCTCACTCGGGGCTGGCAGCTGATGGTCCCAGGGAGTGGCCTATGCCCTCGACGCGGACCATGCGAACCGGTGAGAGGATGGCCGCTCGACGATGGGGCAGGCGGGGTCTCCATCGTCAGAGAACTCCTCGTGCCAGAAGCACTTGGAGCATGAGCGAGAGCCGAACCCCCTCCAGGTCACCCGTCCCAGCGCTCCTCCACAGCCCGAGAGCCGGAAGGAGGATGGTGGAACAAGAGGGTTCCCGGAATGGGCTCACACCCGCAACCCGGCCTGCCACATGACCAGGTGAAGTTGTTTTGAGCTTCATCCCTGGCGCCGACAACTCCGCCCTCCACCCGCCTTGCCCTGGCGGCAGCGTTGGCGGAGGAAGAAGAGCCGGTATCGTCCTCAATGACGTTCAGCTTGCTGGTGACCTCCTTCTCCTCTTCCCACTCCTCGGGCCACACCTCACTAGCAATGGCCTCCCAGTCGATCACGTCCTCCGCACTGGAGGACACGATGATCCGATCCGGGGAAACGATGGCTAGAGGAACGGGGGGAGGTGAGTTGCCAAGGAAGATGACAGACGGAGGAGATCGTGGAGGAGAATCCGTGGGAAGACAAGGATCGTGTCGATTGGCAAAAGCAAGAAGAATGGTAAGTCGAAGCGGCACGTCTGGCCTACTTATAGTCCGGAGGGCGAGCCGCACCGAGAGCCGCATCCAATAAAGGACCGCGCCGGTTCTAGTCCCCGAGGCGGCGGATGAGTGCTTACGTGGGTATGGAAGCCGAAAAGACCCCGAGTAACGCTCCGCCATGTGGAAAGTGGAAGGGGCATAGACAGAAGTTCAATCGGTGCAAAGAAAAGAAATCTCTGGGCTTGAGGTCGAGACCCGAAACCCCCAGGGACAATGCATATCCACCAGGCAACAATGACATGTGGGCCTCGCGGCTTACTCGAGCGCGAAATCGAGCAGGGACTCGGGCAGGCACACTGGCCGAATTAGCAGTCAACGATTACAGGATTCAATTCCATACCCAATGACTGGTCATCGAGTAAGGAATCGGGGGCTCCAGGTAATCCTCTTATCTCCATATTTCTATACATTCGACACCGATAGAGGGTAAGGACCTGTTACAATTTTTGTACGTATTTACTTGACCCCACATTTAGCACACCAGCGAGCAAAGCTAAAGCATAGCCGTACTCGACTCGAACGCGAGCGATTTCTATCCTGCGCACACACGGCCAACAGATTGTCAGACATCTAAAAGCTCAGTGGCCGGCGGGGGATGAGACCTCTAATCGATCGAGCATCAGGCCACGCGACAAGCTCTTACCCACAGAAAAGCCTAAGTCACAGGGTCGATAAAGGTGGGCAAAAGTCAAGTAGCGTACCGGTAGTTTTAGGCAGGCCCCCTCGAGCGTTAGCTCGGGGGTTGGTTGCTTAACAAATCTTTTTCAAGTCATGCAGGTATTCACATAAGCATAGCAAAGAGTCAAGAATGTCAGGTCAGATTTGCATCCGTTCACGCTACTTCATCCTTAAAAAGATCGAAGACAAGATGCGACAGACTAGCAAAATAGCTGAAACATTCCTCTTCGTTCAAAATCGACAATACAGGTACAAAAGTTACCGACACACAGCTACAACTAACTAGAGGGACTCCGATCAAACATCGCCCACGCCCGGGGAGAGCTGCAACTGTCAAAGGACTCAACGTAGCCCGAAGCGGTATCTTCGTCGCACGCAAATCCTTTGACCAGTTTGGAGAAGTCTAGGTCGAGGTGGTAACTCTTCAGCGTGCCCAGAGTGAAAGAGGTCGCATGCGAGCCACGCCGGTCATGTGCTCCAGGGTCTCCGACTGCAAAGCCACCATGGCGGCATCTGACACAGCCTTCTCGACCTCCAGCGACTACCGACAAGCCTTCGCCTCGGCCAGAGTAGCCTCTAGGATAGCCTTTTCCGCTATCAGTTTCTTCTCCAGCTCCTAGGCTCCTATTTTGGCAGCCACGGAGGCTCGCCAGCTCGTCATCCTTCATCTGCAAGATCTGGACTTGGGAGGCGGTGAACCTCTTCTCCCGCTCTTGAGACTGTTTGTAGAAAAGAAGGGCGCCGGCTATGGCGCGTGGCCCCCTGCTGACAACAAAGAGACGATCCAGCCGTGAGCCTTGTGCAATGGCAAGAGAAAAAGAAAAAGCAGGATAAGGAGCAAACCTCGAGTTCAGGCTGCAAAATGGACCAATACACCGAAGACTCTGGCGCCGTAGAAGGGCTCGAAGCTGCTGGCACAGCATCAGGCCCAGAAGTCTCGCCAAGGGCCCCACTACTAGGGGCAGTGGGCGTAGCACCCGCAGCAGTAGGAGACTACGGTAACCGAACGGCTAGACCAGCGGCGGTACTTGGCGTGTTCTTCCTGAAAAGGCGAAAAAGAATGTCAATAGCCTGCTACGGTTTCAGCGTCAAGACAAAAAATGAGTGGCTCACCCGGCAAGTCGAATCCGCGCACCCAATTTCGACAACGGGATTCACTTAACCTTGGTGGCAGCCTTCTTGGATAGCTCGGCCGAGGGAAGAAGTGGCATGGGCACATCCACCGCTGGCGGAGGATCCTATCGAACAACCAAGACCATGATGAGCTAGGGTTGCGCTTACTAAGGTGTGTTGTTCGCTAAGCATTCTTACCTCCCTGGTGGATTCGTCTTGCGAGGGCCCCTCCTAAAAGACACCGCCGGAAGAGACGGTGCCCCGGACGTGTCAGTTCCTAGGGCAGCGCGCTGTTCATCCATCAATTGTCGTATGATGTTTGAAGAAACTTCATAACAACTAAGAGAGCGATTGAAGGTCACCTGGCTAAGTGTTCTTGACGCGGAGGTTCGAGGCCGTTTCGACCTAGGATGGAGCGGTGGAGATGGCGACCTCTGCTTCGCGGAAGGATCCACGATCGACTGCTCGGGGGCTTCTGTGGTTGTGTCTTGCGACACGGCTCGAGAAGGTTCAGCCCCAGCAACAGCAGCAGCCAGGGGTGCCTGGGTCAGATCTTCATCGACCACGAGGATCGATTCGTCCACCAGACCACCGCTACCTTCGAGCTGCGCTTCCTGAAGAGCCTACAAAGTGCAGTATTAGTGAAAAGGCTCCAAAAACCAAAAAGCATCACACATTCCAGTGAAAGATGACTAACCTGTGGACGTGGGTTGTCAAGGGAGTCCGCCTCGATGCCGCAAGGACCTGCTCAAGCGAGAAGAGAGCTCCGCGTTCGACAAGCCTGGCACAGAAGCAGCATTACCGTATGTGATTCGTCTGGATAAAAGAATACAATAAGCAAAAACTATGCTCACCTTCGGCAGAATCCCTGGTGGCATCATCGGTGCCCGAGTAATTCCACGCGGGATGGTCTCGACCCTTCATAGGCTCAACCGATGCGTTAGGAAATCCCTGGTCATGTGCCACCCAGTCAACCCGTTATTTCTTAGCACTTCGATTTCCCAAATGAAGTACTTTACCCGGGCTGTCTCTCGAGGAAGCTTTGCCCAGAGTTCAGAGGGGCAAAGGAAAAGGGGGCGATAGTCAATAGGAAAATTCACAATATCGGGGAAGTGATATAAAACCATCTTCTCTTCCAGCCGCTTGCCAAGAGGAGGTGATAGGAACTGGAATGTAGGAGCTAGACGCGCCGTTGCGGAGGTGGAATCCGGCACCCCCAACGACGTCGTTCTTGGTCGACCGCTTCAAACTATAGAAGTGGCGGAACAGATCGAGGCTAAGGCTAATCCCTAGAAACACCTCGCAAAGGTGGATGAACACACTGAGCATTGTGATCGAATTCGGGCTCAGGAGGAAAAGCTGAACTCCGTATAGATCAAGGACAGAAAGAAGAAACTTCGAAGAAGGAAAGTTGAGGCCACAACGGAAAGAAGCTTCAAATACAACACAGTTTCCTCCTCATCCCGAGGAGTAGGGAATTCTTCACCTGCAGATCCTCTCCAGCGGAAGAGCTCCCGCGAAGGAACAAAGCCATCCTTTTCCAGTTCTGCGAGACGCTTCTCCGTCATGATGGACTTCTGCCATGAGCGGTTGAAGTTCCCACCGTCGTAAGGAGGGGGGTCCTCTCCAGCAGCGGGCAGCATCTCGTTGACCTTTCGCTCCACCGGGGAGGAACCTTTGCCGCCGGCAGGGGCTTTGGACGACACGACTTATTAAAAGATCGGGAGAGTTAGGGTTTAGAAAAGTGCGCGGAGAACTCAAAGAGGACAACAGAGAAGATGGTGAGACGGTTGCTAGCAACAGCACAAATTCAAGGGATTTATACATCGGAGGCTTCCTCTCGAAGGCACGATTTGTTCCTTGTATCCGACGCCTTGATCGGCATGAAAGGCAGAATGATGGTGTTGCACAACTGTGACGTCGCTGCTGCCAAGCATTAAATGCGCCAACTGCCCAATTTCTTGACTGTCAGAATTTTTCAAACTCTGCCCAGAATCGAGTCTATGAAGTGGTATCGAGTACATCTTCACCTGGCTCAGAGGTTCAACTTGGGCTGCAGACGAGGCATTCGACCCCGCACTCCCATATCGAAGCCTAACAACAGAGAGGTTTATTCGAGTCAGCTCACTCGAATACAATCGAAGGCATTACTCGACTAAGCTCGGAGACTTAGCTGTAATCGACCAAGAGTTCGTATCGACTCGTCGCTGGACAGAGTTTGGGGGCTACTGTCGAATATCTAAATATGGGGTATGTGCGCATACATAAAAGACGAAAGTATATTCCAGTGTATACCCCGGTTCCGGATATCACGGCCTCGAACCTACGAGGCGCGATATACGCGGAAAGGATACAATCTCCGTATCAAGAAGGACTCGATGGCGTTAAAAGTATGAGGAGACCTACGCGAGTACCACCAGATAAAGATGGCAAGTTAGTTACAACCCTGAAGGCGATAGACTCCATGACGACTACGAGCAGATGTCCAGGACAACTTCAAGGGTTACTGGAACTATATAAGGCCTAGGGGAGGCACCTTGTCGGGACCCGAATGTGCAAATCCGGACCCTCTGTGTATACGCACTAGTCCAGGATCACGCTAGTGCACACAGGTTCAACATAGATGCTATCATAGTCACACACAGCGTATAAATAGCATAACTTCAACATTAATTAACAACTGTTGTCTTACATGATTATTGCCTCACAAGGCTTAACTAAGAAACAGCAAATAAACAGCAGCGGAAATAAAATAACTTAGTAGCTCCCCAGTTCACCACAGGCAACTGACGAGGCTCGGACCCTAAGCTTCACGATACTCCTCCAAGAATAGCGTAGATTCTTCTTCTTCTGAAGTTGTTGATGTTGTGGGGTGAGTACATAGAGCACTCAACAAGTTGTGCGCAGATATGCAATTCTAATAATCTATATGCTTGGCTTATTACAAAGGAATGGCTAGCATGGCTAATTTGCAGTAAAGCAGCATTTTACAGGAATACAGTAATAGATTGAAAACAGTAAAGCAAATAACAGTAATAGTAGATTCATTATTTCAGTAAACAAATTTTCCAATCCTAAGTCAAGTTCAATTCATTCATGGCAACCCTGCCATCCCATCCAGTTTCTCATTTGATAAAAGTCTAACCCTTAACTGTAATTCCCGAGCATTGCCCAATACCGTGAGCATGGCTATTCGAATAGATTGTACACTCTGCAGAGGTTATGAACTTTACCCACATGATACAATCAAACACCACACAGGTGAGCGGTCATAACAAAGCCTTTACAATGCTCTGCATAGACTTGGTACTATCCACTAATGTTTCAACACTGGTGGGACTGGTTACCACATCCAAGGCTCCCCTCTTGCTCCATGTGAGCTACCCCATACCTGGGACTCACTAAACACCACCATAGCACCAAAGTCTAAGCATCACAAATTAATCAGCTAGGCTGTCCCATTCCAGACATGTGGTTGCAAGTAAGACTCATGTCAAAGGCTCGTAAGGTTAAGTCCTTAGAGTGATCGAGGCAAGACTTCCACATACCCCATGCCATATGGCCCACCTTGGCATACTGCCCCTTGCCACCTTCCCCGATCTAAAATGATTACCACCCCGGTTGTTTACCATGCACTACGTGCCACCAACAATTCAATCCAGTTGTGTGACCTCCTTGCCACGACAACTTAATATCACTGTGTGACAACACATGACACCAAATTATAACATTGTTCCATAATCCATTAGTCAAGGTTATTTTCCAAAGACTAAAGTACATGTGATGACGTGGCATGGCTAAGCAATCTACGATGGTCTAACTAGTCCCTATTGATTATCGATTTAACCAACTATTAAGTAACCAACCTAGGGTGAAAATTAGATCATGGCATACAAATTGGCAAGGTAGGGTTTAATTCAACTAGGCATAGTATCTAATTCCCAAATTACTTGAAGTCATTTTACTCACATAAAATATCATGCATAAACTTAAAAGACAAAATAGCAATTTTGTGAAACTAGGTGCAACATGATCAAAGCACAACTTGCCTTGGAATAGGGGCTGGTCCTGGTCTGAACTTGGGTCTTGAAGCGACGGATCCTCCTCCGGAGCACCAAGCAACTCAACGTCTACGAGAACGAGACCCAAAAAGCAAATAAATACCAAAACAGAGAGGAAAACAAATCTAAAAATTGAAGTAAAGTGCACCATTAAATAGATCTTGATTTTATAAATTTTTAGAAATTTGAATCACTCAAATCCGAGTTAAAATGCAAAAGATATAGCCATTTGAAGTTTTAATTAATCTGAAATTAGAAAATCTGAATTTCCCGAATTATTTTTATTAAGAAAACCCGATTTATTGCGTAGGCGACACGTGGACCAATCACTAGCCAACACGTCGCCTCGGCGCATGGACCTGGTCCACGAACCTCCTCTGGTCCACCGTGAACCCGACACACGACGCTTCGGTTCCCGTACCGACACGCGTCACGCATCCGTGCGACGATCCGACGGCCATTGATCTGCACCCACGCGGTGCTAATTCGACGGCCAGATCTACATCTAACGGCTACAGATGCCCGAGCGCTTTTACCATGCTTACCGAGGCGTGGCACGATCTCTACCGCTCATCTTGGATCGGACGGCTAACCTTTACCCGAGGCGTTTACTGCTGATGCTGTCGACACGGCTTGATCTCGACGGTGCGCTGATGATCCAACGGCTCCCGAAGCTTCCCGATGCGGATGGTGGCACGGCGGCGTGGATCCACCGGACGCGAAGACGACAACCCTCCAAACAGCAAACGAGACGACTCCAGCGACGAAGAAGCAGCAGACCCGACGCGGCACGACACGAGGAGTCCGGATCTGGAACCCGAGCGGCGGATGGCAGCTCAACGCCGGCGAAAACTAGAGAAAACCAAGGCGGCGAAGAGCACAACTTCGGCGAGCTCTTGAGCAGCTATGGCGGCGACTCAACGGGGAAACCTAGCACTGGTGGATGCGCCTTGGGATGGTGAACCTTGGGGTGCAGACGGGGGCTTTTATAGCCTCGACATGCGCAAGGATGGAAGGTCTAGGTCTCCCCGAATCGGAGACGAAGGCTGACAGCCGTCGGATTCACGATCAACGGTCTCGATTAGATCTCTGCTGATTCGATCCGGTCCGCTCTTCCCAAAATTGACGGATATGATTTACACTTACCAAATTAATGCGACGCGATCCGCACCGCACAATCCCGATCCGACGGTTGAGACACGCTAGGGTTTCCGGGTGATGAAGGCCACCCGATGGAAATCCAACGGCACAAGCGAAGGCGGCGGCCGATGGGCCGCACAAATACAGATCGAATCGCCAAGACATTGTCGCCTCGCCCAAGATCGTTCAAGGATTTTTCAAGGATTTTTGATTTAAATTAATTCCCAAAAATAGTTTTATTTGTTTTGGCATTAAATTAATCAGGAAAAAACCCAAAAATTACTCATAAATACTTTGAGACATTTTCAACTCAAATAAAATATTTTTGGCAAAACTTTATTTTGATGTTAGCTTTAATTAAATACTTTTCACAAAAGGCATTATATAAAAATATTTTTAGAAATTCCACATAAATCCAAAAATCTAAATAAAGTTAGAAAATTAGAAAATGCACAAATATCCAAGGAATTATATTAATAGCAATTTTTGTGTGTTACACACCTGTAACACCCTAAAATTTGCCTAATTTAAATTTTTGGAGTTATTCTGATTTTTGGAAATTTTTTTTAGATTTATTGGAATTTATTTGGATTTATTCAAATATGGCTTTCTTGAATTTAATTAAAAGAATGAAAATGTTTAAGTAAAGTTTTACTAGAAATATTTTATTTCAGTTCAAAATGCCTTAAAGTATTTTTCAGAATTTGTTTAGTATTTTTGGCTATTTTCTTGAATGAAATGAATTCTTGTAATTATTTTAAATAAAAAAGAATTTAACAAATGCGCGAATAGTACTGGCCCGGCCCAGCACTATGCTTAGCATGGCCCAGCTTGTTCGAATTATTACGCGTCGTCGCCGTCGGATCCGTATCGGATGCTCCTCGACGGGCCACGTCGCTAGCGTCTGCGAACCATTGATCCAAGCATACGTGAACGTACCAGATTGAGCCACGTCGCCTCGTCTTCATGTGTTCGTCAGAGCAACTGTCGCCACGTTCTTCCGTGCCTTCCCCCAGCGATAGCGCGAAAGTCGAGACCCCTTTAAAGAAATCGGTTGTTGCGTCGTGCAGAGCTTTTCGCGCTGCGCCTTTTGACTCCTCGTAGCATGCCGAGACGCCCTCTAGCACTCGCTTTTGCTCGCCGTAGTTGCTCGTCTGTGCCGCCATTGTTTTCGCTTCGCTCCGCCGTCATCTGAGCCATTCCGCCGTGCTCCGGCTGACAAGTCGCGTCAAGTGGACCAGTTCTTTCCGCCGAAGAGTCACCGTAGCGCCATCGTCTACGTTGCCTTCCTCAGCTCTGGCAGCCCTTCTCTTTTGCACCGCCATCGACCTCGCCAAACTTTGTTGACCGTTCGATCATCATCCGACCGTCGCGGTAAGTCCACGTCGCCTTTCTCTGTTAACCGTTTAGTTTAGATCTTAGTCGTAGATGTATAGATGAACGGATCAGATGATTTGGTGTAGATATAGATTAGAGTTGATCATGACCATTAGATCTGAGATGAACGGCGTAGATTAGATCTAGTGGTAGTACCTCTGGTAGATTCTAGCCGTTAGATCTACAGCGGACGATTAGGATAGCGCCGCGTCGCTAGTATGCACAGTAAACCGCTCGGGTACCGCAGACCGTTAGATTAGATCTATGCGGTGTTAGTTGATTCGGGCCGAGACGCATAGATCCGCGCCATTCAGATTTGAACGTGCGGTGGAGATCGCGCCGCTCAGTGAGTGAGTAGGTGCGTGACTTGTGGAGGTGAAGATTGCGAGGTGTACAGCGCGTGCGGGAGATCTCGCTGTTGATTTCAAACGACCACCGAGATGTCACCGCGTGTCTGCGCGTGAACAGAAGCGTCGCCAGCTGTGCGCGTTGATCCTGCCGTTGATTTCGCGAGCACCGTTGGATGCGCAACGCGTGGCATACGGTGAACGAGGCATCGCCGAGGCGAGCTGCACGTGAGATCTGGCCGTTGGATCTCTTGACGGCCATGATTGTGCCGCGTGGCCAAAGATCTAGCCTTTGGTTGCAATGCAGATGAGGTGGTGACACGTGTCGTGCATGCATCTCGAGGCAGTCAGCTGACATCGGCAGTGATATCAATGCTGATGTCACCAGTGGGGCCCATGTGTCAGACCTAGCACTATACTGTGGACCGAGTCCACGGTGGACCCGAACCAAGCCATGGACCGAGTCTATGGACCGGCTAACGTCACGCTGACGCAGTAAATCGATTTTTCAATAGAAAAATAAATAAGTTAAATCGGATTTCCTTTTATTTGATTTATAATTTATTTTAAATCTTTGAAAGGCTATATCTTTTGCGTTTGAACTCCGATTGAGGTGATTCCAGTTTCTAAAAATTTGTAAAATTGTGATCTCTTTAATGGTGAATTTTATTAGAATTTTTGATGTCAATTAGTCTACTGTTTTAGTTATTTATTGCTTGTATAATTTTCACGCGTAGACGCTAATTTGTCGGGAGGTTTCGAGGAGGAATTCGTCGCTCAAGACCAAGCTTCGGAACACGACCAGCAACTCTTTGAAGGCAAGTGATGCTTTGACCATTTTGATCCCAGTTTTTAAAATATATTTTTGCTTTGAAATTATGCTTGCTAAATTAATTAAAAATGAATTTAAATTAATTTGGGTAATTTAGTTAACCAACCCATTTTGTTATGCCACCTTGAAAGTATTATTTATATGCCCTGAAATCATTGTCACCCTAGGATCAATTGTATTTGTTGGATATTGATATTGTGCCAACACGGGAGGCTAGACCGTGATTAGATGCTTAGTCTTGCAATGAATCATAAATGATCTTTCGGAAAGTGCCACAATATTGACTAATGATATATGGAATGTATTTGAATATGGTGTGATGATGCCATATAATGAAATTGAGGTACGGAGACCTGTGTGGTTCTGTACCAATGTTGAGTTATTGCTGGCATGTGTTGCACAATAATCAACGGGGTGGGAAATGATTTAGACTAGGGCAAGTGGCAAGAGGCTTTGTGCCTGGTTGGCCTGTGTGGTAATGGGTTGATGAGTGTAGTGAGGCTATGTGCCACAATGGGCTGTGTGCCACTGTTGAGTGATGACAGTCTTGCCTTGGTCAGTTAAGGACTTCACCTTGCAAGCCTTTGATCTGAGTCAACCATACAACCACATGTCTGTTATGGGCAGACCTAGTTGATTAGGGTTCTAATATCTTTCCTCTGGTACCTCGGGGTGACAGTACATAGGGGTGTATCTGTGCGGGGGAGCGTACCTGTGCTACGGCTTGGTGCCCATCCAACGGTGTTGGCCTGTCCTATTCTTCGGCACTGTGTGAGGGGAGTGATAGTGAAGGCAATGCCGGAGAGGTTCATTGGTTAAGGTAGAAGTTTTTGAAAGGCTTTGTTACGGACAATCACCTGTGTGGTGAGCGGTTGTATCTTGTGGGTAAAGTGTACAACCTCTGCAGAGTGTCAAACCTATTCGAATAACCGTGCTCGTGGCATTGAGCAATGCTCTGGGATTACAGTCAAGGGTTAGATCTTCAAAAATAAAATGTGGATGGTGGCTGTGTGTCAATGCTGAAAATGAAATGATTAAGGCTGTGTAAGCCCTACGTGGCTGATCTATGTAAGGAGTCCGTAAGGTCGTACAATTCAGTTTATATAAATGTTTGCACTATTTAGTATGGTATAGCTGCAATGTCTATAATGTGCAACCCTGCAAAGATTGTGTATGCTAGCGTGATCCTGGACTAGCACAGAATACATAGAGGGTTCGGATTTGCATATTCGGGTCCCGACAGTGCCCAGAAGGGAGGAGGCAATTATTCATAGTGCTTAGGACCTAGCCATTATCTCAGCAAGCTTAGCAGCAGATTCTAGCACTCTTTTGCATAGGCCAGGGTCCTCAAGCTCTGCTCTTTTGTACTTCATCCAGCATCATAGTGAAATCTCACCCAGGATGTAGGGTATTACCCATCCAGGGGCCCGAACCTGTATACATCTGGCGTCATGATGTTGTGCTTGACATTGCTTTCTCGAAGGTACCCGGATACAAGTTTTATTATCGATCTCTAACCCTTCGACAGTTGGCGCGCTAGGTAGGGGCCTCCAGCTGTTTTTGCAGATCAAGTATGTCTTCGTCCCATGCTCACGGTGGATTGGCAAACAAGAGATCCATTGGCGAAACCAACCCGATGACCTCGATCGCATCTAAGATCACCTTCGGGACCATGTTGTCCCAATGGGATCAGGAGGAAAACCTGCTATTCGTCGGCTTCATCGAGTCTCATCTTGGAGACCCTAGCTGAGAAGTAGGCTTCATCGACTTCGATCCAGCAGAGCCCAATATGCTTATGTGCATCGACACGGACAGCGATGCCGAAAGTAACACCCATAGCAGCCAAGACAGCAGTCAGTCAGATCGAACGTGTTCATGACTGGTGCCGACAATGGTGCATCCGTCGAACGTTCTCTTGGGGAGAATCCAGGTGCGGAGACCACAAGAGGCCAAGAACCTCAGATCCCCTCGCACACGCCGTACAACCCTACAGCCGCCACTGTTGGGGGTCGAAGATGATGGAGAAATGATATGACGACGGTCGAATATATGTTCGTCGATTGCCACGAAGACGATCTAGATCAAATATTGCGTGGTGGGGAGGGGGACTTCACGAGTGAAGAGAGTTTCAAAAGTTCCAGCGTATGGTAGAGAACTCCACAACACCATTATACCCAGGTTGCAAGGAGTAGCACAAAAAATTGCATACCATGCTTACACTACTATAGTTGAAGGCAAGCAATAGTTGGTCCGATAAGAGCTTCATTTAGCTATTATGTCTTTTGGGGGACTTGCTTCCAGAGGGTAACGTGTTGCCTACAACTATGTACCAAGCCAAGCAGGTTGTCTGCCCATTGGGACTGAAAGTACAAAGAATAAGTTGCTTGTTTCCCTTGCTTGTTTCTTTCGCCATGCTATCTTCGTTGGCAAAAGGGTGGGTTAGATACACGCATGTCGAAACGATTACATGTTGTATCGCAATGAGTTTTACAGACTTGGATGCATGTGATATTTGCAAAGCAAAGCGGTATAAGGGCAACGATGATGATATCCATAACGATGATGTCGGGGTGAAGTATAAGAAGAAGAGATCACCCATAAGGTGGTGTGGTATTTCCCTATAATCCCCAGTCTGAAGCGATTGTTTGCGAATAAAAGGCATGCCCAATTGCTACGATGGCACACTGAAGAGCGTAAGAAGGATGGAATGCTTAGACACCCGGCTGATTCTGTGCAATGGAGGAACATCGACAGAAAATATAAGAAGCACTTTGCATATGATATGAGGAATATAAGGTTCGGGTTGAGTACGGATGGGATGAATCTTTTTAGCAACATGGGTAGTCGTCACATCACTTGGCCGGTGACTCTATGTATCTACATTGTTCCTTCTTGGCTTTGTATGAAGCAGAACTACACTATGATGCCACTACTAATCCAAGGGCCTAGGCAACTAGGCAACGATATCTATGTGTACCTCAAACCATTGGTCGAAAATCTTCTAATATTGTGGAACAATGGAGTACGGGTATGAGATGAGTACAAAAGATAGAACTTTATCCTACGCTCATTGTTGTTCGTAACCATTAATGATTACCCTGCCCTTGGTAACCTTTCGGGATAGACGACAAAAGGGTTCAACGGATGCGTCCAGTGCTTGGATGATACAGCTAACCGGTGACTGAAGAACTGTCAGAAAATGGCTTACATGCGGTATAGTAGGTTCCTTTGCAAGGATCACCCATACCGCAATAATAAGAGCTTTTGATGGGACAAAGGAGACTGCCTTACCTTTGAAGAATCGCACTGGGAAACAGATATTTGCGGCTGTAAAGAATCTTTGTATTATTCACGAAAAGGGAGCCGGCAGTACATCTATCCCGAGTTCCCATGATAAGGCTGCTTTGTGGAAAAAGAGATCAGTATTTTGGGTCCTACCTTGTTGGCAACACTTGGAAGTTCGACATGTAATCGACGTCATGCACATAAAGAAGAACGTGTGTGATAGTTTGCTTAGGGATGGCAGTTTTACCCATGGGTTCAGGTACCCGCGGGTACCTGACCTGATAAGAGCGGGTACAGGCAGCACTTGAGACCCATGGGTTTTCGGGTTCAGGTACCCGATAAGGTCGTAGGATGGGTATGGATATCAATTTGTACCCATGGGTACCCAATGGGTATCCCATGACATGTGGACCCCAATTTTTAGTTATACAAAAAAAAATAACCCTCTAATTCTCCAGTTGTTATCCACTCAAGACGCTTTCTCAAGGCGTCGTGCTAAAGCCCTGCACCCAGTCCTTCCGTTTGATTTTCACCGAGACACCAACGCCCTCGCTAGTTTGGCAGTTTGGTTCCCAGCTCCCTAACCCTTACTGCGCGCCGCCCCAGAGACCCTCCGGTGAAGTGCCCACCGGTCACCGCCCTCGGTGCCCCTTCGGTGCCGCGCCCGCCAGTCGCCGCCCTCAGAGCCCCTCCTCTCCTGCCGTGCCCACCGGTCGCAACCCCCGGAGCCCCTCAGCTCCTGCCGTGCCCCCTTGTCATCGTCCCGGAAGCTACTCTACGGATCCGTGCCTGTCGATGGAAGGAAACAAGAGAATAGCTAAGTATGAAACAAAGATGGGGCATAGATGAAATTTTCTCTTGAACCATAGCTTAACTGAATTTCTGCTTGAATTTTTCTTTTGGATAAACCTTGTTGAACAATTGTGATTTTGGTTGAATTTTCTCTTGAACCATAGCTTGAATTTTCTCTTGATTGGACAAGCAAGGAAAGACATGTGAGAAGGGATGTTACCTAAGGTGGTCGGGATGGACTTGAAGGGGCTGGAGTCAGCGCTCCTCCTCATGGTGCAGAATGACCTCACCAGGCCCGAGGATGGAGACCTCACCGCTGTAGCCATCGCGAGAGAGAAAATCACAGGGAGAGGGGGAGACATTCAAGATGCGTAGGGATGGGATCTCTTTGGCATTTGTTTGATCTTGGGAATGGAATGGATTTACTGATCTGCAATGGCTAGAAGAATCAACGACAGAACGAATAAACAATTAGCTACTAAGATATCAAAGTGCTTGGTCTATTGTTAAAGTTGTCTATTTTCAGATTAAAAGTATAATATGGTCAAGTTTATGTCTTTTAATTGTGTCTAGATGCAAATGCTTTAGATGTTTCATGTATGTCTCTCATGATTTTTTTTGTAGATTCTTTGAATGGCGTCTTTGAGTAACAGTGGGTCATGTCAACAAACTTGCAAGTTTTTCAATTGTTGTTGTCACTTGTTAATTATTTTTCTCGGATTCTATCCTAGTATAATGGAGGCGATGAGTTGTTTGTAACTTAAGAAAATTGATGCATTATTACACTGTTATGCTACTTTTTAATCTACATGTTTATTGCACTGTTATTCTACCTGAAGAAAAATTTGCACAAAGATCATCTTTTGGTGTGCATGTGGAATGTTTCGTGTTCGGGTACCCATCGGGTTTGGGTATGGGTACAGATCCATGCCCGAAAAGTCTAGTGGGTTTCGGGTTTCGGGTTTGGGTGGGCACCTGTCGTACCTGGAGGTACCCGCCCGATTGCCATCCCTAAGCTTGCTTAGTATCTTTCTGGATATACCTGGCAAAACAAAAGATACCCTTCAAGCACAGATGGACCTTGAAGATATGAAACTCAGTAAGGAGCTGCATCACAAAGACATAGATACAAGCAAAAAGTACCTTCCTACAGCCTGCTACACTCTGAGCAAGAAAGAAAAAATTAGCGTGTGCGAATGCTTGTACGGAGTCAAAGTTCCGTGTGGTTACTCTGCCAACATAAAGAGACTAATCTCAATGAAAGACTTAAAATTAATTGGCATGAAGTCTCACGATTGCCAAGTGATGATGACTCAGATGCTTCCAATTGCAATTAGGGGTGTTCTATCAGAGAAAGTCCAAGACCTAATTATAAAGTTGTATTCATTCTTCAATGTGATTTCACAGAAGGCCATCAATCCGTTAAAACTAGATAAGCTGGAGGAAGACGTGGTCCACACTCTATGTAGGCTTGAGATGTGTTACCCTCCATCTTTTTTTGATATTATGGTCCATCTCAATGTTCACAATGTGAAAGAGATACGGATTCTTGATCCCGTATTTCTACATCACATGTACCCTTTCGAGAGGTTCATGGGGGTTATAAAGAAATATGTTCGTAACCGACATCGGCCAGAAGGCTGCATTGCCGATGGTTGGGGAACCGAGGAGGTCATTGAGTTCTGCGTCGATTATATGGATCTCAAACCGATTGGTGTGCCTGTATCTCGGCATGAGGGGAGGCTACAGGGGAAAGGAATATTAGCCGAGAAATCACTCCGTACTAGCAATCTAGCTTCATTCACACAAGCACATTTCGCAGTTTTGGGACAATCAGTTGTGGTGGCCCCGTATGTCAACATGCATCAGAGCATGCTATCCAGAACAAATCCAGGGAAGTCAGAGGTTTGGATCGTGAGAGAGCATAGAGATAACTTCAGTGATTGGTTACGTAGACACATGATGCATATGGAGACAGAGTGCGCTCAGTTGAAAGTGTTGGCTCAGGGACCGTCAACTATGGTTCGGAGATTCCAAGGATACAACATAAATAGTTTTACATTTTATACAAAAGCACAAGACAAAAAGGGCACCAACCAAAACAGTGGTATTCGTATATATGCCTATGATAGCAATGAAAATAGACAAACCTACTACGGACTCATAGAAGAGATTTAGGAGCTTGACTATGGACCTTTGAAGGTCCCTCTCTTTCTGTGCCAATGGGTTAGACTTCTAGGGGGCGTGTACATCGACAAGTACGGTATCACTACCGTGGACCTCAAACTCGTCGGATATAGAGAAGAACCATTCGTATTTGCTAATTCTGTTACACAAATCTTCTTTGTTACTGACCTGGCTAACAAGGAGCGCCACGTGGCTATACAAGGCAAAAGAAGGATTGTAGGAGTTGAGAATGTTGTCGACGAGGAAAAGTACAACCAATTTGATGAGCTTTCTCCTTTCGGAGAGGACATTGACCTAAGTATCACAGAAGAGAGTGAGGAAGCTACATACTTACGTCGCGATCATAATGAAGGTCGAACCGTAGCTTAGTTGTACTAATGGAATATATGCTTTCTTCTATACGAACGTCATGTTTATTTTCTCATATGTAACAATTAATGTATTATATGGAGTAATGGAAATTAAGGTTATGATCAGAACTAGAATAATGGAAATTGAGGTTATGCAATGGTTGGTGTACTGCATTTGTGTGAATTTTTAAAGTATTATTTGATTTTTAAAATATTTAAACTATTAAAATCATGAGCATTATGGATTTTTAGAATTTTAGAACTTAGTTAAAATTAGGGGAAAATATTTATATAAAATAGTAGATGTCATGCAGTATGTGTCCAAAAATTTTCAGAAAATTTGGATATACTTTGATAGGATTTCAAAAATCCCAAATCACTCAGCCTTTAAAATGAAATAAATTGAAAGTTTCACTTAATTGACCGGAGACCAGCTTATCACTGCCGGTTTCCCCATAAAATCGGCAGTGATGTGGCTTATTACTACCGGTTGCTAATCTCAACCGGCAGTGATAAGTACTATCACTACCGAGTAGATATGCACCTGACAGTGATAATGTAGTGTTACTACCGGTTTCACTAAAATCAGGTAGTGATACTTATTATTACTGCTGGTTTTGATGTGAACCGGTAGTGATAAGGCCACTATCACTGCCGGCTCTCTTGATGGCCTAGCAGTGATAGTCATTATTACTGTCGGTTTGAGATTGGGCCAGTAGTGATAAGGATATCATTGTCGGTTCTTATGGGGAGCCGACAGTGATAGTTCACCTCTATATATTCCAAATGCCGTGTCCCCCGCCCTCCCCTTCTGTAACCTAGCGTCGTAGCCTCTCCGCCACCTTCTCGCGCACCTCCGACCACTACTAGCCCAAATCCAGAACCAGGAAGCCCGTAGAAGCACCGTGGGACCTCCCTCCACCCTTCCCCCGCATGAGCCCACCATTTCCCCTCGGATCCGAGCCGCCCCGAAGCTTCTTTCCCACCTCTGTCCACCGCAGTCTGCCCCGCCGTCAAGCTCCTATCTTCGGTCTTCCCCAACGACGACATGCCCCACGCCGATCACCAAGCCATTGAGGTGAAGCCCTAGGGCCCTTTCTCTCCCTTCCCTGTGCCCTCCTCCTCTCTCCCAAGGGCGCCAAAGACCCGCCGCCATTCGCACTCGCCGATGGGCTGACCGAGCCGAAGATTCACAAGTGCATGAAAAATTTTAATGCATAGTTTTTTCATTTTAATGCTTATGCTATAATCTGACATCTGATTTTTGTACTAAGCCTTTTCCTCTGATTTCAATTGTTGGACAATTTGGATGTAATGGACAGAATGTGGTATCCTATTGAGTAGTATGGCTTAATTTGGATATCAATTAAATGTGAAATGTTTTTGTTTCTACTGACATTGCGAATGTAGCTATATGTCTTTGTGTGTATGCAAAATGTGGTGTATGCAAAAAAAAATATGGTGTTAGAATTGATGTCTGTGTGTGTATGCAAAATGTTGAATGTGTGTGTGAGTACATATATTCTTATGTATGTGCTTGAATGTGTATCTGTGAGTATATATATATTCTTATGAGAATCCAGTCTTATACTGCTATGAAACCTTCAAGCAGAGGTGGTTTCAGATATCTGAACTACTCGCTAAGAATTATGAACTATACACCATATATTTGTGTAAATATCTTTTAATATTTGTTTCTCCTCCATGCAATGTTTATGTTTTGATGAAAAGTGTGCATATAGAATTCCATGCTATTTTAGTCCTTTGCACCTACTTCTAGATCTTTAAGGTACACAATCATAAAATGTAGATGAAATAAATAAATACCAATGGCAGTAAGTTATTAGCGAGTTATTGCATTTTGATTTTGTTGATTTATCTCTCATTGTTGATCCCTAAATCAGCGTGCACCAAATAAGCTCGTGGAATACATGTTAGTTGGTAGCACACATGGTTGCAAAGGGAATTACAGTTAAGGTGTATGTGTATAATGATAAAAAAAATATATATGTATACATGTTCTTTAAAGATGTGTATGTGTCTTTCAAATATGTGTATTAATTTTATTTTTTTTTAAATTGATAAGTTCGGCATCACGAGCTGATAGCGATGTTATGAAATGAATGTGTCTCCATGTGCATGTGTCCTTGAAAGACGTATGCGTATTAAGTTTATTTCTTTGATTTCATAAGTTTGGCATCACGAGCAAAAGATGTATGTGTCCTTGAAATTTTGTTGGTTTCATAATTATGTGCTCCACATTACAAAAATAATGATCAGTTATACTCCCTAAATAATTATGTAAATAAATAAAGATTTATTGCTAATGTTTTGTGCTCTACACTTGTGATGTACTCTGTCCATGAAAATTGTGATGCACTCTGTCCATGAAAATTGCTAATGCTTTTATGTATGAAGTAGCTTCTGAGTTGCCTAACATTAATTAATTGTGGTAAGAGTGGATAAATCCGTATTTTATGTATGATGTAAGGGATTTGTTGGTGTGATGTAGGATATAAAAATATGATTGCAATTGTTATGTATTTGTTGTTGAATTGACATCACAAAATCTCTGTACATTATTATTGAGGACTCCACAAATGAACCTCAAATTTGACTAATCCAAAACCTATGACCTTGAAATGCCATTCCCTTGCTTGATATGCAAAAATAATATCAGTTTGAACAATTTTGAGTTAAGTCCATATTAAGCCTTAATGATCATCTATATGAAAAAAATCTCGAATTAGTGCAAAATATCATGGGAATAACTTTAAAGCACTCTTAGAGATATCCTGTACTTATGCTTGAAAAATGGTTAGAATATTTTATACGGTTTAGCCGCAATCATAAAATGAAAACTGGACCTCAAATGTGCAAACAACATGGTCGTTTGAGCCTTTTCGGCAGCTCATAAAATATCGTGTATTAATACAAAATAATAAGGGAATAGCAAAAAAACATTATTTGATATATATACTACCATAATCTAGAAAAAGATCCTAATTAGAACTTGCTTTGCATCTAAATCCAATCACAACAAGAACCCTAAATGTTCACAAATTGCAAGGATTTGATATCACTTAAGCCTTTTTGGTGGCTCGTAAAACAACTTGTCTAAACATAAATTTTTAGGAAGTTGGTTCAGAAACACACTTTAGTATATGGACAACCAAATTATGTGTTCTAGAAAGACATGTGTGTATTAAGTTTATTTCTTTGATTTGATAAGTTTGGCATCACGAGCAAAAGAATAGTATAGCTAGCGACACGGCTATACTTAGGCTCATATGCTTTTACGTCTATGTTCATTCGTTATATCTATCTTCATTTCCTCGTTATGACTTTTGTTGTTAACATTGTATGTGTATATATTTTTCAATGATATATACATGTCTTTCAAATATGACTTTGTTAATTTCAAATTTTCGATAAACTTGCTACCAGGGACAAGTGCCGGAGGGAGTTGGGCCCTCAAATATGAACGAAGGAGGAATGGGTAGCTATAACCATAGCCCAACATCCTACCTGAAATTACAGATCCTAACATGGAGCAACCTGGCGCCACAGCCATGGACCAACCCAACATCACTGACGCAGACGAGGTAAAGTATTAGTACATTGTGGTTTCCAAAACATTGTAGGGCCAAATGACTAATAAGAAGATCAAATTGTAGGCTCAGATGTCTCATGAACGGAGGCAGCGCGCAAGTTGTGGTCTGAACAAGATGCCTAAGGGACTTTTTAACATAGTGGAGCTCTCGGCAGTCGGGGAACCTGCTATACCCGAGTCATCATTAGGGCCGTACAGGACAGCATGCGAGGTTCTTGCTAGGGATGATGTACCCATTAGCTACATATCATGGACTGGCCGCCGAGGTGACCCATTGGTGGTTCCCAATGACCTGAAGAACTCATTGTGGAACAAGCTAAAAGAAGTGTTCTAGTTCCCCCAAGGGACTGAGCTGGTTGCAAAGAGATGTGCACTATACATCATGTGTACAGCGTGGAAGAATTGGAAGATGACACTAAATAAGAACTATGTGAAGAAGAATGAAACGTCAAATTTTGACATGTACCCAAAGTCAAGAAAGTTTTGGGAGGACTTTGTGGCGTACAAGAGGTCTGAAGAAGCACAGATAGTAAGTCAAAGGAACAAGGCAAACGTAGATAAGAATATTTACCCTCACACACTAGGCACATGAGGGTACGTGAAGAAAATACCAGCATGGGATCAGTCAGAAGAAGAACTAACCCACAAGGGTGTCATTCCTATGACGGCCGCCTTGAGCGAACGATCGAAACACTGGTTGCTTGGAAGGGGTGCTTCTATCTCGGATGATGGCAGTTTAAGCTTCAGAAGCGATAGAGAGTAGGAAGTGTCACGCAGAATCATAGATGCTCAAGTGCATTCTTCCCAACGATCTTTCAGGCCACAAAGGGAGAATGACGAACTAATCACAGCCCTAGATAACAAGGAGCACCCAGGTCGCACCCGAAGAGTTAGTTTGGTGCCGTGGAAAGAAGCCTTCCCAGCTGACACATAGTTGTATAGGTGTCCAAAGAGATTAAGAGAAGATCAACTGGACCATCAAATAAATGATGATGTGGCAAGAGCGTTAGAGGAACATAGAGTGGAACTAGATAAGGCTACGGGCAAACAGTACAAAAAGCTCTCACCTCACGACCGCCACCCGGTGACAGCTCTGAGCTCATCAGTCCTGGTGCTCGTAAGAGCAGCTACACGTCCATAGGGATTCCTGAAGAGCATAGACTCCATTTTTCTGTGGATGACATCACAGAACCAACACCGTGCAAGCTACATTTGTCCACACATGGCATTACCATCAAGGTGGCTGACGGCAGGGCTTGGCCATGCCAGGAGTCGTAGGTTTTGCACTATCACACGATACCGCAGGGATTTGCCAGGGTCGAAATGGACAGTGTAATCCACCACCGTAAAATGGAGGTAGAGATCCCTGGCGAGGAAGAAAACAAAAACTAGGGAAAACGTGCATGGCTTCCTCATGTGGCGCAAGAGGTTGATTAAGTTTGGCTCGGACGATGAGGACGACGAAGATGATGATCAGCTGCACTCACCACACAGAGACCTCCTTGTCGCCACCACGCATAATAAGTCCAACTCCTCCGCCGAAACCAACCAGAAAAAGTCCAACTCCTCCGTCGGAACCAACCAAAAAAAGTCCGACTCCTCCATCGAAATCTAAAAAGAATCGAACACCAGCACCATCTCGGAAGTCGGCACCGCCCTCGAAGAAATCTCAATCATCTGTGAAGCCAGGACAATCCCAGAAGAAATTACCAACTGAGATAACTAAAGAAGAACGGAAAAAGCATGTATGTGCCAGCGTAACATCTCACTTTAAAAAGGTGCCACCATCTGAGAAGACTAAAATTGATGCTAACGCGCAAAAGTTTTTCTTAAGTATGGCAAAAGTGCAAAAGACGGGGCAGGCTTCTGAACCTTGCTAAATGTCGAACTACGAGCACATATCCAGAAAGCAATACTTAAAGGTGGCTAGTGCCGACGGTTGAGGTTGGATGCTCAAGCAGATGCTACCCAACAAGATGCTCATGAGCAAGGTCTAAGGTGGAAGTTCTTTATGGGGAAACCGCTAGTTGAACCAGCTCATTTCAACCACCTACCAATACAACTGTGGCACGTCCATCAGTGGTACATGCAGCAGTCCAACGATGGTATGGAGGCATTCACAGTCAGATACACGGAGCAAGAATTTCACAATAGGGATAACATCTTCTGGGTGGGTTTCGAGGATTGTATATGTTGTACCAGCAAGATGTCCTAGACGTGAATATACTGAGACTGTGGACTTTGTAAGTCTCTACGTATATTATTGTGCATTCTTGTACCGTTTAATTGCATGTCTAACTTCTTTCTTATGTAGAATAGAGATACAGACATGTAGAAGAAATTGCAATGACAATCTAGCATTCCTAGATCCGGGGCTTATCAACAAGAAGTTTGTGAAGGACAATCCACAGTATAATGAAGACTATTTATTTAATACTTTCTTGAAGCTGCAATACAAAACCTCCATACTTTTACCTTATAACTTTAAGTATGTATTTCCCTACTTCTAATATCGTTTTACTATTTTTGTGTAACACGTACGATGTGGTAGTAATTGACTACGTTGATATATATGTGCAAGTTTCACTAGGTCCTCGTCATCTAGCTAGAAGCTAGAAGGATTTTTGTCTTGGACTCGAGGAGAAAACCAACTAATCTATATTAAGACCTTTGGGACATGCTAAATAGGTAAACTCGATCGTTGCGTTATTGCTCTAGCAAAATTTAATTCTATTGCATTTAAGTTTAATTACGATTCAAAATCATTCACAAGGCATTCGCACGATATTGCAAGAAAAGTGTTCAGCATCGTCCCTACAGGAAACATTTTGAAATAATAACCAACTTTCCATGCATGAGGCAGGACCCGGGAAATAATTTATATGCATACTATGTATGTACAAATATACATTCAATTGTCACGGAGAGTATCGGCTATAATGAAGCCATGGTACATAATTACACATTGATGCCTACTTTTTTTCATTTAACATATCTTATCATTAATTAACTTTTTTTCTTCAATAACAGTGCTCCAAATTGAGAACCAATAAGTTATTACTGACAGAAATTATAGCAATTCAAGAACAGATCACCGGATTCATTCATGATGAGGTCATCAATCCAAACGGCGAGTTCCATGAGTAATCTCATCGCCCTCATTCCTTCGATCTAGACCCGTGACATGCCTACTTCGACTCTTTCTACTGTAGTCGGTGCAAAATCAAAGTGAATGAGATAAGATGTAGTCAAACTATATTTGTAAACAAATCATTGTAAAAACCAAATATTATGATGCTTTAATATATTTGAATTATGATTTTAACGATGCTTTATAATATATTGATATATTTGAATTATGATTTGACTATATATGGACACTGCATAAACAATTGTGTGTGTATATATATATATATTGCACAAAAAATATGCAATAAAAATATTTGGTGCACGGCTTGTCACTGCCAGTTCTTGGAGAAAACCGGCAGTGATATGCACATATCACTACCGGATTGTGGTATAACCCAGCAGTGATAGTTCGATATCACTGCCGGTTTTATATATAACCAGCAGTGATAATGCTCATCATTGCCGAATTTTGATTTGACTCGGCAGTGATAATTCGATATCACTGCCGGTTGTAGGTAGAACCGGCAGTGATAATCCTCATCACTGCCGGTTCATGAGCCGGAAGTGATAGATCCTAGTATCACTGCCGACCAATCACTACCGGCTCCGGTAACCGACAGTGATGTCATTATGGATCTAGCAGTGATGTACTGTTCTGTAGTAATGCATTACCTTCAACAAATGGCCGTCAGGACGAATCTGATAGAGTCGGTTAACATGATGATACCTTCAACAAATGTACCTTCAACAATCCGATAGAGTCGTCAGGACGAATCCCCACTCTAACGAAGCACAGCTTGCCGTCGGGTGTAACGCCCAGCAAATGGCAGTTCCCAGAAACGTTCGGAATGCAACACGATGGCATGAGCACTTCTTTGGGCTCCAATGTATCGATGCGCACAGCAAACGCCGTGGGTGTCATGGGCCAGTAGGCCACGCCGCCGACCACAACATTCTGGCATAGCTGGTGCAGTTTGTTGCCTTTCATCTTCGGACCAGACCTTCTAGCCTCCGTGCTCCCGCAGCCGGTGTTTGATTAGTACGAGCATAACACAGTAAATGTTCGGCGGTTGTAGACGATGAGCACGCGAAAGAAGGCGGACGACGACGGGCGTGGTTGGTCGAGATCGTCACCAGTGAGCAACACGCATGTGTAGAATCCTGGCAGGTCATCGCTGAGTAGTGGCCAGAGCATCATCAGATAAGAATGCATGAAGAAGACATACCCAAGATGGCTTTCAGGACTCATTTGGGCCATTATGAATATACCGTCATGCCATTTGGGTTATGCAATGCACCTCCCACATTTCAAGCCTCGATGAATCAAGTATTTGTCAACTTCATGAGGAAATTTATGCTAGTCCTTTTTGATGACATACTAGTCTATAGCAAAACCTTGGTTGATCATCTTGATCACTTGAGTGCAGTGTTGCAAGCTTTGAGAGATAATCAGTTAGTAGCCGAAAAAAGTAAGTGCACTTTTGCTGTGAATACAGTTTGAGTATTTAGGCCACATTATCAGTCCAGAGGGTGTCTCCACGGATCCTAAAAAGATTGCTGGCGTTGTCAATTGGCCAAAGCCTGATAATATCACCAAGTTGAGAGGGTTCTTGGGTTTGACGGGATATTATCGGAAATTTCTAAAGGGCTATAGTCAAATCTGTCGATCGTTGTTCGACATGTTAAAGAAAAATCAGTTTCAGTGGGGAAAAGATCAGGAGGCAGCTTTTGACAAATTGAAGCACAGCGTGATGACTTGTCTAATGTTAGCATTACCGAATTTCAATGAGCCCTTCAAACTGGAAACTGACGCTAGTGGCATGGGTCTGGGAGCTGTCTTGATGCAATCGGGAAGACCAATTGCTTATTTTAGTAAAGTGCTGGGGCCAAGAGCTGTAAGCAAGTCCATATATGATAAAGAAGCCATGGCTATTCTTGAATCTCTTAAAAATGGAGACACCATCTATTTGGCAACTCAGTTATTATCAAGACGGATCAAAAAAGTCTCAAGTACATCACCACTCAAAGGTTAGTTGAAGGCATCCAACACAAACTCATGCTGAAATTGTTAGAATTTGATTATCGCATTGAGTACAAGAAGGGCAAAAGAATCTAGTGGCAGATGCATTGTCTAGGAAAGATAACTGTTCTGGAAAAGGGGACATTTGTATGGCAATAACCTGTATACTTCCCGAGTGGATCGAATACGTAAAAAATAGCTATGTGGGGGATGACAAAGTAACCCAGATTCAGACGGAGTTGCAAGAGCAAACCCACCCTAACAGCAAGTACAAGATGGAAGCTGGTATTTTGAGGTATAAGGGCAGGTTATATGTGGGGGATCAGCAAGACATCCGAGCTCAGTTATTGCAAACATTTCATCAATCTGCCTTTGGAGGTCACTCGGGCATTAGAGCCACATATCACAGATTGAAGTGGGTTTTTTATTGGCTACATATGAAAAGGAATGTGGAGTTCTTTGTAAAGGAATGTCCAGTGTGTCAAATTACTAAATCTGAACACGTGCATACCCCTAGACTTCTGAATCCTTTGGAAGTGCCAGAGATGGCATGGACTCATATTTCTGTGGATTTCATTGAGGGTTTACCCAAATCAAGAGGGAAGGATGTCATCCTAGTAGTGGTGGATCGTTTCACAAAATATGCACATTTTATGGCATTAACACATCCATATACTATGCCTCAAGTAGTTCAAGTATTTATGGATAATGTGTTCAAACTTCAAGGGCTTCCCATTGCCATTGTGACTGACAGAGACAGGGTCTTTACCAGCAGATTATTAAAGAAATCTTTGATATTCTCAAGGTATCTTTGCGGTTCAGTACTTCATACCACCCCCAAACGAATGGGTAGACGGAGAGGGTAAACCAATGCTTAGAATCCTACTTAAGAAGTATGGTTTTCATGGAACCCAAGAAGTGGATGATGTGGTTAACCTTATCGGAATGTGGTATAACACTACATATCATACTTCCTTGAAAGTAACCCCATTTCAAGCCTTATATGGATATCACCCACTTCAGGTGGCTGAGCTGAGTATCCCGTGTAATGTGACTGAGGAAGCTCGGGTATCAGTGGAGGAAAGGGAGGAGATGTTGAAAAGATTGAGAGAGAACTTACTGGCAGCCCAACACAGAATCAAATGTTTTGCAGATAAAAGGAGAACAGAATGGAAATTCAAGGTGGGAGACCTGGTATATCTTAAAATGTAGCCATATAGGCAGAATGCATTTGGTCTTAGAGGTTCTCTTAAGCTTCGCTCAAAATTTTATGGGCCGTTCAGGATTATTCGCAAGATTGGAGAAGTGGCTTATGAACTCCAATTACCTCCAGAAGCTAATATCCATCCTGTTTTCCATGTCAGTCAGCTCAAGAAACACTTAGGTTCCCAAGCTATTCCTTTACCTGGTTTGCCTCTTGTGGATGCTAAAGGGCGGGTGAAAGTGGCTCCAGTGGCAGTATTGGATCGCAGAATTATTCCCAGGAAAGGAGTTGTTGTGGCTCAATGGCTAATCCAATCAATGAATCTTTCCAAGCGGGATGCTACCTGGGAAGATGTTTCCTTCATCCAGTCAACTTTTCCAGATTTCAAGCCTGAGGACTAGCGCTTTCTCGTCGGCGGGGTAATTGTCAGCGCCAAGCTTGTCTGAGGAAGAAGATGAACAGAGAAGTCCGCAAGGAAGCGTACCGGTTCGCAGGATTCACTAAAGTACTCATCTACGGTGGAAGCTTGCTAATGAAGTTTACTGTGAGATCCAACGGTGAAGGATAGCCATAACAAATGGAACTCTGTAGAGGGTCATTTTCGATTCTGTTCTTTTACTTTCACAGACTCTGTCAGTTAATTTTCGTTGTTACCGTTCCAAACAAACTGTAAAAACTTTGAGTATATCTCCTGGAAATGAGAAGGGGAAGTTGTTCTTTCCTACCAATACTAGTATCTTCTAGCGTAGAGCCTTAGCATTCCTTTTCATCTTTGCATTTCCAGAAAAGATCCCGTATGGTGTCGTAGTATTTTAGATTTACATCTTTGATTTCAGTCAGATCCTACTTCGGGTGACTTGGGATCCTGACAGATGTCCCCTGTCATGGGGTTGCAGACTGAAAGACCATGTGGAGGTCTATCCTTGTGTGTGATGAGTAATTGACAAGAGTTGAGGTTGGTTTGATATGAAATTGAGTTTGATTTGAATTGGATTTTCGGTATGAAGCAATTTGAGTGTTGGTTGCTTTTCCTAGTGCTACCCGCGTGGGGCGGTAGCATCGGACCATTGAGAGTAATTATGAATGATTAATGATTTTGGGATAATCATTGAATATATATGTGGGCATTGCTATGTGAAAGGTTTTTCCTTGTCTTTGATGGTTGCAGGCGGCGGTGCTAGGTCATGGTGAGGCGGAGGATGACCGGACTAGGCGAGGCGCCGGAGCTCCAGACGGTCGGGAGATCGCGGAAGATGACCGGAGACGGAGTCCGGCAAGCCAAGAAGATAAGGAAAGGAGATGATGCTAGCTAGATGTCGCGTGGATCAATGGGGCCGTCGGATTACGGTCTAGTTGATAGGTTAGCGGGTCTAGGTAGTGTGCTTTGAAAACCGTGCAAGAAAACCCAAGATGTGTGTGGGTTTTGGGTTAGCCCTTGCATGGCTGTGTGAGTGGGTCAATCCTAGCCCTTAGATGAGTGTCCTAGGGTTGAGGGACTCATCCAAGGGTGGTAGGTGGCCCAAGAGTAGTATAAATAGGGGTGGAGGGTGGCCTCCTCCTTGAAGGTTTGAGTTGCTCCTTTGAGCTTTGCCCACATGAAGTGAGGCTTTGTAAACCTTCCCACCAGAAATACAAAGAAATTTCTTTGCATCATTGTGAATTTAAATTCGTGATTTACATTATGTCTTTACTTTACATAATTTAAATTCAGCATTTACATTACGCATTTACTTTCCCGCAATCTATATTCATGCAATTTGGATTTGCCTCCCCTCCTTCTAAATGCTGATCTTGGATGTTTTGAGTGTGTTCATATGGTTTTACATCTCTTTTGCACTCTTTGATTGAGTAGAGATCATCTTTTCTTTCAAGTTCTAGTTCTGTCCAGAACTTGTTCTTCGCGCAGCAGTTAGTCTTTGATTTTTGGAAAAATCTAGAAAAATCCTTTTTGCGTGATTCTTGTTGGAGATTGTGCGGGACTCCTGTATCCATCTGCAGAAAAACTTTGGAGTTCACTGGTTTCACCGTTTGGGTGCTATGAAGTGAAAACCGAGCCCCAAATTTTCTGCCCGAAGTTTCTGACTGTCTGTGTTCATAGATTTATGATGATTTTTCTACTTTTCTTTTTGATCTGAATTTTGGTGGAGAGCTTCACGACTCATCTTCTCATAGGGAGAAAATTTCTCACAATTTTGTGAGCAGCAGAAACCCACCAACCTCCTGTTCAAATTAAAGACAGATTCTGGAAATATCTGCTTTTGCTTTTCTAAAAGAGACTTTTGTGTTTTGGCTTGATCTCTTTTAGAAAAGAAGTATTTGAATTGATTCCTCTTTCTTTTGGACACTTGACAACCAGGATTGTGATTGAAAAATCCCTCACATATTTTATGGATAATATCCATGTAAGCTAGGGATGCACATAGTTGTCTAGTCGTTCCGGTTTTTGCGGGTTTCACGATTTCCCTTGCGCGATCTTTTCTCGATTTTAGTTGGAGTATTTTGGGGGAAAATTTATTTGCGACCATTCAACCCCCCTCTGTTCGCCATCTCGATCCTTCATTTGGTATCAGAGCCGGTTTTGCTCTTTCATAGATCTTGACCGGTCTCTAGAGCCATGGCGATGCATAAGTATTCCACCAAGCCTCCATTTTTTTTGGTGTTGATTTTCCTTTTGGAAATCCGGATGGAGTCATACATCACCGCCGAGGGCTTCCCGATATGGCGTAGGTGAAGCTCCCGTATGAGGTTCTGCCGATGAGAACGCCACGGCGGCAATATGGTCGACGTTGAGGCAAATGCTAAGGCGAGAACATTCTCATCTGGGGGACTCGATCAAGTGAGTATGATCGATTTTCACCTTCGCCTCCGCCCACGAGATTTGGGTAACCTCGATGCTTACCATGAGGGCACTACTCAAATCAAGACCGTGAGGCAGATCGATTCAAGCGAGTACAACAAATTTGAACAACGCTACCGGTGAGAGTCTCGATGAGTGCTTTGGTCGGTTTACCAAGATTTTGAGCGACCTCCGAGCGATCGGTTGTATATACCTCGACTCGGACAATGCTCGGCATTTCTTGACCGCTTTTCGACCTTCGGGTTTGGGAGATGAAGGTGACCACCATCAAGGACACCAGCGATTTGTCGACTCGACTCTTGACGGGCTTTATTCCCGCCTCAAGACTCATGAGATTGATGTCGTCTCCTGAAGACGAAATCTCGATCGATGGCTTTGGTCACCGATCCCATTGGATCCTCTTCGGATTTTCTCTTGACTTTGCTTCGGTTTTCTCTCTCCGCTCTTTGCGGCGTAGCGATGAAATTCGAACAATTTCGAAAAATGAGCTTGCTCTTGTCGCTCAAAATTTTCCAATATTTACAAGAAAATGAGAGAGAGGAAGAGAGGTGGCATGATCACCGCTTGAGTGTGGTGGCCCCAACCACATTCGAGCTTAACTACCCTAAGCCGGAGAAGGGCAAGAACGACGTCAGCGGTTTGGGCAAGAACGACTACACCGACAAGAACCGCAACAAGAAGCCTCCAGTTCGTGAACCGGCGCGCGAGAAGAAGTACCGCAACTTCTCCAAAAACAAGAAGCTCTTCCACCGCGTCCTCGCCGCCCTTGACGACATCAACCTCTCCGACACGGAGACATGGAGCGACGAAGGCGAGGATGATCCGCAAGAGAAGAAAGGCGGCGACGACTTCTCCGGCATGTGCTTCATGGCAGGCGCCATTGAAGTGAGCGACTCCATTTGTCAAATGACACGGATGAGGTACCCACCTCTGACGAGTTAAATGATGCCTTCAGAAATTAGGCAAGTTTCATGCTAAGGCTAGGTCGAGGTGTTCTGAGTTAGAGAAGGAGGTAGATAGATTGTCTCGGGAGTTAGCTTCACTTAAATCATGTTCCTCCCGAGACTCTGATAGTTGTACTCTCTGTGATGCTTTGCTTGAGGAGTTGGAGAACCTAAGGACCCTGCATGATAGTGTGGTTTCTGATCTTGAGGCTCTTAGGTCGAAGGATGCTAGCACATGTTCTATTGATCCTATTCCTATTGATGCTAGTTTTCTTCATACTCACACAACTGCATCTTGTGAAAATTGCCCTAAGCTACTTGCTGAAATTGATGCCATGGGTTGTCACCTTAGGAAGCTTTCTGCTAGAAATGATGAACTTGAATTGCATGCTTCTAAGGACCCAACAAATTCATGTGAGGGTCAGTAAGCAACTAAAATTGATAATGAAGCTTTGAATGCCAAGTGTGCGAACTTGCTAAGGACTTACTAGTTAAGTCGATAATGATTGCTTTCGTGTATTGGGGTTAAGGATGACGTGGATAAGGTCCACGCAGAGCTTAGGAAGAAGATAAAGGCCGAGTTGGTAGAATTAGAAATGCTTCTTGTGCTTCTGTGAGTCTCTCAAATTTGAGGCAGCCGTGTATAGGGAACAATATGCACGCGTTGTTCAATCCTCTTCTTCGGCTCTTCTTCTACTCCTTCCCTTGCTCTTCTTGTGCCTCTCTCTTAGGAGTGTGAGTATCTCATGAGCACTCTTGAGAAATTTGTTGGAGGCAAGAAGAAGCTCAATCTCATTCTAGACCACCCAAGGTTAGCAGATTCAATCAAGGTCTAGGATTTGATTACTTGGAGCACGCACGGCGCATCCGCCTTCAGCTTGTCGTGCTTCCAAGAGTGGTGAGATTGTGGTTGCTCCCACGGTGAGCACCACCGTGTTTAGGTCTCTTTGGTGTGGTCCATGGGACTTGATCGAGAGGATGCTTCTCTGTTATACGCCTCTAACAAGGCAAAGTACACATGCACCTTCTGTAAGAAGGATGGTCACCTAGTAGATTTCTGTTTTAAACGCGCCAAGATCACCAGCGTGGCGTGTTGCTGCACTTAGGGGTATTCGTGGTCATCCCGGACTCGAGTGCTCCTAAGGCACGACCGCTTCTAAACGAGTTAGAGAGTCGCTTTGTTTTTGGGCAAGATCCAGACTCGGTTTTCATCTTTGTTGATCGAGTTTTAGTTCGGAGTTGCTCGTGGTCGATCTTTCCGCCGTCCTCTTGATATTCCTCGTTTTTCCCATCGAGGTAGATATCGTGGCGTGAGGTGTTTTCGGTAGGAGATTTAGGCACCTCATTGGGATGGTCCGGCCTTTGCACCACGGCGGGCCAAACCAAAGGATGACTCCTAGATCTTCCACTCTGACTGCTGCTTCTTCCGATCTTGTTAGAGTTGGCGTCGAGAGAGACACTAGAGTCGATCTTCTTCTTTTGTGGTCGGTACTTTGAGGCGTCGTGTAATTCAAGATTGGGTTCCCAAGTCTTTACTTTATCCCATCTTGAGTCTTCTCTTCGACTTGATCGGGTTAAATCGGATGGGGAAGGAGATGTTTGGATTGTTGACTCGGTTGTTCTCGCCATATGACCGGAGATTCTCGTTGGTTCTCTTCCTAGTCCGAGCCCCGGTGATGAGTTGATCACCTTTGGGGATGCGTCTTCGAGTAGGGTCATTGCAAAAGGTACCATCTGCATTAATGAAAGTTTTATTCTTAAAGATGTTGCCTTAGTAAGTAAACCGCAATATAATCGCTTTACGTTTCACGACTTATCGATGACTCTTTCGAGGTAAGCTTCAAGAGTAATGCTTGTAGAATCCTCGATTCATCGGGAGAGTTAGTTTTGGATTTCTAGATTTGGGAGAGTCTTTCGTGCTGATTTTTCTGCTTTCTTGGAGACTCTCTTGGTGTTTGATTGCTTCGAGTCCCGTGATCTCTCCTTCGGCATAGGAGACTTGGTCACATTGGTTTTGATCATTTGACGAGTTAGCGGCCGCGATCTTATTCGTGGTTTGCCCAAACTCAAGATGGTCAAAGACTTAGTTTGCTCTCCTGCCGACATGGCAAGATGGTTCTTGCTTCTCATCCTCCGATCCACCGTAGTGATGGTGATGCACCAGACGCTTTTACACATGGACCTTTGTTGGTCGGCTAGAGTGCAATCAGCAGGAGGGAAGTGGTATGTCCTTGTCATTGTTGATGATTTTTCGAGGTATTCTTGGGTATTTTCATGGCCTCGAAGGATGAGACTTTTCTCACTTGAGGATTTGTTAGTAGGTTGTCTATTGAGCTCCCGGTGCATTACGAGCTATCTGCAGATGATAATGGCACAGAGTTCAAGAACTCCTACTTTGAGAGTTTCTGTGGAGTCTGGGTTAGAGCATCGGTTCTCCTCTCCATACGTCCCTCAACAAAATGGCGTAGTGGAAAGGAAGAATAGGACCTTGGTTGAGATGGCGGAGACGATGCTAGATGAGTCTGAGACTCCTAGGAAGTTTTGAAATGAGGCTATAGCTCTTGCTTGTCATGTTTCCAATCGCGTTTTCTTGAGAGCACATTTGCATCGCACTTCTTATGAGTTGAGGTATGGGCGAAAGCCCGTGTTTTTCATTTTCGCGTTTTGGTTGCAAGTGTTTCATCTTGAAGTCCGTAACCTAGATAAGTTTGAGTCTCGTTCTTTTGATGGTATTTTTCGGGTTACTCGACTTCTTCTCGTAGCTATAGGGTCCAGGTTGTGATGCGAATAGGATCATAGAGACTGTGACGTGACCTTTGATGAGGCTAGCCGGTGCTAGACACGATATTTCGAGCTCTTCTTATCCCTCCGAGACCATCTTTGTAGAGGATGAGGATGATGGAGATGATGGTGTTCCACGATCCAGCCTTCCTCTTCACCGAGGTGCCTCCTGTTTCCATTTCGCACCTCAGAAGATCGGCCTTTGCCTTGAGACTCTCCTTCAAATGAGTGGCTCTGTTCCTACCTCTTCTCCTCAAGAGGTAGAGGCTACTCGCTACGGTCCTCCTCGCCACATTCAACGTTCTCATCCACCGAGCGGATCATTGGTGATCTGTTTGAGCGAGTGACACGCTCAAAATCAGCTTATCTTCTTCTGCCTTCACTCTGCCTTTGTTGCCTCTTTTGAGCCAAAGGATGTTACTCATGCATTATCCGATGAATCATGGATTAATGCTATGCATGAGGAACTGGAAAACTTTGAGAGGAACAAAGTTTGGCAGCTTGTAGAGCCCCCATCTGGTCATAATGTCATTGGGACCAAGTGGGTGTTCAAAAACAAGCAGAGTGAGGAAGGGGTTGTCGTTCGCAACAAGGCTAGGCTAGTTGCACAGGGCTTCACTCAGGTTGAGTTCTTGACTTTGAGGAGACTTTTGCCCCTGTAGCTAGACTAGAGGCGATTAGAATCCTGCTTGCATTCTCTGCATCCCAAGGCTTCAAGCTCTATCAAATGGATGTCAAGAGTGCATTCCTCAATGGCTTCATTGATGAAGAGGTGTATGTCAAGCAACCTCCAGGATTTGAGAACCCCAAATACCCGAACCATGTCTACAAGCTTTCCAAAGCCTTGTATGGACTTAAGCAGCCCCTAGAGCTTGGTATGAGAGGCTTAAGTCCTATCTTCTCACCATGGTTTCAAAATGGGTATAGTAGACAAAACTCTATTCATCGACACGTGATTCTCATTTCCTTCTCGTCCGGATTATGTGGACGATATTATCTTTAGGTGGTTCATCTCGGTCTCTTGTGTCTCATTTTTCCGAGGTGATGAGCACAAATTTGAGATGAATATGATGGGTGAGTTGAGCTACTTCCTCGGCTTCCAAATCAAGCGGACTCGGGAGGGTACTATCCCGCACCAAGGTAAGTACACTCGGGACCTCTGAGCGGTTTGATATGTCCGATGGGAAGCCCGTGATGACTCCTATGGCCACCATCGCTGTCCTCGAGCCCGATGAGGATGGTGAGCTGTTGATCAAAAGGAGTTCGGAGCATGATTGGCTCTCTCTTGTATCTTCTTGCCTCATGGCCGACATACACTTTGTTTGTGTGTATGTGCGCTCGCTTCGAGCTTCTCCTCGCGTCTCTCATCGCCAGCGGTGAAGCGCATCTTCAGTACCTTCGAGCTACCATTGATTATGGTATCTGGTACTCTTCTTCCTTTTGTCTATCCCTTAGAGCCTTTTTCGATCTTGACTTTCTTTGGTCAGAGGATAGATAGGAAGAGCACTTCTGGCACTTGCCAATTCATTGGCACTTCTCTTGTTTCTTGGTCTTCTAAGAAGCAGTCCGGAGTTGCACAGTCCACCGCTGAGGCCGAGTATGTTGTTTGCAGCCGATTCTTTGAGCAGTGCTCTGGATGAGATCGACCTTGCGGGACTTTGGGTTAGAGATAGAGAGTGTTCCACTTTTCTGTGATAACACTTCTTCTATTTGCATTGCCAAGAACCCAAGCAAAGACTCCGGACCAAGCACATTGATATTAGATATCACTTCCTTAGAGACCATGTGGAGAAAGGAGACATAGTGCTTGGGCCAGGAGAGTGACCACCGGTGGGCGATATCTTTACCAAGCCTTTGGATAGCTCTAGGTTTGTTGCCTTGAGGAGTGAGCTTGGAGTTGTGTGCCCTTACGGCTTATTGTGAGGGGGAGCTGGTTTGTACTTTATGTATTATATGTATATATTTTCTTCCAGTTTTTTCCCTTCTTTTGTCTTGTTCTGGGTGCTATGGGTTTTATTTTCTAGAGTTCTGAGTTCACTTCACCTAGACTTCTCATCTTCTTTTCTCGGTTGAGCTCTCATCTTATGCTTTAGGATGCTATTCTCTTCTTCTTCTCGGTTGAGCTCACTCACGCCTTGTAGGTCTAGCAGTGTTGGGCCCCTGGTAGAGCAGTGTCATGTTTTGCTCTGGGCCGAGTTTGAGAGCTAGCTTTCCTTTGTCGATCATTGGGGAAGATGAGAGCGAGTTTGAGCTATAGTGTTCTCTACCATCTTTTCTATGCTCTATAGCTACCCGATTCATGATTTCTTGATTTCTTCCTCCATTCTCGTGTTTCGGCTTTAATTGAGTTCTTTTCGACCGTTCTTGAGCTTAATCTTGCTAATAACTCAATTTGAACCAGATTTGTGCTTAAAATGGAATCACATGTTGAGGGGGAGTTTAAGAATCTGTCTCATGCATTGCATATAGACTTGATTTTTCATTTTATGAGCTTTGTCTATTATGCAAATGATCCATGTTTCATTTTATACACCATGCTATATTATGAAGAAAATTACTTGCTTAGATATGTCCAAGTTCATTTATCTTGCTAAGCTTACAAAAATTGAAAAATGAGCGTTAAAACAAAAACTTGATAAAACATGTTGCGTTTACTTGCTAAGTTTCTTCTCTAGTTGTATTTGCCATGATTTGTGAAATTCTGGAATTCTCTAGAGTCCCTATAGCAACTTGGATGAATCTTGTTTGATCCATACTTGAGTCCTTCACTAGCTTAACAATGAAAATACTAAAATGAAAAGTGAAGCAAAATTGACTCTTTTTGTGCGCATCAGACTCAACACCTCACATTCACAAGACGGCTTCTCATTGCACTTGAGATGAACTTGGAATGGGTTGTGTATGACCAAGATCATTCTCTTAAGAGTCCCTCTTGAGATGATCGATTATGGCTTGAGTCAATTGCTTTAAACAATGCAAAAAAACATACGTGGGTAAAGAATGCAAATAATGTCAAACATTTGCACCCCGCTATGTCTTTCAAAAGATTCAAAGAAAAATTTGCATACAAGAAACAAAAAAAAAGCTCGAAGGACCTTGTGTGCACTTCTAGATTCTCCAAAGTGTTGAGTAGGTTGAACTCTAGGTTTTCCATTTGATCCTCTGAATGGCTTTGCTTCTAAGTTTTGAAACTCATGACAAGTTTTGCTCATGTTTGATCTTGCTAAAAATGACATGGTTTTAATTAAATCTTGCTAGCAAACTGTTTTATTTGCACTTGGACATGCCTTAGCTTTGTCTATTTTTGCCATAACGTAGCTTGGTGTCATAACTTGTCTTGTTGATCACATGGATAATCTTCAAAGCTCCCTTAGACTGCATTACTTGCATAAAAACAACAAAAAAAAGGGGGAGAAAAGAAAATGTCTTCTTGATGCCTATATTGCCAAAAGGGGGAGAACATGTAGAAAAGGCATCTTCAAAGGAAAAATTCTAATCCACATTGGTTCTTATGATCTTTGTGACAATTGTAAACCTTGATGATCATAAGCATATTCGAGTGTTCATTGTGAGTTTTATTGGATATTTTAGAGCTTTTGTGGAAAACTTGCTCTTTCTTTTATATTGCTCTAAAAATCTTTCTAGCCAACTTGATCATGATATTATTTCTTTCTCTCTGGACCGAGTTTGGCTTTGCATTCAAATTGCTCTCTTCTTCTCCTTCAAACTCAAATTTATGCCTTTTCATGTGTTTGTCAATATACTCATCAAGGGGGAGATTGAAAGACCATGTGGAGGTCTATCCTTGTGTGTGATGAGTAATTGACAAGAGTTGAGGTTGGTTTGATATGAAATTGAGTTTGATTTGAATTGGATTTTCGGTATGAAGCAATTTGAGTGTTGGTTGCTTTTCCTAGTGCTACCCGCGTGGGGCGGTAGCATCGGACCATTGAGAGTAATTATGAATGATTAATGATTTTGGGATAATCATTGAATATATATGTGGGCATTGCTATGTGAAAGGTTTTCCTTGTCTTTGATGGTTGCGAGGCGGCGGTGCTAGGTCATGGTGAGGCGGAGGATGGCCGGGACTAGGTGAGGCGTCGCCTGAGGTCGAGACGGTCGGGAGATCGCGGAAGATGACCGGAGACGGAGTCCGGGCAAGCCAAGAAGATAAGGAAAGGAGATGATGCTAGCTAGATGCCGCGTGGATCAATGGGGGCCGTCGGATTACGGTCTAGTTGATAGGTTAGCGGGTCTAGGTAGTGTGCTTTGAAAACCGTGCAAGAAAACCCAGTATGTGTGTGGGTTTTGGGTTAGCCCTTGCATGGCTGTGTGAGTGGGTCAATCCTAGCCCTTAGATGAGTGTCCTAGGGTTGAGGGACTCATCCAAGGGTGGTAGGTGGCCCAAGAGTAGTATAAATAGGGGTGGAGGGGTGGCCTCCTCCCCTTGAAGGTTTGAGTTGCTCCTTTGAGCTTTGCCCACATGAAGTGAGGCTTTGTAAACCTTCCCACCAGAAATACAAAGAAATTTCTTTGCATCATTGTGAATTTAAATTCGCATTTACATTATGTCTTTACTTTCATAATTTAAATTCAGCATTTACATTACGCATTTACTTTCCGCAATCTATATTCATGCAATTTGGATTTGCCTCCTCCTTCTAAATGCTGATCTTGGATGTTTTGAGTGTGTTCATATGGTTTTACATCTCTTTTGCACTCTTTGATTGAGTAGAGATCATCTTTTCTTTCAAGTTCTAGTTCTGTCCAGAACTTGTTCTTCGCGCAGCAGTTAGTCTTTGATTTTTGGAAAAATCTAGAAAAATCCTTTTTGCGTGATTCTTGTTGAAGATTGTGCGGGACTCCTGTATCCATCTGCAGAAAAACTTTGGAGTTCACTGGTTTCACCGTTTGGGTGCTATGAAGTGAAAACCGAGCCCTAAATTTTCTGCCCGAAGTTTCTGACTGTCTGTGTTCATAGATTTATGATGATTTTTCTACTTTGCTTTTTGATCTGAATTTTTGTGGAGAGCTTCACGACTCATCTTGTCATAGGGAGAAAATTTCTCACAATTTTGTGAGCAGCAGAAACCCACCAACCTCCTGTTCAAATTAAAGACAGATTCTGGAAATATCTGCTTTTGCTTTTCTAAAAGAGACTTTTGTGTTTTGGCTTGATCTCTTTTAGAAAAGAAGTATTTGAATTGATTCCTCTTTATTTTGGACACTTGACAACCAGGATTGTGATTGAAAAATCCCTCACATATTTTATGGATAATATCCATGTAAGCTAGGGATGCACATAGTTGTCTAGTCGTTCGGTTTTTATGGTTTCACGATTTCCCTTGCGCGATCTTTTCTCGGTTTTAGTTGGAGTATTTTGGGGGAAAATTTATTTGCGACCATTCACCCCCCCTCTGTTCGCCATCTCGATCCTTCACAGACGCAGACCTTGAGACCGAGCGGGATTACTCAAAGAGCGGGCCACCGTCCCAAGGCACAGCCTCCACCAGCGCGCTTAAGGAGGGGCTGTGGAAGCCGAGGAGGCGAGTTCCAGAGGCCGTCGGGACGAAGCAAGGCTTCGCCAGGGCCGCAGCGTGCTTCCGCTTGCGCGCCTCCTAGTGGAAGAAGCCGAGGGCTAAGCGCGGCATAGCCGGCAGGACGTGGTAGAGGACGCCGGCCTCCTTGCCAATGACATGGCCCCATCGCCGGCATGTGGCGGCGCAACGGACTACGTCAACTGCATCCAAGAGCTGGATGAAGACGGCCACGAGCGTGTCGTCCGGGACAGACGTGCCATTGCTGTAGAGGTCGCCTCCGTCCGTCGGGCCTCGCCGCTGGAGCCAGCCTTTGCTACATGGCGCCGAACAGTGGACACCCAAGGCTTGGCGCTGCGGCGGCTGCATTCAGATCGTTGGTCGGGACTCGGAGAGGAGCGCTGGATGGATGGATTGGTTGAACGTTAGGCGGATCAATCGATGAGTTCAGTTAGGAACGGCATCTCCTGGGGGGCGTAACCTCCGGAATGTATAGCCCCCGTGCTTCCCGTTCCCAATCCGGAGAAGGATTATTCCGAGTCTGAGTTTCGCATGCACCGACTTGTCCCATTCCCAATCCCTGCCGTCCATATCTCAATCATCCAAGTCCAACAGTTCAGATTGCATTGGCTACTTGAATCATCACGTAGAAACAATCAGAGTCTGGACGTTTCAAATCTGAATTGCCTAGAGTCATAGTTGATAGCCTCTCAGCAATTGTCCAAAATCACACTCCCTCCTAAAAAGTAAGGGAGAGAAGCGTTCAAATTGTGTCCTCCAATATTAGGGATCAAGAGCCCTCCCCCCTCCCTCTCCCCTATAATCGTGCCCTCCCCCTCCCTTATAATCGTGATTAATTAATGTGATCACACATATTCCAAACAAAAACGCGGCAGGTCATTCCCTATAATTGTGATTAATTAATGCATGTCTGTTGCCGATTAATAGAGACATAGTATTAAATAGGAGCATTAGAGTCTTTTGGTAGAAACCATAATCTGTCTTAGAATTTCTTATGTCCCTTACTTTCCAGGACGGAGGGAGTAGTTGATAGCCTCTCATCAATATTCCATGCTATTAAGGATTCACGAAGTTCATCAAAAATAACTTCTACAGTGTGTGGAGCTGGCACATAAATGAATCTACAAACAAATTTATATAACCAAATCAATAATAAATTCAGATTTGAAAGTTTAGATGAAATGGGATGTAAAAGCCATGTAGTAACAAATTAGCTCATGACAACACTTCTAAGCTTCCATGAATCATCGATAAAATAGGCTGTAATAGCCATATTGTAATATTGCGAAGTCTCGCTCCAAACTCTGGGCCTTCCGCCGGGAGTGTTTTGGCCGTCTGGCAGGTATTATCAGAGGTGGTTGGTCTATCTGGGGGGATTAGGGCTAAAGGATTTGGGTTTGGGAGGGGTCTTTTCGGAAATTTCCCCTCCACCTACTCCTCCACCTAATCTCTCTCTTTCTCTTTACTTGTGTGGCTGGCATTTCATCTCCCTTGGCAAGATATTTTTTCCCCAAATTTTCCAAATTGCGCCACTTTCTTGATTCGGCCTCCAATACCGCCCAATCCTGCCGACTCCCCTTCTCTGGTTGCCGATTCCTTGGGCCAGCACCTCCAACTCTAGTCCCAGTCGGTGCCTGCTTCAGCCCAGCCCCACCAGGCGTCGCCTGCTTCCTCTGGCGTGCCTGGCCTCCCCTGCGTCGCCCCTTGGCCCTCAGCGCCGTGCCTCCTCCAGCACCTGAGCGGCAGGGCAGCAGCGGGGTAGTAGCGGCGACAGCAGCAGCAGGTGGAGCACCAACAGCCGGCCACCGCCTCCCTGTCCTCCTCCTGGTGTCGCCTGGTCGACTCCTTCCGCCTCCTCTCCGACCATCGCCAATGAGGCAAGAGGCAAGAGCTCTGTGGCAGAGCAAAGCATCGATGGCAGTGGCGCCTCCTCCAGCCTCTCCCTCACCTCCCTCCCTCCTCTCCCTTTGTGTGGTAAGTGGAGGTGAAGTCCTAGTTGTGGATGAATGAGTGTAGCCTAGGTGTTTGATGAAATGCATGCTTAGAGTATAGAGGTTTCTTTGTGCCTGCCATGTGTTCGATGTAATGCCGAGAAGATTTATGATGTGGTATCATAGTGATTTCGGTGTGTCAGGTTGAGGCATGGGAGGGAAAGGCAAGAATCGATGCATTTCTAAACTGTGTGCATACCTATATATATCCATGCCTGCTAGTTCTATTCTTCTGTTGTGAGCATGAGTGAAAATTATGAGGTTTGATTTAAGGGTAGGGCTGGATGCTCAGGTGGGCATTGCGATGGCTTGTAATTAATAGAATTGTTTTCATTGTTTTAATTAAATGTTCAGCTACTCAGTTTTATGGTGTTCTTTAGTGCTTCATTTCTTGGCTCAAGAAACTCATATTGGATTATGCCGACGTGTTGGGATCTTGAGCATAAACTTTAATTTAATTTTGAATTTGGTGTGCATGCAGTTATATGTATATATATTGTATATACAAATACACTTCATTGACCTGAAGAATATGAATCTGCGGATTTGGATGTTCTTATTCCAAGCAGAGAATGTATTAATTGATGGTGTCTCACGCATAGCTTTTATAATATGTGTCTTAACCTGCTAGGAGTCGTGGAGTGTCCTTATGGAATTTATGTGTGTATAGTGTCTCACAAGGAGATTCATTTCGGCAGCATTTTAGTTTTCATGGCTTTTATTCATAAATGTTAGAATTTTGTTTAGCCAATTATTCGTGGAATTTTGCTTGCTCCGCTTCCCTGCATGGGTTTGGAGTTGAATCACTATACCTATGTTATGCAAAAGAGTTGACCTCTTTTGTCGTTTGTGTCAAGTGTGCATAAAGTTAAGTTGGATGATTAATGCTATTTTGCAGGGGAGGTTCTATCGGGTGTGGCCTCAATCGTATGCCACTCCATTCTCCGTCGGTAAAGGCAAGTGCATTTCCTAAATCGTGGCTAGGATGATTAACTGATTGTTTGCTTTTAGCATAAGAAACTGCCGATGAATACGTAAGAGGTAAGTTTTGCTTGGCTAAAACTAGAAAATGGTTCCTTGTATGAAAAAGCTTATAATGATTAAATGGTTAAGGGAATGGCTGCAAGTACATCGAGCTGTGTGCCTAATTGAGTTGTTCATTTCTATTTATCTGTTCAGGGCTAATGTCTATTGAGTGTGGCAAGTGCATTTCCTAAATCGTGGCTAGGATGATTAACTGATTGTTTGCTTTTAGCATAAGAAACTGCCGATGAATACGCAAGAGGTAAGTTTTGCTTGGCTAAAACTAGAAAATGGTTCCTTGTATGAAAAAGCTTATAATGATTAAATGGTTAAGGGAATGGCTGCAAGTACATCGAGCTGTGTGCCTAATTGAGTTGTTCATTTCTATTTATCTGTTCAGGGCTAATGTCTATTGAGTGTGGCAAGTGCATCAATTGATTGAATTTTATGAATTTTAGATTGCATGTCTTGTTTGATTTGATAGGAGAGCCGCTAATGCTTGTTGTGGTAATATTGACAACACTAGTATGGATGAAACTTGCATGTGCATCCTTGCTTGTTTGCTATGTGTGCTACATTGAAGAATTATGTGCCTTGTCTATGTGACTTGTTGTGCTAACTTGTGTTCCGTGTTGGTGCTTACTAGTTGGATTAGGATATTATTGATATTAAAGCCATGAGTTTTGATTCAAGAATAATGGTTCAATTTGTAGTCATGATAAAAGATTATGGTTTTTGTATGAAGTATTGATGATAAATGAATGTGAGGACGGAGTATGGAATTTGATTGCGAAAATGGTTTGATTTATAATCAAGATAGATGGAATTAGTAATTACTTGAGTATTGGTGATGTGAGTATGGTTATAAGTGTTGAGAACGTGATTTTGAGTGTTGCGAATGCGATTATGAGTGTTGAGGATGTGAATGGTAATTTATGGATGTGAGGAGTGGCTGATATTTATGTATTTGGCTATGGCTATGCAAATGTGAGGAAAGAATGTAGTTTGCAAATTAGTTGTATCAATTGCATTTGTGCATTCATGATGGAAGGCGACCCATGCCGATCGTGGCCTCTGTGCTCACCAGTAGTGAGTCTGAAAGTCCTACCTCGTAGTCCGTATACTTGGGTGTATGGGAGCGAGTCAAGAAGAGTAGGCACCCTCCACCACGGGGTGGAAGGGGAATCGAGGTGCACACCGACGGGTGTGCACTCGGCCATACCCCAGTATGTGCTAAAAGAGGAGATGAGCATGCATGATGCATCATATGCATGGAAATTGTGCAATTTGCATTGCATTATCAATGATGGATCATGTTTTATGAGTTGATTATGATGTATGGATATGAGACTCTTCTTTTGTGTGGCATATTTGCATCTGCGTTGCATTATACGATGATTTTGAGTTAAATGGAAAGGTGTCGAGTCGGATCAAGTCGTGGCCTCATCCAAAAAGATTAAAAAGATATGTGTCGGAGTTTAGAAATGAATTGAAACAGGTGAGCATGCATAATGCATTACATGATTGTAGAAATGTGATGGATTATTCAGATTCTGTATTCTCATGTCTGTGTGATGGATTATGCAAATTCTGTATTTTTATGTCTGTGTATGGATTGTGCATATTCTGTATTTTCATGACTGGTTGCAAGATATGATTTATGTTTTCAGGTTATATGTTATGCTTCATTGTCGTGGAGTTGTGAACTCCATCAAAGACGAGCACGGGGTTGGTTTTGGAGTATTAGTTGTGATACTTCTATTTTAACTGCTTGCTGTACTTATTTAAGAATGGTTGTTATGCGTTTAAGTAGGAAATGTGATTGATTATGCATTTATTCGTTGATGTACTTCGCTGAGTCATCGACTCATGCTTGTTGTTTGTGCTGTTGCAGGTACACTGAAACCGGCATGCATGGATGGGAGTAGTAGCACGTGCACGACTTCGGTCACCACCATCTCATTTAATTAATTCATAAAGTTCGGATGTAGTTAAGTCAATTGTAATGTGTTGTTCGTGGTGGTGTAATTTTTCTAATTGCCGGTTGGATGTGTGATTGATTATCTAAGGATCTGCTAGAATATTTCCTCCTGGTTATGTGTGTTTGCCATATTAACTGCAACTGTTTATTTGTCTGTTGAGTGGATGTCCTCCTTTCTAGGGAGGTCATGCCGAAATTTTGTAAATTTCCGTGGCTTAGTTTTAAGCCGGTTTTAGAGTTTAGTTTTTACTTGATTGCAGTTAGGTTCATATAAGTGTTAGGTTTTTATGCCTTCTTCGGTAATTCTCAGTTCAATTGATCTTGTTGTGGAGAATTATTGTGTGTTGGCAACCCTTCGGATATGTGTGGGTCCGAGGGGTGTCGCTAGTAATTCAGGGTTTTTGGGTAGCATCCGTGGCGCGTTGGCGTCGGGGTGTTACACATATAGCCTTTCTTTTGGTTGTCAGAAGTCCACATGTCTGTAGTGATTGCAACTCTAGACCTATTGGATGCCATGTAGTTAATAGCAATCTTCTTTTCTTCCTCGTATTGCTTCAAGATGTCCTTCCTAACAATTAAAAAATCAAAATATGTTAGACAATTAGAAAGCAAATTCAAATCATACAACTCATAAGTTTGCCACATTCCATACCTAATAGTATTCCTTGTCACTATTTTGAATTGGGGCTGAAGTGCACTAATAAATCGCCAAAAGCCAACATGATCAACCATACGTAAGGGGTACTCATGTAGCACCATCATGGCTGCAAGTTCTCTCCTAGCAATTTCTTGATCAAATGTGTAGTTCTCCACCGACACTTTCCCTTTATCTCTAGAATTCAACCTCAAGATGGTTGTAGCATTGTCTTGCCCTGCTTCTCTGCTGCTACCAGTTTGTTTTTTCGATATGGACATGCCTTCAAATGGTCATGAAGATGCTTTGTTCCATTTCAAGTTTCTCCTCCAAGCTTCTTGAAACAATAAATGCATTTGGTCTTGATTTTTCCCATGACTTTTAACTCTCTTGAATTCCTTCCACACAACAGTGGTTATTTTTCTCTTACTACCAATAGTTCCATCTTCATCTTCATCACTTCTTATTTCAATCTCCTCTTCTCCTCCCACTACCTCCGAGTCGTTAACTGACTCAGGTAACGATAGAAGTGAGCTTGGTTGACGCTAGTTGCCACTCCCAATCCCACTGCCACTAGCTGGGGTAGACATGTTCTAAACTGCCATTCAAAGAAATTCAAATGATATGCTTATTAGTTATTATTGACAGATAGAGGTACATGAAACCACTACACAAAGAAAATCACCACTGGGCCATAGTCAGCTTTCAATCCTTTTTATTGCTCAGAAAAAACCATCAGACTTTCAGCAAATTAAACCATATACAAGAAAGGAAGATTCACGTAAAGAAATAGTTGGCTTTCTTTTATTTTCCACAAACAGAAACTAATTCTCTAGTGCATATAATACTCTAAATTTCTCCTTGCCTGTGCTCCAATAGATTAAACTTCTTGCGACCTTGACAACTGCAAAATCTGCTTTGCTGTTTCTATAGCATGCCATCCAATCACACAACAAAACATGACCTAAGAAAGCTTAACTATTGCACAACCACACAGTTTTTGAGAACCAACAATTTACAGACGTGTAATTGGGTAGACGTGTATTTAGTATGCTGACAGGTTTTGACATTAGTCTTAGATGAAACTACGACCTTTCATTACAAGTTAAATGATGATGTAAATCTAGATGGCAAAAACTCGTAGGTCTAAATGAGCTCCATCTGACAGTTCCTTCGATGATTATACCACCTGAGCTGCCCCTACGGACCTTGACAAAAGTATCATGCCTTGTAGTGGACCAATCGATGCCATTAATCATCAACCAAGAACTATGGCACTATTTTCGGTAAACCGTGCTTGTAAGTTGTAACAAGGTGTTCACAAAGGCACCCAGGAAGCAAATATATGAACCGAAACAAATGCAGAACAAGCGTTGGAATGAAAAATTATCACACTACCGCATCTGATCAAGTGAACAGCCACACAACCTCATTCAGGGCTTGTCACTACAGGAACTTTCCTCTGCAAACTTCATCAGCCTCCAACTAAATCATGGCAGATCATCTTTCTAGATCATAGATGATAGCCATGTAAATATACTTTCTAGATCTGACCTTGGGTTTGTTGGTGTAGATTAGACCTTGGGTTTGTAGGCCGTGGAGGAGGATCTGCTTGGGGCTGGTGTCCAAGGTCTAAGAGACAATGGGAGGCGGGAGTGGTACCTGACGGGAGAGGCTGTGAGCAATCGCTAGACTGTTGGGAGAGGCAGAGGCCGGAGCAGCTGCTGCGAGAGGCGAAGATGTGGTGTGGGAAGCACAAATGAGACTGGGAGAATCGGAGAAGTGCAGCTGCCAGCCAGAGGAGTGGGAAATGGGGAACACTCGGAGGACTAGGAGAACTTGGATCTAGGGTTTTCTAAGTACAGACTGTAACATCCCAAAATTTGGCCAAATTTTAAATTTTGGAGTTATTTGAATTTTTATGAATTAACCAACCTTTATTTGCATTTAATTTCATTTAATTGAATTTATCAAATTTTTCTAGGATTTATTGGATTTAATTAACATTTATTTGAAATATTCTTCTCTTGATTAATTAATATCAGAAAAAGTATTTATCAAAAATAAATGGAAATATTTTATTTAGGCTCAAAATGACCTAAAATATTTTCTAGAATTTTTCTAGAATTTTTCTGGTATTTTTAGAGCCCTAAATAATTACTTTTATTTTCTGGAATTATTTCTATTGAGAAAATCCGAGTAATTCCTCACTCTGATGTCGGCCGAGCCCAACACTGTGCTGACGCCGAAACCCTAATCTCCGCTCGTTCCGCGCCGTCGGATCTTGATCGCACGGCTGTGATCGCATACCGATTCGCCGGGCTGAGGATCAATCGTCACCGTTGGATCACGATCGGACGGTCGATGTGACCGGAGCTTCTCGGGAGGGCGCGACTGTGCACCGCCATCGCCGGTAGGCTGCCGTGGATATTGTCATGGATTTTGCGCGCGTTCCGAGGCGGGTCCGAGCTCATGAAGTAGACCTCCGTGCACAGCACTCCACTCCGCTTCATTTGCCACTTCTCTCGTGCTCAACCATCCTCCGTAGCCCACGATAGAGCTCGCCGTAGTTGCTATTCCTTGCACCGCGGTTTTCTTCGTGTCTCGCCGTGCTCCGCCGCTCTCCGCCGTCGCCGAGACCCTCACCGAGTTCACCAAGCCAAGGCGCACCCGTGTGGTTACTTCTTCACGCCTGAGGAGCTTCGTAGCGCCGCCGAGCCGGTCGTCTTCCTCGCCTCCGGTATTCCAGAGCTGAAGCACCGCCGCCATCCACCCCGTGCTCCAGCAGCCGTTGGATTCGCATCGGACGAGCGAGGTAACGCCACGATTTCTCCCGTAGATACACGTTTAAATATGCACCGTAGATCCGGGCGATGGTAATCGTGCGGCTCTGGGGTAGCCACGTAGGCTTAGGAATAGTGATTCGCTCGGTATAGCAGTAGCCGTCAGATTTTAATCCAACCGCCCCAGTGCATCCACGTCGGTGCGATGAATAGTGAACCGTAGCGTTAACCGCCGCCGTAGATCTTCGATCCGACCATCGCCGTTGAGCCACGTAGGCTTTGTAGCAGTGCACCGCTCGGTTAAGGCCGACCGTTGGATTCAAATCCAACGGCCGAAAAGAATTGTGTATGCGTGGCTGGATGATTCTTCGCCGCGTGTCGGCCTCTGGTTGGTCCAAGCATTGTTCACCGGGCCCACATATTAGTGGGTGAGTCCCCGGCTGTGCTAACATCAGCATGACGTCATCCGGGCCCACCTGTCAGTGGCCGAGGGTGACGTGGAGGCTTCTGGTGCCGACACGTGTCGCCGAGAGATTTAATCCGGATTTTCAGTAGGAAATTAAATAAAGAAATTCGATTATTATTTATTTGAATTTCAGCAAATTTGTAAATGCTATAACTTTTGCATTTTAACTCGGATTTGAGTGATTCTAGTGCCCAAAAATTTGTAAAAATGTGAACTATTTATTGGTGATTTTTATTTTATTTTTAGAATTTATCTTGCTATCTGTGTAGTGTATTTATTGTGTGATTGCTTGTGCCGAGTAGATCCGAGTCGCCGGGTTTCGCCGAGGGAGAATTTGAAGACCCGTCGCAGAACCTCGACCAGAACCAACTCCTCTTCGAAGGCAAGTCATGCTTTGACCATATTGCCCCTAGATTTTAAAATGTATTTCGATTAAATTTATGCATGCTATATTAATTAAAAATGATATTACTTATTGTGGGAAATGTAGTTAAAATACCAATTTGATTATGCCACCTTGTTAATAACGTTATATGCCCTGAATACCTTGTCACCCTAGGATGTTTAAATTATGTTGGATGCTAATATGATGCCAACACGGGAGGCTAGACCGTGATTAGTCGCTTAGCTTGCTCATATGCGTAGAATGTCTTTCAAATAGCAAATGAATATTGACTAACCAACTATGGAACACATTTTTGAAAAAGTGCAATTATGTCATGTGATGGATTAGGATAGTAACCTGTGTGGTGCTATTCATGGAATAATGTGGAAAATGGCATGTGTTGCTTAATTACAAAAGTGGGGTGGGAATTGATTTGGACCGGGGCAAGTGGCAAGAAGGCTTCGTGCCAGGTGGGCCTGTGTGGCAATGGGCTGTATGAATGATTGAGAAGGCTGTGTGCCGAGTTGTATAAATTGGATGTCTTGCCCGGGACAGTTAAGGACTTAACCTTGCGAGCCTTTGAACTGAGTTCCGTGTACAACCACTTGTCCGGGATGGGACGGACATAGTTAAGTAGGTTTCTAACCTCTTTCCTTTGAAACCTCGGGGTGACGGTGCACATCAGTGCAACTATAGGGGAAGCGTACCTGTGCTACGGCTTGGTACCCATTCAACGGTACTTGCCGTGTCTAAACTTCGACTCTATGTGAGGGAAGTGTTAGAAGGGAAGTAACGGAGGGGTTCATCGGTTAAATGTTAGTCTCTGAAAGATTTTGTTGCAATCAATCACCTGTGTGGTGAGCGACTGTATCCTGTGGGTAAAGTGTACAACCTCTGCAGAGTGTGTGTGTGAATCTATTCGAATAGCCGTGTCCGCGGTATGGACATTGCTCGGTGATTACAGTCAAGGGTTAGATTTTATAAATAAGAGATGTGGAATAGGTGGCTGTGTGCCAAAAGAATCAAATTAGGGCTGTGTGCCAAAAGAATCAAATTAGGGTTGTGTGCCAAAACCTTTGAGAAAAAGAATTGAGAAACCAAGCATTAATAATATTGATTTTACTACTTTTAATCTAATAGGATTACCTGTTTAAAATAAAGGCTGCTTTATGCAAAATAACCAATTAAGCCCTTCCCTTTGGAATAAGCTATGCATGTAGTAATAGAACTGCATTGTGCATGACTTGTTGAGTATGTTGTATACTCACTCTTGCATCGACAAAACCTCAGAAGATGAAGCTGTGCCAGCTTGGGAGGAGGAGTTCATCGAAGGCCAGGAGGAATAGGGGTTGAGCCGCACTCAGTAGCCTGTGGTTACGAAGGGTTCGTTGTTGTACTTTTGCTTCCGCTGATAAACTTATGCTACTTTGATATTTATCGCCCTGCGTGGCGGATTATTGTAAGGTGGCCATAAGGCCATGTAACTCGTTATTATTTCTGATTGAAGTACTTTATTTTTAATTTCCGCTGTGTATGATTGTGGTACTTCAACCTGTTTAGCCTGTGTGTACTAGCGTGATCCTGGACTAGTACAGTAAACACAGAGTGTCTGAATCCGTGAAATTCGGGGTACGACAGGGATGGTATCAGAGCCATACTGACTGTAGGACTTGACCCTAGTTAGACTGGCCGTCCATAGAAGGACAAAAAGTAATTTCTAAAAAGATAAAAGTTGGGCAAGAATAATCAATGAAATCTCGACTCATCCTTTCTTCCTTACTTCATACCTCTGCTGTATTTTTCTGTTACTTCTGTATTCTTTTAAAATTTCTGTTCTGACGCGTTGCTTTGGCAGATGCGGATGGTTCACTCCTTTGCAGAGCGTCACGGAGGCTACGCTGCTGAGCTCTGGAGGATGCTCCAGGTGTTGGGAGGCTTCGACCGTCCTCTCTACCGGTCCCGCACCTGGATAGTCAACGGGATCGCTCGCGGATGGGAGAATACTCTTACTTTGTACGCTCGAGAGCACGCGCGTGCTAGTCGTCTGCTTCGCCTCACGGTGAAGCGAGCTAGCTACGAGGCGGGCATACAGGAGTTTGCCCGGGTTGCGCTGCGCCGGATCAGCAGGGACCACGGCTACGAGCTGTGGGATACCGCCTTCCGTGTGCACCCGCACGCGGGTGGATTCTTGCAGGCTCGCTTGAAGTTGGAGGACGACGCCGCCGTCGTGCACTGGGCTGCTTGCCGCTGCACAGAGGAGGTCATGGACGCCACGACTCTGAGCTTGAGCGGTGTACCGCGTCTGGAGGAGACCGAGGAGGCTCATGGGGACCAGATGCCGCATCGAGAGATCGCCGAGTGGAGGAGGCTCTCTACGGACACGGGAGCTGGACGTCATGGAGCTTGCGGACGCACGACGAGGAGGAGCGCGAGGAGCAGCGCCAGCGCCAGAGGACCAGCGAGCAGGTGGTGCCCCAGTGCGCGCCATGGTAGGCCATGGGGACCGGTTGCCCGATGCAGCTCACCCGCCGGCTTACGTGATCGGCGAGCCAGAGCCGGGTTGGCTCGAGGAGTGATGCCTTTCAGAGTTGCAGTGACCAGCTTTTGCGTTGAGACTCACCTGTGTTGAGTCGCGTCTTTATTTCGAACATTAGTATGCGATGTTGTAATGAACTATTGATGTGATGATGTGACTGATTTTGTGGTTGCATAGTCCCTAGACTATGTAAGCAACCATACCTAATTATTATTTATGCTTGAATGTTTGATGGTTCTATTTAAGTTACACCTGTCTCCCCATATAAGTTTCTATACGTATCTATTCTTTTCCCCCTTATCTCTAAACCACCGAGGCAATCAGCAGATGGTGAACACTCGCAACAACGGGGCAGGAGGCAGTGGTTCGCGCCAGAGGCGATCGAGCGAGACGCCACCACCATGAGCACCACCGGTGGATATGCAGAATTTAGGAGCATTTCTCGCGACATGCACTCAACCGATGCGGACTATGATGGCAACAAAGACAATGATCAACACTCAAGCAACCGCCAACAATCAGGCTGTGAACAATGGACCACGTCCGTACTCAAGATTATCCGAATTTATGAGGACTCGTCCACCGACATTCTCGGGCAATGCCAGTCCACTCGAGGCAGACGATTGGTTAAGAACCATCGAAAGGAAATTGCACATCACGCAGTGCGAAGGAAACGAGAGGGTACTTTATGCTTCTCACCAACTAGAGGGAACGGCCGCCGAATGGTGGGAAAACTACTGCGCATCGCAGGAGAACCCGCAGGAAATTACTTGGGAGGAATTTACTATAGCTTTTCGCCAATACCATGTGCCGGAGGGTATCAAGGAGCTGAAAAAGGAAGAATTCAGGGTGCTGAAGCAAGTAGGCCAGACAGTGGCCGATTATCTGAATAAATTCACTCAATTAGCGCGCTACGCTCCAGAAGACGTAGCAACAGACAAAGCAAGGCAGTCTCGCTTTATGAAGGGACTCAACACTGGTCTGCAGGTGGGACTGATCACCCACACTTTTCCGGACTTTCAAGAGTTAGTAAACAAGGCGCTCATACTGGAAGATAAGCGCAAGGAATTGGACGATAATCACAAGCGCCGCATGGCTCAGCAAGGAGGACGCCATGGCCAGCAAAGATCAAGAATCATGCCTCAACAGTTCCCTAGATTTCAGCAGGGAAGTATTGTCAGGACACCGCCGCCAATGCCAAGACCAGCCGGACAGACCCCTCAGACTCCTGTCAGAGTTAATAATCAGAGTAGTGGAAATCAGCAGATGTCAGGACGACGCTGCTACAATTGCAATGAGACCGGGCATTTCGCCAATATGTGCCCCAAGAAAGGAGGAGTGATGCCAGTACGTTTCAACCTTGGAAACACACCTGTTAAGACCCCTGTCCAAGGAGGAAGCAGAGGACCTGCTCAAGTTGGAGCTACGCCGCAGGCATTCGCTCGAGGCAGGGTCAATCACATTGCAGCAGACGAAGTCCAGAACGCTACGGACGTCGTGCTCGGTAAGTTTCTAGTCAATTCAGTGCCAGCTACAGTATTATTTGATTCAGGAGCTTCACATTCGTTCGTTTCGCGAGATTTTGCTGTGACGAATGATTTGGATATTGTTAACCTTAAGAGTACACTCCTAGTTCAATCCCCTGGATCAGAACTCCGTTCTAAGGTCGGATGTTCTGGAGTTAAGCTATTAATAAAAGGAGTAGAATTCCTAGCGAACCTTATTATCTTAGATACCCAAACCCTGGATGTTATCCTGGGAATGGATTGGTTAACCAAACATAAGGCTGTATTAGACTGCGGACGAAGAGTTGTGTCTATCGAAAGCCCTGAGGGTAGGAAAGTGGAATTTCAAGCAAAGGCAGTTCGAGAAGGACAGATATTAGTAAACAATTTGGAAACCGTCAGTATAATGGATGTACCAGTGGTCAGCGAATACCCCGATGTTTTTCCAGAGGAATTACGGGAATGCCACCGCATGAGACATAGAGTTTGTAATTGACTTAGTACGAGGGACAGCACCCATAGCAAAGAGACCATATCGGATGTCTACCGAAGAACTGGTTGAGATGAAAAAGTAGATCGAAGAGTTATTGGAAAAAGGATTTATTAGGCCGAGCTCATCACCTTGGGGAGCACCGGTTCTATTTGTTAAGAAGAAAGATGGGAGTTTTCGGATGTGTATAGATTATCGTGCGCTTAACGAAGTGACGATAAAGAATAAATACCCATTACCTCGAATAGATGACTTTTTCGACCAATTAAGAGGAGCAGGAGTATTCTCCAAGATTGACCTCAGGTCAGGATATCACCAGTTGAGAATCAAAACCGATGACATACCCAAGACCGCATTTTCTTCGAGATATGGACACTATGAGTTCACCGTCATGTCATTTGGATTGACAAATGCGCCGGCATACTTTATGAACTTAATGAATAAAGTATTCATGGAATACTTGGATAAATTTGTAGTCGTGTTCATAGACGATATTTTGGTATACTCAAGGACTGATGAAGAGCACGCCCAACATTTGAGGTTAGTGCTGGAGAAATTAAGAGAGCAACAGTTGTATGCGAAATTCAGTAAGTGCGATTTCTGGAAGAGTAAGGTAGATTTCCTAGGGCATGTGATGACCGCAGAAGGAATTGCAGTGGACCCAAGCAAGGTTGAGACAGTGCTACATTGGGAGTCGCCCAGGACAGTTTCACAGGTTCGGAGTTTTCTTGGGATGGCTGGTTATTACCGTCGATTTATAGAAGAATTTTCAACAATTGCTAGGCCAATTACGCAATTGTTAAAGAAAGAAAAGATGTTTGTTTGGACACCAGACTGCGAGAAGAGTTTTCAAGAATTGAAGAAACGGCTGACATCAGCGCCGGTATTGGTTCAACCAGATGTGCATCAGAGTTTTGATATCTATTGCGACGCATCACGCCAAGGGCTTGGATGTGTATTAATGCAAAATGGAAAGGTAGTAGCCTACGCATCAAGACAATTAAGGCCGCACGAAGGGAATTACCCGACGCATGATCTAGAACTAGCAGCTGTAGTGCATGCCTTGAAGATATGGCGTCACTATCTTATCGGCAACAGATGTGAGGTATACACGGACCATAAGAGCCTTAAATACATTTTCACCCAATCTGACCTGAACATGAGACAAAGGAGATGGTTAGAGCTGATCAAGGATTATAACATGGGAATCCATTATCATCCCGGCAAGGCCAATGTAGTGGCTGATGCCTTAAGTCGGAAAAGCCATAACCCAATTACGATAGTGGAAGAAAGCAAGGGAGAACTGTGTAAGGACCTTCAAAGATTGAAATTGGAAGTCGTTCCCGAAGGATTCGTCGCCGCGTTAGAAGTAAAGCCTATCTTGGAAGATCAGATTAGAGACGGTCAGAAAGACGATGAGAAGATCAAACAGATCAAGGCCAAGATGGAGGAAGGCCAAGCAAGGGACTTTAAGCTGGACGAACATGGAACGTTGTGGATGAAAGAGCGTATTTGTGTACCTAACAAAAAGGAATTAAAGCAGTTAATATTGGAGGAGGCTCACGACTCCAAGTATTCGATTCACCCAGGAAGTGCAAAGATGTATCAAGATTTAAAAGAAAGATTCTGGTGGCCGAATATGAAGAGAGAAGTTGCTGAACACATAGCACTATGTGATGTATGTCAGCGAGTCAAAGCTATGCATCAGAGACCAGCAGGACTGCTGCAGCCATTAAAAATACCAGAGTGGAAATGAGAAGAAATCGGAATGGATTTCATTACCGGGTTGCCAAGGACGCAAGGAGGTTATGACTCCATATGGGTTATCGTGGATCGCTTAACCAAGGTCGCGCATTTCATACCGGTAAAGACAACCTATTCAGGAGATAAGTTAGCCGAGCTATACGTGGCAAGGATCGTTTGCTTGCATGGAGTGCCAAGGAAGATAGTATCGGACAGAGGAACCCAATTCACCTCAAGATTTTGGGATAAACTGCATACAGCAATGGGCACCCGCTTAAACTTCAGCACAGCTTATCACCCGCAGACAGATGGACAGACTGAAAGAGTCAATCAGATATTGGAAGATATGTTAAGAGCCTGTGCGTTAGCATATACGTCAACTTGGGATAAATGTTTGCCATATGCAGAGTTTAGTTACAACAACAGCTATCAGGCAAGTCTTCAGATGTCGCCTTTTGAAGCATTGTATGGTCGACCTTGTAGGACGCCGTTAAATTGAATGAGATCGAGAGCGTCGTGTCTTCGGACGGACATACTTCAGAAGTCAAGAGCAAATAGCACTCGATCGTGAAAGGTTAAAAATTGCGCAGTCAAGACAGAAGAGTTATGCGGACAATCGGCGCAGGGATTTGAGCTTTGAACCAGAAGATTACGTATACCTCAGAGTTACGCCGCTTAAGGGAGTCCAGAGGTTTCACAAAAAGGGAAAACTTGCACCAAGGTATGTGGGACCGTTCAAGGTCGTAAGCCGTAAAGGCGAGGTCGCCTATCAACTGGAATTACCGCAGTCGTTAGCCGGTGTACACGATGTCTTCCATGTATCGCAGCTCAAAAAGTGTCTCCGAGTGCCTGAAGAACAGACATCACTAGAAGAAGTCGAGCTACAGGAAGACTTGACTTACAAGGAGCAACCAATGAAAATCCTGGATACAGTGGATCGAAGAACAAGAAATAAGACGACCCGTTTCTGCAGGGTTCAGTGGAGCAATCACACAGAAAGTGAAGCCACCTGGGAGCGAGAGGAAGATCTGAAAAAGGAATTCCCTAACCTATTCTCTAGTTAAGCCTCGAATCTCGGGGACGAGATTCTGTTAAGGGGGGTAGGTTTATAACATCCCGAAATTTTGCCAAATTTTAAATTTTGGAGTTATTTGAATTTTTATGAATTAACCAACCTCTATTTGCATTTAATTTCATTTAATTGAATTTATCAAATTTTTCTGGGATTTATTGGATTTAATTAACATTTATTTGAAATATTCTTCTCTTGATTAATTAATATCAGAACAAGTATTTACCAAAAATAAATGGAAATATTTTATTTAGGCTCAAAATGCCCTAACATATTTTCTGGAATTTTTCTAGAATTTTTCGGGTATTTTTAGAGCCCTAAATAATTACTTTTATTTTCTCGAATTATTTCTATTGAGAAAATCCGAGTAATTCTCAGCTACTGATGTCGGCCGAGCCCAACACCGTGGCCGACGCCAAACCCTAATCTTCGCTCGTTCATTGTCGGATCTTGATCGCACTACCGCGTGATCGCATACCGATTCGCCGCCGAGGATCAATCGTCACCGTTGGATCGCGACGGACGGCCGATGTGACCGAGCTTCTCGAGGGCGTGATCAGTGCACCGCCGTCGCCGGTAGGCTGCCGTGGATATTGTCAGGGATTTTGCGCGCGTTTCGAGGCGGTCCGAGCTGATGAAGTAGACCTCCGTGCACAGACCTCCACTCCGCTTCATTTGCCACTTCTCTCGTGCTCAACCATCCTCCGTAGCCCACGATAGAGCTCGCCGTAGTTGCTGTTCCTTGCACCGCGGTTTTCTTCGTGTCTCGCCGTGCTCGCTCTCCGCCGCCGCCGAGACCTCACCGAAGTTCACCAAGCCAAGGCGCACCTGCAGTGGTTACTTCTTCACGCTGAGGAGCTTAGAGCACCGCCGAGCCGGCGTCTTCCTCGCCTCCCAGATTCCAGAGTCAAGCACCGCCGCCATCCACCCCGAGCTCCAGCAGCCGTCGGATTCGCATCGGACGAGCGAGGTAACGCCACGATTTCTCCCGTAGATACACGTTTAAATATGCACCGGTAGATCTGGGCCGTTGGATGGTAATCGTGCGGCTCTGGGGTAGCCACGTAGGCTTAGGAATAGTGATTCACTCGGTATAGCAGTAGCCGTCAGATTTTAATCCAACCGCCACAGTGCATCCACGTCGGTGCGATGAATAGTGAACCGTAGCGTTAACCGCCGCCGTAGATCTTCGATCCGACCATCGCCGTTGAGCCACGTAGGCTTTGTAGCAGTGCACCGCTCGGTTAAGGCCGACCGTTGGATTCAAATCCAACGGCCGGAAAGAATTGTGTATGCGTGGCTGGATGATTCTTCGCCGCGTGTCGGCCTCTGGTTGGTCCAAGCACTGTTCACCGGGCCCACATGTCAGTGGGTGAGTCCCCGGCTGTGCTGACGTCAGCATGACGTCATCCGGGCCCACCTGTCAGTGGCCGAGGGTGACGTGGAGGCTTCTGGTGCCGACACGTGTCGCCGAGAGATTTAATCCGGATTTTCAGTAGGAAATTAAATAAAGAAATTCGATTATTATTTATTTGAATTTCAGCAAATTTGTAAATGCTATAACTTTTGCATTTTAACTCGGATTTGAGTGATTCCAGTGCCCAAAAATTTGTAAAAATGTGAACTATTTATTGGTGATTTTTATTTTATTTTTAGAATTTATCTTGCTATCTGTATAGTGTATTTATTGTGTGATTGCTTGTGCCGAGTAGATCCGAGTCGCCGGGTTTCGCCGAGGGAGAATTTGAAGACCCGTCGCAGAACCTCGACCAGAACCAACTCCTCTTCGAAGGCAAGTCATGCTTTGACCATATTGCCCCTAGATTTTAAAATGTATTTCGATTAAATTTATGCATGCTATATTAATTAAAAATGATATTACTTATTGTGGGAAATGTAGTTAAAATACCAATTGGATTATGCCACCTTGTTAATAACGTTATATGCCCTGAATACCTTGTCACCCTAGGATGTTTAAATTATGTTGGATGCTAATATGATGCCAACACGGGAGGCTAGACCGTGATTAGTCGCTAGCTTGCTCATATCGCTGAATGTCTTTCAAATAGCAAATGAATATTGACTAACCAACTATGGAACACATTTTTGAAAAAGTGCAATTATGTCATGTGATGGATTAGGATAGTAACTTGTGGGTGCTATTCATGGAATAATGTGGAAAATGGCATGTGTTGCTTAATTACAAAAGTGGGGTGGGAATTGATTTGGACCAGGGGCAAGTGGCAAGAAGGCTTCATGCCGGTGGGCTGTGTGGCAATGGGCTGTATGAATGATTGAGAAGGTCAGGTGCGAGTTGTATAAATTGGATGTCTTGCCCGGGACAGTTAAGGACTTAACCTTGCGAGCCTTTGAACTGAGTTCCGTGTACAACCACTTGTCCGGGATGGGACGGACCTAGTTAAGTAGGTTTCTGACCTCTTTCCTTTGAAACCTCGGGGTGACGTGCGCATCAAGGTGCAATCAGAGGAAGCGTGCACGTGCTACGGCTTGGTACCCATTCAACGGTACTTGCCCTGTCTAAACTTTGACTCTGTGTGAGGGAAGTGTTAGAAGGGAAGTAACGGAGGGGTTCATCGGTTAAATGTTAGTCTCTGAAAGACTTTGTTGCAATCAATCACCTGTGTGGTGAGCGACTGTATCCTGTGGGTAAAGTGTACAGCCTCTGCAGAGTGTGTGTGTGAATCTATTCGAATAGCCGTGTCCGCGGTATGGACATTGCTCGGTGATTACAGTCAAGGGTTAGATTTTATAAATAAGAGATGTGGAATGGGTGGCTGTGTGCCAAAAGAATCAAATTAGGGCTGTGTGCCAAAACCTTTGAGAAAAAGAATTGAGAAACCAAGTATTAATAATATTGATTTTACTGCTTTTAATCTAATAGGATTACCTGTTTAAAATAAAGGCTGCTTTATGCAAAATAACCAATTAAGCCCTTCCCTTTGGAATAAGCTATGCATGTAGTAATAGAACTGCATTGTGCATGACTTGTTGAGTATGTTGTATACTCACTCTTGCATCAACAAAACCTCAGAAGATGAAGCTGTGCCAGCTTGGGAGGAGGAGTTCATCGAAGGCCAGGAGGAATAGGGGTTGAGCCGCACTCGAGAGCTTTGTGGTTCTGAAGGGTTCGTTGTTGTACTTTTGCTTCCGCTGATAAACTTGTGATACTTTGATATTTATCGCCCTGCGTGGCGGATTATTGTAAGGTGGCCATAAGGCCATGTAACTTGTTATTATTTCTGATTGAAGTACTTTATTATTAATTTCCGCTGTGTATGATTGTGGTACTTCAACCTGTTTAGCCTGTGTGTACTAGCATGATCCTGGACTAGTACAGTAAACACAGAGTGTCCGAATCCGTGAAATTCGGGGCACGACACAGACCCACTTGTCATAGTTAAATCGGGGACGGGGACGGGGAACGGGGATGGGAGACTATTGAACATATCTAGCCCCTCCATTCCCGACGGGGCAATAATTTCCCCGATAAGCCCCCTGAGGGGAGGAGATTTCCCCATCCTCGTTACCTAATAGGGGAATTTCCTTGGGTAAACGGGAATCGGAGCCCCATTGCCATCTCTACCTGCATATCATGCACCGACTTCTCCCATTCCTAATAGTCAAATACCTCCGATCCATCTATTATCTCGTAGACCAAACAAAATCTGGAAAAACCCACATACCGTCTTACTGTGATAAATTGGTGTGAATTTTCCATCCAAGGACACGTTATTTATGTTCTAACACGATGTAGCCCGCTCTTGATCAACCACAATGCGTCAATAGAATAGTAAGAACAAACAGGGAGCGCACACAAAGTAGGGAGGCAAATTGTTCTCTCCTTTATTAGATTAGATCTCTTGTACAAAGGGGTGTCTAATATATAGTAGAAGGTAGTAAGAGATAGATTTGGATTCGCCTATTGTAACATCTCGGAAAAATGCAATCAAATGAAAATGAACATTTTGAATTTAAGTGTGATTATTTATTAATTTTCTTGGTATTATTGATTTTGTTGGAATTTCTTGGATTTTAGCTTTGATGAAAAATCAATTAATAGTATTAATGAATGGATAATACAAGAAGATAAAAAAGATGAAAGTAAAAAATTTACAAAATTGATATTAAAATTTTTGAAGTCTCTAGTGACCCATTTCACCTATCAAATGAATTTTAATGCAAAGGATGTTGATTAGAATATTGAAATAACTCCTTTTGACCCTCAAACACTATAATGTCAGAATTTTGCAAAAATCATTGAAAATTTTATTCAGCTGAAAAATTTTCCATGTCTTCCTAAAAATAGTATTTACCTCTTGTAAAATAATTTTAAATTAAAAAACAAAAATCCTCAAAATTTGAAATATTTTAAAAAATAAATATGCATGATTTTGATTCGTAATTTTTATTCAAGCATTTGTAGCTCATATAAAACTCTTCCAAAAAGTTTCAAAAAAATTTTTTACTCCATTTTTGTCAAAAGTTAGATATCGACAATAAACTTGTAGTTACGGGTACCTTCGGTTTAGTAAAGTCAACCACGAAAACAGTAGCACACGATGTATACAGGTTCGGGCCCTCGGATGTAGTAACACCCTACATCCTGTGTGGATGATGTATGAATCTGGTGGAGCAAGTACAAAGCAATGTGTCTAGCCCTAGTTACAATGGAGATTGGATCTAGGCAATAGCTAAACTATGGCTGGAGGTTGGCGAAGCGTAGTTCGTCGGCTCTTGGATACTCTGTCTCACAAAGGCTCTTGAAAGGATGAAGTTAACCTAGAGGGGGGGGTGAATAGGCAACTTTAAAAACTTTTAATTCTTAAGAAAAACTTTTCTCAATAAAAAAACAACAGAAAACAATTAGAATAAGGATTCAGCACAACTCAATTTCAGTAAGATCAGTATTGCGAAGAATAACTTGAGTGAAAACTGACAATGAGATGAACATACAAAGATAAACTAATATCATGACGACTCAAGGATTTTTCACCGAGGTTCAGAGACCAATCTCCTATGTCCCCATCAGAGCACTTCTTCAGAAGTATTGCTCCACCAAATAGCCAATCTCAATGGCTTTTTGTTTTTCACTAGCTGAATCTTTCACCACTCCAGTGAGGTAAGTCTTAACCTTTCACAGCAATGGTGGCCTTCCACAATCCCTTTTGGATAGGTCGCACCAACAACTTCTCCAACCATTTAGGAACAACTAGTTCCAAGAGTAATAGACTATCCACAAGCCCTGTCTTCTTCGTTCAGTAGCTAGATGCTAACTAGACTCAGCTTGGAGCAAGAACTCTAAATGTTTAGAATAAGTGTTTGTGGTTTCTGAGTTGAAGCTCAAACTCTCTGATGGAATGAAAGCTCAGGAATGCTAAAGATCAAAGAGATGTGAATGATTTGAAAGATGTCAACAGTATTCAGAATGTCAAAGATGTGTATGTGCAAAGTCCACCTTTGAAGTGAACTCAAGCACTGTATATATAGAGCTTAAAAAGAAAGAATCGTTGTTCTTGCCAATTGCCCGTTGGGTGCGTCAGGATGAACGAAACAGGACAAATATGGAGTCACGGGCTGCCCTTTTATAGGTATTTTAAGGTGTATGGGTCATAACAGACTGATGTGATGAAACATATGCACGCTGCTGGACTGAATATATTGAGCCGAAGTACATAGGAATTTATCAAGGTTGGTCCATCGTGTTAGTCCGGGGTACACAAGTGTGGAGAAGTATTGTACCCAGTGTAACCCATTTGTGCCGGATCAACAAAACCGGTCCGTCATATACATGTACAGAGAGGAGGTTAAGACTGGTAAAAGTAAGTTTGTGCTGGACCGACAATATTGGTTTGGCATACACATGCTTTGTTCTATTTGGATACCAGAAAACAACATTTGCGCCGGACCGAAAAAGTCGGTCCGGTGTAGAAGGGAAAATAGTTGGTTTTACCAGAGAGAATCATGTTTGCGCTGGACCAAAAAAGTTGGTCCGGCGTACACTTAGAATTCGGTCTGCCGTAAACGGCATGTTCTCGGTTAAGATTTGAGTAAAGAAATTCTTAACGCCGACTAGAAATGATGGTCCGGAGTGAAAAGACAACATATGCTGGACTGCAAATAAGGCTAAATTCATATCGGTGCGGTGTGAATGGTGTACGCTCGGTTGAAATAAATCAGAAGAGAGCTCTTAGCACCGGACTGAAAAGTCGGTACGACGTACATGGTGTGCGCTCGGATGAAATAAATTAGAAGAGAGCTCTTAGCGCCGGACTGAAAATGTTGGTCCCGTGTACATGGTATGCGCTCGGTTAGAACTTGAAACTTGATTTTTCAGCGCGGAATAAATGAAGTTGGTCCGAAAAAGAACTCTTTTTGGCTAAGAGAGGGAAGATCTGGATTTTTGAATGAGAGATATGAAAAGTCCTATTATCCAAGTAATCTTAGTGATTTTTTCATATGAACCAAGATTATTATTTGTGTATAATCCTCTTAATAGTACGGTTATTCTAGCTATATGGCTCGAATCAACTCCCAAGCCAAAACTAAGAATAAACACCTTAGTCTTGTTCTTCAATTATAGCTGTTGTCAACTTATACTGAGTATGCTTCTTGATCATCAGCACCAAAACCTGCGTAATAAGCATAACTGACAAAAAATAGGGGGCCTAGATGCTCTCAATCTCCCCCTTTTTGGTGATTGATGACAATATCTCTGATTTTATACTTAGAGAGCTAAAGAAGAATTACTTATTTGTTTTCCTGCAGATAAAAGTTAGTCTGATAGAACACATAATGCTTAAATGATAAAGAGTACTTCATACTCCCCCTGAATGAATGCCTGGGATGAATTTTATTTGAGAACATAAAGCAATATAAAAGTCATTCAGAAAGGGTTTTTTAGAATATTAAGATTAACTTAAAGTAAAATCAAACAAATATCAATAAGTCCAAAAAGGAAGCAAAATCCATAAATCATTAAGATGACTTGAAGTTTATAACAAGCTTAGACGCAGAGACTACTAAGAGACCTATTTCACTATTCTTCTCCCCCTTTGGCATCAATTTCCAAAAAGGTTACTTCTTGCGCTTTGAAAAGTTTCTCTTCAGCATGTTTGTCATTCTGGAGCTTGTACTTCTTCTTGGAGGAGAGGGAGGTGCTTGCTCTTGGTCAGACTCAGAATGTGAAGCAGCCATTGCCTGATCATGCCAACTAGGATAATTTGGATCATCGAGCTGAGGATTGAAGGTTAGCTCCTTGAAGTTATACTGGACATCTCTGATCAGTTCTTGAGTGTCATTAATCTGGTCAAGCAGAAGCTGTGCTATTTGCTCTTGATTGTAGACTAAGTTGTTTCTAGCATCTTCAGAGAAGTCCCTAAGGTATTCTAGTTCGTCCCCTTGCCAATCCAAGGAGCTACCAGTTTTCTCAAAGTTCTTGTACACAGTCTAAGCAAATTTGTCAATTTTGGTATCTTGGGCATTCTGCTTTTTATTGAGATCATATAATCTATCCTTGACCACCAGCTATTCAGTTTTAATTTCTCCTATCCATTTCCTCAGATCCCATTGGTTGCCTCTGATCATATCAAACCTTTTGTAAGTTTCAACCCTAAAACTGGCTTGGTCTTGATAGATCTTTTGCAGCATTTCTTGCTGTTATTGAATGGCTGCCATTTGCTCATTATGTCTCTGGGCTGCCAATCTTCTTTCTTCTTCAAAGCTCTCTTGAGCATGTCTGAGATCAGAGCTATATTGTTGCTCAAAAGAGGTGAACCATCCTGGCTGAGTATCCCACTAAGACTGTTGTTGACCATAAACATGTGCAGGCTCAGGTTCAACAAATTGTGAGTGGTGAGAATGATGAGAATCCTCAAAGGATTGTTGAGTGAAAGCTAGCATAGTGTCCTGAGGATGCCTAGAACCACTTGCTTCATGGTCATGGGCTGTTGGTGGAAATTTTTGTGCCTCCATGAACCTAGCTGCTGCTGCCAGTTCTTGTAATTTGTGAACTTCTTCATCTTCAGGATGGGACTCTGAGCTGACAAGGATTTCAGTACCTTTAGGTTGTCCAAATATCAGCTGAATCAGATGTTCAGAGCTGTAGCCCAACACTTCTGTAGGTGTATCATGATGTGAATAGGCAGGAAAGTGAGGAGTAGGTGTATCATGATGTGAACTTGTAATCTGCAAGCAGAACAGAGCAATAAAGAAACACTAAGAAGATAACGAAGATAAGGGAATACCAAGCTGCAGAATGTACCTTCTAAGTCCTTCTGAAAGTGCATCTAGGCACTTATGTTATTTTGGTGGTTAATGACAAACGCATATAATGATAATCTATATAATTGAGTAAATGCTTAACTTAGTGTTTAACAAATGACAAACCTCTAATATGATTATATTGCTATGAGACTAACATGTTATTTTCTAGTTGAGTATCAGTCTCGTCTATTTAGAGAAAAATCAAGTGGGATGGTTAAGCAAATATAAGGTATGCAATTTTGGTATCTCTTCTATATTTGCTATTGCATTCCTTTTGTGCAAATGCATAATGAACTCCAAGTAGCTTGTTGATTATATATATATGCACATTGGTTCATGCCATATTTATTTGTGCATATATATTCATCTGAGTTCATTATGTGCTTTGTTTTTAGTATGCATGTCTTAACTAGAGTTAAACTTCACATTGCCATAGATTGACTTGGTGCATGCATATCTTAGTTGTGTATCTTCTCATGCACATTGCATCCATGGAGAAGACGGCATGTGGATTGAATGTCAGACCTAAATTTCTCGTTTGAATTTGAGTCTAAGGATTGCCGTACTATTAAGAGGGATGCGACGTTGAATGACTTTTAGATGTGTCGAGTGCTCAAGTGATCCATCCTTGTGAAACATAGAGAAAGAGTGGTGTTGGTGGTGCCGGAAAGTGAGAGTTGTAGGTCTCCCTTGGATTCTTTGTGAAATCTATTTTTGTCCTTTGAGATTTGGGTAGTGAGACCTTATTTGTTGTGTAACCCTCGTTCTTAACTTTCGGTAGAGTCCAAGATCACTAAAATCGGAGTCCGAGTCAAAAGTTATGCTCGTTTCCGTCGGGCTGCGCAGTCCACTTCGGACTATCCGAACTGGAGTTCGGACTGTCCGAAGTTTTTCGGACTGTCCGAAGTGTTTTTCGGACTATCCGAGCTGGGTCTCTCTGTTAGCCATTCTTAACTCGTTTGGACTGTCCGAACTTGAGCTCGGACTATCCGAACTGAGTCGGGGCTGACTCCCAACGGCTAGTTTTTAGGACCTCTATTTAAAGCCCCCTCCCCTCCCAACTCAAAGGGGCCGGGGGAAAAGGTGAGAACTGAGTTTTCCTCTAATTCTTGAGTCCAAATCCCTCTCCACTCTTAGATCTAAGTGATCCCCTTAGTGAGAAGGGTTGAGAAGAGTTGGAAGAGGTGTGTGTTGAGGAAGAGTTGATCTTTGAGCACTTGATTTCATCTCCAAGTTTGTTCTTCGTGAGCATTTGTTACTCTTGGAGGTTGAGGATTCCTAGACGGCTTGGAGGTTGCCTACGAGCCACCGGTGCTTTGTGTGGTTGGCTGTGGGAAGTTTGTGAAGGCTGATTCCACCTCCGCAAGGGAAGGAATCAAAGAAGTGAAAAACCGGCGAGTGCATTTGTGCAACACCGGGAGGAAGAGGGTTGAAAGAGACCCCGGCTCAAGTGTGACCGAGCTGCCTCAACGGAGACGTAGGATCCCCTCAAGGATCCGAACTTCGGGTGAAAAATCAAAGTCTACATGTTTGCTTCTTGTTCTCGATAAAGTATTTGATTTTGAATCTTGAAATTGCTCGATCTACTTTTCTATTGAGTTTTCTGCTAAATCTTAACTTGTTTCAAGTATTCTAGGCTAACTAGTTCTATTTGGTGCAAGTCTTATACTCTAAATAGCCTAGATTTACTTTTTGATATACTTTGCTCTGAAATGCTCGGATTGTCCAAATAGAACCTCGGATACTCCGAATAACTCGGACTATCCGAATATAATCTCGGACTATCCGAACCACTCGGACAGTCCGAAGTATTATTCGGACATTCTGAAGTTACTGTATTCCGCTGTGATTTAGCTTTAAATTTTTAATTCGCCTATTCACCCCCACTCTAGGCGACATCCCCTGTCCTTTCAATTGGTATCAGAGCAAGGTCTCTCATTTTATTAGACTTAACCGTCTAGAGAGTAAAGGATGGTGACTAGAGGATTAGTGCACTCACACGATCCACTTTAGCTAGATAGTACAAATTATGCTTCATGGAAATTAATTATGACTTCTCATCTTAAATCCATGAGCCCCCAAATATGGTGGATCGTAGATGTTGGCTTTTCCTCTCCACTGAATGAAGTTAATCCAACTGAAGGAGAGAGGAAATGCCTACATCTCGACGCTCAAGCTACTAACGTTTTATTTAATGTTGTGAGCGAAGATGTATTTGATCAAATATGCAATCTCTCGAGCGCTCATGAAATGTGGATAAAGCTTCAAGAACTATTTGAATCATCCACTTCCATTGAGGATTGCATTGAGAAAGAGATGTCAGGAGATGAAACCTCAAGCTCCACCTCAAGCTCAAGTGATGAAGAACCGACATCTCCATCAATCTCAACCTCCGCCTAAAGTGACGATGAAGATGCTCTTCTATCACAAATCCGTTCCTTCATGGCGAAAGGTAAGAATGAGGTAAGTGACAATGATGATGATGAGCTCTCTTATGATGAACTTATAAATTTGCTAGAGGAGCTCAATAAATGTCTTGAAAAGGAGAAAAAGAAATATAAAATTTTGAAGCTTGAACATGAATCACTTCAAAATGATTATAATATGCTTCAAGAAAATCATGAATCCCTCATTCTCAAAGAAATTCATAAGCATAAGGTGGATATAGGAATCTCATGTGATTTAATTGATGAAATGTCTTGCTTAAATGTCAATACTAATAATTCATCAAATAAATGCATATCCACCTCTAGCAATGATTTACCTTGTTGCTCAAATTCTATTGCTACTACTTCCTCTATGCATGTTGAGACTAACCTTGTAGAGGAAAATAAAGAGCTCAAGGCTCAAGTCATTAGATTAGAAAATAACTTGAAGAAGTGCGTAAAGGGAAAAACCATCCTCGACGAGATCTTGAGCAAACCAAGGGCGCCTCAAGATAAGCGAGGACTCGGCTACATCTCCAAGAGGAGACTAGCAAGACAAGGCACAACGAAAGACATTCGAAGATCATCAAGTACTTTGCATGCAACAAGAAGGGCCACTTCGCCTCCATGAGCCCTAACAAAGTGGAGATCAAGCCACAACAATCAACAATGAGGCAAACCGGCAAAGAGCAAGTCAAGAAGAAGAGACATTCAAAGCCTACTTGCTATAATTGCCGAGAAAAGGGGCACATCGGTAAGGATTGCCCCAAAGGTATAACTCCTAAACCTACTCATCATTTTAATGATTATTTGCTTAGGAAGGACAAGAATGACAATGTATTTGCCAAGCTTGTCAAGTCCCCTATGCCCGCTCAAAATGATAATGCTCATTTGCATAGGAAGAGTAAATCTAGAAATGGATTTGCTAAATTTGTTAGGACTCCTAAGCCTACACAAAGCAATTCAAATAAATTGCTTAGGAGAAATAACGATAGCAAAACATTTGCTAGATATATTAGATCCTCTAAGCCAATGCATAATTTTAATAATCATATGCTTAGAATAGATCAAACTAGAAATAGTTTTGCAAAGTATCATTGTCCTCCTAAGCCTTGTTATAAAAATACCAATAAATTGCCTAGGACGAATAATTATCGCAAACCTATTCCTAGTCATGTTAGTCCTGTCAAAAATGTTAACATTAGGACCATTTGGGTTCCTAAATCTATTGTGACTAACAATGTTGGACCCAACAAGGATTGGGTATCAAAAACCGCCTAAAAGATTTTTAGGCAATTGAGATGGATTGGACGTTTGGCTTTTTCAAAAGAGAAGAGGACTTAATCATTTGCAAAATGGAGCCAAGCATGAGGATGATCACTCCAATCTTGAGTCAATGCCATCTTGGGTAACAAGTATTTAATTTGATTACTATTTAGCTTATAGCCTTGTGTAGGTTATATTGCATTATTCATGAAAATCAATTTAGATTGCTTGTTATATGCTTGCTCATGCTTATTAGTTGTTTTGATTGCAATCTTGAGCAAGTTTGGAATAGTGGCACATTAAGGGGGAGTATTAATTCATATCCATGTATATTACATCCCTACATATGCCCATATTTATATAAGTGCTAATATATACTTTCAAAATCAAACCATTTAGCCAAAAGTCAAAATTTGTATACTATTAGTATTCTTGTGAAAAACTAATTGCAAAATATATACAAATGTATTTGACATGTTTTTCAAAGGTTTTGGCTTCACAAAATCTATTTTGAAAAGAAAATGAGTTTCATGATCAAAATCTAGTTACTAGTATCTTATTTTGGATTTAAACTTATAATTTTCATAGAATTATATGTAAAATGATTTTGAAAGTAATTACAAAATGAAAAACCTAGAGTTGGTCATTCTTAATAATTCTTGTGTTCAAAAGATTTTCAAAGGACCAACCTAGCAAAAGTTATTTGATTTTGAAACTCACCGAAAAACTATAATTGACCCATAATGGTCATATTATTGCACTTAGTGAGTTTCTCCGTTTGGACCGGATTCTTAGCCAAATCTTGGTTCAAAATAGTATTTCAAACTCATACATACTAATTTCAATCAAATATATTCTCATTTGCTTCATTTGATACTTTTTGGATTAATGTTGAAAACCACATGCATACATATCCTTCATATGAGCCTTTTTTGGTCAAAAGTAAAAAATATTGTTTAAAAGGTAAATATTTGTGAAAATCTTTATAAAATTTCTCAAATATGTATTTCAAATGTATTACAATGCTTTCGGAGTAAAAATTTTTATTTTAGAAACAAAATAGTCAATTTGGCCTCAAATGGATCTTATAGGATCTTGTTTTTTGGATTAAATGAAATATTTTTATAAGTTAAAATCTATTGAGTTTTTAAAAAAGTGGTCAATACAAAACTCATAGGGTTTGTCATTTTAAGCATTTTCTTAGTTCAAAGTTTTTCCAAACGACCAACTGTTCAAAAGCTATAGCTGTTTGAATTTGGCCAAAATTCTTCATTTTACCCAAAATGACCCATTCTTGTATATTGTGGGTTTTGATATTTGAGATGGATTTCTTTATGTATCTTGGCTTGAAATAGTATTTCCAACTCATACAAATCCATGAAAATTCAAATCTCCATGAAATCCAAATCGGATTGCATTTTGAGCGTTTGGTGCAAATTGAACTTTTCTTTTTGCCTACAAAGCGCAATCTGCCATATCTTTTGAAGAAAATTCCTTTTGAGGAAATTCTTTTTGAGAAATCTTCTAATTAGTTCAAAGTTCATTTCTGAAAAGTTTCAAATCATTTTGACTTTATTTGAGAAGTTTTGACTTTTCTTCTCTTTGATTGAAAATCATACCTACAAAGCAAAATTTGGCATATCTTTTGACTGGAGACTCCTTTTTGAAAAATTCTTTTTGTAAAAGTTTCTCAGGAGTCCAAAGTATATTTTTGAACAATTTTAAATAATTTTAACTTCATTTGAAAAAGTTATGAACTTTCTCCTTTTGATCAAAAGGCTGAAAATTCAGATTTTTGCATGTCTTTGAGCTGATTTGTGATTTTTGTATCTCCAAATTAAATCATAATTTGAGGGCACCACCTTTGTAAGAATTGATCCTCAGTAGTTGGTCTACTATGCTAAATTTACCATATTTTTTAGACCTCATTTGAGTAGTTTTTCACTCCTCTTTTAAAGCCTAAATGAAATGTCAAAATCTGAAAATCTGAAATTCTAGTTCGTTGAATATTTGTGGTTTTCATATCTTTAAATTGGTTTCAAGGTGGAAGAATCTCTCAAAACAAAACTTGAGCATATTTAAATGTATTAGCTCGAAGATATACCTTATAATCCTTTTGGAGCTTATTTAATCAAGTTTTGTATGTTTGAAAGAGGATCTCCTTTTGGTTATGTCATAGTATTAAGTTGATCTTTAATTGACATATAGTGTTAGTTTCGAGACAATGAGCTTTTTTTGAAATAAATATGAATATTTTTTTCTCAAAATTCTAAATCAGTTAAAAGCTATGCCTTTTTGAAGTTCACCAAAATCTCTCTTTTGATCTTATTTGGCCTACTCTTGCATAAAGTTAGATTTTACGATTTGAATAGATTTGATTATGCTAATAGGCTTATAAATATCTCTCTAACTCATTTGAAGCCTTATGAGTGCACATTTCCATTCAAAACTTATTTGGTTCCATTTTGAGGATTTGGTGAAAATCTTAATCTTTATGTGGTTCAAATACATCTTTCACCATATTTCTCAAAATAAAATTTATTTATTGAAAATTTTTGTTGAAAAACCTTCTCTCGTATATAGAGTTCATATCTAAAAATTATCAAATTTATTTGAACTCCTTTGCAAGATTGTTGACTTTATTTGACTTAGTGTCAAAACTAAACCTCCAATACTCCTAATGGCCTAATTTCTGAATAGAAGGTGATATTTGAGAAATTATTTTTAGAGAAGTCTCTTGGTTGTCCATGGACTATTTTTGCAAAATATTATAGCTATTGTACTTCATTTGATCAAGATTTGACCCAAATTCAAAATGTTCAGTTTGCTGAAATTTCAAGTTTTAGGCTGATTGTGGGGTTGTTTTGTGATTTTTTGTATGTCCAAATGGGTTCATAATCAGAGGAAAGTCCTATGACATGTTTTGATCCTCTATAGTTGGACTTCGTTGTCTAATGTTTTTAGAATTTATGAACCTTGGTTTGACCTTCTTCCAGCCCTGTCAAAAAGCTTAAATGGAATGTCAAAACTGAATTTTTCAGCACATTGCACTTTTGAAATCTTGCCTACCTTTAAGATGATTTGAGTATTTTCTTGTGATGAAAACTAAGGTAACTCAATTTATTGCTCCATGATTCATCTAAAATTATTTGGGAGCTCATTTTCTGTTGTTTTCATCCTCAGAACCATTTCAAAGCAAGATTTCTTTTCCCGAAACCTTCGGTTCAGCATTCACTATTTTCAAGTTTTTGAGGTTTTCCTTTGCTCAAATGAATTTTCGGTCTTCACAGCCCTCAAAGAGAATTTCGAGATGGATCTTTTTCGCGTTGATGATTTTTGCATTTGAGCAATGGTTTAAAGCTATAATCGATTTTGTGCTGCTATTTGCATCTTTTGAGATTTTGAGAGTTTTAAATTGGAATTTTGGTAAGCCTTTCAAGATGAAAACTAAGTGAACTTATTCATTGCTCCAAACGTCAAAGTGGAGCATATCTATTTAAGTTTTCATTCCAATGAAAGTGCATCTTTTGGATAAGTATTCTGGAAATTGGATTTAATTGTATCTTAGCCTCAAAATGTTTCCTCTCTTGCATAACTCAGAGTTTATTATGGAAAAAGGAAAATGTCCCTTATAAGTTGAAGAGTGAGTTTAAATGTGTTTTACTCATTGTCTCTCTTACAAGTGGATGTTAAGATTAAATTTGAATGAGTTTCAAATATTTTTATTGTAAATTGGTATAATAAAATCTTCAATTGATATCTTGATTTTTTTTAATTGCATGCAAAGAGTATTGTCTTGTATATCATCTATATCGTGCATATTGTACTTAGACATTATCAAACTAACTTGGGTCAAATTAAAAGATATTTGTTCCTAGAAATCGTGTGCTTGTCTATTGATGTTCAAGGTATTGGAAAAGGGGTCATCTTCGACGGTGGGATGAAGGAAATGGAGAGGAGCTCCATAGTCCGAGGGATCTAAGGCCGGGCGCGGTGATCATGACCGATTCGAACATGCGGTGGACAAGAATCGACAAAGGGACGTGTTTCTTTTTTGACCATATTCAATAATGTCTTTGCACACCATTATGCTAAATTGTGTCATTCTAAATGGTGTTGTATCTTTAAATTGGTATCATTAATTGGTATCTTTCGAGAGGTATCCTCTAATCCTAAATTGTTTTGAAGTGCATCTATCTTGCATTTGGCATTATCAAGAATTAAAAGATTCATATGGGTGACACATTGCAAAGAGGTATGCCCTTGATAAGTTTATGAAATTCTTGATCATGAAAGTGCATCTTACTTATACAATTTTGATTCATGATCTTGTATACATCTTGTGATCATATAAGCAATTCCTTCTTGTGTAATCTTCTCTATATGATCTTGATTGTTAGAATTTATTTTGATCGTGAGTATGTGCTTAAATTATATAAACTTGTGTTTGCACCAATTTTTGGAAATCACGAGAGAAATCGGCAGAAAAGCATGAGTTTGGATAGAGTACGATGCATTTTTTGGGAAGTCTGGATGGAATACAGATAAAGTGGGAAAAGAGTCCGATTAGGAGACCATAGCCAACTCGGATTATGCTGTTGTATCGGATCGGGACTCGGATCGGCCGATGGGTATATAAGGCGCGCCAGGGCTGCTCGGAAAAGACATCCACAATCAACCACATCTGCTAGTCTTTCGTTTTCAAGCTTTTAGTTTCTTGTAATCTCTTTTGTAAGTCGACATCGATCAATAAAGTTGCGAATCGCCGATTGTTGATCGTCCTTGACTTTCCAGGTCTGATTTGTTTCTGTCTTGTTGCGCATCGCCTTTTCAGAATCAATCTGCCTTTACCATCGGATTAGTCTTAATCGACTAGTCTATTTACCCTTTCAATCGGCTTTTCAGCTGATTTCTCTTTCGGCCGATTCGTTTTCCAGGATCGGCTTGTTTGAATTTTACAAACTAGTCCTAATCGATTGCAGGGTCAAATCGATTGGCACGCTCGCGCACAATTGAACCCGGCGTTCGTCCGGTGTGTTGCAAGCCAGAAACCCTACACCACGTTTTTGGCGTCAACAACTTGCTATATGATCTTGATGTTTAAAGAATAAATCTTCTCCATATGAAATCATATTCATGTGTCATGTTTAAGCATAACTTATATCTTGTGAATCATGACTACTTTAAATAGGTTTAAATTAGAAAAATCTATTACCTAAATCTTGGATAAAATTGGTATCATATCTTGCCTAGATTTAGGGGGAGCTTAATATTATTGTCCTATTACTAGCTCCTTATTTTTATTTTATTCTCCCTAATCTTTTTATTGAGTGTGCAATCAAGGGGGAGAACAGACTTTATTGAATGAACAATAAGGATCTATTAAGCACCTTTTTGGGATTAATGACAAAAGGGGGAGAATTTGTGGATTTATCAATTGTCCCCTAATCGATTTACAAAAAGGGATAATTTGTAAGTGTGATCTCTTATTGTTTCTTCATGCTTGTTTTAATGTTTTAATGCTAAATATTTTAATATTGTCATTTGGTGCAATTGATAATAGGTTTGTCATAAATCACCAATAAGGGGGAGATTGAAAGTGCATCTAGGCACTTATGTTATTTTGGTGATTAATGACAAACACATATAATGATAATCTATATAATTGAGTAAATGCTTAACTTAGTGTTTAACAAATGACAAACCTCTAGTATGATTATATTGCTATGAGACTAACATGTTATTGCCTAGTTGAGTATTAGTCTCATCTATTTAGAGGAAAATCAAGTGGGATGGTTAAGCAAATATAAGGTATGCAATTTTGGTATCTCTTCTATATTTGCTATTGCATTCCTTTTGTGCAAATGCATAACGAACTCCAAGTAGCATGTTGATTATATATATGCACATTGGTTCATGTCATATTTATTTGTGCATATATATTCATCTGAGTTCATTATGTGCTTTGTTTTTAGTATGCATGTATTAACTAGAGTTAAACTTCACATTGCCATAGATTGACTTGGTGCATGCATATCTTAGTTGTGTATCTTCTCATGCACTTCTCTTAGCCTACATGTTTGCTTCTTGTTCTCGGTAAAGTATTTGATTTTGAATCTTGAAATTGCTCGATCTACTTTTCTATTGAGTTTTCCGCTAAATCTTGACTTGTTTCAAGTATTCAAGGCTAACTAGTTCCATTTGGTGCAAGTCTTATACTCTAAATAGCCTAGATTTACTTTTTGATATACTTTGCTCTGAAATGCTCGGATTGTCCGAATAGAACCTCGGATACTCCGAATAACTCAGACTATCCAAATATAATCTCGGACTATCCGAACCACTCGGACAGTCCGAAGTATTATTCGGACATTCCGAAGTTACTGTATTCTGCTGTGATTTAGCTTTAAATTTTTAATTCGCCTATTCACCCCCCTCTAGGCGACATCCCCTGTCCTTTCACCTTCTCCGACTTCAAGCAGGAAGTCTCCGACCTCAAGCGGGAGGCCTCTAAGGCCTTAAGTTGCTCCTGGAGCGTCGCAATGGTAGAGTCCCGAGCTGACGCGGAGATAGGGAAGTAAAAAAACCAGTCGATTAAACAAGAGTGCAGGACGGTCCAGGGAAAACCTACCTCGAAGGGAGCCAATGGCAGCGAACTTCTCCTCCCACAGGGCTTTTTTTCTCTTCCTGCAAGGCCTAGGCCTCCGACCGGAGGACTTGCAGCTCGGCTGCATGTTCAGCCTTGACCCACTCCAAGTCGGCCAGGTGTTCTTGCCGCGTCCTGATCTCCAGGAGCATCCTCCACAGGTATTCAGATTTTGCTTCGGAGCGTTCTCCCAATATCTGCAATCACCACAGAGAAAGGCGACAATATGCGACGCAAGCAAGAAGGTGACAAGGACAGTAAAAATATTACCCGGGCCAGGCGGGCACAAGCGGCAGCATGATTATAAAAGTCATTCCTCTCTTCCTCCTCCGCCGGGTCATCGACCGACTTCAATTCGCCCTCCTCATCAATCCACGCAATCTGTAGTAAGAGCTGGGGGCGAGCGGGAGCCGGCGGATCTCGGACGATCTCTTCAACCTCGGGGGTGGGACAGGGTGCGGGCTCTCGAGCAGCGGGACCCGACGTCGAAGCACGGGGTAGCGGTGAAGGAGGCTGTGGCTCGGAGGGCGCCCCAGCTTTCCCAGGCGAGGCGCATTGGGCCTCCCCGACCGGTTCAGGCCACCCTAGGACTCAATCCCCTTAGGGGCCCTGGACGGGGTCGCAACAGGAATATCATCAGAGGGATCCCTATGAAAAGAAATAGTCAGCGAGAAATCTGGCAAAATGCGGCGAATAAGAGTTAAGGGGACAGCCTACCTGTTGGACTTCTTTATCTTCACTAGCGGTTTCCTCCGTGCGGTAGAGCCGCTTTCGGAGGGGCCAGCCGGGGCGCCATGAGCGGGAAGCCCGGACTTTTCCCGAGTGCTCGGATCACTCGAGGTTGGGCACGGCTGCGCCACCGGGTTAGGAGGAGGAGGTGCCGATGGCACCGGGGCCTACGCTGGGGGTTCCTGGATCTTAGGACCACCCGACGAGCGCTGAGGCTTCGGGAGATCTTTGGTAACTGCCTTCTTCCCCTTCTTGGCGGCTGGCTCACTGGCCCGGGGGCTTGCAGGTCACTTCCCGCGAGCGCTCTTATATACGGGCATCTCCGGGAGCGGTGCGTCACTAAAGAAAACCGTTCGATCCTGGAAGGGAATATCGAAGCTGTTAAAAACCACTCAGAGATGAAAATGGAAATCTACCAACTAAACTTTCTTACCTCAGGAGGGGGAGTTGACACAGGAAAGGACTTCGGGAATCTGGCGCCAGACATCTCCACGCTCGGGATGAAGAGGTCACCTACCGGAGCGTAGATCTGCCCCTTCGTCAACTTTTCAGGTACTTCCCGAGTGGGATCATCCCTTCCCTCAAATTCTAATCCTAGGTGGACCCGCTCCTTCAGAAGTTGAATCCGACGCGTGACAAAATGGAGCACCAGGCCCACTCCAGTAAGGCCTTCCTCTTTTAATTTACCGATCAGCACCAAGAGGTCTTGCACCTGATCCATGCCGCTAGCGTCGGGAACTGATGTCCAAGAAAGGGACACCTTAGGCCGGGGCCCCCCCAAAAGAAGGAAGAGCTGGATCAGGATTGGCACAATAAAACCACTCCTGATGCCAACCTTTGTTTGAGGATTTAACGGGATTGCCAAAGTAGGTTTTCTTGGACCCCTCCCGTAGCTGGAATCTGGCTCCCCCAATTATCTTGGGGTCATTTTTGGAAGGGTAAGGCTTCAGAAGGTAAAGGTGGTGGAACAGATCGAAATGAGGGCGGATGCCCAAGAAGGCTTCACAGAGATGAACAAAAAGGGAGATTTGCAGGATAGAGTTCGGATTCAAGTTAACCAACTCAATACCGTAGAAGAAAAGAAGACCGCGGAGGAAGGCGCAGGTGTGAAGGCCCAGCCCGCGCGGGAAGAAGGACTCAAAGACCATGACCTCTTCAGAACGAGGGGTGGGGACAGACTCACTGGCGGCCGGTCGCGCGGAGATCAGAGCCAAAGCAGGAAGAACCCCGTCGGCCACCAAGGACTCCAATTCCTCCTCCGTCGTCACCGAGGTGGTCCAGTCTTGCAACGAATGCGTCGAGGAGGCATCCTTGGAAGAGTGGGAAGACATTCTTGGAAGAAAGATTGACGGCGGCGCAAAGCGCGAGCATAGCAACAATTAGCCCTAGCGACGGAGAAGTTAGAGAGACAGGGGAGCCGAAGGGGTAAGAATGAGCGATGGGAAAATGAACCGTCGATCAACGAACGGCCTAGCCTTAAAAAGGGGCAAAATTAGGGCTTCGCCAAATTGGCGGGAAAGAAAGACCGCAGGACAGCTAACCCCGTCGTACGCTTCGTGATGATTTGCTAGCCCTGCGCCCTGACAGATGGAGGCAGTCGAGGTTTGACCAGGTCAGGCTTGAGACACGTTGCTCCTCACGAAGGGACGTTCAACCACCTGCCGCACTAAGCGGGACGTGGGCACTTTTCTAGTTTGGATTAAAAATATTTTCTTGTGATATACCCCACGATGGGTCACTAGTTGGTTACTGCACGGCGGAATCATATATCATGGGTTGAGCCTGATAAGGCATGGTTCCAAGGGTATGCCCCAAGATGGGTCGATAAGTTGTGCATCGTAATAAACGAGTACGGATACCATTTGGTTAAACCTTGATATGTCCCAAGTTGGACCAGAGCTGTATCTGGCATCAGTCAGATATAGGTATCACTCGGCCAAGAGCCACGAAAAATATGATATGTCCCAAGACGGACCAGAGCTATACCCGGCATCAGTCGGATATAGGTATCACTCAGCCATGAGCCAAGAGAAACCCTGATACGCTCCAAGTCGAGCCTATGTCATATCCTACAACAGTCGGATATGGGTATCACTCGGCCAAGAGCCACATAAGGTATGATACGCTCCGAGTCGAGCCTAAGCTATATCCTACAACAGTCGGATATAGGTATCACTCGGCCAAAGAGCCATGCAGACTTTGATATACCCCAAGTTGGGTCTAAGCTATGTCTAACGACAGTCGAGCATAGGTACCACTCGGCCACGAGCTTTTCCTAATAACGGAATATCTCACGATGAGCTGGAGAATATGCGACGCGACGATCAAAAAGGAAAGCGAATCGTTCGGCCCAAAAGTTCTACGATACGACAGGACGAGAAGAGCCGCTAACAATCGCCTAACGCTCGGGGCTAAGCTAGTCAGGTCAAGAACTCGGCAAAGAAAAACAAAGTCACCCAGAAGAGCATCTCAAATCAAGAGTAAGAGAAAAAAGGGAGTCGAACTTTCTCTTTATTATTATATGATTCTCCCAGACATTATGGCTGGAGAGTACATTCTTACATTGACAGGGGCATTACACTTCCCCACGACGCACGCGACCAAGCGCCTCCACAAGGGCTTCACTAGCTCTATAAAGGGCGGGGACGATCTCGAGGAAGGCATCGACGGTGGCGCGGTCAAGGGTAGCCTTCTCTTCAGCCCATTTGGCCATGGAGAGGTCGAACAGCGCCCACTCCTCGGCAAGCTCTGGATCCATGCCGTCCATGAAGACTCTCAAGAAAAGGATGGAGGTTGAAAGAGGAAAAGGAAGAACTAAGCGTGAGGGAGCAGTTCCAAGGGTGCTAGTTCACTTTTATAGCAGATACGGTAAGTGCGAAGACATACTGACACCAGAAGCCGAAGAGATGAGGAGTTAAGATAGACTTAGAAGCCGAAGAGGTTTTTGGGAAATGTATTGCCATAGGAAGACGAAACGTCTTTGAAGACTGTCAGATTCATGAAACTACTAGACGGGAGATTATTGCCAGTGCGAACAAAAGTTTAGGAGTTGTATTCAAGTCCTTCATAATCCCCATGATGCAACAAGAGCGTTCAATTCAAAGAAGCAGCAATTGGATCATGAATCACATGGGGACTACTGTGGAATATATAGACCCCGGGTATCTACACGGCCAGCCCAAGAGTGCCCGAGAGGAATGCTGGGCCGAGCGTAGAGTTCAGAAGATAAGCCCCGTACTTGGCCCTGCTGCCGTGCGGAAAGGGATATATCCCAAAGATAGTTGAGCAAATATTTAGTTATAAGAGATATGATTGTAATCCGCGTCGTTAGCAGGATAGAGATATAAACTCTATCTTGTAAACCGACCACAATTCCAGTAACCGATCGGAATCCCCTAACCGATCAGGACTCTGTAAGCCGCGCCATCCTACTATATAAGGGAGGGGCGAGCGACAACAAGGGAACATCGACAACATAAGCCATAGGGAGCCACATCAAGCAGTTGATCAGCTACGAGTGATCCCAAAATAATCCCAGCACACAGGGCTAGGGTATTACCTCCACCGTCGAGGGCCTGAACATTTATAATCCCTTGTCTTGTGTGACCTTCGAGTTCTTGATCCAGCGCCTACCCCATAAATTCATTGCCGGCTAGAAAAGTCGACACCCGATAACCATTGAAGTTGTCCTGGACATCTTCTCGTAGCCATCATGGAGTCTATCGCCTTTCGGGTTGTAACTAACTTGCCGTCTTTATCTGGTCGTACTCGAGTAGGTCTCCTCATACTTGGAACGCTATCGAGTCCTTCCTGATACGGAGATTATATCCTTTCCGCGCATATCGTGCCTCGTGGATTCGAGACCGTGATATCCAGAATCAGGATATACATTGGAATATACTTTCATCTTACGCATATCTTTATACCCCATATTTAGATATTAAATGTCTTGCCGCTTGGTGATCGCCCCAAGCGATACTCTTTTTCTAGAGAGGGGTGTTTTTTCCCCGAGTTTGGCTGGCAGTACCGAGCATATGAGAGCGGTACTACCGCTGGCGGCGATCGAATATGAGGTGGTATCGCCGCTATCGGCAATACCAACCCCAAGGGCGGTACTCTTTTTCCAGAGAGGGGTGTTTTCTCCCAAGCCTGGCCGGCAGTACCGGCCCAGCATGGGCAGTAGTGCCAGCCAAGGGGAAACAGCTAGTCTGACGGTGCATTTAATGCCACTGTTCAACCGTTGGACCTGAGGCCGGCAGTACCGGTCCCAGATGGGCGGTAGTGCTGGCCACCCCAAAAATTTCAGGGGTTTGGTGGCAACGGCTAGTGGCATTGAAGATGGCTATATAAACACCCCCATATGCAGCATGCTAGTCTTCTTGAACTCCTATTGCATATCCTTGAGCTCTAGTGTGCATCTCTTCTACTCATTTGCATTAAATTCATCTTTTGAGGTGTAATTGAGTGAAAATCAAGTGAGAATTAGAATTGAGCCATTTAGACACTTGATCCACCTCAAGCAAATATCAAAGTTCATTACTCTTGGAGGTTGCCGCCTCCTAGATGGCTTGGAGGTGTGAAGGATCGGTGATCTTCTCAAAGAAGGTTGTGAGAAGGCCTGATAGTTTGTGAAGGCAAGGAGCTTGCCTAACCGGAATGGTGAAGAGCTACCCCGAGTGATCGAGGAAGGCTCAAGCGAGTGGAGCCGGCTTGAAAGAGTTCAAGTCACCTCAACGTGGATCAGGGGAGACCGGCAAGTCTCAAGACCACAGGAAAAATATTGCTTGTCTCTTCTCTCTCGTGACTTGTTTTATTATTCTTGTGCTATATAACCTTGCTTAGCATCTTGTATAGATCACTTATGTTTAGTATTGCTTATTGCTCTCTTAAATTGTCTAATTGCTTGGTGATCACTAAAAATTGTAATTGTGAATTTGCAATTATCTCTTTCATTTTTAGTATCTTGTTAAATTGCATATTAGAATCTAAAAATTTAGAAACCTCCTATTCACCCCCCTCTAGTCGGTCATCCTTAATCCTACAAGTGGTATCAGAGCGCGGACTCTCTTTTGGGGCTTAACCGCCTAGAGAGTAAGGATGGCTAGCAATGGGGTGTCAATAGGCAAGGCTCATTCTTTGATGGCACAAATTATGCTTATTGAAAAATTCGTGTGATGGTCTATCTTAAGGCCATGAGCCCGAGCATATGGAGAATTGTAGATGAGGGTTTCGCTCCGGGAGTCAATCCCACACTCACAACGGAACAAGAAGAGCGAAACACTCATCTCAATGCTTAAGCTATGAATGCCCTCTTTGGTGCTTTAAACGTGGATGAGTTCAATCGAGTGAGCAATCTCGTAACCGCTCATGAGATTTAGACTACCCTCTCCGAAATTCATGAGGGAACATCCTTGGTTAAAGAAGCCAAATTGCATATGCTTAGAATAAAATATGAGAGTTTTATTATGTTGCCTCATGAAAATATTAATGAGATGTATTCAAGATTAAAGAATATAGTAAATGAACTCAAAGGCCTAGGTGCATCTCTAACCGATCTTGACATTTTTCGTAAGATGCTTAGGGCGCTTCCGGAGAAGTACGAAACTTTGGTGATGTTGTTTCTCAACTCACCAGAGTTACCAAGAATGATGCCAACGGGACTTCTTGGAAACTTCATTACTAATGAGCTTTACAAGAAGGATAAGGAAGAGCTCTTGGAGAAAAGCTCTTCGAAGAAGAAGAATATCGCCTTAAAGGCAAAGGCGGAGTCAAGCGACGAGCCACTTGATGACTCTGATGAAGATGAAGATACCAAGGAGAAAATGGCCTTCCTTATGAGAAGAATGAGAAGATTCATGAAGAGGCGCTCAAGCACAAGTGCCCCTCAAAGGTTCAAGAAAGGACAATACTCAAGCACCAACCGATATGCAAATATCCGGTGCTACGAGTGTGATGAGAAGGGACACATTGCTTCCTATTGTCCCAAGAAGAAGAAAGACAAGAATAAGTCACCAAAGAAGAAGAAAATGTTTCAAGGAAAGAAGAAGCTCTTCCAGAAGCTTCAAAAGGACGGCAAAGGCGAAGCACATATTGGGGAGTGGGATTCCGAAGAAGAATATTTGGATTCCGATTCCTCCGAATATGATACTCCTTCAAAGAAGAAGAGTCTTGCCGGGATTGCCATCAAGGAGGCTTCTTCGGGCTTCGTCACTCCCTTGTGCCTCATGGCAAAAGGAGAATTTAAGGTAAAATTAAATGAAGATGATGAACCCTCTTATGATGAACTAATGGACATGCTTGAGGATTTGAATGAGTACCTTGGCAAAGAAAAGTCTAAATATAAGGTCTTAAGAAAAGAATATCTTTGTCTTAAAGACTCTTATGAGGAGCTAAAGGAAGCTCATGAGGCTCTTCTTGCCAAGGAACATTCAAAGCCTCAAAATAATATAGGAATTAATTGCAATATTCTTGATAATGTCGGTCCGGCGTACATGGTATGCGCTCGGTTAGAACTTGAAACTTGATTTTTCAGCGGCAGACTAAATGAAGTTGGTCCGAAAAAGAACTCTTTTTGGCTAAGAGAGGGAAGATCTAGATTTTTTAATGAGAGATATGAAAAGTCCTATAATCCAAGTAATCTTAGTGATTTTTGCATATGAACCAAGATTATTACTTGTGTATAATCCCTCTTAATAGTATGATTATTCTAGCTATATGGCTTGAATCAACTCTCAAGCCAAAACTAGGAATGAACACCTGAGCCTTGTTCTTCAAATATAGTTGTTGTCAGCTTATACTGAGTATGCTTCTTGATCGTCAACACCAAAACCTGCATAATAAGCATAACTAACAAAAAAATAGGGGGCCTGGATGCTCTCAGCTCTCCGTGTCTATCTCTCCTTCTCCTTTTCTCTTTTTTGAGGATGCCTATCCCTGGCCTTTATATAGTTGGAGCAGCCTTGCCTCAAGTTGAGTCGTAGTTGGCTTGGAATGTTAGATCGTAACTGATGAGGAGTCCATCGTCGTGTTGACTTCATAGCACATCCAAACTTTCTTAGATATCAGGCGTACTCAAGTTGGTTTGTTCGTAATGGAAACATGATCGAGTCCTTCCTAATATAGAATTATCTTCTCTACGCATATCGTATCCCATAGAATTGGGTCCGTGATATCCGAAGTTTCTATATGCTTGTTCGAGCATATACGATATAATCTGCATGTTTTCGGTGCGTAGTCATACCCCATATTTAGATATTCGACAATTTTCATCACCAATTAATATAAAATCATAAAAGGAATTTCTGTTCAATTGGCATTGTCAGAATTTTTGTAATTTTTTGGTAAAATATTTTAACCCAAGATTTTTACTTGGTGTTAAACCTTATCTGAAGATCCAGGTCAAAAAGTTTTGAAAATGATCATGGTGATTTGATGCTTGTTTTAATGTCCAATCCCGATATATCTGTCGGGACCTGAATTTCACCAATTCGAACCCACTGTGTTAAACAGCACTAGTCCCAGGATCAACGCTAGTGCACACAGCTTAACATCGGTAAGCATCACATCATACACAATGATAAGAATAATAAGACTTAATATAACTAGTGTACGATCTTATGATCACTTACATTATTCTGCCATATGGCAAGACTGAGAATAAATTTAGGCAAATGCAACGGAAAATAGCAGAAAGACGTAGATGTCCCATCAGCACACCACAGGCAGCTGACGAGGCTTGGCCTAGTGACTCGTGTCCACCTGAGAATCCTCCTCCAACTCGAATGACGATTTCTCCACTGTTTGTTGGTTGATTAAGCAAGAGTGAGTACATAAAGCACTCAACAAGTTGTGCACAGAATGCAACTCTATTATAGCTATATAAAAGGCTTATCCAAAGGAATGGCTAACAATGGCTATTTGCAGTAAAGCAGCATTTATAAACAAGTACATTTCATGGATTAAAAAGACAGTAATAAAAGAAATAACAATAGTAGATAGATTCAACATTTCTCAAATAAACCAAGTTCTTTCATCCTAAATCAAGTTTCATTATTCACATGGCATCCTGCCATCCCAAGCATTTATCCATTTTAATTAACTACCCCTTGACTGTAATTCCCGAGCATTGCTCAATACCGCGAGCACGGCTATCCGAATAGTTTGTACACTCTGCAGAGGTTATGCACTTTACCCACATGATACAACCATGCACCACACAGGCGAACGATTATAACAAACCCTTTACAATGCATCCTCTTAACCCAGTGCTACCCGCTGAGGTTTCAACACTGAAGGGTTACACCACCACAACAGGCCCCCCTCTTGCGCCAAGTGAGTTTTCTTCGTACACCCGGACTCACACCACCACGATAGCACTTAAGCTAAGCATTTGCAAATTAGTCAGCTAGGCTGCCCCATAACAGACATGTGGTTGCAAGTAAAACTCAGGTCAAAGGCTCGCAAGGTTAAGTCCTTAGGATTGATTAAAGCAAGACTTGCACATACCCTCTGCCCATCGGGCCCACCCTGGCACACTTGCCCTTGCCACTTGCTTCAATCGAAATGATTACCAACCCCGGTTGATTACCAAGCACCACGTGCTATACACAAATCAACATCGTTGCGTGACCTCCTCGCCACAACAACTCAATCTCTTTGTGTGACCACACATGACACACAAATTCTCATCATTGTTCCATATTCCATTAGTCAAGATTATTAAACAATAATTCATGAACATATGATGAAGTAGCATTGCTAAGCAACTCTATTCCGATCTAACCAACCATGTTGATTTCAATATTAACCAACCTAGGGTTACAAGTGGATTATGTCATACAAATAGCAAGGTAGGGTGTAATTCAAAAGGTACATTAGCTAATCCCAAAACTAAGTTAAAACCATTTATACACACAAAATAACATGCAATAGTTTTAAATCAAAATAGCAATATTTCCTAAAATGGGTTCAACATGATCAAAGCACAACTTGCCTTGCTTAAGTTCCTGGTCTTGCTCCGAAGATGACTCTTGAATTATAAATCCCTCCTCCGGAACCTCGCACAGTTCAACGTCTACGTGAATCGAGAAGAAATAGCAAGTAAACAACAAGAACAAATAGCAAATGAACTCAAAAATTCAAATAAAAATCACCATTAGATAGATCTCAATTTTACAAATTTTTAGGAATTTGAATCACCTCAATCGGAGTTCGTATGCAAAAGTTATAGCATTTAGAAGTTTGAAAATAAATTAAATCGAATTTCCAGATTAAATATAATTATTTTTATAAAGAAAAATCCAAATTATGACGTCATGCTGATGTCATCCTCGGACCTGAACCAATCAGGCACTGACACGTGGCCCACGGCACTTGTGTTGTGGATCTGGTGCACCATGGGGTTGGTCCACCGTAGACCCACGGCACAATGCCGTGCACCGGCTGATGCCAGCGTGACATCACCTGACACGCGTCAAACTCAGAGTGGCTCGGCTGCGGTGCGATCTGGACCACTACTCTAGATCCAACGGCCACCGATCGCGCTTCCACGCTGCCCAATCCAGAGCATACATCGTTGATCGGACGACGGCGCTTACCCGAGCGGCTCACTATTCAATCGGCGACGTGGCTTGATCAGCAGCGTCCGCGGAAGATCCTACAGTCGACGAAGCTCGAGCTCGATGATGGCATTGCAGCGGTGGAACTTCGCCGGACTTGGGGACGACGACACCGTTGCGGCGCTCTGGCAACACGACGAGGACCGGTGGAATTGACACGGCTCGACGGGATGGGTTCGATTCTGATCTCGGGACGGCGGATGAGGCTCCCAACGGCGACGAAAACGCGGCGCAAGGCTTCTCGAACTCCGGCAAGATCGCATGAGCTCCTCGGCGCACTTCGGGCGATGGCACTAGAGCGAGAACATGCGGCAGCTCACGGGGATCCTCGAGGTGCCCGCACCCCCCTACTTATAGCCTCGGCGTGCGCACAATCCGGAACCCTAACGGTTGTCCCGGTGGCGGCGAAGCCGCGACAGACTCAGAGTCCACGCCCGAGACGACGACGGACGACCGCCCACCCGGTGAGATCAACGGTCGCGATGCACTCCATCTCGGCCGGACTTGCGGCGGCTCACAACGGCCCGGATTCGGTGGATCTCAAACGTTCCCGATGCATCCAGACCACACGCTCAAATCAACGGCTAAGATCAACTAGGGTTTTGATTCGGCTCGAAGGATGGTGACCGCATGATCTAAATCCGACGGCTCCGATGCGCTAGGGTTTCGGCGGCAAGGCGGCTTGAAGAAGGTCTTTGGATCGCGATCCAACGGCGGTGGTGCGTGCTTCTAGAAGACGGGCTGAGCAGTTGGGCCGCAACGACGGGGTTTAGCACACACAGTAGTGGGCTCGGGCTCGGCCCATTACTGTTCTAACCAAATTACTCGAGTTTTTGATTTAAAATAATTAAGGAAATTACTTTGATTTATTTAGGGTAGTAAAAATATCAAGAAAAATCCAAGAAAATTCTCAAAAATACTTTGAGACTTTCTGAGTTTGAATAAAATATTTTTGGTAAAAGTTTATTTTAAACTTTCCCTTTAATAATTATTTCTTGTCAAAAGGTAATATATATTAATTCAAAATAATTCCATTAATTCTCAGAAAATCCAAATAAATCCAGAAAATTCACAATAATCATAAATTGCAATAAAATAATATTAAATAATTCAAAAATCAAGATTTGGGCTGTTACAAACCTCCCCCCTTAACAGAATCTCGACCCCGAGATTCCGGGCTGACTAGAGAATAGGTTTGGGAATTCTGTCCTTAATTCATCTTCACGCTCCCAGGTAGCTTCATTCTCAGAATGATTACTCCATTGAACTCTACAGAAGCGAGTGGACTTATTTCTAGTTGCACGATCCATTACGTCCAGAATCTTAACCGGCTGCTCTTTGTAGGTTAGATCCTCATGTAATTCGATAGCTTCCAACGGCGTCTATTCTGTAGGCACCCTAAGACATTTCTTAAGCTGCGATACGTGGAACACATCGTGGACTCCTGCTAATGACCGTGGCAACTCCAACTGATATGCAACCTCTCCTCGGTGACTTAAGATCTTAAATGGTCCAACATACCTAGGTGCAAGCTTCCCTTTGGCATGAAATCTTTTTACACCTTTAAGAGGAGTAACTCTAAGATACACAAAGTCGTTAGGCTCAAAGCTCATTTCTCGACGGCGATTGTCCGCATAACTCTTCTGCCTTGACTGGGCCGTTTTCAGTCGTTCTCTGATCATGGCAACTTGTTCTTCGGCCTCTCTGAGCAACTCAGGCCCAAACACTGAACGCTCCCCCGTTTCATTCCAATTCAACGGGGTACGACAGGCACGACCATATAATGCCTCAAATGGTGACATTTGTAAACTAGCCTGGTAACTATTATTATAGCTAAACTCTGCATATGGCAAACTTTTATCCCATGATGTACAATAGGATATCGCACAGGCTCTTAGCATATCTTCCAGAATCTCATTAACCCTTTCCGTCTGATCCATCTGTCTGTGGATGATAAGCAGTACTAAAATTTAACCGAGTTCCCATTGCTTCATGCAATTTCTCCCAAAATCTTGAGGTAAATTGGGTACCTCGATCCGAGACAATTTTCTTAGGCACACTATGCAAACATACTATCCTTGTCATGTATAACTCTGCCAACCTATCTCCTGAATAGGTTGTTTTCACCGGAATGAAATGAGCAACTTTAGTCAACCTATCAATGATGACCCATATTGAATCATAACCTCTTTGGGTGTTGGGCAACCCAGTGATAAAGTCCATGCCAATCTCTTCCCACTTCCATTCTGGAACTTTTAACGGCTGCAAAAGTTCTGCAGGCCTTTGATGCATTGCTTTTACTCTTTGACAGACGTCGCATAATGCAACATGCTCCGCTACTTCACGCTTCATACTTGGCCACCAGAATCTCTTCTTAAGATCCTAATACATCTTGGCACTTCCTGGATAAATAGAATACTTAGAATCATGCGCTTCCTCAAGAATCAATTGCTTGAGTTCCTTCTCATTCGGCACACAAATCCGGCCTTTGAACCATAAAGTTCCTTGCTCATCCACGGAAAAATCTTCGGCTAAACCCTCTTCTTTCTTAGTTTTAAGTTTGCGCCTCTCTCTGATTTGATTCTCAAGGGTCGGCTTTACTTCTAAAGCAGCTACAAATCCTTGTGGTACAATCTCTAATCTTAACTTATGAAATTCCTCACACAACCTCGGTTGGTCACTGACTACCATCACATTTACACTGTGGCTTTTACGACTCAAAGCGTCGGCTACTACATTGGCTTTTCCAGGATGATAATGAATTCCCACATTATAATCCTTAATCAATTCCAACCATATCCTCTGCCTCATATTGAGATCTGACTGAGTGAATATATATTTCAAACTCTTATGGTTTGTATATATCTCACATCTATTTCCAATGAGATAATGACGTCATATCTTTAAGGCATGTAATACGGCAGCTAACTCCAGATCGTGAGTCGGATAATTTCCTTCGTGCGGCCTTAACTGCCTTGATGCGTAGGCTACAACCTTGCCGTTCTGCATCAACACACAACCAAGGCCCTGCCTTGAGGCATCACAATAAATGTCAAAACTACATTGCACATCTGGCAAATACTAACACAGGTGCGGATGTTAATCGCTTCTTTAGTTCCTGAAAACTTTGCTCGCATTCTGGCGTCCATGCAAACTTTTTCTCTTTCTTCAACAATTGCGTGAGAGGTCTCGCAATCGTTGAGAATCCCTCTATGAATCGACGGTAATAGCCCGCCATTCCCAGAAAACTACGGATTTGGGTAACTGTCTTTGGCTGCTCCCAATGCAATACAGCTTCCACTTTACTTGGATCCACAGCAACTCCTTTAGCAGTCATTACATGACCTAGGAATTCCACCTTCTCCTTCCAAAAGTCACACTTACTAAACTTAGCGTACAACTGCTGTTCTCGCAGCTTCTCCAACACCAATCTCAAATGCTTTGCGTGATCTTCTTCTGTATTGGAGTACACAAGGATATCGTCTATGAAGACAACCACAAATTTATCTAAATATTCCATGAACACTTTATTCATCATATTCATGAAATATACTGAGCCAATTCTCAGATTATATCAATGTGGTCTTAAATCATGGGGTAACTAAAAATTAACTTCCGAACACCGCCTGGCATGTTCCTTTATTACAAAAGTTGACTCGTAAGTAATGAAGACACTAGCTGGTAACTAATCCTAACAAAGCAAATCAAAAGATCTCAGGCAATGGCAGGGAAACGCAATCCTAGACGTCTTGATGATCCTCCTCTTCACCGCCTTCACCACAGATGTCAAAGGGTGGAATGCAAGCTCTCGGATAGTTATCTCCGTCCTCCTGATCTTGGTTAGTGAAAAGAGAGTCGTTTTCTGGTGAATTAGCAGCGGCATCGACGTCGATCATTTCTAGCACAACTTTCGTGGCATTTTGGACCTCATCTGCTGTGACGTGATTGATCCTTCCACGTGCTGCTGTTTGCGGCGACGCTTGACGGCCCTGGCACTCGATTACTTCCTGTCACTGGAGCGGTGGCTGGAGTAGTGCTTAAGTTGAAGCGGACGGGAGTAACATTCCCCTTCTTCGGACACTTGTTGGCGAAATGTCCTGGCTCATTGCAAGAAAAGCACTTTTGACAGCAGACTGCTGGCCTCCTGTCGATGCATTGCCTCCTGGAGCTGGCGTTTGAAAATTTTGGCTAGTGGGCGAGATGATGAAGTTGATGTCTTGTTGGTACATTGGGGTTGGATTCTAGCGAACTGCTGTGGTGACATCCTTAACCTAAACTGAGTAGGCCGTCCAGCGTGACTAACCATCCTGCGCTTGCGATCTTCACCTAACTCCTTACGTTTATCTTCAAGAATCAAAGCCTTATTGACTAACTCTTGGAAATCAGGGAAATTGTGGGTAATCAATCCCACCTGTAGTCCAGAGTTTAATCCTTTCAAGAAACGGGACTGTCTAGCCTTATCTGTGGCCACATCTTCTGGTGCATATCGTGCCAGCTGTGTAAACTTATTCAGGTACTCGGCCACTGACTGGCCTCCTTGTTTCAGAGCCCTGAACTCTTCCTTCTTAAGGTCCATCATTCCTTCCGGCACATGATACTGGCGAAAGGCAGCTGAAAATTCCTCCCACGTGATCTCTTGCGGGGCTTCATGTGCTGCACAATAGTTCTCCCACCATTCCGCGGCGGTTCCTTCTAGCTGATGCGAAGCATACAACACCTTCTCATTGCCTTCACACTGCGTGATATGTAGCTTTCTCTCAATGGTCCTTAGCCAATCATCGGCCTCCAAAGGATTAGCGTTGCCTGAAAATGTCGGGGGTCGGGTTCTCATAAAATCTGATAATTTGGAGTAAGGACGAGGACCATGATTTCCTTGTTGCATATTGCCTGCTGCAGCTTGACTGGCCATACCCTGCATTTGCTGCATCATGGTCTGCATGAGCTGAGTCTGTGCTGCTAGGAAAGTGCCTAGATTCTGCATGTCTACCGGTGGTGCTGACTGCAGTGGCGTTCCTTCGTTAAGACCATCATTCTGGCGAAGGCCACTTCCTGACGCTCCATTATTGCCACGAGTGTTCACCATCTGCTTGAGTGATTCTTAGGTTAGGTAAGGTAGAAAAGCATAGGTAAGATGCAAGAATTTCCTATGCGGGGGAAATAGGTTTAACCCATACTTTAAAATCTTTATTAATTATACTTGGTATGGTTGCTTACATAAGCCTAAGAGCTTTGCAACACATATTGCACACCCAGCAATCAATAAGAACCAAACTAAACACTCAACCTTAACGTCTATTACAATTGGTGAGACTTTCCTATAGACGCGACTTGATACTCAAGTCTCAACTTAGCCTTAAGACTCCTACTCCTCCAGCCATCCCCACGGAACTCCGGTGGGTATCTTTGATGAAATGATGTTGGCGCTTGGCCGATCTCGGTGTCCCACACTCGGATGTTCTTCCTGTTCCTCACACTCAGACTTCATCTCCTTCGATGATGTTGGTGTAGCGTGACCTATCTCCTGTAATGCTTCTTCGAGTTCCATGACCTTCTCCTCGTAGGCCACTCGGGTATTGTGTAGTTCCTTTTCCGTAACTCTGAGTGCTTCATAAACCATCCTTAATTCTGCATCGGTATCATGTGCATGAGCCTCTTGCGCATTTGCGAGCTGTGCTAAGTGTACTGTGGTAGCATCCTCTCCTCGAGTGACGCGTGGGCGCCAAGCATCTCGTACTATGGGGTGAAGTCGGAACACGGTGTCGTTTAGCTCATGGCTGTAGTCATAGCAAATCCTCCGCAGAGCGAGTCGTGAAGCCTCCTGCATTCCAATCTCCCAAGTAGCTCTTCTCACTGTAATGCTGATCGGTTGGCTTGTCCTCTCACCGCCTCTGGCGTAGATAAAAAGTCTGCACACCTCTCCTCTAGTGGCTCCGTTGACGATCCAAGTCCGTCCTTGATACATTGGCCTGGCGAATCCTCCCAAAACTTGGAGTACCTTCTAGAGTTCTGTTGCGTAGCCACCCTCAAGCTCTCCGTACATCTGTGACGTCCTCATCTATTCAAAAGAAAACATAGCTAAGTCTCCAACTCTTCGGTCTCTCGGAAAAATTGATGAAAGTTCTCAGCAAGGATAAGGAAAGGGGAATAAGATGAGTGAAAAATGTTGTTTTAATTCAAATTTAGATTTTTCATTTAGAAAATAGTTTTGGACACTCCTAGGATACCACCATGCTAGCTAGGGCCAAGTCCTACGGTCAGTATGTTCTGATACCACCTCTGTCGGGACCCGAATTTCACCAATTCGAACCCACTGTGTTTTACTGCACTAGTCCCAAGATCAACGCTAGTGCACATAGCTTAACATCGGTAAGCATCACATCATACACATCGATAAGAATAATAAGATTTCATTTATTTAATATAACTAGTGTATGATCTTATGATCACTTACATTATTCTTAGACTGAGAATAAACTTAGACAAATGCAGCGGAAAATAGCAGAAAGACGTAGATGTCCCCTCAGCACACCACAGGCAGCTGACGAGGCTTGGCCTAGTGACTCGTGTCCACCTGGAAGTCCTTCTCCAACTCGAACAACGATTCCTCCACTGTTTGTTGGTTGTTTAAGCAAGGGTGAGTACATAAAGCACTCAACAAGTTGTGCACAGAATGCAATTCTATTTTAGCTATATACAAGGCTTATTCCAAAGGAATGGCTAAAGGTTACTTGCAGTAAAGCAGCATTTAAGAACACATACAATACATAGATTGAAAGACAATAGTAAAACAAATAACAATAATAGATAGATTCAACATTTCTCAAATAAACCAAGTTTTTCCATCCTAAGTCAAGTTTCATTATCCACATGGCATCCTGCCATCCCAACCCTTTTATTCATTCTAATTAACTACCCCTTGACTGTAATTCCCGAGCATTGCTCAATACCGTGAGCACGGCTATCCGAATAGTTACCCACATGATACAACAATGCACCACACAGGCGAATGATTATAACAAAGCCTTTACAATGCATCCTCTTAACCCAGTGCTACCGTGAGGTTTCAACAACAAAGGTTACACCACCACAACAGGCCCCCTCTTGCGCCATGTGAGTTTTCTCCGTACACCCGGACTCACACCACCACGATAGCACTCAAGCTAAGCATTTGCAAATTAGTCAGCTAGGCTGCCCCATAACAGACATGTGGTTGCAAGTAAGACTCAGGTCAAAGGCTTGCAAGGTTAAGTCCTTAGGATTGATTAAAGCAAGACTTGCACATAACGTCTGCCCATCGGGCCCACCCTGGCTCACTTGCCCTTGCCACTTGCTTCAATCGAAATGATTACCAACCCCGGTTGATTACCAAGCACCATGTGCTATACACAAATCAACATCGTTGCGTGACCTCCTCGCCACAACAACTCAATCTCTTTGTGTGACCACACATGACACACAAATTCTCATCATTGTTCCATATTCCATTAGTCAAGATTATTAAACAATAATTCATGAACATATGATGACGTAGCATTGCTAAGCAACTCTATTCCGATCTAACCAACCATGTTGATTTCAGTATTAACCAACTATAATTAACCAACCTAGGGTTACAAGTGGATTATGTCATACAAATAGCAAGGTAGGGTGTAATTCAAAAGGTACATTAGCTAATCCCAAAACTATGTTAAAACCATTTATACACATAAAATAACATGCAATAGTGTTAAATCAAAATAGCAATATTTCCTAAAATGGGTTCAACATGATCAAAGCACAACTTGCCTTGCTTAAGTTCCTGGTCTTGCTCCGAAGATGGCTCTTGAATTATAAATCCCTCCTCCGGAACCTCGCACAGTTCAACGTCTACGTGAATCGACAAGAAATAGCAAGTAAACACCAAGAACAAATAGCAAATGAACTCAAAAATTCAAATAAAAATCACCATTAGATAGATCTCAATTTTAAAATTTTTAGGAATTTGAATCACCTCAATCGGAGTTCGTATGCAAAAGTTATAGCCTTTAGAAGTTTGAAAATAAATTAAATCGAATTTCCAGATTTAATATAATTATTTTCATAAAGAAAAATACGAATTATGATGTCATGCTGACGTCATCCTCGGACCTGAACCAATCAAGCACTGACACGTGGCCCACGGCACTTGTGCTGTGGATCTAGTGCACCATGGGGTCGATCCACCGTAGACCCACGGCACAATGCCGTGCACCGGCTGATGCCAGCGTGACATCACCTGACACGTGTCAAACTCGGAGTGGCTCGGCTGCGGTGCGATCTGGACCACTACTCTAGATCCAACGACCATCGATCGCGCTTCCACGTGGCACAATCCAGAGCGTACATCGTTGATCGGACGACGGCGCTTACCCGAGCGGCTCACTATTCAATCGGCGATGTGGCTTCATCGGCAGCGTCCGCGGAAGATCCTACAGTCGACGAAGCTCAAGCTCGATGATGGCATTGCAGCGGTGGAACTTCGCCGGACTTGGGGACGACGACACCGTTGCGGCGCTCTGGCGACACGACGAGGACCGGTGGAATTGACACGGCTCGACGGGATGGGTTCGATTCTGATCTTGGGACGGCGGATGAGGCTCCCAACGGTGGCGAAAATGCAGCGCAAGGCTTCTCGAACTCCGGCAAGATCGCATGAGCTCCTCGGTGCACTTCGGGCGACGGCGCTAGAGCGAGAACATGCGGCAGCTCACGGGGATCCTCGAGGTGCCCGCACCCCCCTACTTATAGCCTCGGTGTGCGCATAATCCGGAACCCTAACGGTTGCCGCGGCGGCGGCGAATCCGCGACGGACTCAGAGTCCACGCCCGAGACGACGACGGACGACCGCCCACCTGGCGAGATCAACGGTCGCGATGCACTCCAGCTCGGCCGGACATGCGACGGCTCACAACGGCCCGGATTCGGTGGATCTCAAACGTTCCCGATGCATCCAGACCACACGCTCAAATCAATGGCTAAGATCAACTAGGGTTTTGATTCGGCTCGAAGGATGGTGACCGCATGATCTAAATCCGACGGGTACGATGCGCTAGGGTTTCGGCGGCAAGGCAGCTTGAAGAAGGTCTTTGGATCGTGATCCAATGGCGGTGCTTGGCGCTCTAGAAGACGGCCGAGTACAATTTGGGCAAACAACGAGGTTTAGCACACACAGTAGTGGGCTCGGGCTCGGGCTCGGCCCATTACTGTTCTAACCAAATTACTTGAGTTTTTGATTTAAAATAATTAAGGAAATTACTTTGATTTATTTAGGGCAGTAAAAATATCAAGAAAAATCCAAGAAAATTCTCAAAAATACTTTGAGACTTTCTGAGTTTGAATAAAATATTTTTGGTAAAAGTTTATTTTAAACTTTCCTTTAATAATTAATTCTTGTCAAAAGGTAATATATATTAATTCAAACTAATTCCATTAATTCTCGGAAAATCCAAATAAATCCAGAAAATACACAATAATCATAAATTGCAATAAAATAATATTAAATAATTCAAAAATCAAGATTTGGACTGTTACAAACCTCTCCCTTATGAATCTCGACCAGAGATTAAAATTGACTAGAGAATAGGTTTGGGAATTACATCATAATTCATCTTCACGCTCCCAGGTAGCTTCATTCTCAGAATGATTACTCCATTGAACTCTACAGAAGCGAGTGGACTTATTTCTAGTTGCGCGATCCATTACGTCCAGAATCTTAACCGGCTGCTCTTTGTAGGTTAGATCCTCATGTAATTCGATAGCTTCCAACGGCGTCTATTCTGTAGGCACCCTAAGACATTTCTTAAGCTACGATACGTGGAACACATCGTGGACTCCTGCTAATGACCGTGGCAACTCCAACTGATATGCAACCTCTCCTCGGCGACTTAAGATCTTAAATGGTCCAACATACCTAGGTGCAAGCTTCCCTTTGGCATGAAATCTTTTTACACCTTTAAGAGGAGTAACTCTAAGATACACAAAGTCGTTAGGCTCAAAGCTCAATTCTCGACGGCGATTGTCCGCATAACTCTTCTGCCTTGACTGGGCCGTTTTCAGTCGTTCTCTGATCATGGCAACTTGTTCTTCGGCCTCTCTGAGCAACTCAGGCCCAAACACTGAACGCTCCCCCGTTTCATTCCAATTCAACGAATGCAGACAGTAACGACTATATAATGCCTCAAATGGTGACATTTGTAAACTAGCCTGGTAACTATTATTATTGCTAAACTCTGCATATGGCAAACTTTTATCCCATTATGTACTATAGGATATCGCACAGGCTCTTAGCATATCTTCCAGAATATGATTAACCATTTCCGTCTGTCCATCTGAAGGATCGAGATGGCGAACAGAGGGGGGTGAATGGTCACAAATAAATTTTCCCCCAAAATACTCCAACAAAAAAAATCACTTTTTGCTTTTAGAAAGGAGATCAAATCAAATCCCAAAAGACACTTTCAGAAAAGCAAAAGCAGAATTTCAGAAACTGTCTTCAACTTTGAACAGGAGGTTGGTAGGTTTCTGCAGCTCAAAAAAATATGAGAGATTTTATCCCTATGAGAAGATGAGTCTTGAAGCTCTCTACCAAATTTTAGATCAAAAAGCCAAGTAGAAAAATCATCATAAATCTATGAACACAGACATTCAGGAACTTCGAGCAGAAAATTTGGGGCTCGGTTTTCACCTCATGGCGCCCAAACGGTGCAAAAAGTGAACTCTAAAATTGTTCTACAGATGTCTATGGGAGTTCCACACAAGATCCAAGAAGAATCACTCAAAAAGGATTTTTGTAGATTTTTCTAAAAATCAAACACTAACTGCTGCGCGAAGAACAAGTTCTGGACAGAGGTGGATCTTGAAAGAAAAGATGATCTCTACTTAATCAAAGAGTGCAAAAGAGATGTAAAATCATATGAACACACTCAAAACATCCAAGATCAGCATTTAGAAGGAGGGGAGGCAAATCCAAATTGCATGAATGTAAATTACGCGAAAGTAAATGCGTAAAGTAAATGCTGAATTTAAACTGCGTAAAGTAAAGACATAATGTAAATGCGCAATTTAAACTTGCAAGAATAGAAAAGAAAGTTTTTGTATTTCCTGGATGGAAGGTTTACAAAGCCTCACTTCATGTGGGCAAAGCTCAAAGGAGCAACTCCAACCTTCAAGGGGAGGAGGCTACCCCTCCACCCCTATTTATACTTCTCTTGGGCCACCTACCACCCTTGGATGAGCCTCCAAACCCTAGAGCACTCCATCAAGGGCTAAGATTAACCCACTCAACCAGCCATGCAAGGGCTAACCCAAAACCCGCACACATACCGGGTTTTCTTGCACGGTTTTCAAAGCATACTACCTAGACCCGCTAACCTATCAACTAGACCGCAATCCAACGGCCCTCATTGATCCACGCGGCATCTAGCTAGCATCATCTCCTTTCCTTATCTTCTTGGCTTGCCTGGACTCCGTCTTCGATCATCTTCCGCGATCTCCCGACCGTCTCGACCTCCGGCGCTCTCGCCTAGTCCGGTCATCCTCCGCCTCACCATGACCTAGCACCGCCGCATACTGCAACCATCAAAGACAAGGAAAAAACCTTTCACATAGCAATGCCCACAAATATATTCAATGATTATCACAAAAACATTAATCATCCATAATTTCTCTCAATGTTCCGAAGCTACCGCCCCAAGCGGGTAGCCCTAGGAAAAGCAACCAACACTCAAATTGCTTCAAATCGAAAATCCAATTCAAATCAAACTCAATTTCAAATCAATCCAAACTCAAATCTTGTCAATTACTCATCACACACAAGGATAGACCTCCACATGGTCTTTCAATCTCCCCCTTGATGAGTATATTGACAAACACAAGAAAAGTCATAAGTTTTGGGTTTGAATAAGAAAGAAGAAAGCAATTTGTATGCAAAGCCGAACTTGATCAAACAAATGGAAATCAAGAACATGACCAAGTTAACAACTAGAAATGCTTATGATCTATGAAAGATACCAAGGATTAACAAAGATCATAAGAATTAAGATGAATCAAGATGCAAAATGATGCCTTTTCTACGATTTCTCCCCCTTTTGGCAATATAGGCATCAGGATGGTATTTTCTTTTCTCTCCTTTTTTTTGTTGTTTTTATGCAAGTAATGCAACCTAAAGGCGCTTTGAAGATTATCCAAGTGACCAATAAGACAAGTTATGACACCAAGCTAAGTTATGGCAAAAATAGACTAAGCTAAGGCATGTCCAAGTGCAAATAAACATTTTGCTAGCAAGATTTAATTGAAACCATGTCATTTTTAGCAAGATTGAACATGAGCAACACTTGTCATTAGCTTCGAAACCAGAAGCAAAGCCATTCAAAGGATCAAATAGAAAACCTAGAGTTCAACCTACTCAACACTTTGGGAAATCTAGAAGTTCATACAGGGTCCTTCGAGCTTATATTATTATTATTTTTTTTATTGTATGCAAATTTTTCTTTGAACCTTTGAAAGACATAGCGGGGTGCAAATGTTTGACATTATTTGCATTCTTTACCCACATATGTTTTTTTTGTATATTTGCATTTTTACAGCAATTGACTCAAGCCATATTCGATCATCTCAAGAAGAACTCTTAAGAGAATGATCTTGGTCATACACAACACATTCTAAGTTCATCTCAAGTGCAATGAGAAGCCGTCTTGTGAACGTGAGGTGTTAAGTCTAATGCGCACAAAAAGAGTCAATTGTGCTTCACTTTCATTTTAGCATTTTCATTGTTAAGCTAGTGAAGGACTCAAGTATGGATCAAACAAGATTCACCCAAGTTGCTATAGGGACTCTAAAGAATTCCAGAATTTCACAAATCATGTCAAATACTCCTAGAGAAGAAACATAGCAAGTAAACGCAACATGTTTTATCAAGTTTTTCTTTTAAAGCCTACATTTTTTTTAATTTTGCAAGCTCAGCAAGATAAATGAACTTGGACATATCTAAGCAAGTAATTTTCTTCATAATATAGCATGGTGTATAAAAAGAAACATGGATCATTTGCATAATAGACAAAGCTCATAAAATGAAAAAACAAGTCTATATGCAATGCATGAGACAGATTCTTAAACTCCCCCTCAACATGTGATTCTATTTTAAGCACAAATCTGGTTCAAATTGAGTTATTAGCAAGATTAAGCTTAAGAATGGTCAAAAGAACTCAATTAAGACCAGAAAACACATAATGGAGGGAAGAAGTCAAGAAACTGCGAATTGGGTGGCTATAGAGTATAGAAAAGATGGTAGAGAACACTACGGCTCAGACTCGCTCTCATCTTCCCCAATGACTAACATAGGAAAGCTAGCTCTCAAACTCCAGCCCAGGAGCAAACACAGACCCTGTCTACCCAGGGGCTCAACACCTGCTAGACCTACAAGACTATGAGTGAGCTCAACCGAGAAGAAGAAGAGAATAGCATCCTAAAGCATAAGATGAGAGGTCCATGCCGAGGCATGCCAGAAGTCTAGGTGAAGTGAACTCAGGACTCTAGAAAATAAAACCCATAGCACCCAGAACAAGACAAAAGAAGGGAAAAACTGGAAGAAAATATATACATATAATACATAAAGTACAAACCAGCTCCCCCTCACAAAAGGCCGTAAGGGCACACAACTCCAAGCTCACCCCTCAAGGCAACAAACCTAGAGCTATCCAAAGGCTTGGTAAAGATATCGGCCAACTGGTGGTCACTCTCTACAAATTGAAGCACTATGTCTCCTTTCTCCACATGGTCTCTAAGGAAGTGATATCTAATATCTATGTGCTTGGTCCAGGAGTGCTGCACTGGGTTCTTAGCAATGCAAATAGCAGAAGTGTTATCACAAAAATGTGGAACACTCTCTATCTCTAACCCAAAGTCCCGCAAGGTCGATCTCATCTAGAGCACTTGGTCTGCAAAGAACATACTCGACCTCGGTGATTGGTCATGCAACTCGGATTGCTTCTTAGATGACCAAGAAACAAGAGAAGTGCCAATGAATTGGCAAGTGCGGAAGTGCTCTTCCTATCTATCCTCTGTAAGCAAAGTCAACATCGAAAAAGGCTCTAAGGGATAGACAAGAGGAAGAAGAGTACCGGATACCATAGTCAATGGTAGCTCGAAGGTACTGAAGATGCGCTTCACCGCTTTGGTGATGAGAGACGAGAGAAGCTCGAAGCGGCGCACATACACAAAGAAAGTGTATGTCCGCCCATGAGGCGATAAGATACAAGAGAGAGCCAATCATGCTCAAAACTCCTTTTGATCAAGAGGCTCACCATCCTCATCGGGCTCGAGGACAGCGATGGTGGCCATAGGAGTCATCACAGGCTTTCCATCGGACATATCAAACCATCTCGGGAGGTCCCGAGTGTACTTACCTTAGTGCGGAAAGTACCCTCCGAGTGCCTTGATTTGGAAGCCAAGAAAGTAGCTCAACTCACCCATCATACTCATCTCAAATTTTGTGCTCATCACCTCAAAAAAATGAGACACAAGAGACTGAGATGAGCCACCAAAGATAATATCGTCCACATAAATCTGGACGAGAAGGAAATGAGAATCTTGGTGTCTAATGAATAGAGTTTTGTCTACTATACCCATTTTAAAGTCATGGTTGAGAAGGTAAGACTTGAGCATCTCATACCAAGCTTTGGGGGCCTGCTTGAGTCCATACAAAGCTTTGGAAAGCTTGTATACATGACTCGAAAACTTGGGGTTCTCGAATCCTAGAGGTTGCCTCACATACACCTCTTCCTCAATATAGCCATTGAGGAATGCACTCTTGACATCCATTTGATAAAGCTTGAAGCCCTTGGATGCAGAGAATGCAAGCAAGATCCGGATAGCCTCTAGTCTAGCTACAGGGGCAAAGGTCTCCTCAAAGTCAAGACCCTCAACCTGAGTGAAGTCCTGTGCAACTAGCCTAGCCTTGTTGCGAACGACAACCCCATCCTCACTCTGCTTGTTTTTGAACACCCACTTGGTCCCAATGACATTATGACCAGATGGGAGCTCTACAAGCTGCCAGACTTTGTTCCTCTCAAAGTTTTCCAGTTCCTCATGCATAGCATTAATCCATGATTCATCGGATAATGCATGAATAACATCCTTTGGCTCAAATGAGGCAACAAAGGCAAAGTGAAGGCAGAAAGAGGATAAGCCTGATTTTGAGCGCGTCACACGCTCAAACAAATCACCAATGATCTGCTTAGGTGGATGAGAACGTTGAATGTGACGAGGAGGACAAGAAGCAGAAGTGGCCTCTACTTCTTGAGCAGAAGAGGAAGGAACAAAGCCACTCGCTGAAGGAGAGTCTGAAGGCAAAGGCTGATCTTCCTGAGGTGCAGAAATGGAAACAGGAGGCACCTCAGGTGTAGAGGAGACTGGATCGGGTGGAACACCATCATCTCCATCATCCTCATCCTCTACAAAGATGGTCTCAGAGGGATAAGAAGAGCCTGAAATATCAGGTCTAGCTCCTGGGCTAGCCTCATCAAATGTCACGTCACAGGTCTCTATGATCCTATTTGCATCACAACACCAGACCCTATAGCTACGAGAAGAAGTCGAGTAACCCAGAAAAATACCATCAGAAGAACGAGACTCAAACTTATCTAGGTTACCAGACTTCAAGATAAAACACTTGCAACCAAAAACGCGAAAATGAGAAACACTGGGCTTTCGCCCATACCTCAACTCATAAGAAGTGTGATACAAATGTGCTCTCAAAAACACGCGATTAGAAACATGGCAAGCAGTAGCTATAGCCTCAGCCCAAAACTTCCTAAGAGTACTGTACTCGTCTAGCATCGTCCTGGCCATCTCAACCAAGGTCCTATTCTTCCTTTCCACTACGCCATTTTGCTGAGGGACGTATGGAGAGGAGAATTGATGCTCTAACCCAGACTCCACACAGAAACTCTCAAAGTAGGAATTCTTGAACTCCGTGCCATTGTCACTGCGTATAGCTCGTAATGCACCTGGGAGCTCAATAGACAACCTACTGACCAAACCCCTGAAGTGAGAAAAAGTCTCATCCTTCGAGGCCATAAAGAATACCCAAGAGTATCTAGAAAAATCATCAACGATGACAAGAACATACCACTTCCCTCCTGCTGACTACACTCTAGCTGGACCAACAGTGTCCATATGTAAAAGCTATCCTGGTGCATCAGTCATCACTACGGTGACTGGAGGATGAGAAGCAGTGACCATCTTGCCATGTCGGCAAGGAGAGCAAACTGAGTCTTTGACCATCTTGAGTTTGGGCAAACCACGAATAAGATCGCGGCTGCTAACTCTGGTCAAATGATCAAAACCAATGTGACCAAGTCTCCTATGCCAGAAGGAGAGATCACGGGACTCAGAAGCAATCAAACATCGAAGAGAGTCTCTAGAAGAAGCAGAAAAATCAGCACGAAAGACTCTCCCAAATCTAGAAATCCATAAACTAACCCTCTGATGAATCAAGGATTCTCTGAGCATTACTCTTGAAGCTTACCTCGAAAGAGTCATCGATAAGTGAGAAAGCGAAGCGATTGTATTGCAGCTTACTTACTAAGGCAACATCTTTAAGAATGAAATTTTGGTTAATGCAGATGGTACCTTTAGCAATGACTCTACCTGAAGACGCATCCCCAAAAGTGATTAACTCATCACCGGGGGCTCGGACTAGGGAAGAGAACCAACGAGAATCTCCGGTCATATGACGAGAACAATCGGAATCAACAATCCAAACGTCTCCCTTCCCCATCCGACGAACCTGATCAAGTCAAGAAAGAGAGAGAGGACTCAGTACTGGGAAAGAGTGAAGACTTGGGAACCCAATACTGAACCACACGACGCCTCTGAGTACCAGTCATAGAAGAAGACTGAACTAGAGTGTCTCTCTGACACTGAACTCTCACAAGATCAGAAGCAACTCTAGTAGAGGATCTAGGAGCCGAACCTGGGTTGGTCCACCGTGGTGCAAAAGCCGGACCATCCCAGTGAGGCTACCTATACCTCCTACTAGGAAACACCCCACGCCGCTGATATCCACCTCGATGAGAAAAATGAGGAATATCAAGAGGACGGCGGGTACACTGACCACGAGCAACTCTGGGACTAAAACTCAAAGAAGCAGCATGAAAACCAAGTCCTGGACGCTGCCCAAAAACAGGCGACTCTCTAACCTGTCTAGAAGCAGTGCGTACCTTAGGAGCACTCAGAGTCTGGGGATGACTCTAAATACCCTTAAGAGCAGCAACACGCTCACACCGAGTGATCTTGGCATGCCTGAAGCAGAAATCTACTAGGTGACCATCCTTCTTACAGAAGGTGCATGTGTACTTTGCCTTGTTAGAGGCGAAACAGGAGAAGCATCATACAGTCAAGTCCGTGGACCACACCGGCAGAGATCTAAACACGGTGGTGCTCACCACAGGAGCAACCACTATCTCTCCACTCTTGGAACCACGCACAATGGTAGGAGGATGAGTCCTAGCGTGCTCCAAGTAATCAAATCCTAGACCTTGATTGAATCGCTAATCTTGGGTGGTCTAGAATGAGATTGAGCTTCTTCTTGCCTCCAACAAATTTCTCGAGAGTGCTCATAAGATACTGACACTCTCGGAAAAGTGAGGCGCATGAAGAGCAAGGGGAAGGAGTAGAAGAAGAGCCAGAAGAAGAGGATCGAACAATGCGTGCATATTTTTCCCTAAACACGGCTGGCTCAAATTTGAGAGACTCGCAAGAAGCGCAAGAAGCATCTCTAATTCTACCAACCTGGGCCTCTAACTTCTTCCTAAGCTCTGCGTGGACCTTATCCACGTCATCCTTAACCCCAACACACATCAAGCAACTAGTTTATGACTTAACTAGTAAATCCTTAGCAAGTTGATCACACCTGACATTCAAAGCATCATTGTCAAGTTTTAGTTGCTTATAGCCCCCACATGAGCTGACTGGGTCCTTAGAAGCATGCATCTCAAGTTCATCATTTCTAGAGGAAAGCTTTCTAAGGTGTGAGCTCATGGCATCAATCTCGACAAGCAATTTAGGGCAATTATTACGGGAAGCATTTGTGTGGGCATGAGAAAAACTAGCATCGGCGGGAATATCAATAACAACAGGACTAGCATTCTTGACTTGATTCTCAAGATCAACAAGCACACTATCATGCAAAGTCCTTAGGTTCTCCACTCCACAAGCAAAGCATCACAGAGTGTACAGCTATCGAGTCTCGGGAGGAACATGATTTAAGTGAAGCTAACTCCGAGACAAACTATCTACCTCCTTCTCTAACTTCGAACACCTCGACCTAGCCTTAGCATGAAACTTGCCTAATTCTGAAGGCATCATTTAACTCGTCGTAAGTGGGTACCTCATCCGTGTCATTTGTCTGACTGGAGTCGCTCACTTCAATGGCGCTTGCCATGAAGCACATCTTGGGAGAAGTCGTCACCGCCTTTCTTCTCTTGCGGATCATCCTCGCCTTTGTCGCTCCATGTCTCCGTGTCGGAGAGGTTGATGTCGTCGGCGTGGCGAGGACGCAGTGGAAAAACTTCTTGTTCTTGGAGAAGTTGCGGTACTTCTTCTCTTCTTGCGGCTTCATGAACTGGAGGCTTCTTGTTGCGGTTCTTGTCGGTGTAGTCGTTCTTGCCCGAACCGCCGGCGTCGTTCTTGCCCTTCTCGGCTTGGGACAATTAAGCTCGAATGTGGTTGGGGCCACCACACTCGAGCGGTGATCATGCCACCTCTCTTCCTCTCTCTCACTCTCTTGTAAATATTGGAAAATTTACGGCGACAAGAGCAAGCTCATTTTAAAATCATTCCAAAATTTCATAAACTACGTCACAAAGAGCGGAGAGAAAAACCGAAGCAAAGTCAAGAGAAAGTCCAGATGAGGACCCAATGGGATCGGTGACCAAAGCCATCGACTGAGATTTCGTCTTCCGAGTGACGACATCAATCTCATGAGTCTTGAGGCGGGAATAAAGCCCGTCAAGAGTCAGAGTCGACAGATCAGTGGTGTCCTTGATGGTGGTCACCTTCATCTCCCAAACCCGAAGATCGAGTGCGGTCAAGAAATACCGAGCATTGTCCGAGTCAGGGTATATACAACAGACTGCTCGGAGGTCACTCAAAATCTTGGTAAACCGACCAAAGCACTCATCGAGACTCTCACCGGTAGCGTTGTTCAAATTTGTTGTACTCGCTTGAATCTGATCTGCCTCACGGTCTTGATTTGAGTAGTGCCCTCATGGTAAGCATCGAGGTTACCCAAATCTCGTGGGCGGAGCGAAGGTGAAAATCTGTCGTACTCACTCGGCTAAGACCTGTATGAGGATGTTCCTAGCCTTAGCGTTTGCCTCAACGTCGACCATATTTTGCCATGAGCGTCCTCATCGGCAGAACCTCATACGGAGCTTCACCTTCTGCCATATCGAGAAGCCACAGGCGATGATGTACGACTCCATTCAGGACTTCCAAAAAGGAAAATCAACTCCATTGAAAATGGGAGGCTTGGTGGAGTATTTGTCCGTCGCCATGGCTCTTGAGACCGGTCAAGATCTATGAAAGAGCAAAACCGGCTCTGATACCAATTGAAGGATCGAGATGGCGAACAGAGGGGGGGTGAATGGTCGCAAATAAAGTTTCCCCCAAAATACTCCAACAAAAAAATCACTTTTTGCTTTTAGAAAGGAGATCAAATCAAATCCCAAAAGACACTTTCAGAAAAGCAAAAGCAGAATTTCAGAAACTGTCTTCAACTTTGAACAGGAGGTTGGTAGGTTTTTGCAGCTCACAAAAATATGAGAGATTTTCTACCTATGAGCAGATGAGTCTTGAAGCTCTCTACCAAATTTCAGATCAAAAAGACATGTAGAAAAATCATCATAAATCTATGAACACAGACAGTCAGGAACTTCGAGCAGAAAATTTGGGGCTCGGTTTTCACCTCATGACGCCCAAACGGTGCAACAAGTGAACTCCAAAATTTTTCTACAGATGTATATGGAAGTTCCACACAAGATCCAAGAAGAATCACTCAAAAAATATTTTTGTATATTTTTCTAAAAATCAAACACTAACTGTTGCGCGAAGAACAAGTTCTGGACAGAGTTGGATCTTGAAAGAAAAGATGATCTCTACTTAATCAAAGAGTGCAAAAGAGATGTAAAATCATATGAACACACTCAAAACATTTAAGATCAGCATTTAGAAGGAGGGGAGGCAAATCCAAATTGCATGAATGTAAATTGCGCGAAAGTAAATGCGTAAAGTAAATGCTGAATTTAAACTGCGTAAAGTAAAGACATAATGTAAATGCGCAATTTAAACTTGCAAGAATAGTAAAGAAAGTTTTTGTATTTCCTGGATGGAAGGTTTACAAAGCCTCACTTCATGTGGGCAAAGCTCAAAGGAGCAACTCCAACCTTCAAGGGGAGGAGGCTACCCCTCCACCCCTATTTATACTACTCTTGGGCCACCTACCACCCTTGGATGAGCCTCCAAACCCTAGAGCACTCCATCAAGGGCTAGGATTAACCCACTCAACCAGCCATGCAAGGGCTAACCCAAAACCCTTTTATACTGGGTTTTCTTGCACGGTTTTCAAAGCATACTACCTAGACCCGCTAACCTATCAACTAGACTGCAATCCAACGGCCCTCATTGATCCACGTGGCATCTAGTTAGCATCATCTCCTTTCCTTATCTTCTTGGCTTGCCCGGACTCCGTCTCCGATCATCTTCCAGCGATCTCCCGACCGTCTGGACCTCCGACGCTCCTCGCCTAGTCCCGGTCATCCTCCGCCTCACCATGATCTAGCACCGTCGCCCTGCAACCATCAAAGACAAGGAAAAACCTTTCACATAGCAATGCCCACATATATATTCAATGATTATCCCAAAATCATTAATCAACCATAATTTCTCTCAATGTTCCGAAGCTACCGCCCCAAGCGAGTAGCCCTAGGAAAAGCAACCAACACTCAAATTGCTTCAAATCGAAATCCAATTCAAATCAAACTCAATTTCAAATCAAACCAAGCTCAACTCTTGTCAATTACTCATCACACACAAGGATAGACCTCCACATGGTCTTTCAGACAAGAATAGATAATCTATAAAAGAAATCGTGCATCGCTCAACCTAAAAGTCGTTAACAATATGTATGTATATATATACATACATAATTGACTAAAACATTAGAACATGAAATCATACAACCCACACTACTACAGAAAGGCTTATATTAGACACCTCATCACATATGGTTTCTCAAAACTGTCTATGATGATGAACATCACTGATAGTTCTATAACACAACTGTCAGTGACATCATCACAGACGGCACTCTTCATCAATCATCTGTGATATTGATGTATATCACTAACAGTTTTATAATAAAACCATCTATGATAAATCACTGGCGGTGTTAATATAAAACCGTCTGGGATTCTATGTTTATCACTGACGTTTTATGAATAGAACCGTCTATGATATTTCTCAGTGATATATAATAGAAAGACCCGAGCCACTTGGTGCATTTTAGGGTTTCAGGATCTATATTTCATTTGGCTGTGGCTATGAGGCAATTTGGTAAAAGAAGACAATTGATTTTGAAGGGTGATTAAAGATCCATTTGATTTTGATGATCTAAAGTTAGTAATAGGGTCTAATTGCATTATATTCAAGATCTAGCTTGGTAAGGAGAGAATTTGATGAGTTTTAGATCTAGCTTGTAGATCCATGTGTTCTTTTGTATATAAGGGTAGTAATGGGTTCTAATTGCATTATATTCATGGTCTAGCTTGGTAAGAAGAGAATTTGAATATTGTATATAGATCTAGCTTGTAGATTCATGTGTTCTTGGTGATTTAAGGTTAGTAATGTCTTGAGTTCTAATTAATTGCTTTATATTCAAGATATTACTTGGAACAGAATTTGAAGATTGTTTAGATCTAGCTTATAGATCCATGTGTTCTTATTGATCTAAGGTTTAGTAGTGGGTAATTACATTATATTCAGAATCTAGCTTGGTAAGGAGAGAATTTGAAGATTGTTTAGATCTAGCTTGTAGTTCCACACATGTGCATGTTCTTGGTGATCTAAGGTTAGTAATTGGTTAATCTAATTGCATTATTATATATAAAATTTAGTTAGCTAGTTTGGTGAAGAGAGAATTAATTTGAAGATTGTGTTTAGATATCTAGCTTGTAGATCGACCCATTTGTTCATTTTGTTCGAAGGTAGTAATTGGTTATAATTTACGGATGTGTGCATACGGACACCTAATGTACTTTAATAGTTAACACTAAATGCTATATGCATAGCATAGATGGACCGAAGCTGGATATACACTAAGAATCGTGTGAGTGCCGAGTACATTAATGGTGTCTCTGATTTTAGAAGAGCTGTAGAGGAGGATATATTAAATAAGGGAGTGTAGTTTATGCCTTGTCCGTGCATTGATTGTGAGAATTTGAAGATGTTTCAAAACTCTGCGTAGATCGAAACACACTTGATTCTGAGGGGTTTCAAATGGGGGTATACATGTTGGACCAGTCACGGTGAAGACTAGGATATACAGGAAGCAGGTAGCATTAACATCGTCGATGAAGTCAATGATATGCCGGATGATCATATCGATTGTGCTTCTGATGAGGATAGGTTGCAGGATGATAATATGAATCAGATGCTGCACGACGCAGAAGAGAATTGTGGTGACAGTGAATATGGTAAATTTTGGGGCTTGATGGAGGACTCGGAGAAACCTTTGTTCTCAAGATGCATGTCAAAATACACAAGGTTGTCATCCGTCCTTGAACTGCTAAAATTGAAGGAAAGCAATGGTTGGTCTGACAAGAGTTTCACAGCGTTGTTACGTCTATTGACGGACATGCTTCCAGAGGGAAACGAGTTACCGACAATCACCTACAAAAATAAGAAGGTTCTTTGTCCCTTAGGAATGGAAGTAGCAAGAATACATGTGTAACATCCCAAAATTCGAGTTTTGGAATGTTTGAATTTGAAAAGGAACCATTTGCACTTTCCTTGAATTAATCAAAGCTTAATTTGAATTTTCGATTAATTAAAGGATTTAATTTGACTAAACTATTCATCAAACAAAAAATCTTCTCAATCCCATTCCTATTTCCCCCCCAGCCCGTCACCTCAACCCACTTCGCCTGCTTGCCTGGCCAAGCCAGCCCTCTTGCTCGTGCCCAGCTTGCCATCGGATCTGCACCACGTGTGCGGTCTAGATTGCGCCACTTCGCGCCGCCACCGCCCGAAACCCTAACCCTAGCCACATCCGCTGCTGCCTTGGAGTCCGGGTCGGACACTGTTGGGAACAGGTAGGCTACTCTAGCGAAAAACAAAATTTTCTACCGCGTAAACAAGGAACCACTGCGAGTTATAGATCACAGAATTACCACTAGACACGTAGACCCATAGCGAAGTAGAGTCGATGTTGAAAGGACCGAAAGGTCGCCAAGAGGGGGGTGAATAGGCATTTTTTAGAATTTAATTTGCAGCGGAAACAATCTTCTTTGGATGGTCCGAAATTTCCTTCGGACTGTCCGAGTGATTCAAATAGTCCGAGTGAACTTTCGGATAGTCTGAGCTGTTCTGAGCACAGAAACCCAAGAATGTAGATCTGAGCTATCTAATGAGAAAAACTAGTTCCAAAATGAAATCCAAGAGTTTAGAATACCTCTTATCGATAAGTACTCACCAAGACTCTTCACAATAGCACAACACCACTTCAAATCCCTAGATCTTTCAAAAAACCACAAGAGGAGAGAGCAAAGTAATCCAAGAAACAATAACAAATTACACAAGGATGTTTGCCGAAGTTCAGATCCTTGAGGGGATCCTACGTCTCCGTTGAGGCGGCACCAAGCCGGGGTCTCTTTCAACCCTAATCCTCTAGGTGTTGCACAAAGCACTCACCTACTTCTTCCTTGAACCCTTTCCTTGTCGAACACTTCGGATACTCTGAGTGTTCGGACAGTCCGAGAAATCTCCGGACACTCCGAATAGAAAAGTACAAGACCTAACCGAGGGGGTGCACTCGGATACTTCGAAGGCATGTTCGGACATTCCGAACCCAAAAAGACTTGACTTACAAAGGGGGTCAGCTCGGACATTCCGAACTAAAATTTGGATACTCCGAACTGTTTTGAGCAAGATTCCCTTAGGACTCTACACTTTGACCCATTTTGAAATTAGAATCCATCATTGAGCACATTTAGTCATTCTAAAGCTATTTCTCGTCATATCCCTCTTTATAGTACGGCAATCCTTAAACTCAAATAGAAATAAATTTAATACACGAAAGTTGAGTTAAAAAATGCCTTTTTCTCCTTTGATTTTGAGGGTGCTCTTTTTGCTTCCAGACTCGCTCATGAATGCGATGATCTATTCACAATGCTCGAAAAGCTCATTAGTCACTTAATCTTATTGTCATTAATCACCAAAACCATTTAGGGGCCTAGATGCACTTTCAATCTCCCCCTTTTTGGTGAATTGATGACAACACGATTAGATTTATAAATAAATTGAAATGAGATTGTATTTGGAATACCAAATACACGGTGAAGCTCCCCCTAAATATGTGCATTAGAAAAATTTAAGTGGAATCTCAAATGCACATATTTACGGGAAATTTTAGCGAGAGCTCCCCCTATATCTTTGCATTCGTGAGCATATAGTAGGATATTTAACAAATAATTGCACTAATAAATATGGCATGGTATGGGCACACAAATGCATTACTTAACGGAAACACGAGATATAGTTTAACATCTAACATTCATGAGCAACACAACCAAAACATAAGCAAGTATGAAACGAAGCAAACTAAGCAACAACCAACCACACGACAACGACAAAAGATATAAATCTGATCCCTCTCCCCCTTTGGCATCAAGACACCAAAAGGGTCACTCCTCGCTGCCGTCGTCGTCGTCGCTGTCCCCGCCTGGCGCATATGCAGCATCATCTTCTTCATCAACTCTAGTAGGCGCAAAGACAGGGGGAAGATCAAACAACTGACGAGTCTCAGAATCCACATTCGCTGTCTCAGACTCGGACTCTGACTCCTCAGAAGAGCAGGATAAGTTTAGCTTCCCTTTGATGGCATACAACTGACGACGGGTATCGGCAAGCTTGACGTTCATCTCTTTGATCTTCTTATGGTTCTTCATCCCCAAGCAAAATATAGCACGAAGCATAGACTTGATTGACCCACCTGAAGAGGAAGGATGAGCGGGAGACGAATGTCTATCAGAGGAGGATGGAGCTGCTATCCCGGGATCTGGTACTGATGATCTTGTTCTATCATCTCTAGCAGAAGGAGCAGGAGCTGGAGCTAGTTGAGGTGGAGCTTTAATTAATCTGACACGGTAAGGAAGATGCTCCACATCCTTAGCAAACCACAAACCAGATATACTCTCAACCATGCACATGACATAGGGAGCAAAACCACAGCTGCTACGTGCAGGCTGATTGAGTTAAGGCGAATCTCCTGCCAGATGAAATCAAATACATCAAAAGGCCTTGATCCCTCACCAATCCTCAAAAGAAGGTTTCTGGAGTAGGAACTGATATTTGTGGCATCTCCTTCCTTTGGCCACAACGTCTTTCGAAGCAACTTATACAGAATGGCATAGAATGGCTTCAAACCCTTGGTGGTACCCAACTTGAAATTCTGACACTCATCATACAAGGGATCTAAGTCATTGATACCTGAAGTGTCCATAGTGTGTAGCTTATCCTGATTGTCCCAGTTCTCGGTCGAGAAACCCAAACAATCAGCAAATTGAGCTTTGGTCACAGAGTAGTAAAGCCCATCCACCATAAACCACATGGTGCTCTCCACATCGGTGTCAATGTACAAAGTGGCATAGAATTGTGCCACCACTTTATTGTTCCACTTGCACTGAAAAGACATGACATCCTTCAAATTATGGCGCTCACAAGCTTCGATGACATGGTTGAACACGGGGTCCTCCTGCTGCTGCATATAATCCCAGTCTATCCACTGCATAAGAGCTACAAGATTTTTCTTCTCTGCGATCACAGAGTCATAGAAGTCCTGCTGAAAATGATTCCAGAACCTTTTGTCCACATAGTCTTCTTGGAGATACAACAATGGATCTTGACTTCTGTGTTGACGGACTTCTTTTCCTCTCCCATGTCCAATACAGTAGTCAATTTTCTTCTTGGGAGTTACACCCATCGAAGTCACACGGATGGATGGATGAATCTGCAAAAGACCAATCAATTCTCCAGCTCTGCGCTGATCTGCACACTTCGCTGCCCTTAGTCTTGCCATTGCTGCCCGGGGATCTTCCATGCTGTGTAACATCCTCAAATTTGGCTATTTCTGAATTTTATAATTTATTTTGAATTTTTGAGAATTTCTAGAATTTATTTAAATTAAATTGAATTTTTGGAAATTAGTTTTCTCTGAAATCAATTTAATAATGAAATTTTTAATAAAATATAAATTAAAATATTTTATTTAAGTTCAAAATGTCTTAAAATATTTTCTGGAATTTTTCTAGAATTTTTCTGATATTTTTAAAGCTTCAAATAATTCAAATGAATTTCTGGAATTATTTTAATTGGAAAATGATTGAAATTTGAGTGAATAGTAACGGGCCAAGCCCACTATTGTGCGTACGCCGAAACCCTAGCGTCGCCGTTTTGTTTTCACCGTGCGATCTTGAACCGATGGTTGTGATTCATCTGCGTCGGTTCATCGCCCGTGCCGTTGGATTTCCGCGTGGACGGATGGATGTGCAGCCACGTCGCTTCGTCTTCAGGGAAGGGAAACGCCGCCGCCGCCGCGCGTTCGATCCGAAACCGTCGCCATTACTCGCCACCGTAATGATTCTGCCGCCCCATTAACCGACAAACAGTATAAAGCACTTCCTTCCGCGCATGTAGAGCTCTTTCACGCATTCCAAGGACCACCGTAGCGCTCGCATTTGCTCGTCGTAGTACCGAAGGTCTTCCACCGTTGATTGCGCCTACTCCGGTGACCCTCCGTCGCCGTTGTGACCACCGGGGTGACCCTCAAGTCGTGACGCGTCCGTGGGACTACTTCTCTTTGCCGGAACTGCATCCAAACGCCGTCGCTTTGGTCATCTTCCACCTCTCCGGTCATCTGTCTCCGTCGCGCCATTGTCGAGATCCCGAAGCTCGTCGACCGTCCGATCGTCAGTCAGCGTCTCCGATTTATCCATGTTGCCTTAAGAACAGTAAGTCTCATCTTCAACTCGTAGCCGTAGATCTAGAGATGGATGGTTAGGATAGTGCCACGTACCCGTAGCTGGGATCGCCCACATGTGCTCAAGATATGTTATATAGTGGCCGTCGGATTTAGACTTAGCGGTTTAGATTCAGCCACGTATTCACGGTAACAGTGAACCTCATCTTCAACTGCTAGCCGTTAGATCTGGATCGTATGGTTTCTGTGACACCACGTAGCTCAGATCAACCTCAGCCGTTGGATTTACATCAATAGTATAGGATTGAACCAGTGTAGGCCGTTGGATCTTGTACCTACGGTGCGGATGCATCCACGCGTCGTGCGCCGGAGTAGCCGCGTTGCCCGATACACCGTGGGATTTCAATTTAATCTGGGCCGTTGATTTTGTAATCAACAATCGGGTTTCCGCCGCGTGCCGGGCCAGTCCCGAAGCGACGCGTGTAGTGCGGAAATCGAGGCGTCAGAGCTGCCGCTGCTATCGACGTCACCCAGTTAATGCTCACCGTCCGATTTTGATCTGATGGTCACAGTATAACCACGTGTCAGCACCGCAGCAACGGATCAAAGTGTCGGTGCGATCTGGGCCGTTAATTCCATAGCACGGCTCGGATTAAGACGCGTGGCAGGCGCACGAATCTTAAAGTTTGACCGAGTCAGTTGCGTTGCTATTTGCGTTAATCTCTGCCGTTAGATCGTGATCCGAGGGCTGAGATTGTGCCATGTCAGCTCCGGAGTAACCCAAGCCGAAGCGTTAGGATGAGATCCAGCCGTCCCTTTCTAATCCGACGGTTGAGATTAGATCAACCTCTCGGTTGATAATTCGTCGCCGCGTGTCACGACGGATCATGACCGTGTCATCTTGGCGTCGTGATGGGACCCACTTGTCGATCTTGGCGGGGTTGATCTTGGCGTCGGCGATGGCGTCATCTTGACGTCGCGATGACGTCATCTTGGCGTCATAATTCCAATTTTTCGTAAAAAAAGTAATTCAACCGATAATGTTTTTGGTGCTGACGTCATAAATAGTAAAGCTGACGTCATAATTTCGGGATTTTCCGTATGAAAATAAATAGAGAAATTCAGTTTATTCTTTTTGATTTATTTTAAAACTTCAAACGTTTATAACTTTTGCGTTTTAACTCCGATTTGAGTGATTCCAATTTCTAAAAAATTTTAAAATCAAGATCTATTTATTGATGAATTTTATGGAATTTTTAGAGTTAAGTTTGCTGTCTGAAAAATAAATTTATTGTGTGTATATTGCTTTTATTCAGACGTTGATTTGCCAGAAGTTTACGAGGGGGAATTTTTAGAGCAAGATCAAGCTTCGGACCAGAACTAGCAACTTTTTGAAGGCAAATTGTGCTTTGACCATGTTGCTCCTAGATTTTTAAAATATACTTTGTTTTAAAATATGCATGCTAATTCAACTAAAAATGGATTTAATTATTTTGGGTGAAAGAGCTAATCAACCAAGTTGTTATGTCACCTTGATATTATTTATATGCCATGATCACTTTGTCAAACCTAAGTGGATAATATTTAGTTGGTTGATAATATTGTGCCAACACGGGAGGCTAGACCATGAATAGTTGCTTAGTCATGCGTGTTACGTGGACCATTTTATTTGGATTACAAAAGTAATATTGATTAAAGAATAGTGAATGCATTTTGATGAAAAGTGGAATGATGTTGGTATTGAAACTGGATTGTAGAGACCTGTGTGGTTCTACAGGAAAGATGATTACGGACATGAGTTGCACTGTTAAATAACTTGGGGTGAAACTGATTTAGACTGGGGAAAGTGGACCGAGGCTTAGTGCCAGGTGGGCTTGTGTGGCATTTGGTGGGGTTGAGTGATGTGAGGGCTGTGTGCCAAATTGAGAGAAGGATGTCTTGCCTTGGTCAGTTAAGGACCTTACCTTGCAAGCCTTTGACCTGAGTTTCTCGTACAACCACATGTCTGAATGGGAAGACCTAGTTTAGTAGGATTCTGATGTCTTACCTTTGATACCTCGGGGTGGCAGTTACATGGGGGTAATGTACGGGGTAGCGTGCCTATGCTACGGCTTGGTACCCTATCCAACGGCGTTTGTCGGTCCTATACTTCAGCTCTAAGTGAGGGAAGTGATAGTGAAGGCAACACGGAGAGGTTCTTAGGATAAGATAGAAGTCTCTGAAAAGCTTTATTCTGTTAATCGCCTTTGTGGTGTGAGGCGTATCTTGTGGGTAAAGTGTACAACCTCTGCGAGTGTCAAAAGCTGTTGAATAAGCGGAGTCCACAGTCTTGGACAATGCTCGGGATTCTGATCAAGGGGTAGTGTTTGAAAACAAAATGGGGTGAATGGCTGTGTGCCAAAGTGAAAAATGAATATTGAATAGAGACTCTGTGTCCAAAACAATGAGAAAAACAAATTGAAAAATATATTGGTAAAATGATTTTGATGCTTTAAATCTATACAATTAAAGTTTAAAACATTGAAGCAAATGCAAAATAAACAACAAAGCCTGTCCTTGATAATAAGCCATGCATATAGTAAATAGTTCTGCATTCTGTGTATGACTTGTTGAGTACGGTGTGTACTCACCCTTGCGGACAAATTTATCAGAGGAAGAGACTACACCCGCATATGAAGAGGAGTTCATCGACGAACCGAAGAACTAGGGAATCGAGCCTCAGTCAGAGCGCCTGCGATGGGGATGGACCATCACGAGGATTTATTTTTCCGCTGTTGAACTTGTTACTCTGAATGTTGTAAGCCTGTATGGCAAACTATTGTAAGGGACCATAAGGTCATTCAACTCGTTTATATACAAGTTTGTAATATTTATTTAATATTCCACTGAGTATGATGTGATATTATACCCTGTTTAGTCTGTGTGCACTAGCGCGATCCTGGACTAGTGCAAGACACACAGAGTGTCCGGACTACAAATTCGGGGCACGACATGCTGCCCCCTTGATCACTGCCACCTTGCCCTTGCCCTAACGTTGCGGCATGAGACTTCTGACTGACTTTCCTGACTGTCATCCGCTTCTTTCTCCCCGCGGACGGAGCTGGAGGAGATTCAGGAGGAGAATCTAAAGGAGAACCTGGAGCAACTGCGGGAGGGTGCGAAGAAGAGCCACCAGCAGGGTGATCATGCTTTGCCTTCTTCTTGCGAGCCATGGTGATGTCAATTTGGCGAGATTGACGAGATGGAGGATTGCCACCCTGAGAAGGATCCATTCTACATGTATACAAGGGTGGACACTAGATTAGACTCAAATTAATGCCTAGATAAATGTTTTAGATTGAAATGAACAGATACACTTCGAATAGTCCGAAGTTTATTTCGGATAGTCCGAAGTTTATTTCGGATAGTCCGAAGATTTTCTTCGGACAGTCCGATGATGAACTCGGATAGTTCGAAGTGCATGCTCACAAACCCTAAAACACTTAATCTAGAAATTAATCAACGAGAAAATAGAGCTAATCTAAGAGGATCATCCTAGCAATGCCAAGAACAATCTTGACCACAAGGATTGGCAACGAAAAACAAGGATAAACTGAAAAGAGAGGAGGTTTCGAACCAAACCTTGGAAGATGAAAACGGGGAATTCCAAAGCAAATCTAGGGCAAAAAGTGATGGAGATGAATCCCTTGCCCTTGGAGAAGACCTTGGAACCTTTGATCCGCAAGATTTGAGGCCAAATCTCAAGATCCGTGAGATGGGGTGGAGAACAAGAGAGAGAAACGGTTTTTGGAGAGAAAAAAGGAAAAAGAGAAGGGGATCGGGCTGAGTTAAATAGCCCGAGACCCCACTTCGGACAGTCCGAACGTAAGTTCGGATAGTCCGAATAGTTCGGACAATCCGAATGGAATTTCGGATAGTCCGAGCTGACTTTCTCAGGATGGCAAGATACAATGGATTGGGGGACTCCGGAGCGAGAAAGGGGAGAGAGGTCCTAATGAGTCAAATCGTCAAGTGATCAGCAAGACACACAACCAATCAAACCATGATCACAAGATGATTTGATGGGATCTGAAGATCAAGACCCAATTAACACAGGAAAATAGAGAGAAATAAATTGAAGTAAGCTTTTCCAAAATATTTTCCACTCATCACCAAATTGTGTGCACATTTCAAGCCAAGATGCGAGAGTCTAAAATATTTAGCCCACTCCTCAACTCACAAAATCTCTTTTCATCAAGAGGCTTGGTAAAAATATCGGTTAATTGATCGTTTGTGCTCACATGTTGAACATCAATATCACCTTTAGTGGAGTGATCTCTTAGGAAATGATGGCGAATATCGATATGCTTGGTGCGGGAATATTGGACAGGGTTGTTTGCAATTTTTATGGCGCTCTCATTATCACACAAAAGTGGGACATGGTTATAGTTTAGGCCATAATCATTTAGGGTTTGTCTCATCCAAAGTAATTGGGCGCAACAACTCTCGGCCGCTATATATTCGGCTTCGGCTGTGGAAAGGGCTACGGAATTTTGTTTCTTTGAGGACCATGAGACAAGGGATCTTCCTAGAAATTGACAAGTCCCCGAAGTACTTTTCCTATCCACTTTGCATCCGGCATAATCTGCGTCGAAATAACCGACTAGTTCAAATGATGAACCTTTTGGATACCAAAGCCCAAGATAAGGAGTATGCACCAAATATCTCAAGATTCTCTTAACGGCCACCATGTGGCACTCCTTTGGAGCAGCTTAAAATCGTGCACACATGCACATACTAAGCATAATGTCGGGCCTAGATGCACAAAGATAATGAAGAGAACCAATTATCGAACGATATACCTTTTAGACGACCGGTTTACCTTCTTTATCGAGGTCTAGATGTCCATTGGCTTGCATGGGAGTCTTGATTAGCTTAGCGTTTTCCATGCCAAACTTCTTCAACATGTCCTTGATGTACTTTGTTTGACATATGAAGGTTCCTTCCTTGAGTTGTTTGACTTGAAAGCCGAGGAAGAACTTTAATTCGCCCATCATGGACATCTCGAATCGTTTAGTCATGATCTTGCTAAACTCCTTACATAGTTGTTCATTAGTAGACCCGAAAATAATGTCATCAATATAAATTTGACACAAAAATAGATGATTATCAATGTGCTTAGTAAAGAGAGTAGGGTCGGCCTTTTCCGACTACAAAACCTTGTTCAAGTAGAAAATCTCGAAGACATTCGAACCATTCTCTTGGTGCTTGTTTTAGCCCATAAAGCGCTTTATGCAGGAAGTAAACATGGTCCAGATGTTTAGGGTCTTCGAAGCCGGGTGGTTGTTCGACATAGACCATCTCAGAGAATGGCCCATTCAGGAAAGCGCTTTTCACGTCCATTTGATATAAATTAAAATCATGGTGAGTAGCGAAGGCAAGTAATATTCTAATAGACTCAAGCCTAGCTATGGGAGCATATGTTTCATCGAAATCCAAACCTTCGATTTGCGTGTAGCCTTGAGCGACTAGTCGGGCTTTATTTCTAGTCACTACTCCATGCTCGTCTTGCTTGTTCCGAAATACCCATTTGGTGCCAATCACGTTTTGCTTGGGTCTTTCGACAAGCTTCCATACTTGATTTCGTTCAAAGTTGTTTAGCTCCTCTTGCATTGCCATCACCCAATCCGAATCTCGTAACGCTTCTTCTACCTTTAGTGGCTCAAGAGAAGAAACAAACGAGTAAAATTCACAAAAATTTGCAACTCAAGATCTAGTGGATACCCCCTTGTTAATATCTCCAAGTATGTTGTCGACTAGATGATCTCGTTGTATGCTTTGATGAACTCTTGGATGAGGGACAGTTGCATTGATTCTTTGGATGGGATCCTCATCATTTTGAGCGTTGTTCGAGCCATCTTGGGCTTGCATAGAGGAAGAGGGACCATCATTTGGAACTTCCAAAGTCGCATCCTGACTCTTTGGGCTAGTCCAGGTGTTTTGAGTTTCATCCTGAATATTTTGAGTTGGGGTGCTCGGGATTACTTCTTGCTCTAGTGGTCTCACTTCCCCAATTGCCAATTTCTTGATTGCTTCACACGGAGGTTCTTCCTTGTCAATCACAGCACGTTCAACTTGTTCTACTTGAGAACCGTTAGTTTCATCAAATGTTACATCACGCGAGATTTCAACTACATCGGTGGTGTTGTTGAAAACTCGGTATGCATAAGCATTTGATCCATAACCGAGCAAGAAACCTTCATCTACTTTGGGAGCAAATTTAGAAGACTTAGCTCTCTTGTTAAGGATATAGCATTTGCTTCCAAAGACTCGAAAGTATGAAACATTTGGCTTCTTGCCGGTGAGTAGTTCGTACGCCGTCTTCTTCAAAATCTTGTGGATGTATAGACGATTGGTACTATGGCACGAAGTGTTGATAGCTTCCGCCCAAAAGATGTCGGAAACCTTGTACTCATCAAGCATCGTGCGCGCCATCTTGATGAGTGTTCGATTCTTCCTCTCAGCCACCCCATTTTATTGAGGGGAATAGGGGTCGAGAACTCGTGCTTGATGCCCTCCTCATTGAGATATTCCTCCACGCCAGTATTCTTGAATTCCGTGCCATTGTCACTTCGGATTTTCTTGATCTTCACTTCGAATTCATTTTGTGCCCTTCTCATGAATTTCTTTAGAGTTCCTTGGGCTTCACTTTTGTCATGCAAGAAAAACACCCAAGTGAAACGAGAAAAATCATCAACAATAACGAGACCATACTTGTTTCCTCCGATGCTTATGTATGTGACTGGGCCGAACAAATCCATGTGGAGCATCTCTAGAGGTCTTGAGGTAGTCATCACATACTTGGCGGGATGAGAGGCTCCAACTTGCTTTCCGGCTTGACATGCGCTACACACCCTATCTTTCTCAAAGACAACATTTGTTAATCCAAGGATATGATTGCCTTTAACAAGTTTGTGAAGGTTCCTCATACCAACATGAGCAAGTCGGCTATGCCATAACCAACCCATGCTAGATTTAGCCATTAAGCACGTTTCAAGATTAATTATATCCATAGTAAAATCTACGAGATAGAGATTTCCCTTTAAACGACCCTTAACGGCTATTGAACCATCAACCCTCTTAACGACATCCACACCCTTGTCACTAAACACACAATTGTAGCCCACTTCACATAATTGAGCAATGGACAACAAATTGTAGCTCAATGATTCAACAAGCAAAACATTGTTTAAATGAAAGTCGTTTGTTATATGAATCTTACCTAAACCTACCACTTCGCCTTTTCCATTGTCGCCGAAAATGATGCTTTCACTATTTGTTCCATTTGCATCCAAGTGCGCAAACATCGCCTTTTCTCCGGTCATGTGGTGTGTACATCTGCTATCCAATATCCAACTTGATCCACCGGAGATATAGACCTACAAAAACAAATTTAGATTTTTCCTTTTGGTACCCAAACATGTTTAGGTCCGCGCACGTTAGTGACAAGAGATTTCGGGACCCAAATAGATTGCACATGAGAAGCATTGTTGGATTTACGCCCGATATGACAAGCAACTACACGACCGAGGTTAGTTCTTTTAAGTACATAAGAAGCAAAGAAAGTAGCATGAGACTTATACTTAGAATTTCCTTCGCCCATAACAAAGTGAATGGGCTTGTTCAAAAGGGCAACCACGATGTTGCTCTTTTTGCCTTTGGGTGGAACATACCCAAGCCCATGCTTCATGAAGTTACCTTGGCGCTTACCGAGGAACTCCTCTAATCCTTTGCTAGCCTTATAGGACTTTTAAAGTCCATCTTCAAGTATTCCCTTGAGCTTCTCATTTTCATGAGCTAATACTTGCAAAGTCTCAAGGTTAGTGGCACAAGCATCAATATTGGTATTGTAGCATCTAGCACATCCATTGCTAGTAGACGGTAATGAGGAGTTGGAGTTTCCCGTTGAGGAGATAGTAGCGCTATTCGAGAGATCAACAAACTTCACTTCAAGAGCCTTGCAAGTGTCCTTTGCTTTGGCAAGTTCTTCTACGAGTGAAGCGTTGGTGATCTCAAGACTAGCTAACTCGAATTTGGTCATTTTTGAACTTTTGACCAACTCCTCATACTTTCTTCTTTCATTAGAAAGGCTCTTTTCTAGCTCAAGATTTTTCTCTTTCTCAAGAATAAGCAAATCCTCTTGAGCTTTGAGAGTAGTCTCCTTTTGCTCAATGGTTTCCTCCAACTTCTCAATATCTTTTAAAAGTAAATCTAATTTTTGAACATCAAAGTCTTTCATAAACTTGAATGCACTATCATCGTTATCATCGTCATCACTATCATCTAGACATGAATCAACAATGGAAGGGGATGATGTTTTGATTGATACCTTGCGCCCCTTGGCCATAAGGCACATTGGAGCGTCTTCATCGTCATCGCTCAAGTTGTCGAAGAGGCCCTTCGATGTTGTTGAGGTAGAAGGCACGGTGATGGAAATGGAGGCAACTCCTCCTTCTTCGTCGGATTCAGAGCTTGAGTCGGACTCGGAGTTTGAGTCCCACTCCTCCCCAATGTGAGCTTGTCCTTTATGCTTGTAATGCTTGAATTTCTTGCTCCTTTCCTTGTCCTTGCCTCGGTATTTGTCCTTTTTGTAGGGTTTGTCTTCCTTCTTCTCTTGGTGTGGGCACTCGGCGATGAAGTGGCCGGGCTCTCCACACTCATAGCACTTTCTTGTTGAGTGCCTTCCTCTTGATTTGTTCCATTGACTTTTGGAGTGGCTCCCCGGCTTGTAGCCCTTCTTCTTGAGGAATTTGTTGAATCTCCTCACAAGCAAGGCCATGTCCTCATTTGTCAAGGGTCCACTTGGCTCCTCATCATCACTTGTACTTTCCTCAACTTCCCGCACAATCTTCACTACCTTCAAAGCGATGCCCTTCTTCTTTCCTGACTTAAGCTCTTCTACCACCTCCGCTTCCTTGATCATCATCTCATCCATCATTAGCCTTCCAATGACATCATGGGGAGTAAGAGTGTCGAAGTTTGGTCGATCCCGGATGAGTTGCACTAAATTGCGGTTGGTGGGAGTGATCACTCGAAGGATGATCTTGACTACCACTTTGTCGGTGAGATCGGTACATCCAAGACCCTTAGCTTGATTCACCAACACCATCAAGCGGTCAAACATTTTTGTGTATGACTCTCCTTCCTCTAGAGTAAATCTGCTTAGCTCACTAATAATGAGCTCAATCTTGGACTCACGGACACTTGATATCCCTTCATGAATAACCATGAGTCTTTCCCAAATTTCTTTGGCATCTTCAAGTCCATCGACTCGGTTGAACTCGGAGTCACTTAAGGCATTGAACAAGGCATTGACGGTCAAGTCATTGAAATGTTGAGCTTTCTTCTCTTCGGGAGTAATCTTGTTTGGATCCAATGCTTTGAAACCTGTTTCTACAATCTCCCAAATGCACGGGTAAAGTGATCTCAAATACATCTTCATTTTATGCTTCCATGCGGCATAGCGAGTACCATCAAAGTGAGGTGCTCTATCGGATGACACGGAAACATAAGATGAAGAGTTTGAGACCCCAAGAGAAAGATATTCATATGGAATCTCAACCCCTTTGCTGGAACCCATGGCCTTGTCTTGGTCACAGATTTCGTCATTCTTTTCTATTAGCGACATCTTTATTCTCCAAGCGGTTAAGCCAAACTACGGAGATCTGGCTCTGATACTAATTGAAAGGACCGAAATGTCGCCTAGATGGGGGGGTGAATAGGCGTTTTTAGAATTTAATTTGCAGCGGAAACAATCTTCTTCGGATAGTCCGAAATTTCCTTCGGACTGTCCGAGTGATTCGGATAGTCCGAGTGAACTTTCGGATAGTCCGAACTGTTCTGAGCGTAGAAACCCTAGAAAGTAGATCTGAGCTATCTAATGAGAAAAACTAGCTCTAAAATGAAATCCAAGAGTTTAGAATACCTCTAGTCGACAAGTACTCACCAAGACTCTTCACAATAGCACAACACCACTTCAAATCCCTAGATCTTTCAAAAAACCACAAGAGGAGAGAGCAAAGTAATCCAAGAAACAATAACAAATTACACAAGGATTTTTGCCGAAGTTCAGATCCTTGAGGGGATCCTACGTCTCCGTTGAGGTGGCACCAAGCCGGGGTCTTTTTCAACCCTAATCCTCTAGGTGTTGCACAAAGCACTCACCTACTTCTTCCTTGAACCCTTTCCTTGTCGAGGTGGATTCTACTTTCACAAACTTTCAGCGGCGGCCCACACCAAGATTAGGAGCTCACCGGTGACTCCTAGCCGTCTAGGAGTCCTCAACCTCCAAGAGTAAAAAGATTTGCCAAGAAATCCACGAGAGAATGACTTTAGTGCTCAATATGATTCAAGTTCACTAGATCTTTCAATCTCTCTACTCACTCAACCTCAAAAGATTCACAAATCAAAAGATCAAGAGGGAGTGAAGGCTTGAGCTCTTGAGGTGAGGAATAGCAGCAAGTGAGTGAAATAAATGCTCTTGTTGCTGGTAGGTGAGAGTTTGGGGGTTTTATAGCCATCCAAAAACTAGCCGTTTTGAAATGAGCCTGAGTCGGTTCGGATAGTCCGAACTTATGTTTGGATAGTCCGAACAGAGTCGGTTCCAGCCACCGAGAAGGTTATTTCGGACAGTCCGAACATTTCTTCGGATAGTCCGAACACTTCGGATACTCAGTGTTGGACATCCGAACACTTTGATACTCAGAGTGTTGACACGATCAACACTTCGGATCTCGAGTGTTGGACGATCGAGAAATCTCCGGACACTCCGAACATAAAAGTACAAGATCTAACCGAGGGGGTGCACTTGGATACTCCGAAGGCATGTACGGACATTCCGAACCCAAAAAGACTTGACTTACAGAGGGGGTCAGCTCGGACATTCCGAACTAAAATTTGGATACTCCGAACTGTTTTGAGCAAGATGCCCTTAGGACCTTACACTTTGACCCATTTTGAAATTAGAATCCATCATTGAGCACATTTAGTCATTCTAAAGCTATTTCTCGTCATATCCTTCTTTATAGTACGGCAATCCTTAAACTCAAATAGAAATAAATTTAATACACGAAAGTTGAGTAAAAAAATGCCTTTTTCTCCTTTGATTTTGAGGGTGCTCTTTTTGCTTCCAAACTCGCTCATGAATGCGATGATCTATTCACAATGCTCGAAAAGCTTATTAGTCACTTAATCTTGTTGTTATTAATCACCAAAACCATTTAGGGGCCTAGATGCACTTTCAGATGTAGCGCGGTGGTGCTGAAGTAGTCGTACTAGCCTTGCGTCTCCTCCAACAGCTTCCTGTGGACGTTGAAGGTAGCGGATCGTCCTAGTGTTGAAGCTTCGCAGCAACGCCTCCAAGGTATCCACACGTACGGGGAAGGAACACCACACATCGGAGTGCTAGCGCCGGCTACGCGGTTCTGGGCAGAGGAGGGGTGGCAGCTAGGGTTTTTGGGAATTCCGAATTCCTATCATGTCTTAATTGATCACATTTCAAAGCCATTACCTCCTCCCTTTATATAGATGTTCCATAACGGGTCTCAACTCCTTGAAGCCCATTAGGAACTCTAATCCCATTACAACTCAAATCCCTATCCGAATTGGTTACAGCCCCTTAAGTGTGCGACCTTATAGGTTCACATGCTCTTAGACATGATCTGAGTACCTCTATCGACCATCGAGTACTCCTACTCGATCATCGAGTACTCGACCAATAGTCGGTAGTGGCCCCTAGCAGGACTTGCCGACTCCTAAGTACTTGTAAAGATCGGACGAACCTCAACAATGTCATATATGCATTTCCTTTTGCCACATGATATCAGTCAAAATCCAAGGTGAGTTGTTGTCATCCTTGTTGGGATGGCTCGACCACTCTTTCTCGATGCTGTGACTCGGAATCCCTAAATACCTCGAGTCAACTCTTTAACTCGATGACTCGAGTAACTCCTTACTCGAGTAGCATGGCCATGCATTTTTTTCGGACTCTGATCACTCGAAAGGCCTAGAGATATCTCTCTCATTGTAAAGAGAGGCAAATCTTATCTTGATCGACCATGTCTCGCAACATGTTTCATGACAAACCGAAAGCCATCTTATAACTACCCAGATACGGAGTAGCGTTTGACAACCCCTAAGTGAGCCATTACACATCCCGAGGACATACAACAATCTCAAGTCGAAGGATATAACATACACATTGTATAGAGACCAACTGATGACATGAAAGAATACAACGTTCTCGCAGTGCCTCATAGTGGGTCGATGTCCAACACCATGTTCTCTAACATGTGTCCATATTACTGGTTTGATATCTCCATATCTATGACCCGTGAAAGATGACCATCGACCAGTACATATGCTAGTCTATTCATATGTGTCCATATATGATAATCGACTAGGGACCCCTTTTAGAATGAACATCATAAAATGAATATAGAGTTTCACAAACAAGTCACGTACTTATTAATCAATATCCATGATGTTATTCAAAGAACAATATTATAGTTTATGAACATTTACGGAAATATGATCATCTCTAGGATTACCTCTAGGGCATATTTCCAACAGACACACCTCCCAAGACCCCTATTTAAGGAGCGCACCCCCTTCAAGGATCGTTGTTTCGCGCCGCTCCCGCCGCCCCATCTCTCGTCGCCCGGGAGCCCTTCGTTGCTTCGTAAGTCCTCGCCGGAGTTCTCCGCCGTAGCTGAAGCCTTCCGCGGCCTTATTCTCCACCGGTTGCACGTCTGTGTTGCTCATGTGGCACTCTTCCAGATCCCCACTAAAACGAGCTCGATCCAGTCAAGTTCCACCGCTCACTGAGTCTTCTTCCTCGCATCCGGCAAGTTTGCGCCGCCGCCATCGTCGTCGACCTTCTTCGTGAATCTGGGCCATCCAATCTGCGGTGAGCGCTTTGGATCTCATCACGTCGCTGCGGCCCGCAACCATGGTTCTCCACCACCCCAGCCGCCATGTCGCCATGTGTCTGCCTGCATCATTCGCCACGTCGGCCAAATCATCCACGCAAGCGCCGATGTCAGCCTTAGATCTTGTGAGCACGGTCCACCATGGACCAAGTGAGACCGTGGACTCGGTCCATGGACCGAGGGTCCCGCGCTTCAGTAGTGACCTTAGTGTGATGCAATATGATGCGCACGGTGTCCCGATCTTCCGACAGGTAGTACTAATTCGGTTGGTGGAGCACTTGACGTTGACAATCTGGCTTCTAATCAGAACTGATTCGAACCCTGCAATCGTTAAACCACAACTCCGTTGGTTATCAACCATGCACGAACATGGTTGACCTCGCCAAGAAGGCTTATCCCTGCATGCGAATGGAGAACACAAGCAAGAACATAGAAGATGCAATCTGACATTGCGAATTATATGAAGCACATGAGTTGGGGTTCCACAAACCGATGAACGGTGAAGAACTGACAAAATGTCTAGTTGTAATCTAAGCAAAACCCATCTATTCTAGCGACGACTACTAAATATGTATGAGGAAGAGGGCAAGGGAGGCGGCCAAGGGGTTGGCTGTGCAACCCTAGGTCGTACAAGGCCATTAGGCCCAAGTGGAGGTGTCGCAGCACCTGTCAGATTATGTTTGTCACATTGTTTTGATGATTCCCGTCAATCCAGAAGGAGTTTGGATGTGAAACCACTTCCATTGCAAAGCTCTCGTCGTGGGTTTCTCTGTAGATTCCAAGAACACCTCAATTGGACTTCGTATGACCCAGATATGGTGGTTTTATTGACGTGCTGTTCTGAGACTCCAAACCAAAGTTGGAGTCCGACTTCAGCTCGACTTTGAGACCAAGTAGACTTGGACTTTGAGGGATCACGTCCAAGTAAGCTTGTGATGCTTCTCCCATATTCCTAAGCAACAAAACATCACAAGAATTTAGTAGCAATCCATCCAAGAAAACATGAATAGCGAGGAATGAATTCACCTGGTGGTTTAACTGTCACGTGCGTGCTCTTGTAATTGGACCTTGTATATCTTGAGGAGTTGTGTTGCGCATATCTGAAGGAGTGATGTCCTCATCACAATAAACCAGATTTTTCTTTAGAAAAATAATTCTAGAAAATTGCCTTTTTCTATTTTCTCTAATTTAATCTTTTAGAGGCTTGTTCTTTCTCATACAAACTTCGATTGAGGCGATTCAAATTTCTAAATTTTTCTAAAATCAAGCTCTATCTTCTAGAGCCATTTATTTTCAGCTTTGAGCTTGTTTAAGTCTCTGTTTGATATTTATTTTATTTTATTGCTTTCTTTTCCGGTAGATGCAAATCCCAAGGGAGCGATCGATGACTTCGAAGACCAAGACTCAACACTATATGAGCAAGGCAAGTCTTCCTTGAACATGTTGATCCCAAATTTTATAAAATACCTATGTTGTTTTAAATTATGCATGCTTACTTTTATGCAATGTACTAGCTATTTTATTTGGTGATAACCAATAGTGTAGCATGGGAGGGTAGAATTGCTTAGTCCAGCTTAAACGTTTCGGTATTATGCCATTATGGGAAACTTTTTAAACATTGCTTAAACTTATTTGTGAAATTGTGGAAAGTGGTATTGCTGCTGTTATTTACATGAAATAAAGTGAAAATTGGTTTAGACCGGGGCAGATGAATGTTTGGTGGGTGCTGGATGCACGAGACCTTAAAAGTGGATGTTCCACCCCCTAGTCAATTAAGGACTGAAGCATGTGTTATCATGGACCGAGCATTACCGTACAACCACAAGTCTATATGGGTACAACCTGGCTAATTAATTTGTGCATTTCGTTAGTAGCTTCACTAGTCAGTGGAATGTGGGCGTCGGATAGAGACAGTTTTCCCACATGGCGCAAGAGGGAGCTTTTGTACTGGGTGGCTAGAACCCCTAACAGCGGTGACACCTTAGCAGGCAAGGTTAATAGCGAAATTGTGCATTGTAAAGGCCTTGTCATGATCTCTCTGCCGACACATCAAAGGAAGTGTGTTAATAGCTTGGCAACAAGAGTCGATCATATCTTGTGGGTAAAGTTGTATACACTCTGCAGAGTTAAAACTACTTAAGTAGCTGTGCCCATGGTCAAGTGTAGGCGAGGTACGCTTGCACATTGTAGATTTTATGGTTTTGTTTTAAATGAAAATGATGGTTTGGGAATCCGTGAGTGGATGGAACTCTCGGGTTGTGGTTTGGTGGTTAGAGTTAGTCAGGTGGTTGGAACCTATTTAGTTATCGTTTCAAATTCAATTATTGTTTAACTATATTTTGGTCAAACAATGCTTTGTGAAATTACTATTGGTATTTAAAGTTAAACTTTACTTTATGCTAAAACAACCATATTATGCCTTCATTTGTTCGCCGTGCATATAATTAACATGCCATGCATATAGTTATCATGCATTACATTTCCAAGACTTTGCGGAGTACATTTTGTGTTCACCTTTACAACATTCCAACTTTCCACAAAGTAGTGTGCAGAAGCTGAAGGTGTGAAGGATCGAAATGGTGATCAGAGGGGGGTGAATGATCCCAAATAATATTTTCCCACTCAAAATACTCCAAACAAACTCGCAATAAAAATCTGAAACACCAAAAAGATTTTTGTTCAAACTGGTGTTTCTCAGATTCGTACTCCCTCCAAAATCCGAACAATTAGACAACTATGTGTACCCCTAGCTTGCATGGATGAGAACCATTAATCATGTGAGGGGTTTTTTAAATCACAATCCTGGTTGTCAAGTGTCTAAACAAAGAGGAATCAATTCAAAGACTTCTTTTCTAAAAGAGATAAAGCTAAAATACCAAAGTCTCTTTTCAGAAAAGTAAAAGCAGATTTTCCAGGAATTGTCCTCATTTGAAGCAGGTAGTTGGTGAGTTTATGTTGCTCTAAAATTTTTGGGAATTTTTCTCCCTATGAGAAGTTGAGTTGTGAAACACTAGACCAAAAATCACCTCAAAAATCTTTTTAGGATAAACATTAAAAATCAAGCATTGCAGACAATCAGGAACTTCGACCAGAAAGTTTGAGGCTCAGTTTTCACTTCACAGCTCTCAAACGGTGCAACCAGTGGATTCACCAATTTTGCAAGAGATGGATAAATGAGTCATGCACCTGCTCCAATAAGAATCACTTCAAAATGATTTTTCTAGATTTTTATAAAAATAAAATACTGACTGCTACACGAATAACAAGTTCTAGACAGATTTGCAATTCAAAAAAAACTTGATATCTAGTCTACCCTAGGGTGCAAGAAAGATGTAAAACCATATGAACAACCTCAAAACATCCAATAAGAACAGAATTTAGAAGGAGGGGAGGCAAATCCAAAATGCGAGAAAGTAAATTGCGAGAATGTAATTGCGGGAAAGTAAATGCTGAATTTAAATTGCGTAAAGTAAAGACATAATGTAAATGCGCAAAATAAATTCAGAGTTGGATGGATGAAACTTTTATTTCTGGAAGGAGATGTTACAAAGACTCACATTTCATATGGGTAAAGCTCAAAGGAGCATCACAAACCTCAAAAACCTTCAAGAGGAGAAGGCCACCCCTTCCCCTCTATTTATACTATTTTTGGGCCACCTACCACACTTGGATGAGCCTCCAAACCCTAGAGCACTCCATCAAGGGTTAGGATTAACCCACTCAACCAGCCATGCAAGGGCTCACTCAAAACCCACACACATAATGGGTTTTCTTGCACGGTTTTCAAAGCATACTAACTAGACCCACTATCCTATCAACTAGACTGCAATCCAACGATCCTCATTGATCCGAGCAGCATCTAGCTAGCCTCATATCCATTCCTTGTCTTCAAGGCTTGCACGGACTCTGTCTCCGATCATCTTTTGGCGATCCCCGACCGTCTGGACCTTCGACGCTCCTCACCTAGTCCCGGCCATTCTTCGCCTCACCATGACCTAGCACCGTCGTCCTGCAACCATCAAAAATAAGAAAACCCATTACATAGCATTTTCCAACATGATATGCAATAATTCCATACAATTTCACAAATCAAAACTCAAATTTGCTCAACGGTTGGCAGTACCGCCTCCTGGGGCCGGTAGTGCCGCTCGGTAGTCAAGACTCAAATTGCTCCAATTTGAAAATCAAATTCAAATCAAACTCAAATCCTAGCACAACATGCTAACACACAGTCAATTACTCATCACCATCAAGGATAGACCTCCACATGGTCTTTCAAGGTGACTACGATTTCTATGCTTGTGGTTATGATGAAGACGATCCAGATTACTAGGACGCTGCTTGCACTAGAATTTGGCAAGTACGGTCCAAATTTGTAATCCAGAGTTGATAAGATACGAACGGAGTGAGGATTGAAGAAAATTGGAAACCAGGTCGGTTATTAAGGAAAACCAAGGCCGATACAAATCACGTCTTCTAAGCGTATTGTAATCGGACTCGATCGGTCGACGGGTATAAAAGGAGGATAAGGGTACACAGCGAAAGCATCCACAATCAAATCAACCAGCCAGTATTTACTTTCATCTACTTTTCTGTCGACTAGGAGTAGCCTTGTAATTTAGTCTTTCTTGTAATTTGGTTTTTGATCAATAAAGTTGCGCATCGTCGATTGTTGATCTTCACCGATTACGCCCAGGTTCGATTTGCTCTGATTTTGCTGCGCATTGCCTTCTACAGAGTTGATCTGCCTTTACCCTTCTAATTAGCCGAGATCGGTTGATTAGACATGTATTTCCATCTTGATTTGATCGGCTTTCAACTGATTGGATCTAAGTCGATCGTCTTATAAGATCGGCTTTGAGCGTGTTTCATATTCTTCCTTGTCAATTGCAAGTCAAATCGGCTGGCATGCTCTAAACTAGGTGTTTGTCTGGTGTGCTGCGGCCAAAAACCCTACTTCACATTTTTTGGCGTCAACACACTCTTGGTACGCCTGGTGGGACACCAAAGATGTCATCATCAGGCAAGTCAATCCCGACGTCAGACCTCAACGCCGAGGCAATAATCGTCCCCACCTTGGATGATTTGACTCCAGAGCAGCGTAAAGAAATTGAAGATCGGAAGGCCGCTTTGGAGGAGATGATGCTGGGTTGTTACCAAAAAACTCGGTGCAGCGTCACGCAAAAGACCGCATTACTGACGCTTAATCCGCTCGGCGATGCTAGAGTCACAACCAGCTCAGTAAGTCGTTACATGCCTGCACAGGCCGAACTATCGGCTATAATTGAGCAATCAGTACATCACGCGTTAATTAACAAATCATCGGCTTTGGTGACTACTCTTAAGCCGATGATTGCAAATAGTGTTAAGACTATTGCCCAAGAGTTGGCCTCATCTGGAAGCCTGCTCGACCCACCACAAGCGCTGCCAATGTATCCTATTTATTCTATAGCCCAAAGTTCTAGCACAACAGCAGCTGTAAAACCGTTAGCTCCAATACCTTCTATGTTGCCAACTCAGCCGACGGTTATATTACCGTGAGATCCTCATCCTAGCGGGACTATACATTATCAGGCATACACTAATGCCGCTAAATTGAACGTGTTGGCCACTTTACCACCGTCAGCCCCATTCAACGTATTCCTGCAATCGGTTCCACAACCGATTGAACTTAATAGATATCCTCAACATCAAGAGCCGATTCTGCTTCAAAATCTGTCCCCTCATAAGGTTGTCACTTACACAGAACCTTTCGTCCCATTGCCGGAGCCATCCATTAGGAGACACGATGGGTACGACCGGGCTGCACAGTATCCATCGGCGAAAACAAATCGGCAGCCCGAGTTTGCACTCGGGGGGCACGGTGCCAGTTACGATAGTAATTAGCAGAACCCAAACACCTAGTCGGCTAGTGATGTTAACTGGGCCGACCAAATTTCCGCCATACTACGGGACCAATTTGCCTTACAGCTAAAGGGTAAGGTTATCGGCTATCGAAAGCTGTATCCTGACTATATAAATCGTATGCCATATCCACATAATTTCAAAGTCCCTAATTTTGCCATGTTTTCTGGAGATGATTCAATCACAACTCTAGAACACGTCAGACACTTTATCACCTAGTGTGGTGAGGCTGCCAGTCTGATAGGCTAAAAATTAGATTATTCCCATTGTCTTTGTCATGGCCAGCATTTACTTGGTTCACCAGCTTACCCCCAAATTTGGTTCATTTTTGGAACGATTTGGAAAGCCGATTCCATGAATATTTTTTCTCTGGTAGTCTGGAATTAAGGATGTCAGATCTAAGTTCGGTCCACCAGAAATTCGGAGAATCAGTGGCTGACTACATTAAAAGGTTTAGGGAAGTACGAAATTGGTGTTTTAGTGTCACATTACCTGATAATCAGCTAGTCGATCTGGCTTTCCAAGGATTGCTTCCCCCGCTGAGGGAAATATTTGGTGGGCAAGAGTTCACCGATTTAAGTCATCTGCTCATCGAGTATCAGCACAAGAAAGCCGATATCCGGACAATAGGGGATTCTGTGATAAGGCTAAGATAAATGGTAGCAATAAGGACAAGGATAAGGCCAAAGTTAACATGGTTGATTACTATTCGAGCGAGTCCTCTGAAGATGAAGTAGAAGTAAATATAGCCGAATGGATCAAAAGTTCTAGGAAATCCTTGGTCTGTTCGTGGCTCAAACCAACTAAAAATAAATTAGAAGTCAAATATACCTTCGACGTCTCCAAGTGTGATCGTATTTTTGATTTATTATTGCAAGAAAAGATAATATGATTACCTGAAGGGCATGTCATACCATTGGCTGATGAGATCAAAAAGCGAAGGTATTGCAAATAGCATCATTCTTTTTCTCATAATACTAATGATTGTAATATTTTTTGCCAGCAGATTCAGTCGGCTATCGAAGATGGTCAGTTGAAGTTCACTGAGGAATCAACCATGCAAGTGGATGTTGACCCTTTCCCTATAAACATGGTGTAATGTTCAAGTAAAGGGAAGGAGCCGATGGAAGATAAGGAGCCCGAACAGTCCGATGGGTGAACATCCAGTCAAGACCAAGAGGTGACGAGACCCTCAAAATAACGATCGGCTCGTTGAGGATTGAAACCGATCATGATGGAAGGAACTCCAAAACTATCAAGCCAAAGGGGGATTCAGAGGTTGGTAAGTGGTACAAGGCCGAGAGGACGTCGCCAAAGAGACTCGTTAATCGGCCAAAGCCAACTTTCTCCCAGCTATTGGAGAAGTACGAAAGGATGAGTAGCCGACCGCAACGCCGCCCACATCGGCTAGACAACCTGTATTGACCTAAAAACCTGGAAAGAACCCATCAGAGATGTCCCTTCTGGTAATTTTGTTGGGAGAGGGGAGTAGCGCTGCCATCTCCATACTCTTGCCCGATGGAGCATTACCACAGAGATGATTGGCCTAGGTAGCCAGTTAAAGATAGATTATCTGGACCGATTAGGAATCATCCTAATAACACCAACCGAAAATCAGTTCATGAAAGGATTTCTGAACCAAACCGGCCAAAGGAACAATACGAGTCAAGTTCGGCAGTAGAGCCAGATCTGGCCAAAAAAATGCGCAAGTCGATCGAGACAAAGCCAAGGTGGTGTCCACTGGGTCTTAGCCGATCCTAGTGCAAACGGCTTCAAAAGCTAAGGACCCAAGAACCGAGGGAGGCTGAAGAAGAGAAGCAAAGAGATGAAATGTTCAATGAACTTCGGTCGATGAGAATTGTAAAAAAGGAATGGAGGAGGAAAGACCAAGCTGATGAGGAGACGGATTCAATCGACGACTTAGGGTCGTCGATGATTCGCGATGATACACCTCCAATGGACACAAATATGGTGTTCATGCTCTTGGCCGAGTTCAAGGTTAAAACCGAATCAGCCAAAGAGACGTTCGCTCAAATGTGCTTTGGGGCTCAAGACGCAATCTTTGAGAAACCTCGTGATGCTCATCACCATCTAAGGCCATTGTATTTAAAGGGATATATAAACGGCAAGCCGATCTCAAGGATGCTAGTGGATGGATGAGCTACTGTTAATTTGATGCCATACACCACGTGCAAAAAGTTGGGTAAGTCTGATGAAGATCTGATTAAAACTAACATGGTTGTGAATGACTTCATAGGTGATCCCACTGAGGCTAAAGGCATCATGGTTACAGAATTGACTGTTAGCAGTAAGACTTTGCCGACTGCTTTCTTTGTCATTGATGCTAAAGGCAACTATAGCGTATTGCTGGGACGAGACTGGATTCATGCCAACTGTTGCATCCCATCGACTATGCACCAGTTGCTTGTACAATGGAATGGAGACGAAATTGAAGTTATCCCGGCAGATATATCGGCTCACATTGTGATGGCTAGTTCAGATGCTAATTGGCCACACGAAAATGCCGAGTGTATATCGGGCAAAGTGTTGGATGACTACAACTTCATCTGTGTCGGGAAGGCAGGACTTACGCTGATCAGTATCAGGCCAGGCACGTTTGATCGGGCGAGTGAAGTAGTGCGCCGATGGGATCCAAGCAAACAGGAAAAATCTTGTAAGAGAAGATGTAGAGCTATCGGCAGATGACGGATAGCTATGAAGCCGTAAGATTTCCAGGAGATCAAGAAGTGGGGCCAAGGATTCACCTCAACCGACCTGCTTGAAGAAATGGACATTGGAGAAGGTGATGTAAAAAGACCAACTTTTATTAGTGCAAAACTAGATGTATCATATAAAGAAAAACTAATAAAAATTCTCAAGGAGTATAGAGATTGTTTTGCTTGGGAGTATCATGAAATGCCTGGTTTAAGCCGACAACTTGTTGAGCATCGGCTACCTACAAAGCCAAGGTATCGCCGTTTAAACAACAACCTAGATGCTTTAATCCGGCTTTATACAATATTATAAAAGAAGAAATAGAGCGATTACTAGATGCCAAATTTATCAGGCCTTGCCGATATGCTGAATGGGTCTCTAATATCGTTCAGTCATGAAGAAAAATGGTAAACTTAGGGTATGCGTGGATTTCAGAGATTTGAATAAGGCTACATCGATAGATGAGTATCCGATGCCAATAGCCGATATGCTTATCAATGCTGCATCAGGAAATAAAATCATCAGCTTTTTAGATGGTAATGCCAGGTAAAATCAAATACTCATGGCAGAAGCCGACATACCCAAGACCGCCTTCAGATGCCCTGGTGCAATAGGGTTGTTCGAATGGGCGATCATGACTTTCGGCTTGAAAAATGCTGGCGCAACATATCAGCGGGCAATGAACTTGATTTTTCATGATTTAATTGGCCATTTAGTTGAGATTTATATCGATGATGTGGTAGTAAAGTCTAAGGAAAACTTACAGCATTTGGCTAATTTGGAAAAGGTCTTCCAGAATATAGAAATCATGGTCTGAAGATGAATCCCTTCAAATGCGCGTTTGGTGCGTCGGCTGGAAAATTCCTGGGTTTCATGGTGCATGAGACAGGAATCGAAGTTAACCAGGAAAGGGTCAAAGCTATAGCAAAGACTAAGCCACTGACATGCAAGAACAAGTTACAAAAACTGATCGGCAAAATCAATTACCTTTGACGATTTATTTCAAATCTTTTTGGACGAATTCACGCGTTTACACCTTTGTTGAAGTTAAAAGATAATCAGGAGTTTATTTGGGTAGCCTATCAGCAAAGGGCTTTTGATGATATTAAAGAGTACCTGACCAATCCTCCAGTCTTGGCCGCACCCCGGAAAGGAGTCCTCTTTAAGTTGTACATATCGGCTGAAGAAGAAATAATTGGAGCCGTCTTGGCACAAGAAGTTGACAAAAAGAAAGGGTGATATTCTACTTAAGCCGATGCTTATTAGATGTCGAAACCAGGTACCCTTTCGTCGAAAAGTTATGCTTATCGTTATATTTTGCCTATACAAAGCTAAGGCATTATATTTTAGCATCAGCTTGTAAGGTAATTTGCAAAACAGACGTTATAAAATACATGTTATCAGCTCCAATTTTGCGTGGCCGACTTGGTAAATGGGTGTATGCCTTGATAGAGTTCGAACTATCATATGAATCGGTTAAAGCAGTTAAGGGATAGGTCATAGCCCACTTCATAACAGGACATGATACCTCTGCTGACCTAGTCTCTCTTGCCCCGTGGCAACTGTACTTTGATGGGTGGGTCTGTCGGGAAGGTGATGGTATTGGCATTGTGCTCATCTTACCTAAGGGTCATAATTTCGAATTTGCATTTAGGCTAAACAGCCGATGCTCGAAGAATCAGGCGGAATATAAAGCACTACTTAAGGGACTGCAACTTGGAAAACATCGGAGTAAGTGCTGTTGAGGCTTACGGTTACTCCCTGTTGGTCGTGCAACAAGTTAAAGGTGAATATCAATGCCATGATGAGGAGTTACTAAAATATTTAGAGCAATGCCTTGAGACAATTGATTTGTTTACTTCGTTTTCCGTCGGCCATATTCCTCGAGAATTGAACGATAGAGCCAATGCATTAGCGCAACAGACATCGAGGTATAAAGACCTCGGCCAATATCGGATGACAGAGTTGGTTGATAAGGCTATTATATGTGTTGAAACTGTCGATTGGAGGACAAAGATCACAGATTATTTAATTGATCCGTCTAGGCCGACAAAGCATAAAATTAAGTGGCAAGCATTGAAGTATGTGGTCCTGGATGGCGTATTATATTATCGGACATTAGAAGGACTGCTGCTAAGATGCCTGGGGGTCGATGAAGCTAAAGTTGCAATTGGTGAAGTTCATGAGGGAATTTGTGGATCTCATCAATCGGCTCACAAAATGAAGTGGATACTTAGGCGCACGGGATATTTTTGGCCAACAATGTCAGAAGACTGCTTATGATATCACAAGAGATGCCAAACTTGTCAAAAATTTAGCAACGTGCAGCTTGCGCCAGCATCAGCTTTGCACCTGATCATCAAGCCATGGCCATTCAGGGGTCGAGGAATAGATGTAATTGGTCAAATATTCCCTGCTTCAAGTAAAGACCATAAATTTATTCTGGCCACGACTGATTATTTCTCGAAGTGGGTTGAAGCCATACCCTTGAAAAAAGTAACAAGTGTCGAGGCTATCAGATTTGTCAATGAACATATCATTCATCGGTTTGGTATTCCACAGACTATTATGACTGATCAAGGCACGGTGTTCGTGTCCAATGAATTTCAAAATTTTGCAAAGAGTTTGGGCATCAAGTTGCTAAACTCATCACCATACTACGTTCAGGCTAATGGCCAAGCCGAGTCATCTAACAAGACGTTGATCAAATTAATTAAGCAAAAGATTGATGAAAAACTAAGAAATTGTCATTCAACGTTGTCAGAGTCTTTATGGGCTTATCGGCTAGCATATCATGGATCGACTAAGCTATCACCTTACCAATTAGTATATGGTCAGGAAGCTGTTTTGCCCGTAGAGATTAACATTGAGTCTGTTCGAGTTGCCAAGCAAAATGGATTATTGGCACAAGAGTATAAAGAGTTGATGGTCGATAACTTGGACGATTTAGCTGAGCTACATTTAACTACACTGGATCGACTTAAGAGGAATAAACTGAGAGTGGCTTGAGCATACAATAAGAAAGTTGTGCCTAAATCTTTCAATGAAGCCGATTTGGTATGGAAGACCATACTACCGGTCAGGTCAAGGGATAGTCGATTTGGAAAGTGGTTCCCTACGTGGGAGGGGCCTTATAAAGTTAATTGGGTTGCTAGTGGAAACTCTTATGTACTAGAGACGCTTGATGGAATTATGCTACCGAAGGAGATCAACGGAAAATACTTTAAAAGATACTACCCTAGTGTTTGGATCGGCTCGCGATTGGCTGTAAACATTTTAGAAGAAAGAACGAAAGCAGTAAAAGCACCATTTAAATAAAGGTTGGTTGACAGCCGACAAATAATGCTACAAAAGTATTGTTCCAAAAGTCGAACATCCAACAATTTTTCGCCGTAAACAAGATTAACATTACATGCCAGAGCCTGGAAGCCTACCCCCTAGAGTCGATATTGCACCAGTGGCCTTTGCGATGATTTGCTGAATTTCCAATATGGCATGCTCATCCTCTTTGGCATTGCCAAGCACGGGAAACAGTTTGGCCAAATATGCATTGACCTTCGCAAAATCTAAGCCGATCTCGTGCTTCTGATCTTTGAGGGAGGCGACCCTTGCGGGAAGCTTGGCTTGATTATAGGCCAACTGGGCGGTCAGGGCGGCTAGTTCCTCTTCAAGGCGCTTCTTGGCGATTCTTGCTTGAATAGTAGCCCTGATGGATTTGAGGGATAAAGTATCTTGGTCAAATTTCTTTTTTTTTGGCCTTTGTCTCTGCTACCATTTTGTCAAGGAGGCTTCGATCAGCTTTTTGTGCCCCCCCCCGTTGGGCAATCCTAGCCCTAGCCGCCTCTACCTCGGCTTTCTTACTGTCTACATGATAGACTTCGAGCAGTGCGGCCATAGCCTCCGGAGAAAGGTTGGCTTCAACGGCTGCCATGGCATCGCGCACAGGCTGCATGTTGGTTAGAAGGTCGGCCTCAGGCTGCATAATCTCGTGAAAGAGTTTGTTCAATCAAGCTTGCATGCCAGGGGCTGAAGTAACCGCAGTCGATGCTTCTTCCGTGACTTCAAGGATCCGCTTGATGTCCACGGGGTAGTTATCCATGGCCACCACCTCCGGGTCTTTGAGTTCATCCAGTGTAAAACCCAACAAATCCATTGGGTCGGAGGACACATGAGGAGAGGAACCGATGGTGACGGCCTAGACGAAGCCAAAGTACCGAGCAAATCGACCAAGATGTTGGTCGCATGCGCCGATGCAGTCAGCTTCAAAGATGGAACCTCAGGAGGCACCTAGGGAAGATCGGCCAAAATGCTGGCCGCTTGCACCGATGGCGTCAGCTGCAAAAGAGGTGAAAGAAAAATAAGACAACATGCAAAGGTACTCATCACAAAAACTTAGAAGGAAACAACTGACCTCTGCGGTAGCTGATGCGTGTGGCGAGCTTTCGCCACTTTGTTCTTGGGGCTTGGAACCCCGCTTGGTAGTTGTTTTGGTATATTTATGTTTCTTCTCTGAAAGTTTATCAGTCAAAAGGCATTGGTTAGCTGAGTAATAGTTTAAATATAGAAAAAGCCGACAAGAAAACTTACTAGGCTACTTCTGTTTCTCCAAATCTAACAAGGATGGACTTTGGATACCCAATGATCCCGAGGCATAGCCCGTTATGCCGATCAATTGGTGTTGTTTCTTGAGCTGACCCTCACCCAATGGGCCTGAAGCTACATTCTTCCCAGCAGCCTTGGTCTGCAATGAAAAGAACACCAGGTCAGATTATCTCAGGATAAGCAGTGGAGGTGATTGTTCAAAAGGTAGACTAAAAGCCGATACCTCGCCTGTGACATCTACTAGGCTCGTGTTAGTATATTTTGACGAGCTAGTTTCGCTGCTAGAGTCGGTGTTAGGCACAAGTGTTGGCTCTGGAAGGTTCGGGAAAAACTGGTCGACAATAGCCGATGGAGATTTATCCAAATAGAAGGCTTTCGCGATGGACGACCACCATGATGTAAAGACTCCTGCTCATCGGGCATTCAAGAAAAAGTGAGGTATCTCTCTGATCTAGAGGTCGTCGACTACTTCCAAAACAATATCTATCGCTGCAACATTCCGAACCCTAGCTCTTGGTTGAAGTCGGTCAAGAAGTTGGAAACTTGGAATTACTTGGCCAAACCCCAATTGCCTGGTATAGACCGACGGATGATAAAACTTGTACGATGGTTGATATGTGCGACCTCTGGCATTGAAACCAGCATGCAGAATGCTCGGAGAAATAAAAAGCTTGTATAAGTCCAATATCCCTTACGGCATCAAAGAGCTGTCGGCTTCCAAGTGTAAGAAAGATGGCCACTGCAAATCGGCAACTCCGCTATAGCAGAAAAAATCCTGTTGCCCCAAGTCTTCGTTACTGAGGCCGAGGAAGAAAGTCAAGTACTTCTTCAAACCAACAAGCATAATCTTGGTCTCATTCCTAGAACACATGATGAATTTCTCACCGTATGACCGACCGCCCAGAAATGGGGCACTGTGTTCTTCGGGTTATCTTCTCGAGGAAATGTCGTGTCATCGGATAGCTCCAAAGCAAATGATCGGCTAAAAAGGCAATAAAGCCAAATCTGTATGAACCAGAGAGGGCCGCCCACGTTACCCATAGAGAACTTAGCAAACCTTGTGTAAAGTCGACTCCTAATCATGTGCATCATTTGGTACACCGGCCCCAAGAACATCTTCCCTAGCGCTAGCCGATGACCCTCCACCAGTTGCTCTGCTATTGTTTGATAAACATGGGTCGGCCCAATGGATACTCCACAAAAAAAACTGATCCAGCCATAGATTTAGAAAAGTAATATGTTCTTCATCCGATACCAGCCCATTCACCTTGTTATTATTTGCAATATATTTGGTCCATCCTTCACCCTTGGACCGGATAAGCTTGCACTTGGGCTTGGTGCTATAGGCTGACAAATGCTCACCATTTGGCCTAAGGCAGCATAATTGCACTACATCTAGAAGAGTCGGGCCGACGGGACCAGTGCGAAACAAGAATGCATTGAAAGTGTCTGACTAGAAGTAGCAAGCCGTGGCCACTAAGGGCCCATTGGCCTCTGGATCAGCCAAACACAAGGGGATGCACTCAGCTATGCCCATCTTTTCCCACGCTGCTCCCTTTTGGGCTGCTACTCTATTATACCAACTCTTCCAACCCTTGAGTGCCGTCGGCCAAGCCCTAAAGCTCAGGCTCCATCCCTTGATATTGTATCCCTTAGCTGATAAAGGAAGACAGGGTATCTCCAAATTTATAACCATATCGACATCTAGATTTCCTACCGGGCCAAGATAGTACTAGTCACTACTGTCGGGGATTGGAATGAGTACCTGAGATGGGTCCATTCAGCTGATCTTGATATGAAAGCTGACTGAGTCGAGGAAGTGATGTGCCGATGAGAAACTGACGAGAAGCAAAAGGCAGAAGCTGATTATGAAAGTCACGAGAGCTTGAGCACATGAAAATGACCAAGTGGGGCTGCATATTTATACCAGAGGTAAAAAGGTGAAAGGGCGAGAAACATTTTGAAGTGACACATGCAGTTAAAAAGCACGATACGCATAAGTCGGCACATCACTACCAGTGAGAACCGTTTGTTAAGCCAAGCCGATGGTCAGGATTTTTGTGAGATAACAAGTTAATCTCCCAAAAATGGGGGGCATATGTTTGCACCATAATTTGGCAAGTATGGTCCAAATTGGTAATCTAGAGTTGATAAAATACGAACAGAGTGAGGATTGAAGAAAATTGAAAACCAAGTCGGTTATTAAGGAAAACCAAGGCCAATACAAATCACGTCTTCTAAGCGTATTGTAATCGGACTCGATCGGCCGACGGGTATAAAAGGAGGACGAGGGTACACAGCGAAAGCATCCACAATCAAATCAACCAGCCAGTATTTACTTTCATCTACTTTTTCTATCGACTAAGAGTAGCCTTGTAATTTGGTTTTTGATCAATAAAGTTGCACATTGCCAATTGTTGATCATCACCGATTACGCCTAGGTTTGATTTTCTCTGATTTTGCTGTGCATCACCTTCTTCAGAGTTGATCTGCCTTTACCCTTATAATTAGCCGAGATCGGTTGATTGGACTTGTATTTCCATCTTGATTTGATCAGCTTTCACCTGATTGGATCTAAGCCGATCATCCTATAAGATCGGCTTTAAGAGGGTTTCATATTCTTCCTTGTCGATTGCAGGTCAAATCGGCTAGCACGCTCTGAACCAGGTGTTTGTCTGGTGTGCTGCGTCCGAAACCGTACTTCATGTTTTTGCCGTCAACAGACGCGTACCCCAGTCGATTGCCTGTGGGCAAATGGATGGGCTTATTCTATTGCCATTATTCCATTTCCGCTGCTTCTTATTGAACTCAAGCCATGAGGTTGTTTCTTTGTAATAATTGGCCATAAGGCTAATACCTTTTTGCTTAATTAATATTATTTGATTTGTGATATGATTGTGTTATCATCACTGTTTTCACTGTGTGTGCTAGCTTTTCCTGGACTAGCATGGTTATACACAGAGGGTTCGGAATTGGAAATCTGGTCCCGACAACATACATGTCTAAATGACTATATCCTGTACCGCAAAGAGTACACAAACTTGCATGTATATTATGTGTGCAACGTATCTCGGTACAAGCGTAAGAGTCATTCAGATGATGATAGCGAGGGCATCAAGGTGAAGAAATGACCTCCCGCTAAGGTGGCATGGTATCTGCCAGTAATTTCTCGTTTGAAGTGTTTGTTTGCGAACTCAAATGAGGCAAAACTGCTACGTTGGCACTAAGAGGAGCGTAAGAATGATGGAATGCTAAGGCACCCTGCTGATTCCATCCATTGGAGAAACATTGATAGGAGGATTCAAGAATTTGGTGCGGATCCGAGGAATATAAGGTTTGAACTGAGTACAGATGAAATGAATCCTTTCGGTAACATAAGCAGCTAGCATAGAACTTGGCCTGTGAATCTATGTATCTACAACCTTTCTCATTTGTTGTCTATGAAGCGAAAGTATATTTTGTTGTCTGTACTTATCCAAGGACCGAAACAACCTGGGAACGATATTGATGTGTACCTAGCACCAATAGTGGAAGATCTGAAAATACTATAGGTTCCCGGGGTATAGGTATGGGATGCATACAAACGAGATAACTTCACTTTGCACTGCCTTTTGTTCTACACCATAAATGATTACCCTACCCTTGGTAACATATCAGGCTAGAGTACAAAAGGAACTAAAGTCTACGCTAACTGCTTAGATAATACCGAGAGTGTGTGGTTGAATCACTCATGCAAAACTATGTACATGCGTCACTATGGGTTTCTTCAAAGGAATCACCCAAACCGCAAGATGAAGAAACAATTCGATGGAACAAACGAAGACGGTTCAGCTACAAAGACTTTAAGTGGGATAAATGTTCATGATATGGTTAAGAATTTGGATGTTGAGTTTGGAAAGGGATATAAGTGGAGGTCCCGTGAGAAGAGCATGTGGAAGAGGAGATCAATATTTTAGGACCTACCTTATTGGGAGCACCTAGAAGTTCAGCACTGCATCGACGTCATGCACGTAGAGAAGAATGTCTGTGATAGTTTGATTGGTTTCTTACTGAATATTAAGGGAAAAACAAAGGACGGTATCAATGCACGGCTTGACTTGGTCGATATAGGCATAAGACTTGAGTTAGCACCGAAAGAGACAGATAAAGGATGAACGTACTACGAACTTGCTTGTTACACTTTGTCAAAAGCCGAGAGAACTGAACTGTGCCAGTGCTTGCATGGTGTGAAAGTTCTATCTGGTTACTCCTCCAACATTAAAAGACTTGTTTCAATGCAAGATTTGAAATTAACTGGCATGAAGTCTCATGATTGTTATGTGCTGATGACACAAATGCTCCCTATGGCAATTAGAAGTATTTTGCTGGTCAAGGTCCGGGAGACAATCACGAGGTTGTGTTATTTCTTTAACACAGTTGCTCAGAAGGTCATCGATCCCAAAGCACTAGATGGCTGAGGTGGTGATGACTCTATGTAATTTGGAGATCTATTTCCCTCTGTCATTTTTTGATATTATGGTCTATCTCATTGTTCACCTTATGATAGAGATAAAGATGTGTGGGCCTGTGTTTCTACGTAGCATGTACCCATTCGAGAGGTATATGGCAATTCTCAAGTCCTACGTATGGAATCGATCTCAGACGGAGGGTAGCATTGTTGAAGGTTATGCAACCAAAGAGGTCATCGAGTTCTGCATCGATTACATGGCTCAGGTTGAACCAATAGGTGTACATCGATCTCGCCATGAGGAGAGACTCCAGGGCATCGGGACTATCGGAAGGAAAGCAGTCACGCCTGATCCGGTCGCCTACATTCAAGCTCATTTCACGATTTTGCAACACGTGACTGTAGTGTCCTCATACATCGACAAGCATAAGCACTGGCCATGGCAAGAGAATCGACACGGCATGAGTCTTGGATCATGAGACAACATAACCTTTAGTTCAACAGATGGTTGAAGGAGCGACCCATCACTGCGACCTCGTCAGGTGATATGCTCACATGGTTGGCAAAAGGGCCAACATTTACAGTTGTGACATGGAAAGGATATAATTTAAACGGGTACACATTTTGCATGAGAGATCAAAATATGAAGAGCACAAACTAGAACAACGGTGTCCGCATAGATGTGTTCAATACCACTTGGTTCACGAAGAGCACCTAATATGGGTTCATAGAGGAGATTTGGGAGCTCGACTATGTACTATTCAAGATCCCCTTATTTTGGTGCCGTTGGGTACACCTCCAGCACGTGAACGTTGAAAAGTATGGTGTCACTACAGTTGACCTCGCATGTGTCGGATACCAAGATGAACTATTATACTCACTAACCAAGCTATTCAAGTATTCTATGTAATCGACCCGTCCAACAAGGAGAGACAATTAGTTCTTCAGGAGAAAAGGAGGATTGTTGGAGTAGAAAATGTAGTAGACGAGCAAGAATACAATCAACTTGATGAGTTGCCTCCTATTGGAAACAACATCACGGTCTAGGAAGAACAACCCGAGGAAGCTAGCTATACACGCGTCAATCATCGCAAAGGGCTAAAGCAAGCGGAGTTATGATTTTTAGTGTACTCTCCAACATAATAGAGCTATTTGTAATGAGACGCTCGAAATTCGAAACAACTTTGTGTATATATGCATTTGATATATTTAATAAAGTTCCCTTTCTTTTACTGATGTTGCTTCATCTACAATTCCATATACATTATACATTATCCACAATCGATTGTACATTATATATTATACATGTAAGTCATGTGAAGATGTTGTAGGCCAAGAAGGCCAAACTCTGGTTTTACCTCTGTAATGAAAGATCTATAATAAGCAACATCACATATAGTTCTATTTTATAACCGTCTATGATAAGAAACATCACGGACGGTTCTAGTATATAGAACCGTCCGTGATGTTTCTTATCATAGACGGTTATAAAATAGAACTGTTTGTGATATACTTTCTATATAAGGGTCTTTAGTGCAGAATGATCAGTTACCGCTCTCTAGTGCTCAAAACCCTAGCCGACGCTTCGTCTCCTACTCCGCCGATTCCCACACCGATCTCCTCCTGCACCGCCGGTCCCCACGCCCATACCGGCTTCCTCCCGCACCACCGGTCCCCTACTGGTCTCCTCCCACCCGCGCTGGCTTCCTCCCATGTCGTTGGTCTCCTCCCGCTCACCACTGGCTTCATCCCTCGCTGTTGTAGGATCAAGGATACCGACTAGAGGGGGTGAATAGGAGGTTTTTCAAATTTTAAATTCTAAAATCAATATTAATAGATCTTAGGCACAATTGATAATAAAAGCAATTTGAGTGTCTAGCGCTTTTAAAGATTTCCAACTAAACTAATGATATAATCGAGCAAGTCTAGCAATGATCTATAATCAAGAAAAAGTATTGATGTGAGACAATGAGATCACAAACGAAAATGAGCAAGTCACAAGAAGAAAATAAGACAAACAAATTTTTCCCGTGGTCTCAAAGACTTGCCGGTCTCCCCTACTCCACGTTGAGGTGACTTGAATTCCTTCAAGCTGGCTCCACTCGCTTGAGCCTTCCTCGATCACTAGGGTAGTTCTTCCCCACTCCGGGTAGGCGAACTCCGGCCTTCACAACTTGCCGGGGCTCCTCACAATCTTCTTTGAGAAGTTCACCGCGCACAATCGCCTCCAAACCATCTAGGAGGCGGCAACCTCCAAGAGTAATAAACTTGATGAAGCTCGAGGCTTAAGAGTGCTTCAATATGGCTCAAGTGATGCAAATGCACTCAAGTTTCTCTCCAACACTCAAGAATCAAGAATTTAATGCACAAAAGAGTGGAGAGAGTTGCTAGGATTTAAGATGTATTGAATGAAGTCACCAACCAGCCCCTAGTACTGGTGGGGAGGTATTTATAACCCCTCCCAACTCAAAGTAGCCGTTGCACAAAGTTTATCAAAAAAAATACCATGGCCGATACTACCGCCCTCTAAGGGCCGATAGTACCGCTCCAAGGCCCCAACGGCTACCTGGCGCAATTAATGCACTGACACGTAGCCGTTACAGTACATTTTTTTCAATGCCGGTACTACCGCTTGGCATGTGCGGTAGTACCGCAATGGAATAGCTAGAAAAGATCCTCTCTGTTAAAAAGCTACCGCAGTTGTAAGTGCGGTAGTGCCGCATTTGCGGTACTACCGCTCTTACAAGTCGGTAGTGCCGGACTAGCTGAGACAGAAAAACACATGTTCTGTTAAAAAGCTACCGCAGTTGAACCTCCGATAGTACCGCATTTGCGGTACTACCGCTCGGTCAAGGCGGTAGTGCCGGACTCGAGACTCGAAGAAAAATTGTCATTCTATTATAAAGCTACCGGCGTTGATTTGCTGGTAGTACCGCATTTGCGGTACTACCGCTCTACCACCTGCGGTAGTGCCGGCCTCACAGACAAAGTTCAGAATGAAATCTAACTTGATGCATGAGTGAATGAATTATGTATTTGAGCCATATTAGATGCACTTTTAAAGTTCAAGACCTCAATCAAGTCCCTCTTAATAGTGCGGCATCTATCCTATAAACCCGATCTTTTTCTTCAACCTCCGAGATCGCTAAAAGACTACGAAAAATCCTTAAAGTGATATACCTTCATTTCATTTACTCCTTTGGCACATGAACTTTCCATTTTGTACTTGTGGCACCTTGACGTCTTTCAAAAGATTCATTTTCCTGATTCTGAAAATTCTCAACAAACACAATTAGTCTTTTTAACCTTGATTGTCATTAATTACCAAAACCTTAACTTCATGGGGCCTAGATGCTTTCAGCTGTCGGTCCCCATGCCAGCCTCCTCCCACGGTGACCTCCTTCTGCCTGCCACCAAGGTAACCTCTAGTGATCCTCCCGCTTGCCACCAAGGTAACCTCTGGCAGCCTCATTGGAGTGGACAAATTTTACATTGATTCAATTATAGATTTGGTTTCAAGAATTGGTTATCTGTGTTGCGTGTGATTCAAATATATTCTAATTGACTATGGAGGTATATGTGTGTGTGTTCATGTCTCCGATTCTTATATGTAAAATCATTTTTAGTACAATATGTTTCTTGTGATCAGATGCATGTTTGTGTTGCTCGATTGTGCCATCCAAAGCATATCTTGGATAGCAAAAGAGAGTTAATGAACATTCTGTTACCCCACAGGAAATAATTGAACTTTAGTTCCTGGGCGAAGCATGCATTCTAGCATCTGCTCAACTTTGTAGTAAGCTAATGTTATCCTCTTCATTCAAATTTCCTCATGAAAAATGAAGCAAGAAGCCAAGATAATTGGTCAGAACTATTCTTGTCTTGAAATAATCTCCCCTGTTGAATCAACTAATGTTAAGATATGGCGTAATATATAGTATAATCTGTTAACTGCATATTGAGGCACTAAATAAAGCAAGTATACATTTTTGCGCTGTGTAAAAAAAATTGCAGTCAAAACAAAATGGTTCCAACTATTGTTAAAGTATATGGTTAGAAAGAATTGAGACTATATGATGCCCATAACCAAATTAAATATATGATTTGAAAGTTTGAGACTATATGATGTCCATAACATTTCATTATGCATCTGAAATTGGTTTTTTATTTACGGTAAGGATGTCCAATGTCCTTGCTTGATTCCTTTTCTTTCCTGTTGAGCGATGAAAACCAGCCTAGATTGCAAATAAGCCTCTTCTAGTGGAATCTTAGAAAGAATCTCTCACTGATGTTTTGATAATATATCCCTCTCACTTATCTTATGCGGCCTAAAAGATTATATAATATATGTCACAACAGGTCTAGTTAAAAAGAAGATGACGTCCCCTCATTCGTCATCTCAAGGATGTGATGAGCCATCAAAAGGAAAACCTCCTCGAGGTCCAAGAGGAGCAAATAAAAGGCTCACAGACCGATATACCATCACGGCGGTTGATCCAAAGGATGGGCCCCTACCGAACCAAAAAAGGTAGCGAATGCATTTAGGACATTATGCGGGATAGTCGCACGGGAACAGGTCCCCATCACTTGTCCATCCTGAAAGTCACTAACAGAAGAGAACCGCAACGACTTGGTGACATAAATTCTCTCTTCATTTGAGATCCCAAAAGCCTGCGTGCGCTTAGTGCGATGGTATGCTCTGCTAGTGGTGGGAAAAGCATGGAAAAACTTCAAGAACACGCTTGTCAAGGAATATGTCAATAAGGACATGACTCCCTTCTTTAAGTACTGGTTTATTGTTGAGGACGTATGGCAAAGTTTTGTTGAGGCGAAGACGACGGACGAATTCGTGCGTCAAAGTGAAGCCCACAAGACCCTACAGCAAGGAACACCCACCCCCACAGACTTGGCACCGCTGGGTATGCGGGGAAGAGGGTGCAATGGGAGAGGGAGGGCGAGGACACCTTCGCGCCATTTGCATCTATCATTGACTAGCGCGCTAGAGACTGGCTGAGAGCGAGGTCAAGTGCCACATCATCCGGCACCATCTCCTTTACAAACCCTATGGATGAGGAAGTCTGCCAACGCCTGGTAAAATATCCGACTACCAATTTTGTACGTAATTAGTCGATAACTTCATAAGTGAAATAACTTGTCGAGATCTTGCAGGTAGTGTTGAGTACACAAACTTTTGAGGGAACATTTTTGCCATACAGAGAGAAAGATGTACTCCCAATGGCCTTGTGAAACAAAGAACACCTTGGTCACACATTGTCGGGACCCGAATTTGCAAATCCGGACCCTTTGTGTATTCAGCACTAGTCCAGGATCACGCTAGTGCACACAGTCTCAACATTGGTACATATCACAGTCATAACCAGCGAAATAATAAGTACTTTAATTAAATACTCAACTAGTTGATCGACCTTATGGTCAAGTTACAAAGATACGCCTCATGAGGCGAAGACTTATTAAAATATTCAAATGCGTGAAAATAAAATAAACTCGTGGCGCCAACCAATTTGCCACGAACAATCGATGGGCTCGCTCCCTAGTTAAATCGGCTCCTCGATACTCCTCCTCTGGCGGGGTTTGCTTCTTCTTCAATTGAAGTTGTGTTGTTGTGGGGTGAGTACTTTGAGCACTCAAGAAGTCATGCATGAATGCAATTCTAATATTCTACATGCATGGCTTAGTACAAAGGATAGGCTATGGTTCATGAGCAGTACAGCATTTCAAATAAACAGTAATAGATTGCAAAGCAGTAAAACAGTAGTAGGAATAGTAGCTTTCACAAACACTTTAATCACAATCATATTTCCATCCTAAGTCAAATTCATCATCACCAACCCAAGCATTTTCCATCAACAATTCATTTTTATGAAAATCTAACCCTTGACCAGTAATCATAAGCGATGCTCATTACGTGAAACACGGCTATTCAATAGGTTGTACACTCTGCAGAGGTTATACACTTTACCCACAAGATACGATCAAATACCACCAAGGCAAATAACCGTGTGAAGCCTTTCCAAAGTTCCATCTAAACTCAAGATCTTGCGCTAAGGTTTCAACACTTTGGAGGGACTGGTTACCACACCGTGGCCCCCTCTTGCGCCATGTGAGTTCTCATTCCGCTTCTCAGGCCTCACACCACCACGACAAGTACCAAAGAATAGATTTCCCGGTTTACTCATTAAGCCCGTCCCATTACGAGCTTGTGGTCAGTATGAGAGACTTCAGTTCAAATGCTCGCAAGGTTAAGTCCTTAGTTGACCGAGGCAAGACTAACCAAGTGTGATCTCAATTATCCAAAAACCAATAAAAACCAAATACGACCGCCCAGTTGCCACTCTTGCCCCACCAGAAACAATCTTGCCATTTGCCCCAGTCTAAATCATTTTCCCACCCCGGTTCTTTACCATTGCACCACGTGCCATCATCAACTCAATAACACATGTCTCATTCACAAAGCATGTTCAATATCTCATTAAGTCAGTATTCACTTTGGTATTCCAAAATCATGAAATGTCCACGTGGCAGGGCTAAGCATACTACTTCGGTCTACTCAACCCATGTTGGCAAATTATTAATGTCCAACTATTAGTCCATAACCTAGGGTGACAAATGATTCATGGCATACAATCATATACGACAAGGTGACATCTGACAACTAGGCATTTAGCTAATCCCAAATTCATTCAAACGAATTTTTACTAAATTAGCATGCAATAAATTAAATCAAATAATTTTCTCTAATAGGTTCAACATGATCAAACACAACTTGCCTTCAAAAAGTACTCGATTCCGCTCCGAGCTTGCTCTGGGTCGAGAACCTCTCCTCGAAACCTTCGGCACTTCAACGTCTCACGCATAGCGTAAACACAAACAATAAAATAAATAAACAGTGGGCAAACAGTGCTCAAAAATTCAATTAAAATTCATAAACAGAAAGATCACAATTTTACAAATTTATAGAAATTGGAATCACTCAAATCGGAGTTAAAACGCAAAAGTTATAAGCATTTGAAGTTTCAAAATATATTTAAAATCAATATACCGAATTAAATAAATATTTTCTTTTTCAGAAAATCAATTATTGCGTCATCTGTGACACGTGTCGCCACCAGAGAGTGACACGTGGCCTTGCTGACGTCAGCCCTGACCGGCTCCCGTGATGACGTCAGCATGACGTCATCGTGACGTCGGCGACGACTTCGCTATCTCATCGGCGAGTGGGACCCATCGTGGCGTCGGTGGTGACATCACACGCGCGGTCGCGCGGCGGTAGACGAGTGGGCCCGTCTTTGTCGGCCGCGGGTGAACCGTGCAGTCGGCGGTGACAGTGGGTCCGCCTTGTCAACGACTCATGCGCACAGTGAACGTGCGGTGATACTGACATGTGGGTCCACCTGGTCAGCGTCTCATGCAAAGTGAGGGGCGACGTGGCACGACGGTGGCCCTCGGATATGCATCTAACGGTGAAGGTTAGAAGATGGGGTTCACTTGTTCCTGGCGACGTGGACTCACCGGCGTTGGATCCGGATCGTCTTGGTGGTGAAGGTCGGGCTCGGTGGAGACGGTCGCGGCGGCTTCTTCACCGGAGCCGGGAAGACGGCGATGCGCGCGGCGCTCCGGCGTTCGCCGGCGTGAAGAAGTAGTGCTCCCGACGCGGCGTGATGAGGTGAGTTCGAAGGTGGCACGGGCGACGGCGGAGAATCACCGGCGGCGACGAAACGGCGCAAAGAAGTGCGGCGGAGGGCTTCGGGACTTCGGCGAGCTCGTGCGGCGAGGCGGCGGCGTCTCGGGCGGCGTGATGAGTACGGACGTGTGCGGCGTGAGGTGAGGATCCCAGCACGGGTGGCGGCGCAATAAATAGTGCCCTCGGCGTCCGTGAAAATCGCGGAAACCGAGGCCCACACGGCGGCGGCGGCGGAATCCGGCGGCGACTCGGCTTGGGTGACGTGGCGCGATGAGAGCCGTCGGATGGAGATCGAACGGCGGGCACGTTAGGGTTTTTCCGGGCGAGGCCGCACAAGACTCGCCCAGAGACTATTCATTTGGATTTTAATCCTTTTCGATTAAAAATATTTCCTAAATTAAAATAATTTATTTGGGGCATTAAAAATATCAGGAAAATTCTGGAAAAATTCTCATAAATATTTTAGGACATTTGTGACTCAAATAAAATATTTTCAGCAAAATTTTATTTTAACTTTTCCATTATTTAATTGATTTGATAAATGGCTTAATTCAAAATAAATTCAAATAATTCCAAATAAATCCAAATAAATTCCAGAAATTCCCAAAAATTCAAAATACCACTTAAATGCAATAAAAGCAAAAATTGGGGTGTTACAAACCTCCCCCCCTTAACGGAATCTCGACCCCGAGATTCAGGGCTGACTAAGGAATAGGTTGGGGAATTCCTTCTTCAGGTCTTCTTCACGCTCCCAGGTTGCTTCGCTCTCGGAATGGTTACTCCACTGAACTCTGCAGAAGCGGGTCGATTTATTTCTCGTTTCTCGATCCATAGTATCCAAGATCTTCACCGGGTACTCTTTATAAGTCAAATCCTCCTCTGACTTCGACCGACTCTAATTCAAGCATTTGCTCTTCCGCACCGGAGGCATTTCTTTAATTGTGACACATGGAACACATCATGCACTCTGCTAAAGATGCGGTAACTCCGGTGATCGCTACTTCACCTCTCGACTTAGGATCTTGAGCGGACCAACATATCTTGGTGCTAACTTCCTTTTAGTGTGGAACCTCTTAACTCCTCCGAGTGGTGTAACTCGAGATACACAAAATCTTGAGTTCAAAGCTTAAATCCTGCGGCGATTATCTGCAGTAACTCTTACGTCTTGATTGTGCTATTTTCAACCTTTCCCTGATCTTGGCTATCTGCTCTTCGGCTTCTCGGAGAATATCCGGCCCTAACATATGGCGTTCTCCAGTCTCATTCCAGTTCAGCGGCGTTCGACAGGGTCTTCCATATAGCGCTTCAAATGGTGACATCTGTAAACTTGCCTGGTAACTGTTGTTATAGCTGAACTCGGCATATGGCAAACACTTATCCCACGAAGTTGTATAAGCCAATGCACATGCCCTCAACATGTCCTCCAAAGATTCGATTAACTCTTTCCGTTTGCCCATCTATCTGTAGGTGATATGCGGTACTGAAGTTTAGACGGGTCCCTAGGGCCTCATGCAACTTATCCCAAAATCTTGAGGTGAACTGAGTACCTCTGTCCGATACAATTTTCTTCGGAACTCCATGCAGACACACAATTCTTGACATATACAAATCTGCTAAGCGGTCCCCTGAGTAGGTAGTTTTCACCGGTATGAAGTGGGCAACCTTTGTCAAACGGTCCACTATAACCCATATAGAATCATATCCTGTCTGGGTCCTTGGTAAACCGGTAATGAAATCCATTCGATTTCTTCCCATTTCCACTCGGGTATCTTCGATGGTCAGTAGCAACCTGCTGGCCTCGATGCATTGCTTTGACTCTTTGGCATATGTCGCTGCGCAACATGCTCTGCAACTTCACGCTTCATGCTTGGCCACCAAAATCTTTCCTTGTGTCTTGGTACATCTTAGCGCTTCCGGATGAATCGAGTACTTGAGTCATGAGCTTCCTCGTAATCACCGTTTAGTTCCTTCTTGTGCGATGCGCAAATGCGCTTCTTGATCCATAATGTACCTTGCTCATCCAAATTGAAATCCTTTGCCTTGCCTTCCTCCATTTTGGACTTAATTCTCGAATCTTGACATCACCCTTCATCCCTCATGAATCGACCTTCCAAGGTAGGCTTCACTTCTAAAGCGGCTATGAATCCTTTAGGCACAACTTCCACTTTAGCTTCAAATTCCTTGCATAACTCAACCTGACTTGCTTCCACCAACATGTTCACCGAATGGCTTTTTCGGCTTAAAGCATCGGCCACCACATTGGCTTTTCCAAGGTGATAATGAATCCCCAGATTATAATCCTTAATTAATTCCAACCACCTCCTCTGCCTCATGTTCAGATCCGATTGAGTGAATATATATTTAAGACTCTTATGGTCAGTGTACACCTCACATCTGTTTCCAATTAGATAGTGCCTCCATAACTTCAAAGCATGCACTACTACCGCTAACTCCAAATCATGTGTTGGATAGTTCTCCTCATGCGGCCTCAATCGCCTTTGCGCATATCACGGCGACCTTTACATTTTTGCATTAATACGCATCCTAGCCCTTGGCGCGATGCATCACAATATATATCAAAGCTCGCTTAAATCCGGTAGTACTAACACTTGGCGCCGTTGTCAAACGTTTCTTCAACTCTGAAACTCCGCCACATTCCGGCGTCCATGCGAACTTCTTTTCCTTTTTCAACAATTGCGTAAGAGGTCTCGCAATCGTTGAAAATCCTTCAATAAATCGGCGGTAATAACCGCCATTCCAAGGAAACTACGAATTTGAGTCACCGTTTTGGGTGGCTCCCAATGCAACACCGCTTCCACCTTACTTGGGTCAATGCGACTCCTTGGCGGTCACCACATGTCCAAGAAATTCCACCTTGTTCTTCCGAAGTCACACTTGCTAAACTTAGCGAAAAGTTCTTTGCTCTCTTAACTTCTCGTAACTAGCTTCCGGATGCTCGCATGCTCTTCCCCGTCTTGGAGTAAACTAGAATGTCATCTATGAACACAACAACGAACTTATCCAGATATTCCATGAAAACCTTGTTCATCATGTTCATGGAATATGCAGGTGCATTTGTCAAACCGAAAGACATAACTGTGAACTCGTAGTGCCCATATCTTGACGAAAATGCGGTCTTCGGCACATCCTCCGACCTAATCTTTAGCTGGTGATAACCTGATCGCAGGTCAATCTTGGAGAAAACTCTAGCTCCTCTCAACTGGTCAAATAGGTCATCGATCCCGGTAGCGGATACTTATTCTTTATAGTGACTTCATTCGATGGTTTCATTAATCCACACACATCCCAGGTAACTCCGTCCTTCTTCTTGACAAACAGAACCGGTGCTCCCCATGGCGATTTAACTTGGTCCGATAAATCCCTTATCCATTAACTCCTCTATCTGCTTCTTCATTTCCACTAGCTCATCGGTTGACATCCGATAAGGTCTCTTAGCTATCGGGCCGTTCGGTACTAACTCAATTACAAACTCTATGTCCTGTCTGTGGCATCCTGTAAATCCTCCGAAATACATCCGGTATTCTCGACAACTGGTACGCTCTTCTATGCCGACGGCCTTCACACTATTGACCATCAATCGTCCATCCCGAACGGCGCTTGCTCGAAACTCTATTATTCTCCCACAAGGACTCTCGTGATATGACTCTTCGTCCACGCCTAACACAACCTTGTGCTTAGACAACCATCCATTCCCAAAATAACATCTAAGGTCCGGGTATCCAACACCACTAATTTTGCTAGGAACTCTGCTCCATCTATAAGCAACTTTACCCCAGAACATCCTACATCGGATCGGAGTTCGATCCGGGATTGTACTAGCAATTCATGCCTAAGGTTCACCATTTTCAACCCATTGTTCACAGCAAAATCCGAGATATAAGCGAATGCGAAGCTCCGAATCAAATAAAAGCTGGTGCATCGAGTTGACAAGTAACTTACCCAAGACGACGTCCGATGTATTCGCACCGCATCGGCGGTGACATGATTGACTCGCCTCTTACCACGATCGAGTGGTAGCTCCAGTTAATGTAACTCCACGACTTGTTCTCGGCGGGTGCCTTCGTTGGAGTAGTTCCAAGATTGAAGCGGCGGTGTCCTCCTCCTCCTCCTTCTTAGGACAAGAATGGCAAATGCTCGCTCGTGATGATAAAACAACGTTTAGCGTCATTGCTTCTCGCAATGTGCATTCCCAAGCGGTGTTGGTGTCTGAAAATTTTGTCCGGCGGTCTTGGTACCGGTGGTGGCGTCGTCATCACATTCCTTGGCTGAAATCAAGAACCGGTTTGGTGCAACCCTCAAACTGCGCCCCTGGCGTGCTCCTGTTGTGCCATCCTGCGCTTCGGTTGTCCTCCGGCTCCTTGCGCTTATCCTCCAATATCGGCGCCTTGTTCACTAGCTCTGAAAATCGTGAAAAGTGTGGGTTATGAGTCCCACTGCGATCCTGAATTCAGTCCTTCATGAATCGAGGCGCTCGCCTTATCCGTTGCTACATCCTCAGGTGCGTAGCGTGCCAGCTGCGTGAACTTATTCAGATACTCGGACACTGGTTGATTGCCCTGCTTCAGTGCCCTAAACTCCTCCTTCTTCAGCTCCATGATGCCTTCGGGCACATGATACTACCGAAAAGCGATCATGAACTCCTCCCAACTGATGTCCTGTGGGTGCTCATGAGCAGCACAGAAGTTCCCCTACCATTCGGCTGCAGTTCCTTCAAGCTGATGAGAAGCATAGAGTACCATCTCATTTCCTTCACACTGGGTAATGTGCAACTTTCTCTCTATCGTCCTTAGCCAATCATCTGCCTCCAATGGATTGGCATTCCCAGAAAATGTAGGCGGTCGTGTCCTCATGAATTCTGACAGCCTCGAGTGTGGTCTCTGCACTGGGTTGACCTGGTTAGCGTGGGCGGCGGCGGCAGCTTGGGCAGTGACTTGCTGCATCTGCTGCATCATGGTATGCATCAACTGAGTCTGTGCAGCAATGAAGGCTCCAAGGTTCTGCATGTCAACTGGTGGTGCTGGTTGGGGTCCTTGCCCGTCATCATTGATGTTTCCAGCTGAGCGAGAACCGCTCCCATTTCCTCCTTGGTTTCCTCGAGTGTTCACCATCTGCCGATTGCTCCATGGTTTAGAGACGAGAGGGAAATAAGAAAAGACAAGCAATAGAGTACTTATGCGGGGTCAAAGGTGTAACACAAAATCCAACTTTATTACTTTATTAATATTTGGGTATGGTTGCTCACAATGCCTAAGGGCCTTGCAACACATACCAATCACTCACAAGCATGAAAGAAGCAAATCGAACTAACATTCCGGAGTCAAACGCCTCTAAGGGTGACTCTTATTCCAGGACGCGACTCAACGCAGGAGTCTCAACTGCTAATCCTAACGCTCACTCCTCGAGCCATCCCCCACCGGAACTTCCTGGTGGATACACCGCGGTGTGTTGGTGCGGTACAAACCTATCCCAGCGATCCTCCATTGGATGCGCCTCCTGCCTGAGGCTCAACCTCCATCTGCTCTGCTTGACCTCCACAGGCTCGGGCTTCACTTCCACTTGCTCGACTTCACTTCCACTCGCTCGCTCGCTCGCTGCAGCTCTGCCGTGGCTCCTCCGGTCTGGTCGTGTAGCTCAAAGATCGGCTCGGCTCGTCCGTCAGCGCTGTCTCCAGTTCCCAATCCTCTGGATAGAGTGGGCCAAGTACTCACAAGTCTGCAACAGATGAGCCCTAAGTCTGTGTGAACTCGCCACGAGACCTCTGCAGCTCTGAACTGCCTCTCGTCGATAGCATCCTCTTGAGCGATGACATATCCGCCGTGGGTGATCGTGGCATCCTCCTCCTCGATGGGCTCTCGGTTGTAGCGAGTGTCTCTGCGTGGTGGTGACGGCATCTTGCCATCTAACTCTCAGGGGTAGGTACGAGCAATCGCCTCATCGCCAGACGCGATGTCTCCTGAATCCCAGCGTCAAATGACAACCTCCTAGCGGTGATGCGGATCTGACGACTTCGCCCTCGCACCATCCCGAGCGTAAACCGTGATAGTGACATCGGGCAATATCGGCCCTACCCGATCCATGATGTCCTCGGTAGATCGGCTGTCATATCCTCCAAGCAACTGATCATACGCCAAAGCTCGCGGCATACCCTCCATCGCTCACCAAAAGAGTGGATCATCCTCATCGCCAAAGGACACTCACGTGAAACTCGATATTTTAATCAAAGCGAATATGTGTTGAATTCAGCAAGGGGTATGAAAGAAGAGAAGGGTAAGTCGAGATTGCATTATCATCTTGGCACATTTTAGCTTTTAGAAAATAGTTTTATCCTCACTCGACCATTCTAACTAAGGGCCGATCCTACGGTCGATGGCTCGATACCACCTCTGTCGGGACCCGAATTTGCAAATCCGGACCCTCGTGTATTCAGCACTAGTCCAGATCACGCTAGTGCACACAGCCTCAACATTGGTACATATCACGGTCATAACCAACGCAATAATAAGTACTTTAATTAAATACTCAACTAGTTGATCGACCTTATGGTCAAGTTACAAAGATCGCCTCGCAGGCTAAGACTTATTAAAATATTCAAATGCAATGAAATAAAATAAACTCGTGGCGCCAACCAATTTGCCACGAAATCGATCGGGCTCGCTCCCTAGTTAAATCGGCTCCTCCCGATACTCCTCCTCTGAAAGGGGGTTTGCTTCTTCTTCAAGCTGAAGTTGTGTTGTTGTGGGGTGAGTACTTTGAGCACTCGGCAAGTCATGCATGTAATGCAATTCTAATATTCTACATGCATGGCTTAGTACAAAGGATAGGCTATGGTTCATGAGCGACAAACATTTCAAATAAACAAAGAATAGATTGCAAAGCAAGAAAAGCAGAGTAGGAATAGTAGCTTTCACAAACACTTTATTCACAATCATATTTCCATCCTAAGTCAAATTCATCATCACCAACCCAAGCATTTTCCATCAACAATTCATTTTATGAAAATCTAACCCTTGACCAGTAATCACCGAGCGATGCTCATTACCGTGAGCACGGCTATTCAATAGGTTGTACACTCTGCAGAGGTTATACACTTTACCCACAAGATACAGTCAAATACCACCAAGGCAAATAACAGTAACGAAGCCTTTCCAAAGTTCCATCTAAACTCAAGATCTTGCCGCTAAGGTTTCAACACTTGGAGGGATGGTTACCACACCTGTGGCCCCCTCTTGCGCCATGTGAGTTCTCATTCCGCTTCTCAGGACCTCACACCACCACGACAAGTACCAAAGAATAGATTTCCCGGTTTACTCAGCTAAGCCCGTCCCATTACGGAGCTTGTGGTATGTATGAGAGACTCAGTTCAAATGCTCGCAAGGTTAAGTCCTTAGTTGACCGAGGCAAGACTAACCAAGTGTGATCTCAATTATCCAAAACCAATAAAACCAAATCGACCGCCTGATTGCCACTCTTGCCCCACCGTAAACAATCTTGCCATTTGCCCCGTCTAAATCATTTTCCCACCCTTGTTCTTTACCATTGCACCACGTGCCATCATCAACTCAATAACACATGTCTCATTCACAAAGCATGTTCAATATCTCATTAAGTCAAGATTCACTTTGGTATTCCAAAATCATGAAATGTCCACGCGGGGCTAAGCATACTACTTGGTCTACTCAACCCATGTTGGCAAATTATTAATGTCCAACTATTAGTCCATAACCTAGGGTGACAAATGATTCATGGCATACAATCATATACGACAAGGTGACATACAAAGAACTAGGCATTTAGCTAATCCCAAAATTCATTCAAACGAATTTTTACTAAATTAGCATGCAATAAATTAAATCAAAATAATTTTCTCTAATAGGTTCAACATGATCAAACACAACTTGCCTTCAAAAAGTAATCGATTCCGCTCTGAGCTTGCTCTCGGTCGAACCTCTCCTCGAAACCTTCGGCACTTCAACGCTCTACGCATAGCGTAAACACAAACAATAAAATAAATAAACAGTGGGCAAACAGTGCTCAAAAATTCAATTAAAATTCATAAACAGAAAGATCACAATTTTACAAATTTATAGAAATTGGAATCACTCAAATCGGAGTTAAAACGCAAAAGTTATAAGCATTTGAAGTTTCAAAATATATTTAAAATCAATATACCGAATTAAATAAATATTTTCTTTTTCGTAAAATCAATTATTGTGTCATCTGTGACACGTGTCGCCACCAGAGAGTGACACGTGGCCTTGCTGACGTCAACCCTGACCGGCTCCGTGATGACGTCGGCATGACGTCATCGTGACGTCGACGACTTCGGCTATCTCAGCGGCAGTGGGACCCATCGTGACGTCGGCGATGACGTCGATGGTAACGTCCACAGCGCCGCAGGCGTCGGCGGTGGACGAGTGGGCCCGTCTTTGTCGGACGCGGGTGAACCGTGCAGTCGCGGTGGCGAGGTGGGTCCGCTTGTCGGCGACTCATGCGCCGCGATGAACGTGCGGTGATCTTGACATGTGGGTCCACCGGTCGGCGTCTCATGCAAAGTGAGGCGGCGTGGCACGGCGGTGGCCCTCGGATATGCATCTAACGGTGAAGGTTAGAAGATGGGGTTCACTTTGTTCTCGGCGACGTGGACTCACCCGGCGTTGGATCCGGATCGTCTTGGTGGTGAAGGTCGGGCTCGGTGGAGACGGCGGCGGCGTTGCTTCACCGGGCTGGGGAAGACGACGATGCCATGGCGCTCGGCGTTCGCCGGCATGAAGAAGTAGTGCTCGACGCGCGCGACGAGGTGAGTTCGAGGGTGGCACGGCGGCGGCGAGAATCACCGCGGCGGCAAACGGCGCAAAGAAGTGCGGCGAGGGCTTCGGGACGAGCGAGCTTCGTCGCGGCGGCGGCGTCTCGGGCGGCGTGATGAGTACGGACGTGTCGGGCGTGAGGTGAGGATCCCAGCACGGTGGCGGCGCAATAAATAGTGCCCTCGGTGTCCGTGAAAATCGCGGAAACCGAGGCCCACACTACGGCGGCGGCGGAATCCGTGGCGACTTCGGCTTGGGTGACGTGGCGCGATGAGAGCCGTCGGATGGAGATCGAGCAGCGGCACGTTAGGGTTTTTCGGAGCGGGCGCACAAGACTCGGCCCAATCTTGTTCATTTGGATTTTAATCCTTTTTGATTAAAAATATTTCCGAAATTAAAATAATTTATTTGGGGCATTAAAATATCCAAAAATTCTCGAAAAATTCTCATAAATATTTTAGGACATTTGTGACTCAAATAAAATATTTTCAGCAAAATTTTATTTTAACTTTTCCATTATTTAATTGATTTGATAAATGGCTTAATTCAAAATAAATTCAAATAATTCCAAATAAATCCAAATAAATTCCAGAAATTCCCAAAAATTCAAAATACCACTTAAATGCAATAAAAGCAAAAATTGGGGTGTTACACACATGAGGCATAAGGGTTTTTGTTCCTTGGAAAATGGGATTCCCAAATGACTCCGATAAATGCCGGAGTAGAAAGAGAACCAAAGTAGAGTGAGAAGAACAACTGGTACAAAAGATTGAGGAAAGTCTAAGAGAAGAATTCAACAATAAGATAAGAAGTCTCGAGAAAAGGCTTAATAATCAGGACTACAGATAGCCTGTGCAAGTCCCAGATGTATGTGCGCAAATCAGCCCCACTACCAAAAAGAGCAGTTGTGCGTTCGCCACTCCCACAGATGAACATGGCAAATTTCCTGTCTATGACATCAAGGTGCTTATATATATATGTCTTGAATGCTCCATACAAATAGTTGTTGGACGCATTAGCTAATTGTGTACTATTATGTAGGTGGCCACGTGGTGCACTCTCCAAGCGAGACTTGCACATGATGCCATTCTTCTTCTTGCAACTTGGGGGCTCGCGTGTCCATCCATCGAAGGGGCGCTGGTGCACAATACCCTGGTGGCACTGAGATTCACGAAGATTAATGTGGAAGTGTAAATGATAGTTTCAAGACCGTCCCGCTACCGATGCCCCCAAACGATGAGATCGTGACACTAGGGGATGCTATTCGCACTTTCATGCCGTGGCCCAACAGCGACATCTCTCTAGATGCCGGTCCTCCATCATCAGAGCTAACCCAACTGCCTAAGTCGTCTGCTACATCTCAGCAGGCCACCAAATCAGCTCCCGTGCCCCCTGCATTAAAGGACTTTCAGTGGGATGGTGCCCACTTGTCTCCCGTGAAGACTTCCTATACCAGAAAGCAAGTCAAGGGCAAAGCGAAATAGATGACGAAGGAATTGGACTATCCGATCGCCCCACTGGCCCTAGTATACCAGCTAGAAGAGCCTTTAGTAATGGGAGAGCACCTGAAGAACCTTTCTACAGCTTGTGTGAAATTGCATAATTGGTACCTGGAACAAGCTAACAAGCCTGTGCAAGACCGCATAACGAGTATCTCGATTAGCTTCAAGTCTAAGCATCTGTTTAACGAGTCAGTGGGGGGCTTCTTCGCAGTCGACTTCAAGGACCTGTTTGCCGTCTTCAACCTCAACGCCATCGACACCACACTCTTGAGATGTTGGACATTGTAAGTGTGTGCAATCATAGTCTACATTCGTGTAATACCGATAAATGTCATATATATATATATAACTCATTGGTTTCGTATATATAGATACATGATCTATGAAGCAAGAGAGAACAAACAACTTGTGGGTTTCCTGGACCCACACATAGTCTCCAAGCAAACGATGGACAAAAATTTACAATTTGTCGATGAATATGTCACACAGGCCTTGGTGGCTCAAAAAGATAAAGATTTTATACTTTTACACTACACCCAGGCTAAGTGCTGCACTACTCACTATACTTTGATTTGTAGTTTGCACGTAACTCTATTTTGTTAATTGACCATGCTGACATACTTGTGCAGGCTTCACTGGGTTCTCATTGTAATTCATCCAAGAACGAATCGGGTTATTTACCTTGATTCCTTACAGAGTGACAGTCACGACTTAAATCCTATCGCAAAATTACTGTACAAGTAATTAATCATGTTTCGTCCATAGATAAACATGGTCATGTAGGTTGTTCAAGGTGTACGTTGATCATAGAATAGCTGAGACTAACCTTTTGCAATCACTAAGTTCTTTCAGAGTATACAAAATGTATGGAGGGCCTTCTAGCAAGGACAGGGCGAAGCTGAAGCACAATTTTAAGTTTTCGGTATCTGCTATACATAATAATCCTATATAAAATATGTAATAATGACTCTGGAACTAACCAATTCTATATTTGCAGTGCCACCAGCAAGGAAAGGGAAATAACCGTCACAGAATTTACGTTTGCCACAACATAGAACTCCTCATCAATTCTAAAAAGATGAGTCAGGCAATAACTGCATTGGAAGAGGCCGATCTAGAGCGAATTCGAGGGCAACATTGTTCCTTCTTGCTCAGTCAAGTCTTAAATCCAAAAGGCGAGTTCCACGATGCCTAACTTCAGGAGTTGTATTTTTTCTGAATTACCATTTGGGTTAATTGTCAAACTTGTGCTGTTGATTTGTGAATTGTTGTTGTGCATTCAATTAATTGGTTAATAATATTGAGTTCTATTAGTTAATATATCTGAGTTCATTTCTGAAATAGATGTGTCGTGCAATATTAATCTATACGTAATCTGCTTGCACTGTGATGTAATCTGAGTTGATTGCTGAAATGGATGTAATGCTTGTAATCTGAGTTGAGTTAATTTGTAATCTACTTTTTCCAAAGGGCATGACTAGCATTTCTTGAGGCTACCCAATAAATAGAAAAAGGCTTGTCTGTTGAAAGATTTTTCATAAACGGTTTTTAATTACAAACCGTCTGTAATGTAATGATGTAACAGATGGTTTCAAACTTAAACCATTTGTAATATCATAACATCACAGACGGTTTGTAATTAAAAATCGTCTGTGATGTTAGTATATCACAGACGGTTTTAGTTTGAAACCGTCTGTGATATCTTCTATCAAAGACGGTTCAAAAACCATCTGTGATATGCCATAACATCACTGACACATGGTTACAAACGGTTTTGAAAATCGTTTGTGATGATGGTTCTAAATCGTTTGTGATGATATTTTCTGTAGTAGTGCCAAACCCTAAACTACGCATATTTTCTATAGAAAGTCTTTATTTGGTTTGTTGTCTATCTTCTTTTTGCCCTTATTAAAGTTTGTTATTTGCTATATTTTCATTGAACTACGTGTAGATCTCAACGTTACTAACTCCGTCGTCAACAACATCGACTACGATCACGACTTCGTCATAAATGACAATAAGCAAGGCAAGCACCCCTTTGACATATTGATCCTAGTATTTAATTTTCATTTTGCTTATCAAATTGTTTCATGCATGTGTTTATTTTCTGCAAATTCACTATTTTGTGGTACTAGATGATATACCTGTTATCTCATGGAACTTCCTTGATAAGTATAGACATGTGAACCTTGATAACCATAGAATAGGGTTAGACAGTACATAATGTCAACATGGGTTTATGTGATTACATATTGAACATACTTAGCCATGCTTTAATAGCAACGATTTAGATAGTTAGGTTGGATATGACACTGATAGTTACTGGTATTTTTGTTAAAAACCCAAAATAAAACTATGGTTTTGACATGAGTGATTATTGGCAATAGCTGTTTGTGCAGATGGAATTGCACGTAGTGTAGGGGGAGATTATTGCCTATGTCGAATTAAGGACCGAACTATGAGACGCTATCGATCCAAGAATCACATACAACCACAACTACTGGTATGGGACGGCCTTAACCTATTAAGTTACGAAGATATGGCTTTGCACTTTGAAAGGTTGGAGTAGCATAAGCATTCTTGCTAGGTCTGCTTATAGAGGTTTTTACATACCAATTCAACGCTGTACGCCTTGCTATGGGGAGAAATATAATGACTTTGCTCTAAGTTTCTACCACCATAACAAGGGCTATCGTCACCGGGTTGGTGCAAAGACATGTCAAGGTAATGTAACGGTTATGTTATGATCTCCTTGCCGACACACCAGAGGAAGTGTATTATTTGCCCGACAAATGTGGTTGATCATTTCTTATAGGTAAAGTTGTACAATTCTGGAAAGTGTAAATCTAATCGATTAGCCACGCTCACAGTCATGGGAACTTGGTGAAGTCATCACATAGTTAGATGTTTTACTATTTTCAAAATGCTTGATTTTATTTGATTTGCCATGTATTGGCAAAAACCATGTTGTGCCATGTTATGGCAGGAATTGGATGATTCATTGCTCGTAAAGACTATGAGTATTACTTATGTTTTACTTATTTCTTATCAGACAAACTTGCTCTTAGAAATTTCGTTTGAGAAATTATAACTTGATTTACAAATTCTATTTCGCTTTGTGCAAAATTAACCATAGAACCTGCATTATTGCATTTTGCAAATACCACTTTAAGTCTTGCTTAGTACGAAAGTACTCAATCTTGCTTAATATGTTGTTTTAGGTGGAAAAGATAGCGAGGCTCCAAAGATTAGTTTTCGTCGTAGGACACGGGAACATTAATGAAGTGACCTTTCTAGGGATTTATGTCTTGTCGTTGTTTGAGAGTTCGATGGGTACACTACAAGACTTTGCTTCTTTGTTGCTATATACTCTTAATTGTATGAATACATTGTATAAATAGTTTTCACTTTAATAATATGTGGTATGGCTGTGATTCCAATTGTTGTAAATGTGCGTGCTAGCCACTGATCATGGAACTAGTACTGTATGCACATGAGATTCTTATTTTTGGATTTTATGCAAAAATAGGGGTCGTTACACCCACATAGAGATAGAGTCCAACCGAATATAGACTCAAATCAATCTATATCTTAACACTCTTGAGCGAATACCGCGTAATGCATATGTCTCATAAAAAACTCTACTAAAAAACCTAATGGAAAAAAGGAGATGGAGAAAAGAGTACATTGCATTCTTACATTGTGTTGCATTAGTTGCCTCATTAAAAACCTTTTATGTGAGAAAACTTCAGGAAAACTCTCTAAGGGAAAAAGTGTACAACTTATAATCTTTTATATTTAAAGTAAGATCTTCAGGATCATGCTAAGGGTCATGTTTCAGGGATTTACTCCCCTAAACTTTGCATTTCTCTAAATCGTCTCATTCCAATGCCATTAACACATCTTGAAAATAGATTTTGTCAAGGATTTAGTGAATAAATCTGCTAGATTTTCACATGACTTAATTTGCAGAAACATTACCTCACCGTTCTTCTCAAGTTCGTGAGGATAGAAAAGCTTAGGAGCAATATGCTTCATAATATTGCTTTTCACATAACCCATTTGTATTTGTGCAATACAAGCAGTATTATCTTCATAATAATTGTGGGGGTATTGACGGTGTTAAGACCACATGACTTCTGGATATGGTTAGTCGCTAGTCTTAGCCAAACATATTAATGTAAGGTTTCATACAGAGCTATAATCTCTAAGTGGTTGGTAGAAGTAGCTACCAAAGAATGCTTACAAGACTGCCAAGAAACGATTGTACCACCGCAGAGAAATACAAAACTAGTCTGAGATTTGGCACTGTGAGCATCAGACAGATAGCTAGCATCTGTATATCCCACCATGGTTAAGTCTTGATTCGTTTGGAAAAACAATCCAAGATCTTGAGTACTTTGGAGCTATCTGAGTAAAATCGTGGTACTAGCTCAATGTCTTCTGATTGGGACTACACTATGTCTTGCGTAACAAATTTAATGCCAATGCAATAGCATGCCTTGTGCAATTTGCAAGATACATAAGTGCTCCAATAGCGCTTAAATGTGGGACTTCAAGTCCTAAGACTTTCTCATTTTCATCCTTGGTCTGAAAAGGATCTTTATCCACTTCAAGAGATCTTACTATCATGGGGTTTTTAAAGGATGAGATTTATCCATATTAAATCTTTCTAATACCTTCTTAGTATAGATAGACTAGTGTACAAAATTTCTTTCTAAAAAATGCTCTAGCTGTAGGCTTAAGCAATATTTTGTTTTACCCAAATCTTTCATCTCAAATTCTATTGTAAGGTAAGCACTTACTTCCTTTATCTCCTCTGTGATTTTGATGATATTTAGATCATCGACACAGACTGAGATGATGCAAAATCCATTCTGATTTTTCTTTATAAACACATAGTGACAATACTCTGTCTTTAGGAGGAACTCACTAAGTTGGTTATACCACATTTTTCCCAACTGTTTTAATCCGTATAGCGATCTCTGTAGTTTGACGCTACACATGTTGCAATTATTAGGATTCAAAATTGTAACTCTTTCAGGGATTTTCATATAAATATCCGTATGTAGTGACCTATATAAATATGTGGTCATTACATCTATCAACTGCATTGATAAGTTTAAGCTTACTGCCATTAATATTAAATTTTGGAACATTATTCCACTCATTACAGAAGAATATGTTTCATCATAATCGATGCTGGGTTTCTACATGAACCCTTGTGCTACATGCCTCACTTTATATCTCACCACCTAGATATTTTTATTTCTCTTCCGGATGAAAAACCCATTTGATCCTACAAGGAACACTCTAGGAGGTGTTCGGTCAACAGGACCTAGAACTTTCCTCTATTAAGAAAGCACTGCCTCAATTGCTTGTTTTCATTTGACCCTATCTGAGTGCTTTCGACACTCTACCATAGACTTTGGTTCTGGATCCAGATTTTTAGCAATTTTTAGAGGTGAAATAAATGTTGACATTATAGTCTTTCTTTTATACAATTCTCCTACATCTCTTCAGGGATATCTTTTCATTAATTTCTTTCAGCTCATCGTGATTTCCCACAACGATGGTGTCTATGTGTTTCAACTTCCTAGCATTAGATTGTGCACATAAATATATGCTGGGGTTATCATCTTTAGGATATTTCACTTCAAGAATGTTACCATCTCCAGGATGGCTTACTTCAGGATTTTCTCAACATCAGGTTAAGCTTCTTTCGCTATCATGGGTAGTGTTCTTATTTGTTCGGTTCTCTACTTTTGCGGATGTCTCTGCGAAACTATGTCCTGTGCACCTAGAGGCCTCTCTCTCTTTTTATCATGAGGGTTAAGAGTGGGTTGAATAGCCTTCTAGGGTATTTCCACTCTTTCAGGTGCATATACTGCAAGTATAGAGATCTTTTCACTCCCTTATGATCAGTGAAGGCATTTGGCAGATTATTAGCTTATTTGTTGCAGATTTATTACGCTTCGAACTTCAAGTTCAGTCTCTTTAGTGTGTGAATCTAAGGACTTGGCATTCTTTAATGTGGTACTTATCTCCCCTAATGCCGAAAAATGTCCTTAGTACAATCAGCGTACCAAGCCATGTACATATCCCCTGTCATAGGCTTTAGGTGTTTAATAATTGATGGAGATTCATAACCAATATAGATCCCCAACTTCAAGTGAGGTCCCATAGTGGTACACTGTGGTAGAGAGATTGGCATGTATACAACACAACCAAATTTTCGCAGATGGGAAATACTTAGTTCTTTTCCATGCACTATCTGCAATGGAAAATTTTCATGATGTGTAGTTGGTCTGAGCTGAGTTAATACTGCGACGTGTGCACTGCGTGGCCCCACTACTGGTGGGTAGCCTACTATTCTATAAGAGTGGCTAAGCAATAATTTTATTCTTTTAATTTAATGACTCTGCAAGGCTACTTTGAGTGTGGACATGAGATACGAGATGCTCTACATTAATTCCCAGAGCCATACAAAAATCATTAAATGCCTTTTGAGGTAAACTCACTAGCATTATCCATTTGAATAGACTTGATCTTTTCTTCTAGAAAGGAGGCTCTTAAAAAGTTGGGCAATTATTTTTAACAGAAGTAAGGTTCCTAATAGATAAGAGACATGCATAGGATCATCTAGTAGAAGTATCTATCAGTACCATAAAATATCTAAAAAAGGAGCCCGACAGAGGCTGAACAGGTCTACTGATATCACATTGAATTTTCTCTAGAAAATTAAGTGATTCTTCCCTAACTTTTTAGGTAAGAAGATCTAATTTTGAGCTTTCCTATAGCACAAACAGGGTACAAGAAATATTCAGGTCTAGCAAAATCTTTATACTATAACCAGCATAATTATTAATTATTCTTCTCATTCATATTCAATCAGGATAACCTAGTCAATCTGTCAAATCTGAAATATTTCTGGGTTTTCATCGTAGTACAAACTTCAAATTTTATATGTGCATAGTATAACCCAGAGGGGAAGGAAGGAAGTTTTTCAACCACAAGTTTTATTACACCCATTAAATTTAGTCATGAGTAGGAATTTTATCCTTTCTTATTTTATGTTTCTATATGGAAATGATTCAAACCAATGTCGTTAAAACTTTAAGAGAGTACGACTAGACTCAAGATATAACATGGCATTGTTCTAGTGCCAACTATGAGAGCATCACTTATGGCGATAATCATAATATTTCCAATTCACTTAGTGAGGTATAACTATCTTCTAGACAGATTTCCTCCTCTGCCCCTGATGATAGTCATAATATGGTGCTTCTTTGTTGTGCTCGCTATGCGTGCCATCTCTCGGCAAATCAGCAGCGATCATCATCTCCTTCGCCCAGCAGCAAGCAATGAGATGCAAAGAGCAAACTCGAGCTGATAACGTGTTGTAAAACGATGTTACCCGCTCTTGATCAACCACAATGCATCAATAGAATAGCAAGAACAAACAGGGAACACATATAAAATAGGGAGGCAAATTGTTCTCTCTCTTTATTAGATTAGATCTCTTGTATAAAGGGGTGCCTAATTTATAGTAAAAGGTAGCAAGAGATAGTTTCATATTCACCCATATAGAGATAGAATCTAACCGAATATAGACTCAAATCAATCTATATCTTAATAGTTTAAAATGTGCCAAGGACATGCAAAGATATGTTACCAAAAATGAACACTCAACGTGGCATAAGACATGGACAGATTGTGACATGAGATTAGAACCATATAGTAGCTTGTAGGTGGACCCAGTACGTTTACATGCGATGGAATTTGTAAAATCTGTAGCTTTACATGTAGCTCTCAAATTTAGAGCGATGTGAAATAGTTGTTAAAATATGTAGTTTTCTAATAGTTTATACATAAACATATAGTTTTGTGAAACTTATATATTCTAAAATTACAAGGTGGATGTTAGCATGTGTTTGTAAACTACGGTTTTTATAAATTATTTACTTATCATATCAAATGGCAAACATAAGAGCTGCTCTTAATATATTCCAAATAACTACACAAAATCATTCTTTCACATGACCAACCGCAGAAAGACTCTAACCAAAATAATCAACCATGAAAAAGGAAGTAACCCATCTGTCACACTCACACCCACGTAATATTCACGTGCTTTAGACATTATTATGCTTCAACCACAGGAAATTCATTCGCTCTCTTTCCAACAAACTTAAATCTATTTCATCAAATAATATATACCCCCTCCATTCCATATTAGAGGACGTTTAATTTTTTTCCTGCAATTCCAATTTATAAGGCGTCTTTTTAATTACCGTGAGTAATTTTCCTTAGCTACCCCTTCTCCACATTAACTTCTGCATGCATGTTCCTCCGTTACCACATTAACTTCCACATGCATTAGGGGCAAGTTTGGAAATAAATCACTTGGTGCCTTCTTTCTTGGTCTTTGCAAAGAAAATTATACGCCTTCTAATATGGAATGGAGGGAGTAGTATTATTTTGGCTTGCATGCCACGCGCCTAACTAAGAGTATGTATAATAAGATCATCTAAGCTTACTCTTAGTATGTCCACATCAGTATTGTCTTATATGGAAGAGTGAAAAAAGAAAAGGGTGGAGAGAGAAGAGAGTTGGGTCTTAGAGTAAGTATAATAAGGCTACCTAAGCTTACTATTAGTCTGTACACGTCAGATTTATCCTATGTGGAAGAGTGAGAAAAGAGTAGAGAGAAAAAGAACTGGCTCTTATTTAGTAGCCAGCTTTGCACAGAAGAAGAGTGAGAAAAGAGTAGAGAGAAGAGAACTGGCTCTTATTTAGTAGCCAGCTTTGTACAGAAACATAGGTAGATTATTTATGTATAAGAGAGAAGATATAATTATTGCACAACATTTAGAGATAACCTTTAGAGACAGTTATTGTACAAGTTGGTTTTTAGTTTACTGTAGATAATATGGATGAAAGATGGAGAGTAAGTAGTAGGTTTACTATTGTACTTGCCCTTATTTAGTAGTTATGTACAAGAGAGATGAGATAGTTATTGCACAATATGTAAAGCCAACCTTTAGATATAGTTATTGTACAATTTAACTTTAGTGTTTACTCTAGATGATATGAATGAGAGATAGAGTAAGTAGTAGGCTTTGCTATTGTAGTTATCCTAAAGCATGCAGGCAAATCCCATTAGCCTGACTGCTTGAGCAGCACAACAGGCCAGGGCACATGAGCACGGCCCATGCGTGCCCTCTGCAGGAAAAGGCTGGCGCGCAAGGCCACCTAAAAGAATTGTCATTCTGAACGATAAAGCATTTTTCTATTTGACGAAAACTATGAGTCTATCCATCACTTACATGTCCTTGGAATTTAGATGATCAAGAAGGGAAGAGATCCAAACAACACACCGTGCAAATCAAAAGTACAACACAACAAACATAAGCATGAGCACTTGGATAAAATTGTGATATTTATCTCACATGAAAATGAAGGATTATAACCTCTCCACACCCCGAGGACAGATCTCACTTAAGGGCATGCACAACTCATGATTTCACAAGTTCTAAGCACACCATCTCACTACTACAAAAAAGATAATATTATATGCACTATGTCGGGACCCGAATTTCACCAATTCGAACCCACTGTGTTTTGCCGCACTAGTCCCAGGATCAACGCTAGTGCACACAGCTTAACATCGGTAAGCATCACATCATACACAACGATAAGAATAATAAGACTTTATTTATTTAATATAACTAGTGTACGATCTTATGATCACTTACATTATTCTTAGACTGAGAATAAACTTAGACAAATGCAACGGAAAATAGCAGAAAGTCCCATCAGCACACCACAGGCGACTGACGAGGCTTGGCCTAGTGACTCATGTCCACCTGGAAATCCTCCTCCAACTCGAGCGATGATTCCTCCATTGTTTGTTGGTTGTTTAAGCAAGGGTGAGTACATAAAGCACTCAACAAGTTGTACACAGAATGCAACTCTATTATAGCTATATACAAGGCTTTTTCCAAGGGAATGGCTAAAGGTTATTTGTAGTAAAGCAGCATTTATAAACAAGTACAATGCATAGATTTAAAGGATAGTAGTAAAACAAATAACAATAGTAAATAGATTCAGTATTTCTCAAATAAACCAAGTCTTTCCATCCTAAGTCAAGTTTTATTATCCATATGGCATCCTGCCATCCCAAGTATTTATCCATTTTAATTAACTACCCCTTGACTGTAATTCCCGAGCATTGCTCAATACCGTGAGCACGGCTATCCGAATAGTTTGTACACTCTGCAGAGGTTATGCACTTTACCCACATGATACAACCAAGCACCACACAGGCGAATGATTATAACAAAGCCTTTACAATGCATCCTCTTAACCCAAGCTACCCATGAAGTTTCAACATCAAGGGTTACACCACCACAACAGGGCCCCCCTCTTGCGCCATGTGAGTTTTCTCCGTACACCCGGACTCACACCACCACGATAGCACTCAAGCTAAGCAATTGCAAATTAGTCAGCTAGGCTGCCCCATAACAGACATGTGGTTGCATGTAAAACTCAGGTCAAAGGCTCGCAAGGTTAAGTCCTTATGATTGATTAAAGCAAGACTTGCACATACCCTCTGCCCATCGGGCCCACCCGGGCACACTTGCCCTTGCCACTTGCTTCAAAAGAAGTGATTACCAACCCCGGTTGATTACCAAGCACCACGTGCTATACACAAATCAACATCGTTGCGTGACCTCCTCGCCACAACAACTCAATCTCTTTGTGTGACCACACATGACACACAAATTCTCATCATTGTTCCATATTCCATTAGTCAAGATTATTAAACAATAATTCATGAACATGTGATGACGTAGCATTGCTAAGTAACTCTATTCCGATCTAACCAACCATGTTGGTTCCAATATTAACCAACTATAGTTAACCAACCTAGGGTTACAAGTGGATTATGTCATACAAATAGCAAGGTAGGTTATAATTCAAAAGGTACATTAGCTAATCCCAAAACTAAGTTAAAACCATTTATACACATAAAATAACATGCAATAGTGTTAAATCAAAATAGCAATATTTCCTAAAATAGGTTCAACATGATCAAAGCACAACTTGCCTTGCTTAAGTTCCTGGTCTTGCTCCGAAGATAGCTCTTGAATTATTAATTCCTCCTTCGGAACATCGCACAGTTCAACGTCTACGTGAATCGAGAAGAAATAGCAAATAAACACCAAGAACAAATAGCAAATGAACTCAAAAATTCAAATAAAAATCACCATTAGATATATCTCAATTTTACAAATTTTTAGGAATTTGAATCACCTCAATCGGAGTTCGTATGCAAAGGTTATAGCCTTTAGAAGTTTGAAAATAAATTAAATCGAATTTCCAGATTAAATAGAATTATTTTTATAAAGAAAATTCCGAATTATGACATCACGCTGACGTCAGCCCTGACCCGAAGTGATCCGGTGCTAACACGTGTCCCCCTCGGCACTGTCTCGGTGCACCATGGACTTAGTCCACCGTGGACTACGGGCACTGTGCCGTGGACCAGCTGATGTCATGATGACGTCAGCCGCCATGTGTCAGGATCTCGGCCATCTAAAACCGATCCAACGTTTGCTACTATATCTGCGACGTGGCTAAACGGTAATCATCCGATCTCAATCGAACGATCAAGATTAACCTGAGCGGTTTACTGTGCATTTAATTGACGCGGCTCAACATCAACACTACGATCCGAATCCAACGGCGAAGACTTACCCGAGTACTTCTACTGTTGACCTAATGACGTGGATTAATCTGGGCCACTCATCTAAGATCAAACGGCAAAACCTTACCCGAGTGGTGTACTGCTCCCTCCGCGACGTGGCTCAATCCGGTGTGTTCGTCGACGATCCAACGGCTGGAGAAGCTCGATTACGGCGAGGATGCAGCGGCGGCGCGGTTCCACCGGAGCTGGGGAAGATGACCACCCCGTCGGCGTCTCGGCGTGTTCCGGTGACCACGACTTGGCGGGTTCGACGCGGCGCAATGCGAGGAACTCGGATCCGGGCTGAAATCGTCGGAAGAATCCGGCGACGAAAATCTTGGCGAAACTCTCTAAGAACTCCGACGAGCCCGCAACCCTCGCGGCTAACTCCTCGGCGCGGCCAGGAAAAGATGCGGCGGCTCAAGGTGAGTCTCGGAAGGTCGCCAGTTTTAAATACCCGCGACGGCGTGATAAACTCGGAAAGATCCATGGCGGCGGCGGAGTTTGACTCGGAGACGGCGGCGCTGAGTCTGACTCGGGCACGACGACCAGTGATCGTACGATCTTGATCCGACGGCTGATAGGAGATCAATTCCGAATCGGTATGGCTGATCGTCAACCGCACGATGTTAATCCCACGGCTCTGAGGTGCTAGGGTTTCATGACTTACGCGCGTTGATAAAGACCCTCGGATGATGATCCGACGGCAAGCGTCAACTAGCGGTAAAACAGGCGGTGGGCCAAGACAAGATTTCGGCCGTCGCGAGCATGTGGATGGGCTTCGCCCGATCATCGTTCATAAGTATTTTCTGGGTTTTTCCATTTAAAATAATCCGAGAAAATAGTTTGATTTATTTAGGGCATTAAAAATATCAGAAAAATTCCAAGAAAAATCTCAAAAATACTTTATGACATTCTAGACTTAAATAAAATATTTTTGGTAGAAATTTATTATAAACTTTTTCTTTAATAATTATTTCTTGACAAAAGGCACTATATATTAATTCAAAATAATTCCAATAATTCACAGAAAATCCAAATAAATCCAGAAAATTCACAATAATCATAAATTGCAATAAAATAATACTAAATAATTCAAAAATCAAAATTTGGGCTATTACAAACTATCACTAACAGTTTTTAAATGAAACCATCAGTGATGACAATGGTTGTCATTACTGATAGCTACCATATCACTTACAGTTTTTTGTTTAAAACCGTCAGTGATCACAATGGTGGTCATCACTGACGGTTTTAAATATAGAGCCCTGCCCCACTTAGTGTCCCCACTTAGTGTTTTTAGGGTTTTGGGATATAACTTTGAGGTGGTTGCAGTTGTGAGGCGATCTGGTGAAAGTAGACCATCGATTTCGAAGGGTGATTATAGATCCATTTGTTTCTTGGTGATCTAAGGTTAGTAATTAGTAATTGCGTTATATTCAAGATCTAGCTTGGTAAAGATCACTACAGGAAACAAGAATAGTGTCCTCAGCCGAAACATTTTTATCGTCGGTAAAAAGGCCGACGACACAAAGTATGCCTCTGTCGACGGTTTTAACGCAACCCGACGACATATATACACCAAGCAGGCCTGTCTCGGTGGTTACATCAAACCCGCCGATATAGACCACGAGCTGTGTCCTCGGCCTCACTAAACCCGCCGACACGTGCACTCCACCTCAAACAGGAGTATCGGTAGCGAGAAAATTGAATTTCAGATCCCGCGAACACAAGCTGTGTCCTCGGCCTCATTAAACCCGCTGACACAGGCACTCCGCCTCAAACAGGGAGTATCGGCGTGCGATAAAAATTGGATCTAAGATTCCGCCAACACAAGCTGTGTCCTCGGCCTCATTAAACCCGCCAACACAAGCACTCCGCCATGTGGGACCAACCTGCAGGATGCTCAGGCCCACCAGTGTCACGAAGACTTTTTATCGTCGGGAGAGAAACAGCCGCCGATAAAAATCAATCTATGTCGACGGTATCAAGCCTCCGACGACACAGTTGACCCTGTGTCGACGGTTTAATTTTAGATGACGACAATAGTAATTCCAGATTAATTCAGAAAATCTATTTGAAAATGTTTTTGTTGTTTTTAAAATTAAGAAAAATTAAATAGAGCTTTTAGAATAGTTGTTAGGCAACATACATCTATATAACATGTAATTTTTTATTATTTAGTTAATTGTTATGTGACGACGCTGTGTGATGTCTCCGTACGATACGTCGAGTTTGAGTAGAACCTTATGACGTTCCAACGCTGGGCGATTGAAGAGCAAGGAATGACCTGGAATAGGCTGTGTATGTTGTAAAACCTTAAAGTGACCCTAGAAATGTCTCGTTCGACCCGTCGTAGGTAGAAAAGTATCGAAGAATATACGGTGGTGGTGACTTTGTTACTCCCCTTGAGTTTTCAGTAGAACTTGTTGTGACGATGAAATGTCGGGTGAAAGAAGAGCGAGCAATCAGGTGGAATAGGTTATGCATGTTCTAAAAACCTTAAATTGGTCCGAAAAATGTCTTGTTGGACGGTTGATCCAGGCTAGGGAATGGGACCCAGTGTAGGCGGTATTGACATAGCCGCCGATATAAGTGTTAGCTATTTCGTCGGTTGTCTGTCAACCGCCGACACTGTATTGTCTCTCCATAGATCAGGGCCCATATCGCTGTCATGTGCGAGGGGACTTATTGTCGACCCCTATCGTTGTCGCTCGGTTTCATGTTGGCCGAGGACATTATATTTTTTCGACTTTATTGTCGTCTTATCTGCCTAATCGACCCTATGTAAGGGTCCGCCGGTTGATATTGGCCGACATAGATCCTGTCTCGACCGCCAATCTACTACAAAGTCATTCCAAGGGGAGGTGAAAGAAGAGTGAGCAATCAGGTCATTCCTCGCTCCTCGTCCACACCCGAACCACGCCGCCCCGGCTTTCCCCGAGCTCGTCCACGCCTGCCATCCCCTAGGTCCCGCCTCGTCCTCCTAGTCGCCATCTCCTAAGGTAATCAGTCTCTCGGTGGAGCCATCTCTTTTCGATGATGAATGTAGCCCAATATATATGCAGAATATAGTCTAAATTTGTGATGAAATGTATATGTGGTTGTTATTATATTAAATACTGTCTTTTGTCTGCTGAGTGGATGTCCTAGTTTTAAGGGAGGTGCTGCCGAAATTTCTAATAATTTCGTTAGTTGCTGGTATGTTAGCTTGCTTTGCTAAATTATTCTAGCGTATTGTGCCAGTTGTTGTTTGAGCATATTGCTAAATTATGCTGATTAGCTAGGAGCGTTTATTTAAAGTAAATGATTCAGTGTATATATATAGTGTATATTGCTTGCAAATGACAACATATAATAATTTTATTAGAATTGCATTTGTAACGTCAACCGAGCCAGAGTTAAACCCGTTTGGGGGCGCTGCATATTTTCGTAAGGAGCTTAGACGGTGATTCGTTGGGTTCCATTACGAAAAGTGTTGCGCTCTCGAGCTGTCCACGTTTTGGACAGCCCACGGATGTGCGCTTGAGTACAGTGGTCGTGACACGAGGGTGTACGGGTTGGGATTCCGGCGGTATTTCCTTGTCGTTCTCCTAGTGCATAACATAAGTGGTACGCCATACCCGTCGTTGCACTTGGAGAACAACGGGGTTATGCTGCCGGAATTCCGACCCGAGCACCCTCGTGCCACGACCACCGTAATTAAGCCCACATCAGTGGGTGGGTAAGCCCTCCTATTTAGCATGGCTTAAAATGTCTAAATCTGAAATTTGGATGCATGCATTGACGTTATATAGTAAGCGATCTTTGGATGGAAGATCGGCGGTGGATGTACGATGGTTGGATGAAGTCTGGGAGACACACGGACGAGTGGATCGAGAAGGCTAGAGCATTCGTGGATGATGCTTTCCGAAGATTCCCCGACCCTAATGCAATGGTGGTGGGTGTCCTTGCGCTGCGTGCTCGAACACCGAGAAGAGGACCAAGAAGGATATTAGCCATCACCTATGTAGGCATGGCTTCAAACCAAATTACTTTGTATGGGTAGCTCATGGCGAGAGGAAGCGTCCGGCGCCGGTGTGTGGCCCTGTGGATTTTGAAGAGGGCTACGACGAAGTCGAAGTTGATAGATTAGACGAGCTCACGGATGATGTGGCTCGGGCTTACGATCTCTCCCCCGAGGAAGAGTCCGAGCCACTTGCCGAACAATTCAAGAAGCTCCTTGATTACGCCAAGTTCTTGCCGCATGAGCATACCGATGTGACTGTATTATCGGCGATTGTCGCGTCTAATGGCGGTGAAGACCAAGTACAACCTGTCGACCAATTGCTTCAACGACCTTTGCAACCTATTTGGATAGCCTTCTTCCGAGTGGACACAATATGACTCCGAATCTTTACGAGTCGAAGAAGCTTCTTCGCGTGTTAGGCATGCCGTACGAGAGGATAGACTATTGCCCAAAGTTCTGCATGCTTTATTGGAAGACCGATTCTGGGCTGACTCACTGTAAGCATTGTAATGAGAGTCGACGAGGAAGTTAAATGTACAGAGCGTGGAATGAGATGACGACGGCGGTGGCGAAAAACATTCCGTTTCTTCCGATCATCGAACGTCTGCGGCGTCAGACATGTCCAAGGCCATGGCGAGACACATGAGGTGGCACAAAGAGGGCAAGCGAGAAAGGAGGCGTGATGATTCATCCGTCTCGATGCGAAGCTTGGAGGCACTTTGACCAACAACACCTGAATTTGCGGCGGAGCCTAGGAATGTGTGTATAGGCCTCTCGGCCGACGGGTGCATGCCATTCAATATGATGGCGCACCGTGCACTCGTCTTGGCCGGTGTTTGCAATCCCGCATAACCAAATTACTCAACTCGCTTGAAAGAAGAGTACATGTTTCTTTCATTATAATACCGGACCTAAGTCTCTGGAAAAAACTTAGATCTATTCATGCAACCTCTGGTAGAAGAGCCGACCGACTGTGGACTAAAGGAGTCTTGACACATGATAGCTACAAGGGAAGAACTTTAGGATGCGTACGCATACCGTGGTCAATACACGATTTTCCGCGTATGGCATGTTCTCGGTGGAGCACGCATGGAAAGTTGTCATGCCCTATATGCCTGCGTAACACTGATGCTTTCACACTGAAAAATGGGGGTAAGTCCTGTTGGTTCGATTGTCATCGTTGTTTCCTGGAGCCGAAGCACCCATTTAGGAATCAAAAAGGCATTTCGCAAAGGCAAGATCGTGAAGAAGGGGCCACCGAACGTTTGAAGTGCGAGGATATCATCGATGTCATGACGATTTAGCGGATATCGGGTATGTGAAAGACTATGGTGAGGAGCACCATTGACCTCATAAGTCAGCATCTACAACCTTCCTTATGCAAAAGACACGGTTACCTCACAACATCGACGTGATGCACCAAGAGAAAAATATGTGCGAGTCGATCGTGAATACAAACCGACATCCCACGTAAGACTAAAGATAACAAGAAAGCACGCCCGATCAAGCTCGATATGTGATCGCCGGACATGAACCTCGATGAGAATGGGAGGAAACCTAGGGCAAAATTACGCCTTACACGTGGACAAATAAAGCGATTCTTGATTGGATTAAGGAAAAGGTTAAATTCCCAGATGGTTATCGGCGAACCTTCGACATGCCGTTAGTATAGAGCAATGCAAATTAAATGGGATGAATGCCCACGACTACAAAGTCTTCATAGAGCGCCTATTTCGGTAGTGTGGTGGCGGATATGTTGACGATGATATATGGATCACATTGGCGAGCTTAGCTTCTTCTATCGAGAGCTTTGTGCAAAAGAGATATCCGCATCGAGGATGGAGGAATTGGAGAAGGACATTGTCGTGCTTGTGACAAAGCTCGAGAAGATTTATGTCCCTAGGTTTTTCAATTGCATGCAACATCTATTGTTCATCGCCATATGAAGCAAAAGTTGGGGGCCGCGCAGCTTTAGGTGGATGTATCTTTGTGGGCGCATGATGAAAAGTCTTAGAGCGAAGGTGAAGAACAAAGCATGAGTCGAAGCGATTGCCAAGCTTGGCTGATTCAGAGATTGCCTACTTCACGGACAAATACTTTATGACAAAAACAAGGTCCATGTGCCACAACCAAGGTATAAGAAGGCACGCCACGTAAGTACTTCCAACTTGGAGGTGTTCCATGACCAAGCGGATGCAATGTCGGCAAAAGCACCACACGTGACTTGGATGCAATGGAAAAGATTTGATTCAACGGTATGCGTACGACAACATGGATGAAATGAAGGTGTACATCGAGTAAGTCAATAAATGTCTAAAATAAGTCATAAATACGCACTTATGAAATAAATGTCCAAATAAATATTAAATATTGTAGTCAATTTATTCAAGAAGAGTGGGAAGGATCGTGAACCTTCTGCAAACAAATTGACAATCGAAACTACGAGGTCGTGGACAAGGCCGTCCAAACTTTCTAACCTGGTTTCATTACCACGTAACCTTCTTCCTCTTATACAAGTTCACTTAATTTACAAATGTGTGGCATTTATTCCTTAATGAATTTTGCCTCGAATGCTTGTGCGATGTCAAAGACATTGCGGCGTGCACAACGATCTCCGACAAATGTCACGTGGATGCAGTAGTAGAATTAAGGTCCATGGATGCTATGATTGCCATGGATATCGATTTTGATCCGGCGGTTGAGTCACCGCCCCAATGCAACTACGGTGAGCAATGGCGTCGTGAGTTATGTCACCGATGAATCTGTGGTCGGACATAGAGTACTATGGGATCATCGAGGATATTGTAGAAATTTCGTATGAAGGCAACAAAGATCTCTCGCTCGTGCTTTTTCGTTGCGAGATGGTTCCATCCAACTAGTGGGGTGCGGCGTGCTCCAAAACTAGGACTAGTGGAGATCAATCATAAGAAGTCAGATCAAAAGCCCGACGTGTTCATTCTCGCCTAACAAGTTGACCTGGTGTTCTATCTGCCATACGCTCACCCGAATTACAAAAGTTGGTGGATTGTACATAAATGTCTTCCACTTGGTAGATTGCCCGATCTCACGGAAGACGACTACGATTCTCACCCAGACGTGGAGGTATTCCAAGAACAAGAGTTACCGTGAGAGTCGCGTCGATATTGGTGATGGGCTAGATAATATTTTGGGATCAGTATACCCATCTCATGTAGAAGGAGAAGAAGAGGAGGAAAGGGTAGAGGCAGAGGAAGAGGCAGAGGAAGAGGAAGAGGCAGAGGAAGAGGAAGAGGAAGAGGAAAAGGAAGCCGAAGATTTTTAAGCTATTTAATTTTATAGGTTTAATTTTATATACTTTATGTCATTTAATTTTATATACATTTATATTTTATTCGTTTCAATTAATATCAATGTACTTTATATCATTTAATTTAATTTATGCAGGATGGCTCCTAATTCTGAAGAAGTTGGCTTCAAAATTGAAGAAGGTCTTGGGAAGGGGGCATGAGGAGTCTGAGCAGGCAGCTCACCACAAGATCGACGCTTCCCGGGAGGAGGACGAGGAGGAGGTGGCTACCACCGACTCCTGTGAGGAGGAGGAGGAGGTGGAGGAGGTGGGCGACGATGAGCTTGCGTTGGGGTTCTTGGCATCGTGCACTTGAGGAGGGATGAGGACGGGACGATGACCGAGTCCATGGGAGTCTGTTGGTGCCGAGTCGGGGTGCCTCCGCCTCGAGCTCAAGGGATCCAAGAAGAGTCGAGGCGGAATAAATTGCCAAAGCCCCACAGATCCAAATGACAGATCTTGATAGTTGTTTCTAGCGCAAGGTATGTGCTACAAATTTTCGATGTCTTTTATTGCTAACCACAAACTTGCTAACTGCTTGTTATGAATCCTTCATGTAGTGGCTTGGTTTGCCTCAACAAGGGTAAGCAGGAGCCGGGCCACTTGCTAGGGGTGATCTTGAAGCAGCTCTACCCCACGAGTGGGCGAGGGTGGTGCTCGACGCCTGGTGACTAGATGGAGCGACTACTCGCTCGTGGAGGACGACCAGGGAGGCACTGTCGCGGATCATTGCATAGCCGAGTTCTGGGTAAGTTGTCATTTCTATTAATGTTTTCGTGTTTATAGCTTCACGTGTTTGTTTCATTTTGGTGAGGTATCGGCTTGGCCTCGACGCATCCCAGATCGACTATCATGCTTGTCGCCTGCGTGCTCGACACAATGGCGGCAAAGACGGTCGAGACGCCATCAGTTATGTCACCGGACGCGTGATGAAGCACTACAAGAGCACGGGATGAAGATCTCGAGGGCACATGCCTTGCAGCAGTACCTCGAGGTGAAGGAGTACCTGCCTTGGCGTCCGGACTAGATGGACAAGTGTCCACACGCCTGGAGGGAGCTCTGCAAGATGTGGGCATCAAAGGAGTGGATCGAGAGGTCCAAGAGGAACAGGGGGAATCGAGAAGCCAACCTCGAGATCTGTGTGACCTACCTAGGTGGACGAGGCATGGGTCACGTCGCGCGCGATATCGTAAGTATACTAAGTACAACTCTAGCATTCTTGTCAATTCAATTTTTCATTTCACATTTGAAACTGAACTGCAGGAGTCGGAGACGGGACTTGAGCCCCACGAGTTCACCGTGTGGACGAGAGCACACACGCCCGTGTCCGACTGACGACGCAACCACCGATGCCCCGCCGCCTGAGAGAAGATTGTAAGTGACTTTCTCTTTTCGCTACTCTCTGACTCATCGCAATCGTCGTGAGCTAATCCACTTCATATCTTATTTGTTTCAGCATACATGCAGCCATGAAGGAGAAGCACGGTGCGATCAGGACCCCTTGACCATGCCGGTCGACCCTCCGGGTCATCTACGACCCGTTCGGTGGGAGGAGTCACGGCAGCTCGGCTTCATGGACTCGGTGGTGGCGCCTCGACTTGTCAGGGCCAAGTCAGACACGCCGACAAGAGAGCCGCCTCTTCCAAAGGCATGCCGAAGCCCAGCGAAGATGATCGCAGAGTTGCAAAGCAGCAGAGGCAAAGCGGATGAGCAATGGAGGCAAAGTGAGCGAGAGGAGGATAGGAGGCAGATGCGAGGCCCTCCAGAGTCGAACCTCTGGATGTACAACTATTTCGGTAATTAAGATTGTATACGAGCTACGTTGTACTTACACGCTTCAGATGCTAACATATCATATCCACGATCGTTGCGGCGGGACCCTCCGCCACCGCAGATGCCACCTCCGCCGCCGTTCTTCACGCAGACGACGCAGAATGCATTTTGTTCCAGTTTTCGCGAACTATTCATACAAGTACACAAATGCACAAAAGTTTTGAACATTGTGGTTTCCTCTAATCTTGCAGTGTCCGCTCATTGCGCTTTGCTCATGCTGACGAATGCTCCGCAGGGAGGTGATTCCAGTGGCACTAGATCGGCCGCAGATCAATTCGTCGACAACGTGTTTGACGATCCTTTTGTCGGTTCACAGACTTAGTTATTTGTTTTGTTGGTAGAATAGTATGTCATGTTCTACATAGACATGTTGATTGTGAATGTGATGTACTCCTTTGGTTTGTGAGCTGAATTTGGGACTTATTGATGCATTTTGCTATATATGCATTTGTGATCAATTGTGAATTATATCGGTGAATGCGAATGTGGTCATGTGTGTGAAATTAGATGTTGTGATTGTTACGGGCAATTGGGGATATAAAACTACTGGGAATGGGGTTTTTTGCGAGTTAAAATTGGATTTTTTTAAATTTCTAGTATTTTTTATTTTTACAACTTTGTGTCCTCGCTCTAACCATGCCGACGACACAAGATAGCCCTGTGTTCGGCACCGTAAGGGTCTCAGGTCGCTCGGCTATAGCCGGTGCCGATGACACAGATGTCCACTCTGTGTCGGCAGTATAAATTAGGCCGAGGACACAAGTGTCCCCTCTGTGTCGGCAGCATTAATTAGGCCAAGGACACAAGTGTCCCCTCTGTATCGGCAGCTTTAAGTAGGCCGACGATAAAAGTTTCCCATCTGTATCGGCAGCTTGAGTTAAGCCGACAACAAATGTCTAGGTGTCGGGCCGGCCCCGGATGGCATCTGTGTCGTCGGGATTTATTGTGGCCGTCGATATAGGTTGGTTGTGTCGTCGACTCTGTGTCGTGGGACTTGTGTCGTCGGGAGGCCGACGACAGAGGCCTGTGTCGGCGGTTTTGGCATCTGTGTCGTCGGTAAAAGCCGAGGACACTGAGCAAGATCCCTGTAGTGGATATAGTTGATTATTGTTTAGATCTAGCTTGTAGATCTAGTTGTTCTTGGTGATTTAAGGTTAGTAATTGGTTTTAATTGTATTATATTCAAGATCTAGCTTGGTCAGTTGTTCTTTGTAATCTAAGGTAGTAATTAGTTATAATTGCATTATATTGAAAATGTAGCTACCTTGGTAAAGGGAGAATTGAATATACTTGATTTAGATAGATCTAGCTAGATTTGGTACAAAGAGAAGATTTTATTGATCTAATATAGTTTATGCTTTATGGTTGGGTTTAGTTAGTTAATTTGTTCTCCAATTTAAGAATGTGTGCATGTGCACTCTTAGTGTACTTCAATATTTAATATTAATTGTTATATGCGTAGCGTAGACAAACTAAAACTAGATGTACACTGAGAACTATGCGAGTGCTGAGTATATTAATAGCATCACCCTCTCATCCTATTCATGGTTTCACAAGCTCTACACACACTCGCTCATCCTATTCATGAGCACAAGACTAAGACCCAATTCTCACCTCTCACTCCTATGTCCTTAAATAAAGAGTAGGTGAAAGGACAGGGGATGTCGCCTAGAGGAGGGGTGAATAGGCGAATTAAAAATTTATAAACTAAATTGCAGTGTAATATAGCAACTTCGGAATATCCGAATAATATTTCGGACTGTCCGAGATTATATTCGGATAGTCCGAGTTATTCGGAGTGTCCGGATAATACTTCATACTGTCCGAGTGGTTCGGATGGTCCAAGTATATATTCGGATAGTCCGAGTTAACCGGAGTATCTGATGTTATATCCGGATATTCCGAATGCTCTAGAGCACATAGCTCGCAAAATAGATCTAGGCTATTTGGAGGATATTAAATACACCAAATTAAACTAGTTGCCCTAGAATACTTGGAGCAAATAGAGATCTAGCCGAAAACTCACTAGAAAAGTAGATCGGGCAATTTCAAGATTCAAAATCAAATACTAAAGTAAGAATAAGAAGCAAACTTGGAGACTTTGATTTTTCACCCGAAGTTCGGATCCTTGAGGGGATCCTACGTCTCCGTTGAGGTGGCTCGGTCACACTTGAGCCGGGGTCTCTTTCAACCCTCTTCCTCCCGGTGTTGCACAAATGCACTCGCCGGTCTTCACTCCTTTGATTCCTTCCCTTACGGAGGCGGAATCGGCCTTCACAAACTTCCCACGGCAAACCACACAAAGCTCCGGTGGCTCGTAGGCGACTTCCTAGCCGTCTAGGAGTCCTCAACCTCCAAGAGTAACAAATGCTCACGAAGAACAAGCTTGGAGATGGAATCAAGTGCTCAAAGATCAACTCTTTCTCAACACACACCTCTTCCAACTCTTCTCAACCCTTATCACTAAGGGGATCACTTAGATCTAAGAGTGAAGAGGGATTTGGACTCAAGAATTAGAGGAAAACTTAGTTCTCACCTTTCCCCACAGCCCCCTTGAGTTGGGAGGGGAGGGGGCTTTAAATAGAGGTCCAAAAAACTAGCCGTTGGAAGTCAGCCCCGACTCAGTTCGGATAGTCCGAGCTCAAGTTCGGACAGTCCGAACGAGTTAAGAATGGCTAACAGAGAGGCCCAGCTCGGATAGTCCGAAAAACACTTCGGATAGTCCGAAAAACTTCGGATAGTCCGAACTATAGTTCGGATAGTCTGAAGTGGACTGGGCAGCCCGACGGAAACGAGCATAACTTTTGACTCCGGACTCTGATTTTAGTGATCTTGGACTCTACTGAAAGCTAAGAACAAGGGCTACACAACTAACAAGGTCTTACTATCCAAATCTCAGAGGATAAAAACAGATTTCACAAAGAATCCAAGGGAGACCTACAACTCTCACTTTCCGGCACCACCAACACCACTCTTTCTCTAAGTTTCACAAGGATGGATCACTTGAGCACTTGACACATCTAAAAGTCATTCAACGTCACATCCCTCTTAATAGTACGACAATCCTTAGACTCAAATTCAAACGAGAAATTTAGGTCTTACATTCAATCCACATGCCGTCTTCTCCGTGGATGCAATGTGCATGATGTCTTTTACCAAATGATTGATGACATCTTCGCCTTATCCAACTTGACTCGATTCACCTCATGAGACTCTCGTCCTATCGACCTTGACTTGATCATCCTCTCCGACGATCTCCATGCCAAGTCGATCTTGACTTAGTCCTCAACTCTTGGTGACACCGCCGTCTTATTGACCTCGGCTTGACGATCATTCTCCACGATACCTTGGTCATCATACACACACAGGACCTAATTCTTTTCAAACCACTCATGAAAAGCATTAGTCCCAAAAGCTCAATAGATATGAAGAAATTGATATTTGTGAGCAGTTGATTACCACAAGTGTTTCATCTAAAGAAGCACAACATAAATGGAAACACTTGACATAAGAAATGTTCTCTACTAAGTGCATCATGATGAATATGTAATTGATCTATATGCATTAGAGAGATAATTGTCGATATGATGAATCAATTAAATCATGGCAAGGATCACTGTCTTTACTTAAATGAAGCACATGATAGAATATACACGAATTGTACATGTGCAACTAATATTTAGAATAAGAGTAAATATGTGATCCAACACTAGATTAAACTTCACTAAGAAAATTGCATGAGAAGATATACAACTAAAACATGCATGCACCAAGTCAATCTATAGCAATATAAAGTTTAACTCTAGTTAATATATGCATACTAAAACCACAGCACATAATGAACTCAAATGAATATATATGCACAAATAAATATGATATGAACCATTGTGCATATATATAATCAACATGCTACTTGGAGTTCACTATGCATTTGCACAAAAGGAATGCAATAGCAAATATAGAAGAGATACCAAAATTGCATACCTTATCTTTGCTTAACCATCCCACTTGATTTTCCTCTAAATAGATGAGACTGATACTCAACTAGGCAATAACATGTTAGTCTCATAGCAATATAATCATATTAGAGGTTTGTCATTTGTTAAGCACTAAGTTAAGCATTTACTCAATTACGTAGATTGTCATTATATGTGTTTGTCATTAATCACCAAAATAACATAAGTGCCTAGATGCACTTTCAGTAGGCATACTCCCTCTTCTCTAACCCTAACGTCGGGACCAGATTTTCAAATCCAAACCCTCTGTGTATAACCTGTGCTAGTCTAGGAAAAGCTATCACACACAGTAGAAACAGTGATAACAATACATCCATATCACGAATCAAATAATATCAATTAAGCAAAAATGTGTCAGCTTTATGGCCAACCATTATAAATAAGAAGCCTCATGGCTTGAGTTCAATAAAGTAGCAACAGAAATGAAATAACAGCAATAGGATAAGCCCATCCATTTGCCTAACAGGCAATCTATTGGGGTACGCATCCCAGTAATGCGGATCGCCTTCGTAACCATAAGCAAAAAACTCAAAGTCACCTTCAGCTTCTATGCACTCCTCTGTGAAAAGTTTGGATGTTACAAGAGTGAGCACAAAATGTACTCTGCAAGTCTTGAAAACATAATGCATGATATCTATAGGCAAGGCTAAACAATTGAAGGCAAAATATGGCTCTTTTAGCATAAAACAATGTTTAACTTTAAATACAACTAGTAATTTCACAAAGCATTATTTGACAAAATGTAATTGTAGTAATTGAATTTGATTTGACTTCTAAACATGTTCCAACCACCTGATTGGCTACAACTCGCCAAACCACAACCCGAGAGTTCTATCAACTCACGGATTCTCAAACCATCATTTTTATTTAAAACAAAACTATAAAATTGTATGGCCCCTATTTTTGATAATAAATACCTATAATGGGTACCATGTGCATACAGTACTAGTCCTATGATTAGTGGCTAGCACGCACATTCACAAATTGATATCACAACCACACATATATTATTATTATAACAACGAAAGCAGTCCTTACATAATACTCTTAAAAACCAGAATAAACTCTTGCTGTAGAGACATATATATCTTGTAGTATGTCTTTAACCCATTATTCCCACAAGCAACTAACAAGGTGAATAAAAGAAAAACTCATCATTAACATCCCCAAATCTTGTGTCAAAGAATGTATCATCGGTGTATTCTGATTGTTCTCCTAAAAACAACAACAATAACATGTTGTGTACTTTACGTACTCGCAAGACTTTTTTAAAAGCTATATAATATTTGTAGGTTGTATCCAAGGAAAGACTTCGACAATTATTTTGCATAACACCAATTTGAATTGTGAATACAGAGTAATAGATTGCAAATGAAATTTCAGTAATAGCAGTTGATAGGATTATGAAATAACATGTATGTAAGAATAAATAAATAAATTCAGTGACCTTCATGATGTGATCAACATAGTGAACCAATTCCTACCATCACACGACCTAAACTAGAATTTTATGAAAAATAAAAATATCTAATTAGTGCTAGTGCACTAAGATTCCCATGACTGTGAAAATAGCTTTTTGAAAAGATTTACACTCTGCAAAGGTGTACAGCTTTACCCACAAGAAACGATTATTTCTTTCTGCAAGCTATTAACACACTTCCTTTGGTGTGCCGCAAAGAGATCATAATATATCCGTTACATTACTTAGACCTAAGTTTGCACCTGCTTCGATGATGATAAACCCATACTATAGCGACAGAAGTATGACAAATGGTTATTCACTCCATTATCCCCACTTCTCCTCATAGTGTGGCGTACACTGTTGTATCAGCATATGTTACTCCCAATACCACAGTGTTGGCGCCCCTCTGAGCAATCAATCACTAAAAGCACATCCTACTCCAGCCTTCCAATGTGCAAAGCTTGTTCTGAGTAACTTAATAGGTTAAGACTGTCTCACATCAGCACTTGTGGTTGTAAGATAATTCTTGGGTTTAATGAACACTGTGTTTAGTCCTTAATCTGACCTAAGCGATAACCTCCCCCTACTCTACGTGCAAGTCCCATGCACATCCGGCTGCTGCCATATCTCGTTGTGTCTAAACCAGTTTTATTTTTATTTTTAACCAAAATACCAACAATCTTAAGAAAAGGTCATATCCAATATTTTTAATCATATCCAATCTTTTTAAATTATAAAAGGCATTAAGGTTATTTACTAAGATGGCTAAGCATGATGATTGAGAGTACCCATGTTGACACTATGCATAGTCTACATTATTCTGGGGTTACTAAGGTTCACATGTCCATACTTATCAAGGAAGTTCCATGAGTCTGCAGGTATAACTACCAATACCCACAATGCAACAAAGTTTAGTAAACATGGCGCATGCAATAAAAGATTTAACAAAACATTTTTTAAAGACTGTGATCAATATGGTGAAAGGAGGTGCATGCCTTGCTTGTTGATTTCGGTCTTGAAGTCAGAGTCGACCTTTGAAGACTCAGGAACATTGGAGTCTACACGTAGTTCAATGGCATATAGCAAATAACAACTTTTAATAAGGGCAAAAAGAAATCAGATGGAAAATCAAATAGAAACCTACTATATAAATCATGTGTGGTTTAGGATTAGGGTTTCTTGATTGTATGTGTAATTTTCTTATTTAGTTTTTATGCAAGAACTGATTTTTAGTGGCATGAAAGAATGAATTAAGCTCTAGTTTCATCTTATGACATAAACCCTTGGTTTCTATAGATTAGTTATCTTTATCCTTTGAATTCAAGAGGCTAAAATTATTTGGATTATAAAATTAAGTCAGAATTAATCCTATAGAAAGTCATGTGCATGTGGTGTTTATCTCGAAATGCATTGGTATTTTAAAGTTTGAATTAATTTAGAGAAAAGAAAAGAGAAAAACAAGAAATATTTATTTTCTACTACTTTCTCGGCCCAAGTTGAGATACATACATATATATATATATATTTGTTATTTTATATTTATGTATTCATTCCTTTATTTATTTATTTATATATATATATATATTCTCTGGCCATGCCGGCCCATATCCAGTGTAAATAAAGTTTCCGTGAAACCACCGTGCAACCCTATTAAAAAAAGTTTCAAATTTTTTTTAAAAAAATCATGGATGTACATCTCAACTTACCCCATCTACATATAAAATTTCATGATCAAATTCGTCCTATGCTAAGAGTAATAAATAGACAAAGTTCTGACAAAGTTGAATAGTTCAAATGCACCCTAAATTTGTCTTTTTTGTAACTTCTAGTATAGGACGAATTTGATCATGAAATTTTATATATAGATAGGGTAAGTTGAGATGTACATCCATGATTTTTTTCAGAATTTTTTGAAACTTTTTTTAATAGAGTTGCATGATAGTTTTATGAAAACTTTATTTACAATAGATATTTTGCCCCCATCTAACCCAAAACCAATCCACTCCCAATTTCCTTACCCTTGAGGGCCTGCTTGGGAGCCTTGAAATTTTTTACACCGGTAAATATTTTACACTTGTAAATTTGTGGGCAGAAAAAAAACCACTGGAATACATCCGGATTTATTTTCCCTTGTAAAAACTTTGGTATTCTATTTGGGTATTCCCCTTGTAAATATTGCACATAACATTAACTCAAGCATTGTTAAGCATTAACTCAACTCAAAACATAACAGCACACTGGTGCATGAATTCTAGATCATTTGGACATTCTGATTAATAGATCCAAACATGAAAAACTAAGATAACGCCATACAAGAACATCATAGGTTCAGCCATTGTTCAGAAAGCATAAAACAACATCTGAACTCCTGAAGCAACCTCAGTGAGATGAATCAATGCTCTTAGGTGTAGCTCATTAACAATACATCAAGGCACAAGTTCAGGGCAAACTTCAATACATAAAGGCAAGAGCTGCCAGATAGCATAAGGTCATAGTACGGCCCTATACTCCACACCCTTGCAAGCGCAGAGAAACCTCCTTGCTGTGGTTGACAAGAAAATTCTCAGCCTGCAAACAGCACAAAAGAGATCAAACACAAATCAACATAGCATTATAATGATACATAACTGAGAAATCATAAAGGGCTCACATCTTTGTTGTTGTTAAATCTGACTCCCCATTGACTTCAAGCATCTACGATTTTGTTTCTGTAGATATATCAATTCACAAGGCATACTATCTGTCAATTCAAAATTGACTATCCAATTCAAATCAAAAGAAAACAACAAACACGTAATTAGTTCAAGACATGTGCTGTGTGTAAATAATGAGTTAACAGCATGCAGTTAAAAAATATCATGCTTAGTTATGCACCTTATCAAAAAACTGACATGAAAGTTACGACCATGACAAAAAGAGGTGCAGATGCTCCTAGCAAAAACAATAACTAGGATATTATCTTAAAAAACAAAAAAAAGGCTCTGAAATATCTTGCAGAATCATGTAGGCATCCACAACCAAAAAGTTGATGCAATAGGTTTACTTTGTGAAAAAAATAGATGGAACTATGGGAAGGATGGTTTATGCAAGTCACAATGGCCATTACACTGTGATGAACTGCCTGAAGTAATCAAATAAAAATCTGGATCTTATGCTAGCAGAACTCTTACAACGCATCCATTTACTACAGTGAATATCAAATATCAAAAGATTTTTACATTCTAAATCCAAGATACTAACTGCTACGCTCAAGTGGTTCGTGAGAACTACACGATCACAGGTAAACAATCAGGAAAGTCAATTTCTAAAATGCTCAACCCATCAACATTCTTAATGGAAATTGGAGGGCTCTGACCCTACCTTCTTCCAAAAAAGACAAATGGAAAATGCTCTAGTTCTCGCATGCAGCAATATCCTTGAATGAGATAAATAACTACTGTGTATGCTATGAGGTATTGCCATATGTTTGTATGGAGATTCCTGCCATCATTAAACAATGACAGTTTTCCACACAATCAAACCATCCCATGGACACTTGCTAAGATCTATAAAAGACCCAATTAATTCAAACAACCAATGTCAAAAGTCAAGAAAAACACCTACTGAAACATCCTACCACTGATCTCTGGCACCTGGATGAGTTGGCCTCTTGGCCGTCAAAATCAGTGATCAAACTCACAGTGCAAGTACTAGAGTTACTACGACAGTTTTGACAAACAATAACATGGGGATCCCTCTGACCTGCGAATAATAGCCTATTGTGCAATCTACTCATCAGAATGTTATACAAGAAATTCTTCGATCTGCACAATATACAACAAGCATAGTTAGATCTGTTGCTTCAGCACGCCCAACCCAACGCATTAGACTAGAGATCAGCTTATTAGTGCAAGTACAGAACATAATAGTCAGACAAATAAATCAACACAGAAAATCTAGAGCACCACATGACTTCTATAGTATGCATTTATATTATCAGTACAGTACCGCATAATACTAGTCTCAACTCACAACTGTATGGCTCTACCACAAATATAAATTGAGCTAAGCATCCAATGAATCACCCGATCGAGGCAAAATGGTAGTTGCAGTATACAAGCACAAGTGCATAATACAGAGTATACTACTGGAATACACTGACCTCGATGATCCAGTTCACCATGACAACGCGCTGTTCCACAACGGCACGGCCGTAGCTGCCTGGCATGGAGGCGTACACCTCAGTGTAGTCGTGCGCCACTATCCCCCGCCACTCGTGCCGCCGGAACCGCTCGTAGCTCTCCTCATCGTCCAGGTCCTCAAACCGCTTCCCTTGATACAAGCATTCCCATCGAATGATCCAATCAGATCAAAACCCCTACTTGCCAAAGCAAACCCAGTTTCTAGCAAATTTTAGAACAATTGTGTGGAATCTGCTCACAGCTAGGAGAACGACATCAGTGACGGCGTGCGCATTGGGGTGGGCGCAGGGGATGAACTAATTGGCGAATGCGAGGAAGATGGAGAAGGTGGGGAGGGCTCAAGAAGCAAGACCTCGCCATCGATGAGGATGAGGAGTCGAGTAGGGGGTGAGGAGTACTCGACGCAGATGGCGGGACCATCGAGCACCTCCTCCTCGGGCTTTGACAACCCTCGGCTCCTCATGGCGAAGGAGTACTCGGTTACCTTGGCCTCGTCGGTGAGTTGCTCGGTGCAGGCGAGGTTGGACTCGAGGACGGAGCTAAGGCACGATGACTCGGAGACCTCGATGTCCGCGGTTGCGCCGCCGATCACCTCGGAGCACTCGGAGGCCGCAGGCCACGCCTCGTCCTCGTCCCGGAGCCGAGGTCTCTTCTCCGAGCACCGCACTGTAGGGGACCTTGCCATCGCACTCGCCGTTGTCGCCTAGCCATAGTCGCCCTCGCTATCGTCGAGATCGTCGCCGTCGACTTCTATGATTTCGCAATTGTGGCTGCGAGCGACTTCGAGACGACGACGCGACTGTGGCTGCGAGCGAGCGCTTCGCGATAAGAGTCGGAAAGAAAACGTCGCCTCGGTCGTGCTTGTATTTTTCCAAGCGTTTTGGCCCAATCCAGTGGTAAAATTATTGGTCTACCGGTCCATCCAAGCACTATTTTTAAGCCCAGCATGGACAATTATTTGGGCCGGTAATTTATACTGGTTTTGGGCTAAAAACCGGGTTCCAAGCAGGCCCTGAATCTTCTGCCCCTCTCCTCTCTCGCGCGGCACGCCCGACCGCCACCGCCTGCGCCTCTCCTCTTCTTCCAGGTCACTGCCCTCTCGACCTTTCGTCCACCCTCAGTCTCCCTCTTGTTCGCGACGCCGCCGCCTCCCACTCGCAGTGTCGCCAACGCCTTTCGAGCGCCGCCGGTCCCCGGTTCCCCTCTCTTTCTGCCTGGATCTGGCGCCCCTGAGGTGAGTCTCGTTTTCTCTTATCTACCTCTGGTTCGGCTAGCCCTGCCGCTCCGCGCCGCCGCCTAGATCCGGCGGTTCTTGACGCCATCAAGCCATCCACCGACTCCTCCGAATGATGTACCATGCCAGCTTCCTCTACGACCGTGCACCGCCCCGAACTAAGTGGATCCACCCCCTCTCCTTCTTCCTCTCCTACTCCAACTCTACTCACCCCTTCGTTCTCTTCTTTCTAGGTTGTCCTTGGCTCCTTGCCCGGTCGTCGCCGTATCCAGCGCCTCCGACGTCAGCGGTGGGGACCCGAATTCTACGGGGCCGCATGCACGGGGGCATGGGCTACCCATGCCGCCTACCACACCTGCGGCTATGGCCGACCCCAGGCATCTCCGGTCATACTACGAGCTAAGCATCAAAACCTCTCCTCTATTTTTACGGCCTCTGCTCGGATGTTAAATCTAGATCTTGGATTAGCTTTCCATTGATTAAAATACCTTTGTGAGTTAGCTCTCTGTTGACTAAACTTGTATGCGCTGGAAATTTGACCTCCGTACTTTAAGTTCAACAGGGTAGAATATGTAGATATGTATGAGTTTGTGAATGTTGAACTACTAAAGTATTTGCGTGTAGCTTTAGAGTTTTACATGCATGTGTATGGCCAAATTTTACAATGCAAGATATATCCCTGATTCCTTGATGTATTTTGCTGTAGGTTTTTTGTTCATGATTCTGGTGATTTGAAATGCGTATGATCAAATTAGTTTGCCTACTGTGCAAACGGGATTGGTAAGGTATATCTCTACTATTATAAAGCACGACTTGGTGGATGGTCCGTTCTTCCGCGGGCCCCACTCCCCAGCCCCCTTCTCACTTCAGCGTGCACAGCCCACTATACACCGCGACTCCTCGGCTTCCTCGCGCACCGTCCACTCCGCAGCCCCCAACCCTAATCTCACTCCGCAGCCCCCTCGGCTCCTCGCTCTCCTCGCCGCCCCACTCCGCAGCCCCCTCTCACTCCACAGCCTCGATCAGCTCCTCGCCCTCTCCTCGCGCCGCCACCAAGCGATCTCTCGCCTCCTCCCCAATCTCCTCGCGCCGCGCAAGACGATAGCACTCTCGGCATCGACCTCGCCTCGATTGGGGATCGCGATGGCGGCGCCGACGGGCGGGAGGCGGCGCCTGCGCGCGATGGTGGCGTGCTGGCTTCGCAGGGTACCACGCCATCGCTGGCAGCGCCAACGTCGGCGTCAACGCGCCGACCTGCGTCTTCCGCGACCTCGCCCTCTCCGTGCTCGCCTCGCCTTCTTCCGCCACCACGGCTCCCGCCCAGCGCGGCCTCCCCTCACGTGGCGCCTCCTCGCCTCCTTCCTCCTCGGGCTCACAGGTAAGCCCGACTAACTCGAGTCGGACGCGCTAATCGGTTGAAGCAATGCTGCTGCCATGCCTGCAAATTTCGTGCTTTGATGCCTCTGTGTGTTTGACGTGCAGCATCTTTGGCAACCAGCTGCTGTTCTTGGTCGGCCTCAGCTACACCAATCCCACCTACGCCGCCGCCATTCAGCCATCCATTCCAGTCTTCACCTTCATCTTGGCCCTCATCATGGGGTCAGTTTCACTCACTCATGACAATCTTCAAAAATTCACGCTTCTCTTTGCTCTTGAGTTCCAAGTATTTTGTTTGTTCCAGCACTGAAACTGCGAGCTTGGTCACACATGAGGTCGGGGTAAAGATTGGTGGCACGATTGTATGTGTGCTTGGTGCTGTTCTTATGGTGCTGTACAGGGGCCCAGTTGTGTTTGGTAGCGGCGAGCTCGACGTCGATATTCATAGTAATGGTGTCATCACTGCCATGTCACAGCCGGAGCCAGTATCATCTTTGTTCATGGCGTTTGGAATGCAAAAACGGCACATTGGAGTGCTGTGCTTGATAGGGAACTGCCTCTGTATGGCTACTTATCTTGCTTTGCAGGTAATAGTGATTTTCATGTTGTTGATACACCCTTTTGCTTTTGCACTTTGATGCTTATTGGTTGGGGCACGCAGAAACTTTAAATTTTGATCAAGCATATGTGCAGCGCAAGTCCTGCAAGTCTCTGTAAGTTAGATCGATAATTTAATAGGACGACTTTAGATGGCCTCAAATCTATTGAGAACATTCTGTTTTGATAAAAATTTTCAGTCTTAACAGTTTCCTGATACCATTTTTGCCCTCTTGGCACTCTTGAAGTACCAGTATGTGAACCTTAGGTTGGCTTTACTTCACTTCCTAGGAAGTGCAAGTCTTGTATGCTGTGTGTCCAACTGGCCGTTACAAGATTCCTGATTAAATTTTGTCTGAGATTTGGTGTATTGTTACAATATGATTTGTCATGGGCTGAGCAAATTATACTTCACTCTAAGGATGAAGATTAGTCATTTATACAAGGAGATCATCTGTCTGGCAATCCTGGAATAACTTTATGTTTGTGTTGTATTTGGCTTTACTTTAGTATATCGCGTTCAGTAGATCTTATGGTAAAAGATCAGTGTGCTACAATTCCTTCGCAAAAAAAATGTTTCTTTTTTTTATACTTATTCTGTTCATGTGTTGTTATTTCAGGCTTCAATTTTGTTGAAGTATCCTTCTAGCTTGTCATTGACAGCATACTCATACATTTTTGGAGCTGTTTTAATGGTCATTTCAGGAGTTTTTGCCACAAATGACAAAGAAGATTGGACTTTGACTCAATCTGAGTTTGCTGCTGTTGTATATGCTGTAAGCTTCATGTTGAGCCTTTTCCGTACTCCCAGGAGTGCATATTCCCGCCTTCCAACATACCACTTAAACAAACATATTATATTCCTCTGTCCAATTTGATTTGTGTGTGTGTGTGTAAGTAGCCACTTATGCTGGTGGTTGCTAATGCATGCCAAACTTGAAACTTGAAGCCTCAATCTATTTTGCTCAAAGATGTTTGGCCAACACACCATGTGAAAACTCCAATGAGTGCCTGGAAAGTAGGGATTGCAAGTTTCTAGATCCAGTGCAGTTTAGAAAAATGCTAATCAGCCATTGATGTTCTTGGATATTCATTGGTGCTGTTAAGGATATATGTGCTTGGGGATCCCCTCCGTCAGAGTCAGACGTTCAAGTTCCTATTGACTCACTGCTGCATATTGGTATTATAAAGCATCTTTTAAAATACCTAGCTGAGCTCGAGCCCCCAAGTATAATCAGAAAATCAATGGTAAGGGGGCAAGGAGATCACCTACTAGCTCTTGCAACTGGAAAGGTGTGCCCATACATTGGTTACAGGAGAGATTTAGTTGCTGTCATTGCTAATTGCTTGCATGGAAGGAAAAAGGTGCAGGATGATGTTAGGCAGCTAAATGGGGTCATGTTACTGTTGCAACAGCGTGTTGTTGATGAAGAAAACCCATACTTGAGGGAGTGGGGTCTGCTAGCTGTAAAAAACTTGCTTGAAGGAAATGTGGAAAATCAGAAGGAGATTTCTGAACTTCTGATGCAAGAACCTGTTATAACTCTAGAGGTTGCTGAGATAGGTCTAAGAGTGGAGATTGACAAGGAAACAGGACGTCCAAAATTAGTCAATACCTCCTAATGTAAGTATCTGGATAAAATAAATTAAAAGGTAACTTCATCTGCATGTGCCCAGACCTTTTTGCTCCTATAACAGTTCTTAATTACATAATTTGCTCACGGTATAGTTTGTTGAAGTGCTTATCGATGAACGTATTTGGTATATTGCTGTCTGGTATATACCTGTTATCTAAATTTGCACTTGTCTTATTTGTGCAGCTACTATCTTGTGTGTCAACGCCTGGACTTGCTACCTAGATGCATGTTTTGAATCTTCCGCATGAAGAAGGTACTACTCTTTACTATAGTTGACTCTGAACTTTGCATCTGCTAAAGAGGTAGTCTTGCTGTATGGTGTATGATTAATTTTGGTTGCAATATATTCCAAGCACTACGAAGTGTGCTCACTTATGACATATCATTTGAAGTCTGAATCTCCATCGTCCCTCGCTTAAATTGGAGCTACTTTCTGTGTTCAGATAAATTTATTTCTTTACAAGTCTGACACTTCTACATTTGAATGTGGATATGATATTCCTTTTGGGGTTTTGAAAATGTGTTTGCTAATTTATCAATTTGACCAAAACGTTTAACACTTACGTGGTGGCTTGCTCCTGAAATAGCTGGACTCATTAAAGTGTATATCATACCATGTCCAGGTCCACCAATCACTGTAAATGCTCAGAGTCATTTTTTCTGAATTATTTGGATGATTTTAACTGGATCTCCTTTCTCTGGGTGCAAGAACAACAATTAAAGATGGTGGGGGTCTGACTGCTTTAGAGAGAAGAATGGAACTTGGAGCAATAATCGATGAAGAATTGTTCATATTATTTGTGAGGTGTGAACATTATTTTCTCGAGAAATTATTTCACCCCAAAAAGATGCTAGCTGGGCTATTAGCAAATGGTGGTTTCCTTTTCAAATAATTTGAGATTTTCAAGGTTTTATATTTGATCATGTCTAGAAGTAAAAAATACAACAGGGTGTTTTTTTGGTAAAGAACATCCGAAGCGTTTTATCGTGGTCACCTAAAACCGCATAGCTTCTATTATTGGTTTCCTGAACTTATTTTGCTCATAATGATTGCTATAACAAAAGGATCAGTAACTTCATGGCCTGCGATGCCAGCAACTTTGCTGAGTTCGTTGCCAGCCATGTACATCAAGTGATCCTATTAGAATATCTTCTTTGCATGAGTTATTGAGTTGACTTTATTAATTTGGTTGGACAACATCTTACTTTGTGCAAAACATCCGCGGGCAGGTGATATTTGAAGAACAATACAGGGTTTTAGCAAGCAACTGAAATGTATGCATCTGATAGCAAGCACGTTAAATGTATGTATCTGATAGTATTGTCGTACCTTCTACAAAGAATACGTTTACTTGAGTGATAATCTGATGTTTGCTCTTCTTTGTACAACTATTGATATTGAACACATTTATTTATCTCTACTACTTCTAATTAGGAGTTGGTGGTGTCACGTCCGTTCTCCTCCACCAACCCACAAAACCAAACCAGACGAAACTGAACCGGATGAAAAAGCCGATCTATTCTTTTTTTGCTTTCGTTCCTCGCGATAGTTCTTGATCTCATTCCTCTCGAACAAAACCGAACTGGCCCCTTCCTCTTCGGATAGCTTTAGATTTCGTTTGTCCCGATCTGTATGTGTCGTTTTAAAAATCTGTAACGACCGAGCGCCATGGTCAAGAGTAATCGCGCCGAAGTCGCAGTATGACAACACAATTTTTTGTTGTTGTTTGAGCTTTATGTTTCGTTACCACATTTATTTTTCGTAGCAACGCACGGGCATTGAGCTAGTTTATTTTGGTATTGAAGTGATAGTTGATGCTTGCTTTTTTAGAGGTAGAGAGTAGTGCATGAATGCCATCAGTGAGCCTTTGTGTATATATATTCCATGTGTGCTCTGCAATCCTTAATACTGTATGCACATTTTACTCCATTTCATGAGTTGGAGTTCTAGAACTCATATTCAAATTGTGAAGTGTTGACTCTGAGCGTAACCTAACATGCTTGCTCTTTTGTCTAAAAGGATGGAATACCCAGGGATATAGTTAGGTTATTTGAGTACATATGTTGCTCTGATTTATAGATGATGCTTAGATTACATGTAGAGTTGACATGTGCTTTAATTAACCCGAACAAGTAGCATTTACTTTATTCAAATGGAAAAGGGAAAGATGCATCAGCTAATGAAAATGCACCTTATTGTTGCAGTGAAGAATGGCAGGAATAGGAAGACAGGTGGTGGTCGATGGCTTCCTTCCCCCTATCAAGCTGCTTTTCCTCTTCAGTAGAGGACAGCTTGCAGTGAATTCTCTGGTGAGGAAGTAGGGTGGCAAGGATTTGGTGGTACTGTTATTGACTTGTTTTTATACTGCTATGAATCGACTTAGAGCAACCCCAACCCACCCCCTAAACCTCCCTCTATCCTAAATTATAAGGAGACTTAGAAAAATATAAGCTCCAACCCAACCCCTATTATAAACTCCTATTTTAGGGAGGTACTCTCTCACCCCTACATCTAGGGGGCTTCTCTTTGCCCCTATTATTTTCTTTGGTATTTTTTATTCATTTTAAAATAATAGTTCATGGGTGCAAAGTAATAATAATGTTTAGATAAATAATAGGGTGAGTAATAGGGAGTATGGGTTGGAGACAAATTTGATATAGAGTACCCCTAATTTTTATACCACCCCTAAATGAGTGATTTAGGGGGAAAATATAGGGGTTTGGGTTGGAGATGCTCTTACCTTATGAATCGTGGCTGTGCTCCTCCTTTTTATACTGCTGCCCTAACCGACATTGTGGTGTCGAAACCAGTGCTAGCTGTGTAATCTATGGGCTGGAGGTGAAGAGGGTAGGGCAGGTGGTCTGCATGCAAGCCCCCTCCGCTGCCACTTGGCTGTGAACTGCCGGCTGAGAAGGAGAGCTGGATAGCTGGTTTGCAAGTTGTAGAAATGGTTGACAGTGGAGTGCAAAACAGGAGAGGGATGGAGTTTAGATGTGCATTTCTTTTGTAATCTTTAGATATGATTAGTGCTGTATGAAATGTGGATTATAGCTTTATAAAATGTTTGAGAGCATACACCCTCATGTATACTTAGAAATTTGATATTTGTATTAAAGTCTCTTGTCTTTATTTGTTGGATAACTGGGTGTAATTTTCTCTCGAAGATTGATATCTAAACTTGAATGTTAATTATGCGAATTGTGAACTGTGTTTTGATTGAATTGAGATTGTGTGTGTAGATGTGTACTTTAATACCATGTTGGAATTGGATGTGTGCATGTATGCATATAATGTGTATATATATTCCTATATATATATTTGTGATTTCTAGAAAGAGAAATATTGTGCCATCTGTCTACCTTAACAATGTTGTATGCTGAGGATGTGTTAAGAATGGTAAACATGATTTAAGGATGTTAGTTTTGGGTAGGGCTTTTACAGGACTTAAGATGATTATTATTATTATGTCCTTTTTTGTTAATATGAATATATTTGTGAATGATTTTATATTTCTTTGATTTTGAAACTTAAAATTAACGATTCATACCTTTAACCATTAAAAGCTTTTCTTTAGTTGGCAAAAGTCCAGAAAAATTTAATATATAGCAAAAATTCAACTCAAGGTTAAAACTCAAATTTAATTTTAAATTTTCTCTTTCTTTTCATTTTGAGGCTGTTACAAACCTACCCTTTTACAAAAATCTTGTCATCGAGATTTGACGAGGTTAAAAGAAATCTGGGAATTCTTTTCTAAGATGATCTGCACGTTCCCATGTAGCTTCATCTTCTCTGTAATTGCTCTATTGGACCTTAAGCATTTTGTGGGATTTGTTTCGAGTGTGACAATCTGTTTCTTCAAGAATATAGATTGGATGCTCTTGAAACGGTAGATCATGTCATAGATCGATATTATCTAAATTGGTGAGCTCGGTAGGAACATAGAGATACGTTTTAAGTTAGGATACATGAAAGACGTTATGGACTTCAGGTAATTGAGGTGGCATTTCCATCTTATATGGCATTTCACCCATCTTTTTAAGAATACGATATGGTCCAATGTATTAAGGGGCTAGCTTTCCACGGATTTGGAAGTGACGAACTTCACAGAGTGGTGAAACTTTTAAATAGGCATGATCGCCGACTTCAAAATTGAGTTCACGTCGATGATTGTCGGCATAACTCTTTTGATGCGATTAGGCTTCTTTTAACCGGCTTCTGATCATATCTACTTGCGCTTGTTGTTCTTGGATGAGATTTGGACCGAAAAATTTTCTTTCTCCAACTTCAGACCAAAAGAGAGGAGTTCTACACTTTTTTTCGTAAAGTTCTTCAAAAGGTGACATTTGGAGGCTGGCTTGGACACTGTTGTTATAGAAGAATTTGGTGAATGCTAAACTTTTCTCCCAATTAGTGCTATATGACAGCACACATGCTCTTAACATATCCTCTAAAATTTGATTTGTTCTCTCAGTTTGACTGTCTCTCTGTGGGTGGTAAGCTATACTGAAGTTTAGCTTAGTCCTCAGAAGACCGTGCAAACTTTCCCAGGGACTCAATGTAAGTGGGAATCTCAATCAAAGACGATTGTTTTGGGAACACCGTGCAGTTGCACAATGTTATTCAGGTAGAGTTTTGCAAGTTCATCCCTACAACTTGTGACTTTGATTGGAATGAAATGTGCCATTTTTGTTTGTTGGTCAACGATGACCCATATGGAATCATGACCTTTCCTAGTCCTAGGTAGAGCAGTAATAAAATTCGTACTGATGTCATTCCATTTCCATTCGAGAATTTGCAAAGCCTGAAGGAGTCTAGCTGGATGTTGATGCTCGGCTTTGACTCGTTAACATATATTGCAAATTGCAATATATGGAACGATATCCTTTTTCATACTGGGCCACCAATATTCTAGTCGGAGATCTTGATACATTTTTGTACTCCCGAGGTGAATTGAGAACAGTGATTCATGAGCTTCTTTTAGGATCAGATCGTTGAGCTCAAGATCATTAGGAACATAGGTTTGATTCTTATGCATAAGTATTTCATCTGGGCCTTCAACAGATGCAGATTCAATTCCTTACTTCAACTCTTTTCGAATTTTGACAACGGTCTAATCTTTGAGTTGAGTAGCTCTAATTTAGGGTTTAAGGTTGGTCACATCTCAAGTGCAGCAAGATAATCTTTTTCAATAAGACCCAAATTAAGCTTTTGGAATTCTCTTAATAGCTCAGATTGACTGGTATGAGATGAGACGGAGAGGCAATGTAGCTTACGGCTTAGAGCATCCACTACAACATTAGCTTTACCAGGATGTTAATGAATTCTAACGTTGTAATCTTTTATCACCTCTAACCACCTCCTTTGTCTCAAGTTTAGGTCTGGCTAGATAAAGAAGTATTTCAAACTTGTATGATCTGTGTAGATGTCGTATCAATTACCGATGAGGTAATGATGCCATATTTTAAGAGCATGCACTACGACTGCTAATTTCAGATCATGGGTAGGATAGTTGAGTTCTCGAGGTCATAGTTGATGAGAGGCATATGGTATGACCTTTCTTTCTTGCATCAATACACATCCAACGCCTTGTCGTGATGCATCACAATGGACATCGAAGCTTTTATGGACAACCGGTAACACTAGCACTGGGCTGTGGTTAATCTCTTCTTTAATTCCTGAAAGCTTACTTCGCATTCAGGAGTTCACTCGAACTTCTTTTCTTTCTTTAAGAGCTGGGTCATGGGTCTAGCAATTTTGGAGAAGTTTTTGATAAAGCGGTGATAATATCTAACTAAACAGAGGAAACTTTGGATTTTAGGAACAGATTGAGGCGATTTCCATTCTAGGATAGCTTGAATCTTACTTGGGTCAACTGCAATTCCACCTTTAGAATGGACATGCCCAAGAAATGAGACTTCTTTTAGCTAGAATTCACATTTCTCAAATTTGGCATACAGTTTATGCTCTTGGAGTTTTTTAGCACCATACGCAAATGTTGTGCATGTTTTTCTTCGGTTTTGGAGTAGATGAGAATGTCATCAATGAAAACAACTATGAACTTATCTAAATACTCCATGAAGACCTTATTCATAAGGCATATGAAACTGGCTGTAGCATTTGTAAGTGCAAAAGACATTACGGTATACTCATTAATCCGTAACGAGTGGAAAAAGCAGTTTTTGGAATATCTTGGGGCTTGCTTTTTAATTGATAGTACCCAAGTCTTAAATCAACTTTTGAAAAGACTTGAGCACCATTTAACTGATCGAACAAATCGTCGATACGGGGAAGGGGGTACTTGTTTTTTATTGTGACTTCAATCTATGCACATGTGTATACCACCATCCTTTTTAGGAACAAAAAGCACAGGACTACCCCATGGGGATGAGCTATGATGAATAAATCCTTTGCTCAGCTGCTTCTTTAACTCAACTAACTCATCTAGGGGCATGCGATAAGGACGTCTGAAAATGGGTGCTATTCCAGGGATAAGGTGAAGGATCGAGATGGCGAACAGAGGGGGGGTGAATGGTCGCAAATAAATTTTCCCAAAATACTCCAACAAAAAAAACCTCGACAAGATCGCTCAAAGGAAATTGTGAAAAAACCGAAAAACTAGACAACTATGTGTACCCCAAACTTGCATGGATAAGTACCATAAAATATGTGGGAATTTTTGAGTCACAATCCTGGTTGTCTAGTTTCCAAGATAAAGAGGAATCAATTCAACTCTTGCTTTTAGAAAGGAGATCAATTCAAATCACAAAAGTCACTTTCAGAAAAGCAAAAGCAGAATTTCCAGAAACTGTCCTCAATTTGAACAGGAGGTTGGTGGGCTTCTGTAGCTTAAGAAATTTTGAGAATTTTTCTCCCTATGAGAAGATGAGTCATGAAGAACTCCACCAAATTTCTTCTCAAAAAACCTTACAAAAAAAACAAGAAAAATCGAAGAGTACAATCAGTCAAGAACTTCGAGCAGAAAGTTTGGGGCTCGGTTTTCACCTCATGGCATCCAAACGGTGAAACAACTGAACACTAAAATTTTTCTGCAGGTGAATATAAGAGTCCCGCACCTTCTCCAATAAGAATTACTCAAAAATGATTTTTTATATTTTTCAAAAAATCAAATACCAACTACTGTGCGAAGAACAAGTTCTGGATAGAGTTGGAACTTGAAAGAAAAGATGATCTCTACTCAATCCAAGAGTGCAAAAGAGATGAAAAACCATATGAACACACTCAAACCATCCAAGATCAGCATTTAGAAGGAGGGGAGGCAAATCCAAAACGCGATAATGTAAATTGCGAGAATGTAATTGCGGAAAAGTAAATGCTGAATTTAAATTGCGTAAAGTAAAGACATAATGTAAATGCGCAATTTAAATTTGCAAGAATAGTAAACAATGTTTTTGTATTTTCTGGATGGAAGGTTTACAAAGCCTCACTTCATGTGGGCAAAGCTCAAAGGAGCAACTCAAACCTTCAAGGGGAGGAGGCTACCCCTCCACCCCTATTTATACTACTCTTGGCCCACCTACCACCCTTGGATGAGCCTCCAAACCCTAGAGCACTCCATCAAGGGCTAGGATTAACCCACTCAACCAGCCATGCAAGGGCTCACCCAAAACCCACACACACAAAGGGTTTTCTTGCACGGTTTTCAAAGCATACTACCTAGACCCGCTAACCTATCAACTAGACCGCAATCTGACGGCCCTCATTGATCCACGCGGCATCTAGCTAGCATCATCTCCTTTCCTTGTCTTCTTGACTTGCCCGGACTCCGTCTCCGATCATCTTCCGGCGATCTCCCGACCGTCTGGACCTCCGACGCTCCTCGCCTAGTCCCGGTCATCCTCCGCCTCACCATGACCTAGCACCGTCGCCCTGCAACCATCAAAGACAAGGAAACACATCACATAGCATTGCCCAACATGATATGCAATAATTCCACACAAATTTACTCAAAGGCCGGCACTACCGACTCCTGGGGCCGATAGTGCCGCTAGGTAGTCAAGACTCAAATTGCTTCATTTTGAATTCCAATTCATACCAAACTCAAATTCAAGCACAACATGCTAAACCATAGTCAATTACTCATCACCATCAAGGATAGACCTCCACATGGTCTTTCAATCTCCCCCTTGATGAGTATATTGACAAACACCCGAAAAGGCATAAATTTGAGTTTGTAAAAGAGAGAAGGAAGCAATTTGAATGCAAAGCCAGAGTTGTCCAGAATAAGAAAATAAGATCATGACCAAGTTGGCAGAAAAAGGATTTTAGAGCTAAACTTTAGAGAGAGCAAGTTTTCAACAAAAGCTCTAAAAGATCCAATAAAACTTACAAGGAACATTCAAATATGCTTATGATCATAAAAATTTGCAATTGTCACAAAGATCATAAGAACCAAAGTGAATTAACATTTTTCCTTTGAAGATGCCTTTTCTACATTTTCTCCCCCTTTTGGCAATATAGGCATCAAGAAAGCATTTTTTTTATATTTTCTCCCCCTTTATATATGTATGCATGAAATGCATCCTAAGTGAGCTTTGAGAATTATCCAAGTAATCATAAATGCAAGATATGACACCAAGCTAGTCAATTTAGAAAATGGCTGAACTAGGATGTCTCCAAGAACAAATTCATTTTGCTCACAAGCTTTGTTTACAAGATTTTATTTTAGCAAGATTTTAACAAGTGCAAAACTTAGCAAAAGTTTCAAAGTTAGAAGCAAACACCTCTCAAGGATCAAATGGAAAACCTAGAGTTCAACCTACTCAACACTTTGGGGAATCTTGAAGTGCATATAGAGTCCTTCGACATAGCGGGGTGCAAACCTAGAGTTCAACCTACTCATTTTTCAATTCATGCAAATTCTTCTTCTTTGATATTTTGAAAGACATAGCGGTGTGCAAATGTTTGACATTATTTGCATTCTTTACCCACTTATGTTTTTGTTATTTGCATTTCTTAATGATTGACACAAGCCATGTTCGATCACCCCAAGAGTAACTCTTAAGAGAATGATCTTAGTCATACACGATATATTCCAAGTTCATCCCAAGTGCAATGGGAGGCAGTCTCAAGAATATATAGTGTTGAGTTCAATTTTGCACAAAAGAGAGTCAAATTTTTTTCTTTAATTTAGCACATATGAGCAATTTTGAAGGACTAAAATATGGATCAAGCAAGTTTCACCCAAGTTGCTATAGGGACTCTAGAGAACTCCATAAATTCACAATTCATGGTAAAAACCTCTAGAGAAGAAACTTAGCAAGAAAAAGCAATATGTTTTTCATTTAGGATTTTCAATTTTCAGATTTTAACAAGCTTAGTATGATAGATGAACATGGATAGATCTAAGCTAGTAATTTTCTTCAAAGATGTAGCAAGGTGCATTACATGAAGATTGAATCAATTGCATAATAGACAAAGCTCATAAAATGAAAAATCAAGTTTATATGCAATGCATGAACAGATTCCCAAACTCCCCCTCAACATGTGAATCAATTTTAAGCACAAATTTGGTTCAAATTGAGTTATTAGAAGAATTAGGCAAATGGGAAACTCAAAGAACTCAATCGAAGCCAAAAACACAGAAATGAGGAGAGAAAGATCGAGAAACTGCAAACTGGGTGATCAAGGAGCATAGAAAAGATGGTACAGACACTACAGCTTAGACTCGCTCTCATCTTCCCCATATGACTTACAAAGGAAAGCTAGCTCTCAAACTTCAGCCCAGGAGCAAACACAGACCCTGTCTACCCAGGGGGCCCAACACCTGCTAGACCTACAAGACTGTGAGTGAACTCAACCGAGAGGAAGAAGAGAATAGCATCCTAAAGCATAAGATGAGAGGTCCATACCGAAGCATGCCAGAAGTCTAGGTGAAGTGGACTCAACAAAGTGAAAAACAGCCCAAAGATACCTAGAAGAAACAGAAAGGAAATGCTGAATATAAACATATAAACATATAATACAGATCAGCTCCCCCTCAAGATATGCCACATGGGCTCATAATCCCAAGCTCCCCTCTCAAGGCAACAAACCTAGAGCTATCCAAAGGCTTGGTGAAGATATCGGCTATCTGGTGGTCACTCTCTACGAACTGAAGCACGATATCCCCCTTCTCCACATGGTCTCTAAGGAAGTGATATCTAATATCAATGTGCTTGGTCCGGGAATGCTGCACTGGGTTTTTAGCAATGCAAATAGCAGAGGTGTTGTCACAGAAAAGTGGCACACTCTTTATCTCTAATCCATAGTCCCGCAAGGTCGATCTCATCCAGAGAACTCAGCTCACAAGAATCGGTCGCAACAATATACTCGGCCTCGGCCGGTGGATCAGGCAACCCTGCATCGCTTCCTAGATGACCAAGAAATAAGAGAAGTGCCAATGAATTGGCAAGTGCTAGATGTGCTCTTCCTATCTATCCTACAGCCAGCAAAGTCTGCATCGGAAAAGGCTCTAAGAGATAGATAGGAGGAGGAAGAGTACCAAATACCATAATCAATGGTAGCACGAAGGTACTTGAAGATGCGCTTCACCGCCTGGCGGTGAGAGACACGAGGAGAAGCCTGAAATTGAGCGCACATACACACAAAGAAAGTGTATGTCCTACTCGATGCAGTGAGATACAAGAGGGAGCCAATCATGCTTCGATACTCCTTTTGATCAGCAGGCTCACCGTCCTCATCAGGCTCGAGGACTGCAGTGGTGGCCATAGGAGTTAACACCAGCTTCCTGTCAGACATGTCGAAGCGCCTCAGGAGGTCCCGAGTATACTTACCTTGATGAAGGAAAGTACCCTCCCGAGTCTGCTTGATTTGGAAGCCAAGGAAGTAGCTCAACTCGCCCATCATCACATCAGAAAACTGAGAGACAAGAGAATGTTCCTTATTCCTCTCAAAGTTCTCAAGTTCCTCATGCATAGCATTAATCCACGACTCATCGGATAATGCATGAGAAACATCCTTCGGCTCAAAGGAGGCAATGAAGGCAGAGTGGAGGCAGAAACTGGACAAACCTGATTTTGAGCGAGTGACTCGCTCAAATAGATCACCAATGATCTGATCGGGTGGATGAGCTTTCTGGATATGTCGGGGAGGACCAGAAGCAGAAGTGGCCTCTACCCCTTGAACAGAAGAGGTAGGAACAGAGCCACTCGCTGAAGGAGAGTCGGAAGGCAAGGGCTGGTCTCCCTGAGGTGTAGAAATGGAAACAGGAGGCACCTCAGGTGTAGAGTGGACTGGATCCGGTGGAGCACCATCATCCTCATCCTCTACAAAGATGGTCTCGGAGGGAAAGGAAGAGTTTGAAACATCTGGTCTAGCTCCTGGGCTAGCCTCATCAAAGATCACATCACAGGTCTCTATGATCCTATTCGCATCGACACTCCAGACCCTATAGCTACGAGAGGAAGTTGAGTAACCCAGAAAAATACTATCAGAAGAGCGAGACTCAAACTTATCCAGGTTACCAGACTTCAAGATAAAACACTTGCAACCGAAAACGCGAAAATGAGAAACACTAGGCTTTCGCCCATACCTCAACTCATAAGAAGTGCGATGCAAATGTGCTCTCAAAAACACGCGATTAGAAACATGGCAAGCAGTAGCTATAGCCTCAAATTTCAAAACTTCCTAGAGTATCAGACTCATCTAGCATCGTCCTAGCCATCTCAACCAGAGTCCTGTTCTTCCTTTCCACTACGCCATTCTGCTGAGGGACGTAGGGAGAAGAGAACTGATGCTCTAAACCAGACTCCACACAGAAACTCTCAAAGTACGAATTCTTGAACTCCGTGCCATTATCATCACAGATAGCTCAGAATGCACCGGGAGCTCAATAGACAACCTACTGACCAAACCCCTGAAGTGAGAAAAAGTCTCATCCTTCGAGGCCATGAAGAATACCCAAGAGTGTCTAGAAAAATCATCAACGATGACAAGAACATACTACTTCCCTCCTACTGACTGCACTCTAGTTGGACCAACAGTGTCCATATGTAAAAGCTGTCCTGGTGCATCAGTCATCATTACGGTGACTGAAGGATGAGAAGCAGTAACCATCTTGCCATGTCGGCAAGAAGAGCAAACTAAGTCTTTGACCATCTTGAGTTTGGGCAAACCCCGAATGAGATCGTGGCTGCTAACTCGGGTCAAATGATCAAAACCAATGTGACCAAGTCTCCTATGCCGAAGGAGAGATCACGGACTCGTATAATCAAACATCGAAGAGAGTCTCTAGAAGAAGCAGAAAAATCAGCGCGAAAGACTCTCTTAAATCTAGAAATCCCGCAAACTAACCCTCCTGATGAATCAAGGATTCTATAGGCATTACTCTTGAAGCTTACCTCGAAAGAGTCATCGATAAGCTGAGAAACAGAAAGCAGATTGTATTGCAGCTTACTTACTAAGGCAACATCTTTAAGAATGAAATTTTGGTTAATGCAGATGGTACCTTTAGCAATGACTCTACCTGAAGACGCATCCCCAAAAGTGATTAACTCATTACCGGGGGCTCGGACTAGGGAAGAGAACCAACGAGAATCTCTGGTCATATGACGAGAACAACCGGAGTCAACAATCCAAACCTCTCCCTTCCCCATCCGACGAACCTGATCAAGTCACAAGAGAGAGAAATGACTCAGTATTAGGAAAGAGTGAAGACTTGGGAACCCAATACTGAACCACACGACGCCTTAGAGTACCAGTCACAGAAGAAGACTGGACTCGAGTGTCTCTCTGACGCTGAATTCTCACAGGATCAGAAGCAACTCTAGGAGATGATCTAGGAGCCAAAACTAGATTGGCCCGCCGTGGTGCAAAGGCCGGACCATCCCAATGAGGCTGCCTATACCTCCTACTAGAAAACACCTCACGCCGCTGATATCCACCTCGAGGAGAAAAATGAGGACTATCAAGAGGACGGCGGGTAGACTGACCACGAGCAACTCCAGGACAAAAACTCAAAGAAGCAGCATGCAAACCAAGTCCTAGACGCTGCCCAAAAATAGGCAACTCTCTAACCTGTCTAGAAGCAGTGCGTGCCTTAGGTGCACTCAGAGTCTGAGGATGACCCTGAATACCTCTAAGAGCAGCAACACGCTCACGCCGAGTGATCTTGGCGTGCCTGAAGCAGAAATCTACTAGGTGACCATCCTTCTTGCAGAAGGTGCATGTATACTTCACCTTGCTAGAGGCAGAAGCAACAAGAGAAGCATCCTTCTGGTCAGAAGTCCCATGGACCACACCAGCAGACCTAAACACAGTGGTGCTCACCCTGGGAGTTACCACAATCTCACCACTCTTGGATGTACGCACAATGGTAGGAGGATGTGCCCTAGCGTTCTCCAAGTAGTCAAATCCTAAACCCTGATTAAATCTGCTGATCTTAGATTGGTCTAGAATGAGATTAAGCTTCTTCTTTCCTCCTACAAACTTCTCAAGAGTGCTCATGAGATACTCACACTCTCGGAAGAGAGAGGCACAAGAAGAACAGGGGAGAGAGGAAGAATAAGAACCGGAAAGAGAAGCTCTCTCAGCACGTACTTTTTGTTCCCTTAGCACGGCTGCCTCAATCTTGAGGGACTCACAAGAAACGCAGGAAGCCTCTCTAATCCTTCGGACTTGGTTTGCTAACTTCTTCCTAAGCTCGACATGGATTTTCTCCACGTCATCCTCAACCCCAATACACAGCAAGCAACTAGTTTGTGACTTAACTAGTAAGTCCTTAAAAGTTGATCACACTTGACATTCAAAACATCATTGTCAAGTTTTAGTTGCTTACAGCCCTCACATGAGCTGACAGGGTCCTTAGAAGAATGCAATTCAAGTTCATCATTTCTAGAAGAAAGCTTCCTAAGGTGTGTGCTCATGGCATCAATTTTGGCAAGCAATTTAGGGCAATTTTCACATGAAGGAGTAGAGTGAGCATGAAGAAAACTAGCCTCAACAGGAATAGCATCAACAGAACTAGTGCTAGCATTCTTCAACCTAAGACTATCAAGTTCAGACAACACATTATCATGCATAGTCCTTAGGTTCTCTAACTCCACAAGCAAAGCATCACATAAAGTACACCATCGCTGACTCGGAGGAGAAGATCTAAGTGAAGCTAACTCCCGAGTCAAGGTACTACTTCCTTCTCAAGCTCAGACACCTAGCTCTAGCTCTAGCATGAAATTTTCCTAATATGCAGAAAGCTTCATTGAGCTGGTCGTAGGAGGGTACCTCGTCCGTGTCACTGTAGAGCTCGGAGTTGCTGATGCCATTGGTGTCGGCCATGAAGCACATGCCGGAGAAGTCGTCGCCGCCTTTCTTCTCTTGTGGATCATCCTCGCCCTCGTCGCTCCATGTCTCTATGTCGGAGATGTTGATGTCGTCAAGCGCGGCAAGGACGCAGTGGAAGAGCTTCTTGTTCTTGGAGAAGTTGCGGTACTTGTTCTCATGCGCCGGTTCACGAACTGGAGGCTTCTTGTTGTGGTTCTTGTCGGTGTAGTCGTTCTTGCCCGAACCGCCAACGTCGTTCTTGCCCTTCTCCAGCTGGGTCCCTAGGGAAGTGATCAAGCATCGATTGGCTGTGGAACCAAGTGCCAAGATGATGGTGCAGAAATAGCGTAGATTTGCGGAAGATAGGAAAGAAGCCATCCAAGAGGAGGTCGGCAAACTCCTGAAGGCTGGTTTCATCTGAGAGGTACGTCATCCGACGTGGCTGGCAAACCCAGTCCTCGTCAGGAAGCCCAACGGCAAGTGAAAAATATGCGTCGACTACATCAATCTGAACAAAGCTTATCCCAAGGATCCTTTCTCGGCTTCTTGGTGTCCAGTCGAGGCATTAAGGTCAACTCGGGCAAGATCGAGGCCATTGACGACAATGATCGTGACCAAGAACTAGAAGCGGGTGACAAAACATTCGAGGGAGGTGTAGAAGCTCACAAGCTGTATCGCTATCCTTAGTCGATTCATCTCTCGAATGGGTGAGCGAGGGTTACTTTTCTTCAAGCTACTCAAGAAGCAGGATTCTTTCAAGTGGACCGAAGAAGCGGAAAAAGTTTTCCATGACCTAAAAAGGTACCTATCATCTCTATCAACTTTAACTTCACCTAACAAAAAGAAGAACTCTTTTTGTATATTGAAACTACACCTCTTATAGTAAGCACCATCTTAGTGGTAGAACAGGATTGCCCCAACACAAAGACCAAGATCCAGAAGCCGGTGTACTATGTGAGCGAAGTCCTACACGACGCCAAGGCACGATACCCTCAGGTGCAGAAGATGTTGTACGCCGTCTTGATGACATCCCGTAAGCTACGAATTTGGGTTACCGTCTTCGGTTGTTCCCAATGCAGTACTGCCTCTACTTTCTTTGGATCCACTGCAACTCCTTCTGCAGTCATTATGTGTCCAAGAAATTCAACCTTATTCTTCCAAAAATCACATTTGCTAAATTTAGCAAACAACTGTTGTTCTCTCAACTTCTCAAGAACTAGCCTTAAATGCTTGGCGTGTTCTTCCTCCGTCTTGGAATAGATGAGGATATCATCTATAAACATAACAACGAACTTATCCATGTGTTCCATAAAAACCTTATTCATCAAGTTCATGAAATATGCTGGTGCATTCGTCAACCCAAAAGACATGACTGTGAACTCATAATGCCCATATCTTGATAAAAATACGGTCTTGGTATACCTCAGATCGGATCTTCAACTGATGGTATCCCGATCGAAGATCGATCTTGGAGAAGACTCCTGCTCCTCTCAACTAATCAAATAAGTCATCGATCCTGGGTAGCGGATATTTATTCTTTATCGTCACATCATTGAGTGCACAATAGTCTATACACATCCTAAAACTCCCGTCCTTCTTTTTGACAAACAAAACAGGTGCTCCCCATGGCGATGAACTAGGTCTGATAAATCCTTTCTCAAATAATTCTTCAATTTGCTTCTTCATTTCCACTAACTCGTCTGTGGACATCCGATAAGGTCTCTTAGCTATTGGAGTTGTCCCTGGTACAAGTTCTATAACGAACTCGATATCCCTATCCGGTGGCATTCCAGGTAAATCCTCGGGAAAAACATCCGGATACTCACTGACCACTAGGACTTCGTCAAGGCTAATGGTCTTCATGCTATTGACCATCAACTGTCCATCCCGCACTGCTGTTGCTTCGAATTGAACCCTTCTTCCTTCTGGGCTTTCGATTGATTTGACTCTTCGTCCACAGTCCAACACAGCTTTGTGCTTAGTCAGCCAATCCATTCCCAAGATAACATCTAGGGTTTGGGTGTTAAGAATAATTAAGTTCGCTAGGAACTCTACTCCATCAATTATTAGTCTTGCCCCAGAACATCCAACATTAGATCGAGTTCAGATCCAGGGGATTGGACTACAAGCACACATTTAAGATTTACCATCTCCAAATCATTTTGAACAACAAAATCTCGGGAAACAAAGGAATGTGAAGCTCCAGAATCAAATAAAACAGTAGTTGGTACTGAGTTTACTAGGAACTTACCCAGTACAACGTCCGTAGCGTTCTGGACCTCATCCGCGGTGATGTGGTTGACTTAGCCTTGCGCAGTTGCTTGAGACGGAGTTGCCGACGATGTTGCTCCGCGGTTCACATTCGGTGCTGGAGTCCTTGCAGGTGTATTTCCCAGGTTAAAACGGACTGGGGTGACACCTCCCTTCTTTTGGCAGTTGTTGGCGAAATGTCCCAATTCGTTACTGTGATAGCAACGCCTTCCCGCTGCCTGCGAGTTTCCTCCAGTCTATACCACCGTTCTAACTGGGGTCTGGGTGTTCTGGCCCACTGGGCGTTTTGCCGGTAGTGGTGCCCTATCACTGCTTCTGGGCTGGAATCGGATGAATTGTTGAGGTGCCATCCTCTGTCTTTGCTGGCCCTAACGACCTCCTTGTTGCGCCATTCTACGCTTCCGATTGTCATCCAACTCTCGGCGCTTGTCCTCCAAAATAAGAGCTTTGTTAACCAGCTCCTGAAAATCAGGGAATGTGTGGGTGATCAGTCCCACCTGCAATCCCGTGTTCAATCCCTTCATGAAGCGAGATTGTCTGGCCTTATCTGTAGCTACGTCTTCTGGTGCGTAGCATGCCAGTTGAGTGAACTTGTTCAAGTAGTCGGCCACTGACTGCCACCCTGCTTGAGGTTCCGGAATTCCTCCTTCTTGAGATCCATGATACCCTCTGGTACATGGTATTGACGGAAGGCTGTTGTGAACTCTTCCCATGTGATGCCTTGCGGGTCCTCATGTGCTGCACAGAAGTTCTACCACCATTCTGCGGTTGTCCCCTCTAGCTGATGAGAGGCATACAGTACCCTCTCATTTCCTACACACTAAATGATGTGTAGCTTCCTTTCAATCGTCCTTAGCCAATCATCCGCCTCCAGCGGATTGGCATTGCCCAAGAACGTGGGTGGATGAGTCCTCATGAACTCTGACAGCCTCGAGTAGGGGTGTGGTCCATGGTTACCCCCTTGTTGAACATTTGCAGCCGCTTGGTTGGAAATTTGCTGCACGGTCTGCATCATGGTGTTCATCAGTTGGGTTTGGGCAGCTAAGAAAGCTCCCAAGTTCTGCAAGTCAACTTGCGGCGGCTGGGGAATAGGGTCCTCGTTCTGGTTGCCTGCCTGGTTAGCTCCACTTCCGCTAGCTCCAACGTTGCCACGAGTCCTCACCATCTGTTGAAAGCTTCCAAGGTTAAGAGAGAAGAAGAAAGCATACACAAGTACAGAAACTTATACAGGGGAGACAGGTGTAACTTAAATTATTTAGCAACTTTATTAATTTAGTAAAATAGTATGGTTGCTTACAGGTGCCTAAGGGCAATGCAACACATACCACACACTCACAAATAAACAGCAAATAAACATTAAGACTCGACAGCGACTCACACCTAGTGGTAACTCAAAAACATAAGACGCAACTCAAACACTTGAGTCTCGACACCACACTAAACTAGACTCGACTCAATCACTCGTCGAGCCACTGACTCTGCTGGTCCTTGATCTGCCTGCTCCTGTGCCGATGGCTCCGGCACCTCCTGCTCTAGTGCCTCCTGCTCTAGCTCCTCGGGGTTGTACAGTTCCAGCTTCGGCTCTGGCTCAGGTGCATACAGTGCCTCCTCCAACTCACGAACCCTCTGGATGGAATGAGCCAGGTACTCTCTCACCTCTCGCAGTTGGGTCCTGACCTCCGTAACCTCGTCACGGGCCCTCTGCAGCTCCTGGACCGTCTCATCCATGGACTCCTCCTGGGCGATGACGAACCTCGCCAAGTGGGTGATCGTAGCGTCCTCCTCCTCGATCGGGTCTCGGTCGAAGCGGTTGTCCCGGCGCGGGTGATGACGAAAGTCGGTGCCCACTAACTCTGCGGAGTAGGTGCGGCGATTTGCCGCATCGCAAGACGCGCGGTCTCCTGGATCCCGGCCTCAAACGTAGACCTCCTGGCAGTGATGTGGATAGTACGACTCGCTCTCCCCATGTCTTGAGCGTAAACTGTGATCTTCACGTCCGAAGCAACATCCAGTCCTGCCCGAACCACAGAGGTTCCCCGATAGATCGATCTATCGAAGCCCTCAAGTAACTGTAGCATACGCCATAGCTCAGCGGCGAAACCTCCAGTGCGCTCATAGAAAGTGTGCATCCTCCTCACCATCTGCCCAAAATAACTTTGGTCAGACCAAAATTTTAAAATAAACAGAGAATAATAACAAGAATTCAGCATAGATATGAAGTAAGAGAGAAAAGATGAGTCGAGATTTCATTGATATTCTTGCTCAAGTTGTTAAATTCTTTAGAAAATATTTTATCCCCCTAGACACAACCAACCTAACTAAGGTCAAATCCTACAGTCAGTCTGCTCTGATACCACCTCTGTCGGGACCCGAATATGCAAATCCGGACCCTCTGTGTATTTTGTGCCAGTCCAGGATCACGCTAGCACACACAGTCTTTACAGGGTTGCACATTACAGACATTGCAGCGATACCATAATAAATAGTCCATGATCTTCAGGGTTAACAGTAGGCACTCAATGCTTTCTACATAGGTGTGGTATATCATCATCTATTCAAGACCACTCGATAAGATTTCAACTCGATCCATCGCAAGGGAAAGAGAAGGAAATTTTAGCAAGAGAAAAACATAGAAGAATAAGATAAGAACTTATTATTTTTCCAAATTAAATATTAATTAAGAAAATAATTTTTAAGGTCCTAAAGAGACGACTAAACTGTCTAGGGTCAAGTCCTGTAGTCAATATGGCTCTGATAGCATCTCTGTCAGGACCCGATGCAAATCCGGACCCTTTGTGTATATCTCATTAGTCCAAGATCATGCTAGTGCACATAAACTCGACATAAATGAATATCACAATCATACATAGTGAAAACATAACAAAAGACTTCATATATTAAATAATATCTATTGAATGACCTTATGGTCAACTTACAAGACCTAGCCACATAGGGCTGAATTTTAGATAACAAATTAAATTGCAGCGGAATAAAAACATTGATAAACCCCTCAGTATATCACATGCAACTAACAAAACTCGCACCCTAAATATTCGTCTCTTCCTGGTACTTCTCCAAAGCTGGTGCAGACATCTCCTCAACTGGTGATTTTGTTATTGACAGGTGAGTACATAAAGCACTCAACAAGTTGTGCACAGAAAACAATTTTACCATAACAATATCAACGTTTATTCCAATGGAATGGCTGACATGGCTATTTTGCAATAAACAAGCACTTACAAATGAATACAATAATATGACAGTAAAACAAACAATAATAAATAATAATTTTCAAGTACTTTTCAAGTAAATATGGCTTCCAGCCTTAAATCATATTTCCAACTTTCCAATTGCATCCAACTCGCCTTTCCAAGTTATCATTTTACAAAATCTATCCCTTGACGGTAATTCCTGGGCATTCCTCAATACCGTGAGCATGGCTATTCGAATAGGTTTTACACTCTACAGAGGTTATGCGCTCTACCCACACAACATGATCGTCTCTTTGTATAATCGATATTAGCACACTTCCTTTTATGTGCCACTGAGAGATCATGGCAGAACTTTTACAAAGCCCTATCATAACCCAATACTACCCGCTAAGATTTAAACACCGAAAGCTTATAACCACCACAATAGGGCCCCCTCTTATGCCATGTGAGTTGATCTGTATAACCCGGGACTCACACCACCACTAGTAGTACTAAAGTAAAGACATTACAAATTAATTAACTAGGTTTCTCCCATTTCAGATATGTGGTTGCATGTTTGACTCAGGTCAAATGCTTTCAAGGTTAAGTCCTTAGGTTGACTAAGGCAAGACTTCCACAAACGCTCTACCATTCTGGCTTACCTTGGCATACTGCCCCACACCACTTGCCCCAATCTAAATTATTTACATCCCTAGTTGATAATCATGCATCACGTGCCATTAACAAGTCAATATCGTTGTGTGAGAATCCTGTCACTACAACTTAACATTATTGTGTGACAACATCCGACACACCTTTCATAAAAATGCTCTATATTCCATTAATCAAGATTAATTTGATATTCCAAAAGGCAAGAGTTATATGTGGCATGGCTAAACATACTATAAACTATCTAACCAACCCACGTTGGCATTTATTTGCAACCAACTAATAATGAACCATCCTAGGATGATAAATAATCATAGCATACAAATGACAAGGTAGGTATGTTCCAATTGGGTTGAATAACTAGATTTCAAACTATTTTGAAGACACTTGTACACATGTAAGAACTTACAATAATTTAAACCAATATAACAATTTTGTAAAACTGGGTTCAACATGATCAAAGCATAACTTTTCTTAGAAAAGGTCTTGTTCTTGCTCTAAACCTAGGTCTTGAGTCCACGATTCTCCCTCGGATGCTCCAATCACTTTGATGTCTACACGTATCGAGAGAATACACCAAATAAGCACCAAAATAGAAAGCAAACAAACACCAAAACTCAAATAAAATTCACCATTAAATAGATCTTAATTTTACAAATTTTTAAAAATTTGAATCATCTCAATCGAAGCTTGTATGAGAAAGAACGGGCTCTTGAAAGATTTAATAAATAAGAAAAACCAGAAAATCAGAATTTATTTATTTTCCTGAAGAAATTTCGTACTGAAAAATCTAATTATAATGTCAGCACTAATCTGGACTAATCTGGACTAATCAAGTATAGACCCAGTCCAAGGTGGATGCAATCCACAGCAAGTTGACAAGCGGTCAATGCTAACATCAGAGATAATGTCATATCATGATGTAGTGGCATGCGCGGCGCAATGCGATTCTAACACATGGCACGACCCAGTGGCGACACGTGGCACACATCTAGTGACTCTCGGTAGATCCGACAGCTACAACAAGATGGCGAACGACGATGATGGGGCGGTGGTGGCTGTTTACCCGACGCGAAGATGGTGACTTGGCCGACGGGGAAACAGCGATGGATCGGCTTCCTTAACTCCCGGATCTGGAAGGACGCACCATAGCGAACTCGGCTATGCCCTTGACGATGACGGAGACCCATCAACGGTGACGAAAACCACCAAAAACCACGACAACGTGCACGAACAACTTTGGCGAGCTTCCACCCAAAAACAATGATGGCACGGACAACGAAAGCTAGGACAAAAGATGCGGCGCAAGGTGGGGATCACGATGCAATTCCTAGGCCTTAAATAGGCAGGTCTTCTTCCATGCACAGGCTGAAGAACTTAAGCAACGCGGTAACGGAGTCCGAGCTCGTTACGGCGATGAACTCATGGGGATGACGACGTTCAACCATGCAATGACACGATCTTCAGTCCTGATGCGCAGCGACGTGGAGCAATCTGAGTCACACACAGTATCCAATGACTATGACGCATTACAATCCCGATCTGGATCTGACTTAATCTCGACCACACGATGCGACTTGATCCAACCACAAGTCTTTAGGGTTTCCAAAACCTCTCCAGCGATCTCAACTGCCCATCTCTGATCCAACGGCGATTGTGTTATGGCTTCTAAAAAACGGGCTAAGTGGCGGTTTGGGTTGCACAGCGGTGGGCTAACTTGGGCTGGACCAATGGGCTTTTGGCCCAAACACTATTCGAAGCATTTTCAAAACTTTTTGATTTAAAATAATTCCATTAAATAGTTTGAGCTAAAATAGATAGTAAAAATCTCAGAAAAATTCCAGAAAGATTTTGAAAAATATTTTGAGACATTTGGAACTCAAATAAAATATTTTTGACAAATTTTTATTTAAAATTTCTCATTATTTAAATACTTTTCACAAAAGGTCATATTCAATAATAATAAATAAATCCAATAAATTCCAGAAAAAATCAATAAATTTAGAAAATTCACAAATTGCATATTAAATCCAAATAATTCAAAAATTGGGATGCTACATCCATGAGCATCCCCTTCATTTTTATCTTGGATCCACCACTGAAGCCGCGTCATTCTATCCGTTCATGCAACCAGTCCACGCCACCGCTACGGCTCCAAAGGGACGGCGATGCGGCAAATGGTAGCATCCTAGCTATGTGGCAAGGGAGTCCAGTGGCGGATCAAGGTCTAAAATGGAGGGGGTGCTCATGGACAAGTCTTCTTGTACATCTGGACTTGATGGCTTACTTTTGTCATGGATGGATGCAGGTGCTCGAGAGGGATGCGACAGCCTGCCATTCGGAGCTAAGAAAGAGAGAGAACAATAGAAAGTAAAGAGTGAGAGAAAGAAGCCAGCACAAATCTCAAAGTGTTTTGGATGGTGAAGATAGTGCATATAGCCATGTGCACTTGTGGGAAATCTTCACTCGACCTGTCCTTGTAAAGAGAGAGGATTTAATAAAAAGTTGTAGTGTGATTGATCTAACTACATTAATTAGCATTGCGAAAACTAGTTGCTTTGAAAAAAAAATAGCTATGTCTGCTAGTTTGGTTCATTCTTGCCAAGCATACGAATCCACAAACACAATGTACGTTGTGGTGCACATGCGTTCCAAAGGAAACGAAAATACAGAGCTTGCCTTGTGCCTGCTGTCCCGTAACAACATTTATCACAGCCCTTCCTTTGTGCTTAAACCCATTGTCTGACATCCAATCAAGAGGAAAAATTCCTTATGGTTAATTTGGCCTACGGGTATATAAGTGTAACGAACCGCCCTTTTGAGGGGGTGCGTATAAATACCTTTGCAGCTACCCAGGAATTTAGCTGCAGGTAACCAAGTGTACATTGCTTGATAAGAGAGCAAATGCGAACATTTAATAGATGAAATAAGGGCCTAACGGCCAAGGTTTTACAAAAGGTGCGGCTAGCACCGAATACATTACAGAACACCCACAGGAAACGCTTGAGCAGATAGATCAAGGCCTCCAAAACAAAATAACATCGTCATCTACGATCTTCTGGAACTCGCCAGCTTCAGTTGAAATCTAAAGAGGAGGTTGGGAGCAAGGGTGAGTACACAACCGTACTCAACAAACCACACGGAATTTCTGAATATTACATGCAGGGATAAACAAAGGTAGGCACAGGTTTTAAGTATTGTGGATGCAAGTTGTGAATATCGCTTTTCATTTTACATTTGAAACACAAACCATAAATAGCAATATAACATGGGGGGGTATCTTGCAAAGTTCACATTCACGACAGGTTTTAATAATAAAAGCTACAGGGGCGCAGTTACAGGAATCACCCTAAATTAACTCAGCTTCATTAACCGGAAGCACGGCGTATTCGAATACCATTGATATCACTCTGCAGAGGTGCTCAGCTTTACCCACAAGACAACTACGGTCATTAGTGCCACTAGATTAACATGCAACTTTTATGCATGCGGCCCGACCGAGATAATCATAGCATTTCGTTGAACTTCCCCCCTTTTAGCTCCTACCCAGTGGGCTATCCAAGATCCGCAACATTCAGGACCCACTGGCCGTCGCGGGAGACGCTTTCTGAATGTTGTGGACACCCACTGTTGCGTGAACTGGTAAGTGGCATCTCCATTCCCGTTCCGCCCCCGATGGCCCGGCGATCCATTCTCTCAATGGAAGCTACTTCCTGTAGGCATTCCAAGGGGAGTACAATGTACTGAGCTATGTTGGACCAAGTCAATGAGATTGACCGGCCCAACTTGTGGTTGAGCGGGATCTGAAGTTATTTACGTTGCCCAAGGCATCGGTCCTTAAATGCCAAAGACTCAGCCAAATGACATACCACAATCCATTGGTACCAATTGTACCGCCACCTCACCACATCCATTGGCTTCATCATCGGTTGGGGAATGGGCCGGCATCCACCTTCCGTGGTCCGCCCAATGCTGTCCCCCAAACCGTAGCAATTTTTAAAATCAACCAAGCCAACCTTCAGAGATTAGGCATTTGTCTAAAAGTAATAATTGTATGATTGGCTACATCTACGAGGGTTCAATATTTTATAACTTAAGGTTACCAAGGGATTTAAGACATAACAATAGGTTAGCCATTGGGTTGTATCTAATCATGTCATTCGAAACTACCACATTTTCTATTTTCGTAAAGTACTAAAATAATGCAATACAAAAATATATACATACTATTGTAACAGAACTGGGTTCAACATGTTCAAGGAGTGTGGCTTGCCTTACGGATTCGAGGGTTCGCCTAAATAGAAAGTGTCGATGTCGTGTCTAGCTTCGAACGGTGCTTGCTCTTGACGCTGCTCCAAGAACTGTTCCGGCTCCAAGTATTGCTCCTGTTCCGAGATTTGTGCCGACGGTTGTTTCGACGTTGAATCTAACGTGAGAAAACGCAAACAGTAAATAAACGAACAAATAAAAACAAAGAAAGAAAATTGGAAAAAGAATCAGGGAGAAAATGGCCGGAATAGGGTTCAAGGGTATTTTGGGAATTTTCTGGACTTGATATGGCGGAACGGAGATCATTTTTGGACTCAGTTGTTCGAAACGGTCAAGAATATGTATTTTTGGCATTTTTGGAATTTTGGGGATTTTTGGGGATTTTCCTGGAATTTAAAAAGATTTTTTGGATTTTAGACAAAACAAAAATCCGAAAAAGAAATAACAGGGGGCACTGTGCCAACGGGCCGCACAGTACCGGATTTTGGCCCACGGGGCATGCATGCGCGACCAGGCGATTAAGGCCGCCCACTTGTGGGCGAAGGCTAACAATGAGACCTGTGTTGGCCGAGACGCCGACGGAGGGCCCCACCGGTTAGCGACGTGGGGAAAAGGGGGCAGCGCGAGGTGGTGGTGCGAGCGGAGGGAGTGCCGGCGCTGAGGAAGACAATGGCGAATCGGCGAATGCGAGCTCGAGGGGAAAAATGAATTGGCGGAGGAGGTAGAGGAGCTCACAGTGGACTTGGTGGAGCGTGAAAATGGCGGAGAGGGTGAGCGGTTTGGCCTAGCGGCGGTGGAGACCAGAGCCGGGGAAGGAGCTCCGTGGCGCGGCGGATTGAGATCAGCGGAGGTGAAAATGAGGCCGGGAGGGGGAAGAGAAGAGCGCGGGGAGCAAGATAAGGGCGTTCTCCGGCTCGGGCGAGGAAGAATGATGCGCGGGGGTGGTTTTTATAGCCGTCGCCGGGGAGAGAGAGAGAAGGGGGGCACGGTGGCGCGGAGAAGCGATCTGGCGTCTGCAGTCTTGGCACACACAACACGACGCAAGTGAGGGAAGGGAGTAGGGCGGCGGCTGTAGGTCGGCGAGGCGCAGAGGGAGATCGGGAGCGAAGGCGCCAAGTAGGGTCCGTCTTGGGGAGAAGAAGGGGAGATAAGCGTGGGCTGGGCCAAGGGAAAAAAAATCTTTGGGCAGGCAAAGAAATGGGAATTGGGTTTGAAGAAAAGGGTCGGCCAAAATAGGTATGGCCGAAAATGGGATACGCCCAAAATGGCAAGGTTTCCCAAAAGGGAAAAGATCTCAAAAAGAGCCCAAACAACATTCAAATGAATCCAGAAAAATTCAAATAAATCCAAATAAAAACAAAGAAGGCAAAAGAAATCCATTTTTGAAAATTTTGGGTTATTTCAATCTACCCCCCTTAAAATAAATCTCGTCCCCGAGATTTACTCCTCCTAGGGGAACAGGTTGGGAAATTCTGCTGCAATCCCGATTCCTTTTCCTTTGGTGGGTTCCTTACGAATGATTTTCCGACAATACTCTGTCATCCCCGTTTCTGTGTCGACCTTCAGCTGACTCGATGATTCGGATGTGCTCTCTGTAATGGGGTAACTCATTTTGCCAACTAATTCCTCTGAACTGCTCTTGGTCTGTCGGTTGTTGCAATGATCCGAAGGTATCATTTGTGATAAGGTAGGTCATCCTATAGGTCAATTCTATTTTGCTGAGGTTGATCTGTCGGTTGCCGAAGGAATTTCCTTAATTGGGGTATCTAGAGTACGTTGGGTACCTCACTCTGAGCTTGGGCTCATCTGTGACTGGTAGGTTACGTCTTCATTACGTCTTCAACTTTCTTGAGGCTTGATAGGGTCCGACACATCTGGATGTAATTCTTCCTTAACTCTGAAATCTGTACACTGGCTTGGAGGGCATCATCTTCAAGTAGACAGGGTCTTCATTCTGGTGACTGACATTCTCCTGCTTTTTATCTGCATAACTTTCTTGTTGTTCTAGGGCAGTCTTTGGGTCTTTTCTACTGACTTTCACAGGGGCTTCTGTATCATGCACATCTTGGGGCCTAGAGAATTGCCTCTTATGTTTCTCTGTCCAACTCTGTTCTTATTGTTTCATGTGGATTTCCAGGTTGGGTGTGGTCTGAGTTTCCTGTTCTGAACCATTTTCCTCGGAATTCCATGTGACCTTATCATCTGAGTTAAATATATTCCTGCAAATCTTTGTTCCGGCGAAAAGCTTGCTTAGTTGGAATGAAGTGAGCGATCTTGGTCAATCTGTCAGTTGTCATCCCATAATATTGAATCCCTGTCGAGTCCTTGAACATCCTTGTGAAGAAATCCATTCCGATCTCATCTCATTTCCTGTCTTGGAAAGGAGAGCTGCGGGAGACTAGTAGTCTTCTGAGGGTCAATCTTAACTTTCTGACACACATCACCGTATGGGACATTCTCGGCTGCTTTCTTTGTCAAAATCAATCCTCTGATATTTTTATCATTACATATATAGTTATAGAGCCACAATATCCCTTGCTTTATTTGGCGAAAGCTCTCGAGAGGTTGGCATCTGTCATTCCTTTCTCCATACTGTTGAATGTCCTGGTCTCCCTGTTGGGCTGTTTTTGATTTTGATCCAATGGATTTGGTGGGGATTCCAACTGAGTGCACGAATCTGTCATCACTTTGTAGGTTGAGATTTCCTTTTCTTTCCTGACTGGCTCCTCATGGTGGGTTAAGTCACTTTCGCGTCAATTTGTCTGGCCGTTCCGGAATGATTAAAATCTTGAATATCTCTGAGGTGAGAATGCTGATTCATCTTCTTTCTGCCAATTCTTGAGTTTATCTGTCTGATAGCTTGTTGTTTCTGGCTGTTTGTAAGGATGGTGGACATTCTTGGATGGTCTACTGTTGTTTCATTTCCGGGTTAACTAATCCATTGTTAAGATGACATTCAGACATTTCTCTTTTATCTTTGGCAATTGATCTTGAACTTGACTCTTCAGATAATCAACCTTTAGGATCTTTATACTTGAACCGAGTCATCATCCACTTCACAGGGTTTGGAACACATAAGGGGTAGGTAAAAGGGGGTATGGTAATCCATTTTTGCAAACAAGGCCGACGAAAAGAAGGAATGGATTGCACCAGGGCTAAAAGAATTACACTGGTTGTGACTGAGCTTGGAACTTACCGATGACGTCGTTTGTGGCCTCTGTAGTTTCTTCGGTGGTCATATGATTTATCCATTTTCTCGGATCACTGGGGTTTGGTTGGATCTAGATGGGTATCTTTCTTTTCAGCAATCCTCGCTGCTGCTTCGATGGCTGATGTGGAGCACTTTGTCGGTCTGTCGGGGTAGAGTTGGAAACGTGAGCCTTGGCCACCCCAGAGGGTAAATGCCTCTTAGGGCAGTGATGCCGGAAATGTCCTGTCTGTCCGCAGTGAAAACAATCAACGGTCTGGTGGGGGCAATCCTTCGCATAATGATCTCCTTGGTAATTGAAACACTTTACCGTGTTGAGTCGAGGCATAGCAGGTATCAGCCTCTGTCCTTCTACAGCCTGTCTTTTGTTCGGAAGGTTGGAGGTAGGATCTGACACTTGTATCCCCAGTGGCCTTGGGTTCTACATCCTCAGTTGCGGTGTCTTCCTTTTCCGTGTGTTTTCCAAGTCGTTCCGGGTCTCCTCGGTGATTATTAACTTGTCTACCATCGTGGTCAGGTCCTCAAAATCAAGTGTTGCGACGTGGAATTTCAGACTTTTCTGTAGTCCTTCGTAGAATCTTTCCATCTTCTTGGCTTTGGTATCCACTTCTTCAGGGGCATATCGTGCTAGTTGATTGAATTGGTGAAAGTATTCCAACACTGATCTCTTACCTTGGTGGAGAGTCAAAAATTCCCTCTTTTTAGCTGCCATTAAGCTTGCAGGGATGTGAGCTTTTCTGAAGGCTTCCTCAAATTCTGGCCACGTGGTTTCTTGTCCGATTTTCATGCCTAGAAGTTCATCCACCAAGCGGCGGCTGGTCCTTGTAGCTGGTGCGAAGCGTACAATACTTGTTCTCTATCTGGGCACTGAGCGGTGTCAAGTTTCCATTGAATGCCATTGATCCAATCATCTGCTGCGAGTGGGTCTGATGCACTTGAAAAGATGGGTGGTCTCGTTTTCTAGAAATCAGACCATTTTGATATTCCAACATTCCCATCTGGCGCATAGTGATCGTTGTGATGGTGTCCGGGTGGTCTGGCGGCGAGCTGGTCTAACATTCTCTCCATTAATTGTGTCTGGCGCATCTCTGCCTGATGCCTGTTTCTTTCCATCATGGCTAGCACCTGAGCTAGGTTGGTCGGGTTTTCCATTGATTCTGCTTCCTCACTGAAATGTTGGTGTGGTCCGATTCCTGCCATCTTGGCTCAATCTGATTCTTATTCGGTGCTGCAGCAGGTTTTAGGCAAGCAGAAGGTAAGTAAGATGTAGAGTAGGGGATAAGAGAAGAATGAATAGGTAAGAGGCTTAGACGAAAGGAAGGAGCTTTTTGAGTTTGGTGAGGTTATACAGATATTTAAGACAACACAAAATAACAGAGATAGGGAACATAGCCTTTTATTCATAGCATGGAATCGTACACCATACCGTTTTAAGGTCCAGTACGACCCATGTTACACTACCAAAAGACCTATTACGATAAAGGGGTAAGACCTAAGGCTAACGATCTACTATGGCGGAAACTCCTTGCTGTCGACGAGCTGGGTCAGGTCCACCACCTAAAAGCAACTATCGAGACTTTCTAGGGATGAGGAAAACCTATGCGTCATCTGCTAACACGGAAATTTTGAAGTCAGTTGAGAATATAAAACCTTAAACCACTTTTTGGAACTAGAGATTTAGGTAAGGCAGAAGGAGGTGAGAAGAAGAGGAAGATAGCAAATATGCTTATATATTTTTGTAATCGATTTTGCTTTAAGTTTAAATATTCTTTTCGAAAAACAATCCCTAAGCCATCTTAAGGTCTTGATCTACTGGTCAAGTCAGGCTCTGATACCACTTGTAACGGACCGCCCTTTTCAGGGGGTGCGTATAAATACCTTTTGACTACCGAGAATTTAGGCTGCGGTAACCAAGTGTACATTGCTTGATAAGAGAGCAAATGCGAACATTTTATAGATGAAATAAGGGCCTAACGCCAAGGTTTTACAAAAGTGCGGCTAGCACCGAATACATTACTGAACACCCACAGAAACGCTTGAGCGAGATAGATCAAGGCCTCCAAAACAAAATAACATCGTCATCTCGATCTTCGGAACTCGCCACTTGCTTGAAATCTAAAGAGGAGGTTGGGAGCAAGGGTGAGTACACAACCGTACTCAACAAACCACACGGAATTTCAATATTACATGCGGGATAAACAAAGGTAGGCACTGTGTTTTAAGTATTGTGGATGCAAGTTGTGAATATCGCTTTTCATTTTACATTTGAAACACAAACCATAAATAGCAATATAACATGGGGGTATCTTGCAAAGTTCACATTCACGCATGTGTTTTAATAATAAAAGCTACAGGGCGCGATTCTGTGAATCACCATAAATTAACTCGGCTTCATTAACCGAAGCACGGCGTATTCGAATACCATTGATATCACTCTGCAGAGGTGCTCGGCTTTACCCACAAGACAACTACGGTCATTAGTGCCACTAGATTAACGTGCAACTTTTATGCATGCGGCCCGACCGAGATAATCATAGCATTTCGTTGAACTTCCCCCCTTTTAGCTCCTACCCAGTGGGCTATCCAAGATCCACAACATTCAGGACCCACTGGCCGTCGCGGGAGACGTTTACAATGTTGTGGACACCCACCGCTTGCGTGAACGGTAAGTGGCATCTCCATTCCCGTTCCGCCCCCGATGGCCCGGCGATCCATTCTCTCAATGGAAGCTACTTCCTGTAGGCATTCCAAGGGGGAGTACAATGTACTGAGCTATGTTGGACCAAGTCAATGAGATTGATCGGCCCAACTTGTGGTTGAGCGGGATCTGAAGTTATTCGTTGCCCAAGGCATCGGTCCTTAAATGCCAAAGACTCAGCCAAATGACATACCACAATCCATTGGTACCAATTGTACCGCCACCTCACCACATCCATTGGCTTCATCATCGGTTGGGGAATGGGCCGGCATCCACCTTCCGTGGTCCGCCTAATGTCATCCCCCAAACCGTAGCAATTTTAAAATCAACCAAGCCAACCTTCGAGATTAGGCATTTGTCTAAAAGTAATAATTGTATGATTGGCTACATCTAGGAGGGTTCAATATTTTATAACTTAAGGTTACCAAGGGATTTAAGACATAACAATAGGTTAGCCATTGGGTTGTATCTAATCATGGCATTCGAAACTACCACATTTTCTATTTTCGTAAAGTACTAAAATAATGCAATACAAAAATATATAAATACTATTGTAACAGAACTGGGTTCAACAAGTTCAAGGAGTGTGGCTTGCCTTGCGGATTCGAGGGTTCGCCTAAATAGAAAGTGTCGATGTCGTGTTTGGCTTCGAACGGTGCTTGCTCTTGACGCTGCTCCAAGAACTGTTCCGGCTCCAAGTATTGCTCCTGTTCTGAGATTTGTGCCGACGGTTGTTTTGACGTTGAATCTAACGTGAGAAAACACAAACAGTAAATAAACGAACAAATAAAAACAAAGAAAGAAAATTGGAAAAAGAATCAGGGAGAAAATGGCCGGAACAGGGTTCAAGGGTATTTTGGGAATTTTCTGGACTTGATATGGCGGAACGGAGATCATTTTTGGACTCAGTGGTTCGAAACGGTCAAGAATATGTATTTTGGCATTTTGGAATTTTGGGGATTTTGGGGATTTTCCGAATTTAAAAGATTTTTCGGATTTTAGACAAAACAAAAATCCGAAAAAGAAATAACAGGGGGCACTGTGCCAACGGGCCGCACAGTACCGGATTTCGGCCCACGGGGCATGCATGCGCGGACCCGGCGCATTGGGCCGCCCACTTATGGCGGTAGCGGCCACAATGAGCCATGCTGGCCGAGACGCCGACGGAGGGCCCCACCGGTCAGCGACGCGGGAAAAGGGGGCAGCACGAGGTGGTGGCGCGAGCGGAGGGAGTGCCGGCGCTGAGGAAGATAATGGCGAATCGGCGAAAGCGAGCTCGAGGGGAAAAATGAATTGGCGGAGGAGGTAGAGGAGCTCACAGTGGACTTGGTGGAGCGTGAAAATGGCGGAGAGGGTGAGCGGTTTGGCCTGGCGGCGGTGGAGACCGGAGCCGGGGAAGGAGCTCCGTGGTGCGGCGGATTGAGATCAGCGGAGGTGAAATGAGGCCGGGAGGGGGAAGAGAAGAGCGTGGGGAGCAAGATAAGGCGTTCTCGGGGGCGAGAAGAATGATCTTGTGAGGTGGTTTTATAGCCGTCGCCGGAGAGAGAAGAAGGGGGCACGGTGGCGGCAAGCGTGGAGGGGCAATCTGGCGTCAAGCTGGTATGGCATGTCAGGCCACATGAACGCAAGTGAGGAAGGAGAGTAGGCGGCTGTGAGGTCATGCGTGAGGAGATCGGGCGAAGGCGCCAAGGGGGTCCGTCTTGGGGAGAAGAAGGGGGAGATCGCGTGGGCTGGGCCGGAGGGAAAAAAAAATGTTTGGGCCGGGCAAAGAAATGGGAATTGGGCTGAAGAAAAAGGGCTGGCCAAAATAGGTATGGCCGAAAATGGGATACGCCCAAAATGGCAAGGTTTCCCAAAAGGGAAAAGATCTCAAAAAGAGCCCAAACAACATTCAAATGAATCCGGAAAAATTCAAATAAATCCAAATAAAAACAAAGAAGGCAAAAGAAATCCATTTTTGAAAATTTTGGGTTATTTCAATAAGCGCGTATGCTCTCTTACTCTGTCTTATCTCCTATAAGAAACAGAGCAGTCCACTTAGGGTCCTCTCCAAGATTACAAAGAGACGGAGCAATCCACCACGCCAAGGAAATTAACTCTGCAATGGACGATTACCGGTTTCGGCGGCTCGTGGGCATCGACTGGTTGCGGCAGTGCACGACGTCTCATTTTTGTTATCAATGCGCGTCGCCGGTGTGTACGCATTGCTGCACAAACCACCAGCAGACGCACCATGCTCATGGCCCGTCACCGGCTTACGTATGTAATTCTTGCGATTGTGCTAGTCTTTACGATTCGATCCTCCGTTCTTGTTCTTGATTGCAAACATCAAGTTCCTTTGCGCACCGATTATGTTCTAGTTCTTGCAAGTTCGATTGCTATTCCAAGTTCTTAGTTGTTTTCGGATTTTTGGCGGGTGCCTGGGCTAGTCCAGAGCTCCGCCGCATGCTCACGTATGGGCTGCAGTTGGACTGAAGGTGCGTGTGGCTGCGCAGCCCATTGTTCTTTTCGGGCAGTTTGGGTGCTCAGGGCCTATTAACACCGATCTCTAGAGTCACGAGCGGCGAAGGCGGCGACCTGGTCTCGCTAGGGCTGCGGGCGGCGGCGTGGTTTCGCTAGTGCGGCGGGCGGCGGCGAAAGCGGTGTGGCACGGTAATTCTTGCGATTGTGCTAGTCTTTATGATTCGATCCTCCGTTCTTGTTCTTGATTGCAAACATCAAGTTCCTTCCCGCACCGATTATGTTCTTGCGCTAGTTCTTGCAAACATCAAGTTCCTTCCCGCACCGATTATGTTCTTGCGCTAGTTCTTGCAAGTTCGATTGCTGTTATTCCAAGTTCTTAATTGTTGCAAGCTTCAATGTTCTTGTTCTTGATTGCAAGCATCAAGTTCTTGTTTTTGGATTTTTGGCGGGTGCCTGGGCTAGACCAGAGCTCCGCCGCATGCTCGCTTATGGGCAGCAGTTGGGCTGAAGAAGCGTGTGGCTGCGCAGCCCATTGTTCATTTCGGGCTGTTTGGGTGCTCAGGGCCTATTAACACCGATATCTCGAGTCACGAGCGGCGAAGGCGGCGACTTGGTCTCGCTAGGGCTGCGGGCGGCGGCGTGGTTTCGCTAGTGCGGCGGGCGGCGGCAAAAGCGGTGTGGCGCGGTAATTCTTGCGATTGTGCTAGTCTTTATGATTCGATCCTCCGTTATTCCAAGTTCTTAGTTGTTGCAAGCTTCAATGTTCTTGTTCTTGATTGCAAGCATCAATTTCTTGTTTTCGGATTTTTGGCGGTTGCCGGGGCTAGACCAGAGCTCCGCCGCATGCTCGCTTATGGGCTGCAGTTGAGCTGAAGGAGCGTGTGGCTGCGCAGCCCATTGTTCATTTCGGGCAGTTTAGGTGCTCAGGGCCTATTAACACCGATCTCTCGTGTCACGAGCGGCGAATGCGGCGACTTGGTCTCGCTACGGCTGCGGGCGGCGGCGTGGTTTCGCTAGTGCGGCGGGCGGCGGCGAAAGCGGTGTGGCGCGGTAATTCTTGCGATTGTGCTAGTCTTTATGATTCGATCCTCCGTTATTCCAAGTTCTTAGTTGTTGCAAGCTTCAATGTTCCTGTTCTTGATTGCAAGCATCAAGTTCTTGTTTTTGGATTTTTGGCGGTTGCCGGGGCTAGACCAGAGCTCAGCCGCATGCTCGCTTATGGGTGCAGTCGGGCTGAAGGAGCGTGTGGCTGCGCAGCCCATTGTTCCTTTCGGGCAGTTTAGTGCTCAGGGCCTTCTAACACCGATCTCTCGAGTCACGAGCGGCGAAGGCGGCGACTTGGTCTCGCTAGGGCTGCGGGCGGCGGCGTGGTTTCGCTAGTGCGGCGGGCGGCGGCGAAAGCGGTGTGGCGCCGCGTGAGGGAGGCTGAAGCCGCGCGGGTGAGCATCGTTGTCTTGGTTGCCGATGAGCGACGGGGCGCGCGCAATGGCGCGTGGAAGTGCTCTCCTGCTAAGTCCGAAACTTCCGTATCGGCCTCTGGAACTACTCCTTACTATCCCCTCCCCATTTGTCCAAATTTATTATTTCTTTGGTTTCTTGATGGTGTGGGGAGATGTATGTGAATCTGGATACATTTAGGAGTACCTAAGGTACCTTGTTATGTTCATTCGTTTTAGTCTGAAAAGAGAGAGAAGACGTTCTGAAATGTAGATCGATGTTTAGAAGTTCTGAGAAGTTATTCAGATTTTCTTCTTCTTCTTTAGATTAGTTCTGAAAGAACTTAGCTATTCAATCGTTTGTTGTATTGAAATTTCATCTGATTAATGATTCTTTTTTTTCACGCTAATATTCTTAATTTGTTCTCATGCATTCTTCCGAAACCCCGCAGGTTGGGTCGGTCGGTGGTGCCGCCGCCATACAGTCCTCCGATACTAAGGGTTGTGGATACAGTCTCACTGGTGTTCAGCGGATTAAAAAATCAGACGGTCAGAAGTGGATTCCAATAGTTCCCCTACCCCAGGTGGACAACAGACTAAAAGGAACTTGCGTGGAATGCGGCCGTCGTGCGGAGAAATCGTCCAATTTGTGCTGCATGGCATGCATGGTTAGCCTAACTTCTTTTTTCCAATTTGTCCTTGTGCTGCCTTCTTCTATGCACTGATTAAATTTTTCAGTACGACATATGAATGCCGTGCTTAAAACACAAGCATCCATAATAAAGTATGTTTTATGCTATTATGGAAATTTACTTTATCTAGACTGCTGGGCCTCATCACTGTCAAAAATTTAAACAACCTAGTTGATTAACACTGCATGGTAGAACCAAATAAAACATGCATATCATATCTTATGAGCTTATCCCCAACCAATTCATTAATATGCATATCTTTCAACTCGATCACTATTTGAGCATTGCTCATTATGCAGCTAGCCAGGGTGCCGCACGGCGGTGGACGGGAAATGGCGCAGCGCCTTGTGGAGTCGGCAGCTGGATTCGGCCAGCCAATACACCCGCTGGACCGTTTTTGTTTGCACTGCGTCAGGGCCTATTGCTCTACCTCCTGCCCCAACCATGCACTCCACCACCAGGGCCATCCTCATGTCCCGGCAGCCGGCATCATAGCCGTGGAGCGCGTGGACGGGTGGCCTGCTGTAGAGCAGGGCCAGCTCCCAGCACATTTCGTCGACCAGGTGCAGGTGAGCTTTATAGTCCTTTCGGTATACTGTTAGATATTAATCTTGTCATTAGTATATTTGAGTTTATTAGAGTTAATTAGTGCACGTTTGTGAGTACATGCACGTAATGCATGTAGATGCATGTACGTGAGTTGTTAGTTAGTAGAGTAAGTGCATATAGATAGCAGGACCAAGTAAACTCATTTGCATGTTAGCTAGAACCTGCATATGTGTGCACGTTGTGAGTAGTAGCATAAGAATCGGTCAGTATTGTTGCAGGTTGTTGCATGGTATGCGGATCCAGATAGTTGCTCTGCGCATACATTAGTGTCTTATTTAACGTTGTACTCAAAATCAGAGAGAAAAGAGAACGAGAAGGAAAACGCTACAGGCTGTTACACAGAAAAAAAATCTGTGTTCTTGCTCCCAGTGTGTGAGTTGTGTCCACTGTGAAATATGTGTGCATTCTCTCCAGTGGCTGGGCCAACATATACGATTCCCCTGCAATTCTTTGTGCCCATTGGTTTTGCGCTCGTATCGTTGTGTGTTTATTTGATTAATTCACATGTTATAAATTTGTTTAATTCACATGTTATGATTTCAGGAGCTTCACCTGGACGACGGTCGTGTGTTGCACCCCATACACCGCCGGGCGGCAAACCAGGCAATTACTGCACCAGTTGATGCCCAGGCGCCCTCGTGGCCGTGCGCCCGACACGGCTGCCCAGAAATCTTCGTCAGCCTCGCTTTGTACTGTTCCATGAGGTGCAGGCACCAGGCCTAACTGCCCATCAGGTTTTTTTTGGAGTTGACTCTAAACTGGCACTAACTGTGACATACGTCTTAGTCATCAAAATTGGTAGCCCATACAGTATAAATTTTCTACAGTTTTAACTGAAGTATTTCTTCCTTTAGGCAACTTTCATCGTGTGATCATTGTCTTGTTTTTGGCACTTTGATCGTGTGATCATTGTCTTGTTTTTGGCACTTCCATACATACTGTGGTCAAAATTGGAAGCATTGTTCGCTATCTTGCTTTTGGCACTTTGATCATGTACCGTCTCGATCATGTGAATGCTCTCTATCATGTCACTTCCATCACCTGACACACATGTGATTAGCGGCCTTTAATTGGTGGACGCAAGCGATGATAGTAGAGTGATCGATGATGGCCTGTGCAAGAGTTGGCCTACATCGTTTCCTTTGGCGATGCGGTGAGATGTTTGGATTTCCGCCTCATCATGGTGCATGTGAGTTTCGGGTTGCGCGAGATATTTTCCTAGTTGTCGTCCAAGAGAGCTGCTTCACATTTTTATCTTATGTCCTAGACCAACAGCGGAGATCTTTTCTACCCATGGTTAAGTTGGTTTAGTGTTTCGGTGATTAATAACCTTTAATTTTCCTAAACTAACTTTACTTTGAGAGCTTTTGAGATAAGTTGTATCTTAATGATGGAAATTGGACATTCTTGGCTTTCATGTATCCCTAAGTGAGTAGAAATTATCCATGCAGTTCGGTTCGGATCATTTTAGATCTTAGATTTTTGTTTTTGCTTGGGGCGTACAATTAGAGGGGTTCAAAGCTAGCAGCTTGAGTTTGATGAGGTTGGATAGCTAATTATGGTACATACTAGGTTTTCCTAACTCTGTTCTAGTGAAAGAGTGCCAAGGACCAAATTTTGTTTTAGAGAATCTCTAATTTTGGATCAATTTGAGCTGTCGGAAAAAACTCAGTAGAGGCGGATAATCGGGTCTGCAGCGTTTCGGAATAACTCATTAGAGGCGGATAATCTGGTCCAGCGTACCATTGAGGCGTTTTTTTCAGTGTGCTGTCAAGTTTGTACAGAGGCAGATTAACTAGATCAACTCGGATCATTCATCATTGGGGAGTATCATCTCAATAGAGTGGTTTGTTTTGGTGCCCATTGGATGTTTCGTCATTGGGGTGTATCTCAGGATGTAAGTGGGATGTATTGTGAGTTGGCCGTCCATTGTCTACATTAACCGCAAATATTTATGTGACATAATACGTAGTCCGCAAAAGGTTTATGCGGACAATACGGTACCCACAAGAAAAGGATCAAAGAGTACAAACTATCTACTAAACACTAGGCCAAGTAAGCTTGTATATATCATAAAAAATTGACTAAGATAATTAAGATGACTTCCGTGAGAAAAATGACATGCAGGTACGGTAAATGAATCCTGGACAAACACTGGTGACGTAAACCAGGAAATAGTGTCAGGTACCCTGGCTACCACATGTTAAACAGGATAAGCAAGAGCATGATATACCATGTAACCCACGAAACGCATTTAAGCTCCGAAGTATTATTTTGCTACATAGAATGTATGCCAATACATCCAGATTCCAGAGTTACAACAACTATCCAGATCAACAAAGATCAATAGAACAAAAGACCGGCCCATTTTAGCAGTTGTAGCCCATAAAGGACAGAGCGATAGATCTAGGAACTCTAGATCAGGCCTTAGAGCTGCAGGTCAGTGTGTCTTCTTGTTATAGATGTTGCCTTCCTGATCTTCGTACTCTTCTTCTATGTCTGGCCGCCACTTGTTCACCTCTTACTGCTCTTGTATTTTCCCCCAGAGATCTTTCGCCTCCACAATGGAAAGCAGAGATGTCATAGGCTCATAGCACTTCAAGGCAAATCAAATGACCAAACAGAAATATACATGTACACAGCCCATGTTCAACATGATCAGATCAACAATTTAGGAGGGCATTCAATTGCATTTTATATAACTCAACAAGCAGCTAAATCAGCTAAAAAAGTTATAGTAAAAGGAAAGCCAATATGAATCCTCACTGCATATCACACACTTTATAAGCATGGTAGATAGTAACAGTGCTCTATCACTGTTCATGTACCATTTGAACCTCCAATATGTGTGTGAATTTTGAACGGAAGAAGAAAACCAATGACAAAAATATCTACTTGCCGTTTAGTTTGTGCATGTTAATTTCCCCTACAAATTGCCACCTTAATGGCAACAGTTGATTAGACAATATACGATTAAAACACACCTCAAGTGATAAGCATGTGGGCTATACACGGACGCTAAGTGTGCTTCGCGGGCTGCATTTTGGGCCGCTTAATTCATCAAATGAGTTGTAGGTGTCCGCATAATATTTTTTGGTGGACTAATTTAAGCGGGCTCACGGACACCCGCGTCCACTTTCACCCCTAGTTGTATCATCTCAACAAGGAGATTGCTAAATCTCGGTGACCCCAGTAAAAAAATTGGTTATGTATCTTGTCCCCTTTACATTTCTGCATTTACTTCCTTATCCTTCCATTCCTAATAGCTAGACTTGTGTAGGAATTGTTTGGCTACACAGAAAACCATAGACACATAGTTTAGGCTAGAAAATACTAGGTTTTTAAGTTGTGCATTAGAAAAGGAATACCAATTTACCCTCTTGTGCATCCGGTTCACTTCATATATAAATAATAGAAATCTATTTGAGAAAATAGAATTGTATCCGTTTTAGAGCTCTATCTATATATAGTTAATTTGTACATTTATAATCTGGATTCACCATAATCAATGTTGTGGATCTATCTCTATGTACTACTTAACATCTAACACTTGAGAGCAAACGTACTACCAGCATACAGATTTCTCCTGACGGTCAAGAGTGTCAGGCGAGAAAAATGAGTTCTGGTGGTGGGTGGCTTCATTTTCTATTGTTTTAATAATATAATAGATAGATTGATATAACCCAAAGATTTATCAGGGCCCTTTTCCATAAATAAAATGTGCGCAGTTGCAGCCAATGCAATTGTTATGTTTTATATCCCAGTAGTCATAGATAACTTCTCTCCACTTGGCAGTTGGCGCATCGGTCCTGTTTATGCTGTGTAATTTAGGCTAGCTAACTCACAAACTAATCTTACTACTAATAGTGTGTCCTTGCGTTGCAACGAACCTTAACACAAATATCAATATTTCCCTTTAACACATAATACAAAATCGACAAATTAAAAGATAGTGATATAATTGATAAAACATTGTGTGTGTTTATGTAATACACTTGACAAAACATTTTATGGAGCTAGTGATGAGGACTGACTTAGCTTAAATCACATACACACATACACTTGGCAATTCAAAATACTGTTAGTAAGGTTGAAGCTAAATATTGTGCATGTGTTTATGTAATGCACTTTTCTATACCAACAAGCCTGGCCCATCAATACCTTGAGCTGATAAATGTTTCTTTTTGACAAATTGTATGTGTAGTGCAAGGAAACAGATCATCGATGCAAATCAAATGATGTTGTGTTGATACAAAAGTAAAATTTCTAGTTAACATGTGAAATAACCCAGAGGTTATTTAAGTAAGTAAAAATGATTAAACAACTAATCAATCAGATAATTAGTAATTTTAATTAATAACCAAATTTTATGCATCAGTAAAACAGTAAAGTAGAATAATAAAAAGTAAGGATTTTGGGAATTGTCGTCAGACCCACAGGCAAGGGTATCACTCATCGAGATACCTGATCCGTCCAGGGGCCAAATCAGCTCCTTTCGCTAGTTTCAGGTTCATCATTCAGCAATCTAGTAACAAACTTGGTAAGGGTTGCGAGTACCCTTAGCAAAATTTTAAAAATGACCAAATTACCCCTTAAAAATTGCCACAGTAAAAAGGGAATAAGTGCAGCCAACCGAGAGCCAACCCTCTGCACAACCATTCACTCCCCTTAGCACATTTTCACAAGTGAGCACAGCCAGCCATTCCTATTTTCCCCATGTTTCCAAGAGCTAAAGAAAGAGAGTAGGAACCAGAAGGAGCCAGCCGAGACAAGCAAGAAGGAGGGAAGGCCAAGAAGAGGAGATTAAGAACCAGGAGCCAGAAGGGAAGGTCGAACCAAGCAAGGAGCAAGCCCAAGCCAGTAGGAGAAGGCCAAGAGGAGACAAGACCCCAGCCATTCCTCACCAGCACCTCCCCATTGCTTCACCAACAGCACCAACACCCCAACACCACCATCTAGCTTCACCATCAGCAACCAGCCCACAAAGGTACACTTCACGGTAAGTAGTAGAAATACTAGTAGTGTAGTATGCATAGATAGATGATAGATCGGGTAAATAGCAAGTGGTTTGGGGTAAGTAGGCAGTAGATCGGGATGAACCCTAGTGGTCTCAGTAGGGAAAGCTGCCCTAGGGGCTGCCAAGACCGTCCCGACCATCACCGCACACTCCCCCGGCATGCGGGTGCTGTCGATGTGGTCAGCTCACCTCCAAACCTAGAGCACCACCCCTAAGTCATCATAGACCTCACCCAACCAAGCATAACCCTAATCAACAAAAATCTGTAAAGCTAAGTCATCAACCAAACAAAGAGATGCAACCATAACCCTAGAACCAAACCAGTAGAGCCGTGAGTTGAGGGGAGGTTGCAGCAGCCAAAGCAGCCAGAGCCGGATGCGGCTAGACCAGGGTCGGCGGGGACCATAGGTCGGCTGGCCGGTAAGGCCGCTTGATGGTGGAGCTACTGGACAGTGGAGGCCAGAGCAGCTGGCGTGCCAACGTGCGGCCTGGGGAGAGGGAGGCAAGGGCTAGAGCCGAGCGTGGCCAAGGCGACGCAGCATAGTAGAAGGAGCCAGAGACCGGCATGGGGCCAAGGCCAGAGCAAGGTCAGGTGGCGCAGGAGCTGGAGGCTGGCGCTGAGCCAAGGAGAGGCAAGGCGAGGCGAGGCAGCCAAGCGAGCTCGGTCTAGAGGGAAAGAGAGGAGGAGAAATGAGGAAACCGATAGAAGAGCAGAGGACTCGGTTCTGGAGAAAAGAGGAAGAGGAAAGAAGAACCGAGAACAGAGTGAAAGACCATATGGAGGTCTATCCTTGATGGTGATGAGTAATTGACTGTGGTTTAGCATGTTGTGCTTGAATTTGAGTTTGGTGTGAATTGGAATTCAAAATGAAGCAATTTGAGTCTTGACTGCCGAGCGGCATTATCGGCCCCAGGAGTCGGTAGTGCCGGCCTTTGAATCAATTTGTGTGGAATTATTGCATATCATGTTGGGCCTTTGGCTGGTAGGAGATCAGTCGGCCGACCCCGAAGTGGTCGGGGCCTTTGCTAGTAGGAGACTAGTGGTCGACCACGTGTGGTTGGGGTTCTTGCTGGTCAGCATAGTGTATATCATTCTAGTTGCGAATTGATTTGATTGCACATGTTGTTGGACATTGCTACGTGATGGTTTGCTTGTCTATGTTGGTTGCAGGACTTCGAAGCTAGGTCATGGTGAGGCGAAGGCGAGGCCGGGACTAGGCTAGGAGAGCTGAGGTCCAGAACGGTCAAGGGACGTCGGAAGATGACTAAGGCGGAGAGGTGGTTGCAAGCCGGGAAAGACAAGGAGCCGGGCGCGAGCTTTGGTAATGAACATGGCGGGTAGCGGTATGGACCAGGACTAGGCTCAGGGAGGAGTTGAGGTCCAGAATGGTCATGGAAGCCGGCGCCGTCATGGTGAAAGGGACACGAACATGTGATGCACCAAGTGACTTGGGCTCGTGTGCAAGCAGAGATGATTCGGGGGGATCCGGATGCATGAGAGGCTTGAGAGCAAGTCATTTGGACCACATGGGAAAATGGATGAGGTGCTAACTTGAAGCTGCTCTGATCAAGGAGGACCGTTGGATCGCGGTCAGGAAGATAGAGTAGCGGGTCAAGTTAGTATGCTTTGAAAACCGTGCAAGAAAACCCGATATGTGTGTGGGTTTTGGGTTAGCCCTTCCATGGCTGTGTGTGTGTGGGTTAATCCTAGCCCTTGGATGAGTGCTCTAGGGTTGAGGGATTCATCCAAGGGTGGTAGGTGGCCCAAGAGTAGTATAAACAGGGGTGGAGGGGTAGCCTCCTCCTCTTGAAGGTTTTGAGGTTTTTGAATGCTCCTTTGAGCTTTGCCCACATGAATGTGAGGCTTTGTAACCTCTCCTTCCAGAAAATAAAAAAAAATTCTTTACCTTATTGTGAATTTAAATTGCGCATTTACATTATGTCTTTACTTTACGCAATTTAAATTCAGCATTTACCTTCCCGAATTTACATTCTCGCAATTTACTTTCACGCAATTTTGATTTGCCTCCCCTCCTTCTAAATGCTGATCTTCGATGTTTTGAGTGTGTTCATCTGGTTTTACATCTCTTTTGCACTCTTGGATTGAGTAGAGATCATCTTTTCTTTCAAGTTCCAACTCTGTCCAGAACTTGTTCTTCACGCAGTAGTTGGTATTCGATTTTTCAAAAAATATAGAAAAATAATTTTTGAGTGATTCTTCTTGCAGGAGGTGCGGGACGCTTGTATACACCTGCAGAAAAATTTTAGAGTTCAGTTTCTGCACCGTTTGGGTGCCATGAGGTGAAAACCGAGCCCCAAACTTTCTGCTCGAAGTTCTTGACTGACTGTGCTCTTAGATTTTTCCTGTTTTTTCTGTATGGTTTTTTCAAGGAGAAATTTTGTGGAGTTCTTCACAACTCTTCTGCTCATAGGGAGAAAAATTCTTAAAATTTCTTGAGCTGCAAAACCCACCAACCCCCTGTTCAAGTTGAGGACAGTTTCTGAAATTCTGCTTTTGCTTTTCTGAAAGTGACTTTTGTGATTTGAATTGATCTCCTTTCTAAAAGCAAGAGTTGAATTGATTCCTCTTTATCTTGGACACTAGACAACCAGGATTGTGACTCAAAAATCCCCACATATTTTATGGTACTTATCCATGCAATCTTGGGGTACACATAGTTGTCTAGTTTTTCGGGTTTTTCACAATTTTCTTTGAGCGATCTTGTCGAGGTTTTTTGTTGGAGTATTTTGGGAAAATTTATTTGCGACCATTCACCCCCCCTCTATTCGCCATCTCAATCCTTCACAGAGGGAGTCAGCCAGAGTAGAGAAAAGCAAAGGCAGAAAAGAAAAAGAAAGAAGTAGAGAAAAACAAAAAGAGAAAAGAAAATAAGAAGAGAGAAAAGAAAAGAGAAAGAGAGAAAAAGTAGAAAAAATAATTTTGGAAGCCATGAACCGCAGTTTGTTTAATTAAACATCTCGTAATACGCTTAAAAATCAAATACCATAAATAATGTGATAAATCAAGTAAGAGGCATATAAAAATTACAAGCTTGTAATAATTAAAAATGAAGGTTGTAATACCTGTCTAAAATAAAATATGGTGCCAAATTAAAAATACAAGAATCAAAATTTCTATAACTAAAATGCGCCACATTAAAATACGATCAAAAAAGGATGCACACTAGAAAAACACATTCACATTAATTGCCATAGATTGATACTCTATGATTTCAAGACCCGAACTGAATCCACTAGTCGGTCAGATCCAGCATTCAGGTGAGGCCGTACCTTTCTATTCTATATCAGGCAAGATTTCTGTTGACCATCATTATTAATGTTTTCAAATGCTTTCATATACCTACATATATCATCACTGCATTAGAAAACATATATTACAATTGAAAACCTTAAATCGGACTCGGACGGAAATATGGTTTTGTGAATGAATTAATGAGGTGGCAAGTGGAATTCTAATATGATGTTTGGCTCATCCAATGAAAGGACCTGTGGATGTGTTCGTATATTTATGCATGATGGGTAGAGGGTGCCGATGAGAAGGTGTAAAGTTCCGTCGGTGGGACTCTCTACATAGGCTATAATATAAGGTCAAATAATTACACTCGAGCAATGAGCTATATTTCAGTATCAACCATAATGAGTGAAATCGATCAAAAAAGGTTATCCTATGAAGGTGTTATAATCTCAACATTAGATATGACTAGATATCTAGTACGTAAATCTGAGTATGCTGGAAGGCCCTGAGAGACACGTGATTGCAAGGCCCAGAGAGACATGTGATTGCAAGGCCCAGAGAGACGTGATTGCAATGGCGGTATATTGAAGCTATGGGTAGAGTTATTGCCGACTTAAGGTCAGAGTACAACTGTTATTTGTGAATTTGGTGGGACGGCCAGGGATAGGTGTCCCTCACTCAAGTAATAGGGTTGGAGATCTAATGCTGGATTAGTGATAAATATTATAGGGCCTCACAGGATGGGGTCGCTATGGCTAAAAATGATACGAACCTGCGCAGGGTTAAAAGCATGAATTCATGTCTGTCTCCTAGATTGGAGGTTACAAAAGCTAAGTCTGCCTCATATACGAGTGCTAATAGCTAGTTTCGGAATTAAAATATCGAACCCTTAAAGAAAACCAAAAACCTAATTTCAATCAAAATGGATTTTGAGGGAGGTGAGCATTGGCTGGATATGAGAGGAAATTCATGATTGTATTTGTTATTAATGCTTGCTGAGTACCCTGATTTTGAGAGAGGTGAGCATTGGCTGGATATCAGAGGAAATTCATGACTATATTTGTTATTAATGCTTGTTGAGTACTCTGTACTTACTTTTGCTTAAATCCCCCTTTGCTTAGAAGATAAGTCCTATGGATCCACCTACAAGGCGTGGGGTTAGGATTACCCGTAGGACCAAGACTTTCAGGAGAACTACTACTACGACTACCACAACCAAGAGGGCTAGGGGATATTATAGGCCTTATCAGTATTTTGGTCGATCTTCAGGGTAATTAGTTAGTTATAATATATTTTTGTTGTCCTTGGACCTCTGTTGTATAATTATGTAATGGACATATAGCCCTATGTGGCTTGGTTTGTAATATATTTACATTCAGTCTCTAATTATTGTCCTGCTACAACACTCTAAATACGATATAGTAACTGATAAAGCGTCGGGTCATCTGATGTTTTGTTAGCTACTATGTCAATATTCCAGTAATTATCTCGGTGTAATGACAATGCTACAGTCGTTACTTTAGGCTAATTATAAGAGTCACCACAACATGACTTACAAACGGACCACTTTTCTAAACCCGTAAAAAACCATATGCTTGTGGAGAAAACAAAGGAAACAGGAGCCAAGGTGCACACTTCTATTTGTGACCAATGTGCTGGTTTGATATTCACAAAGAGTGCACCGAGGAGTACATATGGTCTTGATCAATGCTAAGAAAACAGAAGCAAAGATAGGAGGAGCTAGAGTAATAGTTACTATTTAATTAAGCATAGCAATGCACCAAACAGATCATGCTCTTTGTGTGCTAATGCTACATCAACCGACTAACAACTATCCAAACTCCGTGACCGCAACATCTTCTATAACTCCATGACTGGAACCACCTTTGTAATAAGATTGTTCACTTGTTCAAAATAAACTTCATGAGTGCAACAACCTTCTGAAAGTAACAATATTTGATGCTCATTAATATCCACTAAACCTTTTTTCTTACGGGAATATATATGGATTATCAAGATAAGCATCACAACTGATCAGACAAATAGAATGTAAGCAAGTATGCTATTAAATATCAATTCTAGTTTGAATGATCGATATCAGACATCTGACCTTTAACTAAATTTTCCCATGATCAATAAAAAAAATCTACGAGAGCCTACAAAAAGAATAGCATATTTCAGACATTTTCTATTCCTAACTTTGAAACAAAGCCAAACTACATAGCAAATCTAGCCTTACCTTGCATTAGAGTTGAGACGCGAGAAGAAAGGGGGGAGAGAGAGAGACATGCAAAGCTCATATTGTGTTTCATCCTGGATGCTTTATAATCACTTATTCAAGTGCACTGCAGAAACATACTTCAATTAAAGGAAAGATTGGGGACTCTTGGCAGAGAAACTCACAACACTTTTTAGTTATGCCCAAACAAAGTGCTGAATAGACCATTCTCCCACTATGACACTACCGACTATCTGTTTTTTAAGACAAAAAGAAGTCAATGTTTTAACAATGTGATACACATGCTAACATAATAGATGGAAAGCAAAAGAGTGGTGGAAAAATAAACCTATCAAGAACACATATGACCTAACTCTTACTGAATATTGTCAAAACACATACAACTTAGCTTTAACTAAATGCCAACATTCTAGAGACATAGGCCACCCTACTTTTGTCATGTGTATGCACCATGTAGAATGCTGCTTTCGTCATGTCTATGGACTGTGTAGAATACTAAAATGGAACAATCAAAATATAAGTATTTTTATGCTCCTTGTGTTACGAGCCGGAATTGAGTGACTCTGCTCGTAAGCCCTCGTTCCTGGCCGGAGACCGGGGCGAACACTGGCCGATGTGCCTGCCGACACCACGCTCGCCTGAGATAGTTCGGCTGTTATCGGAGCCACCGCCTGAGACGAAAGTTTTCGGTATCAAAACAAGCATACCCTTTTCTCATTATCTTCTCCCCCTTATAGCCTAAGGAACAAATCTCCTAGATTACAGAGAATCTGCTCTTAACAAAACCAAGGAACTAAAAATAGAAAGATACCCTCAAAAATAGGAAATACTGTTTGGAAAGATATGAAGGACTCTATCAAAATGTTAAACAGAGATACATAAAGTTATGCTGCTGCTAGGTTCGGCCCAGCTTCTGTGCGCGCCCGGACGACATCGCCTTGACCCTTCTCCGGCCACTTCTGACCTCGCCGGCAATAATACACTTGATCGTAAGCTTGGCGCATAACATCACTCCCCCCCTCGGCGGAAAAACTAGCTTGTCCTCAAGCTTGGAATCTGGGAACGATCGCTTGAGAATCCCTGCTTCCATCCACGTGGCTTCGTCCTGAGGTTCACCCGACCAATGGACCAAAAATTGGCGCTTGCCCCGAACAAATCGCTAAGCTAATAGTTGGTGAGGTCCCGGTCTGAAGGGTGCCGCTGCTGGAACTAATTCTCCGGGAATTGGTGGTACTTCTAAGGATCGAGATGGTGAACATATGGGGGGTGAATGGTCGCAAATAAATTTTCCCCCAAAATACTTCAAATAAACCTCGACAAGATCTCTCAAAGGAAATCGCGAACAACCCGAAAAACTAGACAACTATGTGTACCCCTAACTTGCATGGATAAGTACCATAAAATATGTGAGAAATTTTAAGTCACAATCCTGGTTATCTAGTGTCTAAGATAAAGAGGAATCAATCCAACTCTTGCTTTTAGAAAGGAGACCAATTCAAATCACAAAAGTCACTTTCAGAAAAGCAAAAGCAGAATTTCTAGAAACTCTCCTCAATTTGAACAGGAGGTTGGTGGGTTTCTGCAGCTCAAGAAATTTTTAGGATTTTTCTCCTTATGAGCAGAAGAGTCATGAAGAATTCCACCAAATTTCACCTCAAAAAACCTTACAGAAAAAACAGGAAAAATCTAAGAACACAGTCAGTCAAGAGCTTCGAGCAGAAAGTTTGGGGCTCGGTTTTCAACTCATGGCGTCCAATCGGTGCAACAAGTGAACTCTAAAATTTTTCTACAGGTGGATATGAGAGTTCCGCACTGATGAATACTCATACCATGGGTATCCCCAGCGGCCCAGAACAACGAGTGGGCTACCCCAGCTTTGGCCTAGGCAAAAGGCCCAGCAAGGCCTCGGAAGACGCTTCCTCCCCGACCGAGCTAGTCGCGGGCCAGTTGGCCCCCGCCTCGGTCGGGGGTCCGAGTCCCGACCTCCTTTCTAGGTCGGACGTTCCCGAGCTCCGATCCCCCGCCCCCGGTCGGGGGTCCCGAGTTCCGACCTCTATAGGTCGGACGCCCCGTACGTCCCGAGTCCCGACCTACGCATGAGCAATCTCCGTCAAGGGTCGGTCAGCGAAGCTATCAACAATAGCTGGCCACCTGCCCCACGAACGTGACGGTTCGGAATGACCGTGCGGAGGCAGGTGGTCCCTTCCCGAGACGGCTAAGAGACCGCCAGAGTCAACCTCCTGTCCCGTCACCCGGTCACTCACAGTGGCGGGACACGCCTCCTCCCTAGGCTGCGCCAGGGCTAAACATTACAGAACCAGCACCTGTCAAAGCGCACAGAGGGCAGGTACGCCCGTTCCCGATGGAACAGAGAGCCATTCCGCCCGACGTGTCCACCGACCCCGAGCGGATCAGACGGGCAACAACTAGTCGCTAGTGCTGAAGACCGAGACCCCGAGACGTGGGGCATCCCATCCATTCTTTCCAATTTCCCATGTAACCTGCTCTCCCTCGCCTATATAAAGGGAGGCAGGACCCTCAGGGAAGGGGACGGCCCAAATGATCGAACGCCCAGGTCTTGCGTACACAGCGCTAGGCCTCCTAAGTTCCCCAAGCTCCCGAGCTCTCTCTCCTCCTCGCGGTGCTCAAGGCCTGTCTTGAGCTCGCGCCTGTACACCGTGCAGTCCCCTGCACACAAGCTAATACAAGAACCTCCTCACGAACGGGAAGTAGGGACATTCGGCCCGAACCAGTATACATCCTAGACTTCTTGAGTCTAACCATTCAAGGATAGGGAACGCGCGACCCCTTGACTAGAAATTTACTTGCCGGTATTCGAAACACCGACACACACCTTCTCCAACAAAAATCACTTAAAAAGGATTTTTCTATATTTTTATAAAAATCAAATACTAACTGCTGCACGAAGAACAAATTCTGGACAGAGTTAAAACTTGAAAGAAAAGATGATCTCTACTCAATCCAAGAGTGCAAAATAGATGTAAAACCATATGAACACACTCAAAACATTCAAGATCAGCACTTAGAAGGAGGGGAGGCAAATCCAAATTGCATGAATGTAAATTACAGGAATGTAATAGCGGGAAAGTAAATGCTGAATTTAAATTGCGTAAAGTAAAGACATAATGTAAATGCGCAAAATAAATTCAGAGTTGGATGGATGAAACTTTCATTTCTGGAAAGAGAGGTTACAAAGCCTCACATTCATGTGGGCAAAGCTCAAAGGAGCATGACAAACCTCAAAAACCTTCAAAGGGTGGAGGCTACCCCTCCACCCCTATTTATACTACTCTTGGATCACCTACCACCCTTGGATGAGTCCCTCCCTCAACCCTAGAGCACTTATCTAAGGGCTAGATTAATCCACACACACAGCCATGCAAGGGCTAACCCAAAATCCACACACATACTGGGTTTTCTTGCACGGTTTTCAAAGCATACTACCTAGACCCGCTAATCTATCAACTATACCACAATCCGACGGTTCTCATTGATCCACGCGGCATCTAGCTAGCATCATCTCCTTTCCTTGTCTTCTTGACTTGCTTGGACTCCGTCTCCGATCATCTTCCGGTGATCTCCCGACCGTCTGGACCTCCGACGCTCCTCGCCTAGTCCCGGTCATCCTCTGCCTCACCATGACCTAGCACTGTCGCCCTGCAACCATCAAAGACAAGGACAAACCTTTCACATAGCAATGCCCACAAAGATATTCAATGATTATCCCAAAATCATTAATCGATCATAATTGCGCTCAATGGTCCGGTGCTACTGCCCCCAGGCCGGTAGCACTAAGAAAAGCAACTAACACTCAAATTGCTTCAAATCCAATTCACTTCAAATCAAACTCAATTTCAAATCAAACCAAGCTCAAAACTCGTCAATTACTCATCACACAAAAGGATAGACCTCCACATGGTCTTTCAATCTCGTCCTTGATGAATATATTGACAAACACATGAAAAGACATAAGTTTTGAGTTTGAATAAGAGAGAAGAAAGTAATTTGAATGCAAAGCCAAACTTGATCAAAGAAATGGAAATCAAGAACATGATCAAGTTGGCAACTAGAAATACTTATGATCTATGAAAGATAGCACAGATTTACAAAGATCATAAGAATTAGGATGAATCAAGATGCAAAATGATGCATTTTCTACGATTTCTCCCCCTTTTGGCAATATAGGCATCAAGATGACATTTTCTTTTCTCCCCTTTTTTTGTTGTTTTTATGCAAGTAATGCAGCCTAAGGGAGTTTTGAAAATTTTCCAACTGATCATAATGACAAGATATGACACCAAGCTAGTCAATTTAGAAAATGACTAAGCTAAGATATCTCCAAGAACAAATATATTTTGCTAGCAAGCATTGTTACAAGATTTCATTTTAACAAGATTTAACAAGTGCAAAACTTAGCAAAAGTTTCAAAGCTAGAGACAAAACCACTCAAAGGATCAAATGAAAAACCTAGAGTCCAATCTATTCAACATTTTGGGAAATCATGATGTGCATATAGGGTCCTTCGAGCTCATTTTTCTATCCATACAAATTTTTCTTTAAGATTTTGAAAGACATAGTGGGGTGTAAATATTTGACATTATTTGCATTCTTTACCCACATATGTTTTTGTTATTTGCATTTCCTTTTAATGATTGACTCTAGCCATTTTCGATCATCTCAAGAATAACTCTTAAGAGATTGATCTTGGTCATACACAATATATTCCAAGTTCATCCCAAGTGCAATGGGAGGCAGTCTCGTGAATATAAAGTGTTGAGATCAATTTTGCATAAAAAGAGTCATGTTTTTCTTTATTTAGCACATATGAGCAATTTTAAAGGACTCAAATATGGATCAAATAAGTTTCACCCAAGTTGCTATAGGGACTCTAGAGAACTCCAAAATTTCACAATTCATGGTAAATACCTCTAGAGAAAAACCTTAGCAAGAAAAAGCAACATGTTTCATCAAGTTTTTCAGTTAAAACTTTTAATTTTCAAATTTTAACAAGCTTAGCATGATGAATGAACTTGGACAACTCAAAGCTAGTGATTTTCTTCAAAAGATGTAGCAAGGTGCATTACATGAAGATTGAGTCAATTGCATAATTGACAAAACTCATAAAATAAAAGAAAATGCAGTCTATATGCAATGCATGAACAGATTCCCAAACTCCCCCTCAACATGTGAATCAATTTTAAGCACAAATTTGGTTCGAATTGAGTTATTAGCAAAATTAGGCAAATGGGAAACTCAAAGAACTCAATCGAAGCCAAAAACACAGAAATGAGGAGAGAAAGATTAGAAACTGCCAACTGGGTGATCTAAGAGCATAGAAAGGATGGTAGAGACACTACAACTTAGACTCGCTCTCATCATCCCCATATGACTTACAAAGGAAGACTACCTCTCAAACTCCAGCCTAGGAGCAAACACAGACCCTGTCTACACAGGGGGCCCAACACCTGCTAGACCTACAAGACTGTGAGTGAGCTCAACCGAGAAGAAGAGAATAGCATCCTAAAGCATAAGATGAGAGGTCCATGCCGAAGCATGTCAGAAGTCTAGGTGAAGAAGACTCAACGAAGTGAAAAACAACCCAAAGAAACCCAGAAGAAACAAAAAGGAAATGCTGAATATAAACATATAAATATATAATACAGATCAGCTCCCCCTCAAGATATGCTATATGGGCTCATAATCCCAAGCTCCCCTCTCAAGACAACAAACCTAGAGCTATCCAAAGGCTTGGTGAAGATATCGGCTATCTAGTGGTCACTCTCTACGAACTGAAGCACGATATCCCCCTTCTCCACATGGTCTCTAAGGAAGTGATATCTAATATCAATGTGCTTGGTCCAGGAATGCTGCACTGGGTTTTTAGCAATGCAAATAGCAGAAGTGTTGTCACAGAAAAGTGGCACACTCTCTATCTCTAACCCAAAGTCCCGCAAGATCGATCTCATCCAGAGAACCTGGCTATAGCAACATACTCGGCCTCAGCGGTGGACTGTGCAACCCCAGACTGCTTCCTAGATGACCACGAAACAAGAGAAGTGCCAATGAATTGGCAGGTGCCAGAAGTGTTCTTCCTATCTATCCTACAGCCAGTAAAGTCTGCATCGGAGAATGCTCGAAGGGATAGACAAGAAGAAGAAGAGTACCAAATACCATAATCAATGGTAGCACGAAGGTACCGGAAGATGCGCTTCACCGCTTGGCGGTGAGAGGCGCGAGGAGAAGCCTGATATCGAGCGCACATACACATAGCAAAGTGTATGTCCGGCCTCGATGCCGTGAGATACAAGAGGGAGCCAATCTTGCTTCGATACTCCTTTTGATCAGCAGGCTCACCATCCTCATCAGGCTCGAGGACTGCAGTGGTGGCCATAGGAGTTAACACCGGCTTCCTGTCAGACATGTCGAAGCGCCTTAGGAGGTCCCGGGTGTACTTGCCTTGATGCAAGAAAGTGCCCTCCCAAGTCTACTTCATTTGGAAGCTAAGGAAGTAGCTTAACTCGCCCATCATACTCATCTCAAACTCTGTACTCATCACATCAGAAAACTGAGAGACAAGAGAATGAGATGAGCCACCGAAAATGATATAGTTCACATAAATCTGGATAAGAAGAAAATGTGACTCATGGTGTCTGATGAACAGAGTTTTTTCTACTATGTCCATTTTAAAATCATGGCTGAGAAGGTAAGACTTGAGCCTCTCATACCATGCTCTAGGGGCCTGCTTGAGTCCATACATAGCTTTGGAAAGCTTGTATACATGACTCGGAAACTTAGGATTCTCGAATCCTGGAGGTTGCCTCACATACACCTCTTCCTCAATATAGCCATTGAGTAATGCACTCTTGACATCCATTTGATAAAGTTTGAAGCCCTTGGATGCAGAGAATGCAAGCAAGATCCGGATAACCTCTAGTCTAGCTACATGGGCAAAGGTCTCCTCAAAGTCAAGACCCTCAACCTGAGAAAAGCCCTGTGCAACTAGTCTAGCCTTGTTTCTAACTACAACCCCATCCTCACTCTGCTTGTTTTTGAACACCCACTTGGTCCCAATGACATTATGACCATATGGGGCTCGACAAGCTGCCATACCTTGTTCCTCTCGAAGTTCTCAAGTTCCTCATGCATAGCATTAATCCACGACTCATCGGATAATGCATGAGAAACATCCTTCGGCTCAAAGGAGGCAACAAAGGCAGAGTGGAGGCAGAAACTGGACAAACCTGATTTTGAGCGAGTGACCCGCTCAAACAGATCACCAATGATCTGATTAGGTGGATGAGCTTTCTGGATATATCGGGGAGGACCAGAAGAAGAAGTGGCCTCTACCTCTTGAACAGAAGAGGCAGGAACAGAGCCACTCGTTGAAGCAGAGTCGGAAGGCAAGGGCTGATTCCCCTGAGGTGTAGAAATGGAGACAGGAGGCACCTTAGGTGTAGAGGGACTGGATTAGGTGGAACACCATCATCCTCATCCTCTACAAAGATAGTCTCGAAGGGAAAGGAAGAGCCTGAAACGTCCGGTCTAGCTCCTGGGCTAGCCTCATCAAAGGTCACATCATAGGTCTCCATGATCCTATTCGCATCGACACTCCAAACCCTATAGCTACGAGAGGAAGTCAAGTAACCCAGAAAAATACCATCGAGAGCGAGACTCAAACTTATCCAGGTTACCGGACTTCAAGATAAAACACTTGCAATCAAACACGCGAAAATAAGAAACACTAGGCTTTCACCCATACCTCAACTCATAAGAAGTGCGATGCAAATGTACTCTTAAAAACACACGATTAGAAACATGGCAAGCAGTAGCTATAGCCTCAGCCCAAAACTTCCTAGGAGTACTGTACTCGTCTAGCATCGTCCTGGCCATCTCAACCAGGGTCCTGTTTTTCCTTTCCACTACACCATTCTGTTGAGGGGCATAGGGAGAAGAGAACTGATGCTCTAACCCAGACTCCACACAGACTCTCAAAGTAGGAATTCTTGAACTCCATGCCATTATCACTGCGTATAGCTCGTAATGCACCTGGGAGCTCAACAGACAACCTACTGACCAAAACCCTGAAGTAAGAAAAAGTCTCATCCTTCGAGGCCATGAAGAATACACAAGAGTACCTAGAAAAATCATCAACGATGACAAGAACATACCACTTCCCTCCTGCTGACTGCACTCTAGCTGGACCAACAGTGCCCATATGTAAAAGCTATCCTGATGCATCAGTCATCACTACAGTGACTGGAGGATGAGAAGCAGTAACCATCTTGCCATGTCGGCAACGAGAGCAAACTAAGTCTTTGACCATCTTGAGTTTTGGCAAACTACGAATAAGATCGTGACTGCTAACTCGGGTTAGATGATCAAAACCAATGTGACCAAATCTCCTATGCCAGAAGGAGAGATCACGGGACTCAAAAGCAATCAAACATCGAAGAGAGTCTCCAGAAGAGGCAGAAAAATCAGCACAAAAGACTCTCCCAAACCTAGAAATCCTGCAAACTAACCCTCTTGATGAATCAAGGATTCTACAAGCATTACTTTTAAAGCTCACCTCGAAAGAGTCATCGATAATCTGAGAAACAGAAAGCAAGTTATACTGCAGCTTACTCACTAAGGCAACATCTCTAAGGATGAAATTATCATTAATGCAGATGGTACCTTTGGCAATGACTTTACTTGAAGAAGCATCCCCAAAAGTGATCAACTCATCACCGGGGGCTCGGACTAGGGAAGAGAACCAACGAGAATCTCCGGTCATATGATGAGAACAATCGGAATTAACAATCCAAACGTCTCCCTTCGCCATCCAACGAACCTCGTCCGTGTCGCTGTACAGCTCGGAGTCGCTGATGCCGTTGGTGTTGGCCATGAAGCACATGCCGAGAAGTTGTCGCCGCCTTTCTTCTCTTGCGGATCCTCCTCATCCTCATCGCTCCATGTCTCCGTGTCGGAGAAATTGATATCGTCAAGCGGCGAGGACACGGTGGAAGAGCTTCTTGTTCTTGGAGAAGTTGCGATACTTCTTCTCTCGTGCCGGCTCGCGAACTGGAGGCTGCTTGTTGCGGTTCTTGTCGGTGTAGTCGTTCTTGCTCTAACCGCTAGCGTCGTTCTTGACTTTCTCCAGCTTGGGACAGTTTGCTTGAATGTGGTTGGGGCCACCACACTCGAAGCAGGTGATCATGCCACCTCTTTCTCTCTCTAACCCTCTTGTAGGCATGAGAAAACTTGCCAGCTAAAAGAGTAAGCTCAGTTTCTGGAAACTTGTCCAGTTGGTCATCGCTTAGCTCGCAAAGTGCAGAGAGGGAAAAACCAATAGAAGAATCAAGAGAAGATCCAATGGGATCGGTGTCCAATGCCATCGACTGAGATTTCATCCTCCGAGAGACGACGTCGATCTCATGAGTCTTGAGTCGGGAATAAAGCCCGTCAAGATTAAAGGTCGACAAGTCGGTAATGTCCTTGATGGTGGTCATTTTTATTTCCCAGACACAAAGATCGAGTGCGGTCAAGAAATGACGAGCATTATCCGAGTCAGGGTATGTGCAACCAATTGCCCGGAGATCGCTCAAAATTTTAGTAAATCGACCGAAACATTCATTAAGACTCTCACCAGCATGTTGTTTAAACTTGTTGTACTCACGCTTGTATTGATCCTACCTCACGGTCTTGATTTGTGTAGTGCCCTTATGGTATGCATCGAGAGTCACCCAAATCTCATGAGCGGATCTCAGGTGAGAGATCCGATCATACTCACTGCGGCTGAGTCCCTGTATGAGAATGTTCCTCGCCTTAGCATTTGCCTCAACGTCAGCCATATTGCCGGCCGTGGCGTTCTCATCGACAGGAACCTCATATGGGAGCTTCACCTTCTGCCATATCAGGAGCCCTAGGCAGTGATGTATGACTCCATCCGGGACTTTCAAAAAGGAAAATCGACACCGCAAAATATGGGAGGCTTGGTGGAATACTTGTCTATCGCCATGGCTCTCGAGACCGGTCAAGATCTATGGAAGAGCAAAATCGGCTCTGATACCAATTGAAGGATCGAGATGGCGAACAGAGGGGGGTGAAGGGTCGCAAATAAATTTTCCCCCAAAATACTCCAACTAAAACCCAACAAGATCGCTCAAAGGAAATCGTGAAAAACCCAAAAAAACTAGACAACTATGTGTACCCCTAGCTTGCATGGATAAGTACCATAAAATATGTGGGGATTTTTGAGTCACAATCCTGGTTGTCTAGTGTCTAAGATAAAGAGGAATCAATTCAACTCTTACTTTTAGAAAGGAGATCAATTCAAATCATAAAAGTCACTTTCAGAAAAGCAAAAGTAGAATTTCCAAAAATTGTCCTCAATTTGAACAGGAGGTTGGTGGGTTTCTGCAGCTCAAGAAATTTTGAGGATTTCTCCCTATGAGAAGAAGAGTTGTAAAGAACTCCACCAAAATTCACCTCAAAAAACCTTACAGAAAAAACATAATGTAAATGCGTAAAATAAATTCAGAGTTGGATGGATGAAACTTTCATTTCTGGAAGGAGAGGTTACAAAGCCTCACATTTCATGTGGGCAAAGCTCAAAGGAGCATGACAAACCTCAAAAACCTTCAAAGGGTGGAGGCTACCCCTCCACCCCTATTTATACTACTCTTGGACCACCTACCACCCTTGGATGAGTTCCTCAACCCTATAGCACTCATCTAAGGGCTAGGATTAACCCACACACAGCCATGCAAGGGCTAACCCAAAACCCACACACATACCGGGTTTTCTTGCACGATTTTCAAAGCATACTACCTAGACCCGCTAACCTATCAACTAGACCGCAATCCGACGGTCCTCATTGATCCACGCGGCATCTAGCTAGCATCATCTCCTTTCTTTATCTTCTTGACTTGCCTGGACTCCGTCTCCGATCATCTTCCGGCGATCTCCCGACCATCTGGACCTCCGACGCTCCTCGCCTAGTCCCGGTCATCCTCTGCCTCACCATGACCTAGCACCGTCGCCCTGCAACCATCAAAGACAAGGACAAACCTTTCACATAGCAATGCCCACAAAGATATTCAATGATTATCCCAAATCATTAATCAATCATAATTGCGCTCAATGGTCCGGTGCTACTGCCTCTAGGCCGGTAGCACTAAGAAAAGAAACCAACACTCAAATTGCTTCAAATCCAATTCACTTCAAATCAAACTCAATTTCAAATCAAACCAAGCTCAAAACTCGTCAATTACTCATCACAAAAGGATAGACCTCCACATGGTTTTTCAACTTCCATAGGTGGTTCACCCTTGAACGCCTTGAGCAAGGAAACATAAAAAACATTGTGGAGACGAGCCTCGACTGGTAGTGCGAGACGATAAGCAACGGGGCCTATGCACTCTTCCATGCGATAAGGTCTGAAGAAACGGGCGACCAACTTATTCGGTGGACAGTCCTGCACCAAAAATTGATGACGATTCTGGAGACGAAGCCAAACCCAGTCCCCTACCTGAAATTCCACCTCGCGATGATGTGTGTCATGACGTTGCTATAGAAGAATATCTCGATCTACCAATTGACAATCAACCACGTCAATTACTGTGGCCCCTTGATGGTAAGGTGTCAAGGGCGGAGGCTTGCGGCCGTAAACCAACTCAAAAGGCGACAAGCGGTGAGCTGAGTGGAAAGAGGTATTGTAGCAGAACTCTACCCAGGGAAGCTACTTGGCCCAGGTGGAAGGATTGCCAGCTGCGAGACACCGGAGCTACATTTCCACGATGCGATTTACCACCTCAGTCTGTCCATCAGTTCCGTGATAAGCCGTTGATAAACGGAGTGTCGTGCCACACCGCTTGAACAAATCCTGCCAAAAAGTGCTGAGGAAGACTGGATCGTGATCGAAAACAATGGATTCTGGAACACCATGCAATCGTACCACCTGGTCGAAGAATAGAGAGGCTACCGTCGGTGCAGCGGCCGAACGCTTAAATGCTATAAAGTGAGCTTACTTGGAGAGTCGGTCAATGACCACCAAAATTGTCGTCTTGCCCTGCGATTTAGGAAGAGCCGTGATAAAATCCATTGAAATGTCGGCCAAAACTTGGTGAGGTATGGGTAGCGGCTGGAGTAGGCCCGCCAAAGATAAGGTACTCGATTTACTACGTTGGCAAACTTGGCACTTGGCGATATATTGTTCCACTGTTTGGCGTTGCTTTATCCAGTAATACCCATCTTGAATACGATGCAAGGTCTTCTGCACCCCCTCGTGCGTGAGTTCATGCACGAAGCGATAATTGCATCCACCAAAACTGATGATGATGGGATGAAAAGGCGATTGTTGCGATACACTAACCCTTCATTTACACACCAACACTCACTCGGCGCTACTGTGTTGCCCCCGACGCTGCTCTGTCCCGGAATGCTGAACTCAATTATGTTCCCTTCGTTGTGCCCGGTGGGCACCTCAGTAGCCTGGGCTTGTTCAATCACCCTCCCCGTGGACAGTCCCTCTGGTTGTTGCTCATGACCCAGGGCTCCAGTCTGGGAATCAAGCGCCCCTGAGTGGTCAGCGTTGGACGTTTTGGTTGCTCAACGCGCACATAGGCACTGCACCACCGGGTGATCCCGCAACTCGGCCATCCACTAATCTCGGGTGAGATCCAATTGAGCGGAGACTACGGCACACACAATGCTGCTGGAGCTTGGACGCAAGACAGTGCGTCAGCAGCTAAATTGGCTCTCCTTGGCTTGTACTCCACCCGAAAATCAAATCCCATCAATTTACTTAACCAATGTTGTTGCGTCAAGCAGGAATTTAAGGCTGCTCTGATCAGTCCTGACGATGAACGTTTGTCCCCATAGATATGGCCGCCAATGCCGCACCGCCTTTGACAACCCAATGAGCTCTCGCTCGTAGGCTGCTAACTTGGTGTGTCAATCTGCTAGTTTGTGGCTGAAATATGCGATCAGGTGGCCTTGTTGATGTAGGACTGCCCCAATGCCTGTACTAGACGCATCGCATTCTACCACAAAGGGTGCCGAGAAATCCGGCATTTGCAATACCGGTGCCGATGTTAGTGCTTTCTTCAACTGCAGAAAAGCTTGCTCTGCTGAAGTATTCCAACTGAAATTATTCCGCCTCAACAAAGCCGTCAATGGCTCCACTATGGTTGCATAATTTTGTATAAATCGTCGATAATATCCCTAGGAAACCTCGCCTTTGTTACTGAAGTCGGTGACGGCCATTGTGATACAGCCTAAAGCTTGGTTGGGTCAGCTTCCACCCATTGAAAGAGATGATATGCCCCAAATAGCCAATGCGCTCTTGCACAAATGCACACTTGGATCTTTTCAAATAAAGTGAGTGCTATCGAAGACGATCAAACACTTGGCGCAAATGCTCGTGGTGCTCCCCCTCTGATCGGCTATATACCAAAATGTTATCGAAAAACACAAGGACAAACCTGCGGAGAAAATCATGCAACACTTCATTCATTAAGGCCTGGAAAGTGGAGGGTGCATTGGACAATCCGAAGGGCATCACAAGAAATTCGTAGTGGCCTTCATGTGTCCGAAACGCAGTCTTGTCGATGTCTTCCTCCCTCATACAGACTTGGTGATAGCCCGAGCGAAGGTCCAATTTTGTGAAAAGCTGGGCGCCCCTCAGCTCATCCAGCAATTCTTTCACTACCGAATTGGGAATTTATCTTTGACCGTCCGAGCATTAAGTTCCGGTAATCCACACAGAATCGCCATGAGCCATCGGTCTTCTTGACAAGTAAGATAGGGGACGAAAAAGGGGACCTGCTAGGGCGAATGATCCCTTGCTGGAGCATGGCTTCACATTGTCGTTCAATCTCATCCTTCTGCCGGTAAGGACGCACCACCACTGGATTCGTGCTTTGGGCCAGACATATGCGATGATCTCATTGCCGTGATGGCGGTAACCCCTGGGGCTCAGCAAAGACATCCTCGTAAGCATCCAGTATATCTTGGACAATCGATTTCCTAGTTGCCGCGACCTGAAGATGTGGTTGTCGTTTTCCTTGTAAGCCCTATAGTGTCACTCGGTTGCCGAGGTGATCAAAAGTCATCGTGTCCTAAAATTCCACTGGATTTCTGTAGGATCGAAATATACTAATGTAGCAATCAGAGGGGGGTGAATGATTGCGCGGAAGTTAAAATCAAATTTTTGATCTTTTCAAATACCCCAATTTAAACTCAAATTGCTTGAAGACCAGTTAACGAAGTTAGAAGACCAAAGTTCTGAAATTGGGAGACCACCTCACGCAGCTTGGGAGACCAAGAGACTAGTCTGGCGACCAAGAGAGCACTTGGGCGACCAAGAGGACACTTGGACGACTGGTTTGGGCACTTGGGTGACGATAAATCACTGGGCGGCGATGAGGACACTGGGCGACGATTAATCACTGGGCGACCAATAAATCACTGGCGAGCGAGGGACACTGGCGACCAGTTTGGGCACTTGGGCGGCGATAGGACACCGGGCGAGCAGGTTGGGCACTTGGGTGAGCAGAGGACAGGTTGGGCGACCACGCGCCTTTGTTGGGTGACCACGCACACTATTGGGCGACCACGCGCGCGATCTGGGCGAGCAGACCAATATATGTCTACTAAAATAGTAATTACAAAAGATCCAGCCATTGGATTGATGTAAAATTTTAACTGTAGAAACTAGACTCAATTCTGCAACTAACACAAAAAGAATCAGGTCAATCGGATGTACGGATATAAAGTTATGTCCTTCGCAAGATGACTGATTCCGGGCGACCACGTGAGCAGTCGGGCGAGCAGGACATCAATCTGGGCGACCACAAATTACTGAAGATCTAAACGTTGGATTGATGTGAAATTTTAATTGTATAAACTAGAATAAATTCTAAAGTGAACAAAAAAAGAATCAACTCGATCGGATCTATGGATCAAAAGATATGACCTTTGCAAGATGACTAAACCAATTAGCGATCTACTGTTTGGCGACCAGGTTAGCAATCTGGCGACCACGAATTGCCAAAGATCTAACCGTTGGATTGATATGAAATTTTAACTGTAGAAACTAAATTCAATAACGAATCAAACCCAATAAGAATCAATCCGATCGGATCTACGGATCAAAAGATATTACCTTCGCAAGATGATACCTTTGCAAAGAACCGAACTCCGTGATGAACTTCGTGACTGCTGTGATGAACAAAACTTCAAGCGATCGATCAACTATGTCGAAGCCAAGAGCAAATCACAACCGCAAGAAGAAGCTTTCTGAAAGATTGATTTTTATTTCATTGTCTAAAGTACTCCAACACAAGAGTACAAACCCTCAAACCTGAACGCTCGCTCTCTCCATAAACAGGGGACACCTCCCTCTATTTATACAGAGTAACCAAACAGAGATTGACTACAACTCTACTTCCAACATGGAAAGAGTTCGTATCTATCTCAACTTGGCCCAACATGGCCAAAAACAACTCTTGCACGTATGTACAGCCCACCTGCTGTAATTACGTGACTAACCAGCAACCTTGCACGCATGAACAGCCCACCTGCTGCGCATACGTGACTAACCAGCCTTCATGTGCATGTTCTCTAGCCCGAACGTCTCGCATGACATCCTCGACCACCAGGACCTCGATTCCTCCCTGAACCTAGTCCCGAACCTCAGTTCCTCCATGAACCTAGTTCGGTCCGTCATCGACCACGTTAAGCCCTCGAGCAACACTTGCACATGAATAAACTCACAAACCATGCATGAGCACAAGTCCACGACTTGACTCAAGGTCAAACCATGCAACCACTCACACGAGTGCATTGCATCAGCGAGAATCCATCATGCTATCACCAAAGATAATAATTATCTCAACATGGCACATGCACAAGCACCACACATGTTATAATCAAAGTCACTTTACAATGCCAATTTCACCATTCAGCCAATTTTTCATCACATGATCTCACAATCTCCCCCTTGATGAAAACATTGGCAACACCATTTGGACCTGAACATTGGCATTAACCTCACAAGAAAAGGTTTTAAGAAATTTCATTTTAAAACAGAAAGCAAGGTGATCAAAAAGCAAAGTGAAAACTCTCCCCCTAAAAGGAAACCAAAATGTGTGTGAACTCCAAAATTTCTCCCTTTTGACAATAAAACATTTCACTTCTCCCCCTGAATGTAAGCTTTCTTCTCCCCCTTTGACAATGATTTCAGCAAGGAAAAACAAATGAGTGCCAAGACAAGAACCAATGAGCTTCCTTGATCATATAACCTTATAGATCACATAATAAGCATAATACATGAACTCAATATTATTTAACAAGTTAGGGAGTGACATGCATCTCAACCTCAATTTAATCAACTATAGCCAAGTACTAAGCGAAATCTTGACAGAAAACACTAGGCCAAAAAATGAAGCAACTAACAACTCAGGGCAAGCAAGTAATTTCAACTCCACTCTAGTAGACCAAATTAATCTCGATAACAGTAAACTGCATGTGGCATGCTTGAAGCATACTTCTTTTATTTTCAATGAATGGCATGCTTGAAGCATGCATCTTATCTTTTAGGGAATGGCATGTTTGCAGCATACATCTTTTCTTTTAGGGAATGGCATGCTTGAAGCATACAACTTGAAGCTTTTGCTTATTTTGATAATTTTGACAAGCTTCTTGCAGATTCGATCCCCCTTTTTTTATTTATTCCTTTTCTTTTATATGAAACATGCAATGTGATTAAATGGTCTATAAAAGAATAAAGCTGAAAATACACATGCTTCATAGCCCAAATTTGTTAAGACGATTCATTATCAAGCCTATAGAAGCAAGATATCACAAGGTATTAGCTATAGACAGTCAAACCAAGGAATTCCGCAATGTCACTTTTAGTTCAAGTAAAGCAATTTAGATTATCATATATAAGCTCAATTACATAATATATAAAGAAATATGATAAAGTAAGCTCATTAAGTAACAGACTTGGCATAAAACTCCCCCTCAAAACAAGCTCATGGAATGCACAACGCCTGACTCTCCTCTCAAAAAGGCAAATCGAGAAGCATCAAGTGGTTTTGTGAAAATATCAGCAATTTGCAAATCGAATCAACAAAATGCAACACAACATCTCCTTTTCCACATGATCTCGAAGGAAATGATAGCGAATGTCAATATGCTTGGTTCGAGAATGTTGCCTTCGGATTTTTAGCAATATTAATAGCACTAGTGTTATCACGAGAAAAGGGAACACTATCTAAGTTTAATCCAAAATCCTTTAAAGTTGATATCATCCAAAGCACTTGAGCACAACATGCTAAAGAAAGAACATATTCAGATTCAAAGCGCTTGAGAGAGCAACCGAGACTTGTTTTCTAGATGACCAAGCAACTAAAGATGTACCAATAAAATGACATGTTCCAGAGGTACTTTTCATGTTTATTCTACAACCCGCAAAATCAGCATCAGAGAAGGCTCTAAGTGATAAACATGATGATGAGGAGTACCATAAGCCAAACTCTAAAGTGGATTGTAAATAGCGAAGAATTCGTTTTACCGCTTGTCGATGAGAAGCACGTGGGGAAGCTTGAAAACGAGCACACAAACACACCACAAAGTGTATATCCGGCCTTGAAGCAGTGAGATAAAGAAGCGATCCAATCATGCTTCGATACTCCTTTTGATTAACCGGTTCTCCTTCTTCATCCGGATCCAAAGAAGTTGTTGTGCCTATAGGTGTGGAAATTGGTTTGCATGTTTCCATCTCAAAACGTCGAAGGAGATCTTTTGTGTACTTCGTTTGGTGAATAAAAATACCTTGCCTTGTTTGCCTGACTTGTAAACCCAGAAAGTATGTGAGCTCACCCATCATACTCATCTCAAATTCCCTGCTCATAGTGTCTGAAAACTTGGTAACAAGAGCATGAGAAGTACCCCCAAAAATGATATCATCCACGTAAATCTGAACAAGTAACAGATCATTGCCATGCTTGAGAGAAAACAAGGTTTTATCAACTTTGCCCATTTCAAAATCATTTTCCAGGAAATATGATTTAAGCCTATCATACCAAGCCCGAGGAGCTTGTTTTAGACCATATAAAGCTTTGGACAACTTAAAAACATGATCTGGGTATTTCGGATTTTCAAATCCAGGAGGTTGTTTGACATAAACTTCTTCAGAAATAAAACCATTTAGAAAAGCACTTTTGACGTCCATTTGATACAATCTAAAACCTTTAGATGCTGCAAAGGCCAACAAAATTCTAATGGCTTCAAGTCTAGCAACAGGTGCAAAAGTTTCATCAAAATCAAGTCCTTCAATTTGAGTAAAACCTTGAGCAACCAATCTAGCTTTGTTTCTAACAACAACCCCATCTTGACTTTGTTTATTCTTAAAAACCCATTTAGTTCCAATGATATTCTGACCTAAAGGAGGTGGAACTAAAACCCAAACCTTATTGCGCTCAAAATTCTCAAGTTCCTCATGCATGGCATTAATCCAAGACTCATCATATAACGCGTGACTTACATCTTGGGGTTCAAAAGATACAACAAAAGCAGTATGAGCATATGAGGCATTAGTATTGTACCTGTTTCGAAGCACTCGCACATTTAACTCACCTATCATCTGTTCAGGAGGATGTCTTCGTTGAATATGCAATGGTGCTAAAATTTCTGTAGATGCCTGAGGTTCAGTACCATGTGTGTTTGTTGGAAGAATTTCTGAAGATGCTTGCTGATTTTCTTCCTGTGGCTGAATTGGATGAGCCGAGTTGCCAACTTGATTACCACTTTCATCTTCATCTTCGTCATCACTTTCTTCCAAAAGATACTTTCGAATTGCAAGTAACTTGTGTCCTGAAAATTCGGTCTAGTACCGGACTAGCCTCATCAAAAGTGACTTCACAAGTCTCAACAATTTTGTTAGTTTCTAAATTCAATTACACGGTAACCACGAGTATGAAGAGCATAACCAAGAAACAATCCATCGAGCATCTAGATTCAAACTTATCAAGATTTCCATGTTTGAGAATGAAACATTTGCAACCAAAAACACGATATGGGAGATGCTAGAGAGTGCGTTCAAACCGAAGTTCATAAGAAGTTCTATGAAGCAAGCTCTCAAAAATACTCTATTTGAAATAGCTTCAAATAGCAAAAACTTCCTAGGAGTAGAATATTCATCAAGCATTGTCCTAGCCATCTCAACTAGTGTGCGATTTTTCCTCTCAACAACACCATTTTGTTGAGGGACTCGAAAGAAGAAAATTGATGCTTAATTCCATGTTCGTAATGAAAAGAAGCAAAAGATTGTTCTTGAATTCTCCTCCATTATCACTCCTAATTACTTTAAGTGCTTGAGCAATTCCTTGAGCAACCTTAATGCAAACTCTTGAAACAATTCAAAAGCTTCATCTTTGGTAGTCATGAAATATACCCAAGAGTACCTAGAGTAATCATCTACAATCACAAGAACATACCACTTACCTCCTGCAGATTTTACTCTTCTTTGGTCCCACAAGATCCATGTGTAGAAGTGACACGGAGCATTAGTCATAACAAAGCAGAAATAGGAAAATGTGGTGGTGCAGTCATTTTCCATGTTGACAGGGAGAGCAAGTCAAATTACTTGTTTTGTCATACTTTAATTCAGGCAAACCTCTGAGCAAATTTGATTTACTAATGCGTGAAAGGTGATCAAAACCAATATGACCAAGTCTACGATGCCAAAAAGTTAGATCTTTTGAAACATGAGATACAAGACATATCAGTTCAGATGTTGGACATGAAAAATCACCTTTAAATAAGCGACCAATACGAGTGATGTTGCATACTAGATTTTCAGAAACATCTAATATACGACAAGAATTTTTCTGAAATCTTACCTCAAGATCTTCATCAAGCAACTGAGAAACTGAGAGCAAATTATATTTGAGCTTGCTTACCAAAGCTACATCCTTGAGAATGAAGTTTTCATTGACTCGCACAATTCCTCTTCCAAGAATTCTTCCCTTTGAGTTGTCGCCAAAAGTGATGACCTCATCACCAGAACTTTGAGTGAGAGAGGAGAACCATTTTGAGTCACCAGTCATATGTCTTGAACATCCAGAATCTATGAACCATATGTTCTCCTTCCTCTCTTCCACATCTACACAAAGAGAGTGTCGATGTCTCAAGATCTTTGTTAGATAAAAGACATTTAGGAATCCAAAGACCTTTGAGACACACGACGAGTAGGCACAAAGACGAGTATACTTGTATACAAAATCAGTTTTGCTCTTTCTCGTGTTTCTTGCAACAAAAGGTGTTCGTGATCACCTTAGGCACATAATGAGGAGTAAAACGTGCTCTGTCTCAAATTAGACCTAGCCTTAGCTTTTTCTTGCTTCGTTGTTTGGCTAGTTTAAAGTAAAAATCTACTAGATGTCCATCTCTACCACAATGAGTGCAAGTGTACTTAATGAGAATGCTTAACTTTAGAAGTAGAAGCAACATTTGCATTCATCACGAGAGAAGATAAAATTCCAGCAGATTTAAAGACAATTTTCTTAGGCTCATTTGCAATTTCAAACTTTCCACTTTCAAGAACTTTGACAACAAGGGAACATGTGTTTTATGATGAGCATAAGAATCAAAACCTAAACCTTTGTTATGAGTGCTTGACTTTTGATTGATCCAAAATCATGTTTAGGTTTTTCTTTCCTTTAGTGAAACGTTCTAACGATTTTTCCAAGTAATCAACCTTTCTAGACAGAGTTAAACAATTGTTACAGGGAACATCCACTATTCCTTTCTGTTTTCGACAATTTGAGCAGGAAAGAACTTGATGAGTGAGCAAGGCATCTGTCATTTGAGAAACTCTAGCATTTGCATCATGCAACTTCAATTCTAGTATGGAGCATTTTGAACAAGAAGCTGAATCATGCAGATCAATGGTTGAACAGCTAGCATTTTTCCTTTATTTCTCATTTTCCCTATCTTGCTTTAACAGAGAAGCATGTTCTTTCCTAAGTGAAACAAGCTCATTGTGAATTAAGTCACATAACTTACAGGCATCATCATCAGGAATCAAAGATCTAAGCCTTGCAATTCCAGAATTAGAACTATCAATTTCTAGATCTTTTTCTTTAAGAGCCTTCTTAGATTTTTTAAGTTCAGAAGCTAATTTAACCATAGCATACTCAAGTTCATCATAAGAAGGTCCTACCTCATCAAAATCAGAATCACTGTCACCATCCCTTTTGCCATAAAGCACATGCCAGTGAAGTCATCATCAGTATCTCCCTTCTTGTCCCGTGGCTCATTGTCACTCTCAAAGTCCACATCACTAAGATCACACTCCTCCAAGACAGCTAAGACTTTCTTAGCGACTTTTCAAAATTGGAATGCCTAGGAGTAGTACGTCTTGAGTCTGCGTTGTCTTTGGTTCTCTTTCTTCCTTCTTTTTCAACTTAGGACAATTTGCTTTGATATGCCCGGAAGACCACACTCAAAGCAGTTGAAAGGCCTCAAGTAGTACCTCCACGCCTCCTCATCCTCACATTGTTGAGTGCTTTGACAATAGCGTGAAGAAATGAGCACAAGATCTTCTTGAGGAGCATCTCAAACTGTTCATCTGAAAAGAAGCTAATGCGCACAAGGAGATGTAAGATGGTAATCCGTAAGGCGTCTTTGGGGTTAGCAACAAGTGCATGTGTAGAGGTTTTATCACTCTAGGTGATAAAGAATCCATCTCATAAGTTTTCAACCTAGAATCTGATCATCCATGGTCAACGATCCAAATCAACAGTTTGATTGATTGCGGTAACAACCATGCGCCATTCAGAGTCGAGATCTCAAAATCTTACTAGCATTTTCCTCTCTCAATTGTTAACTCCAACACCACGCAAATTGCACAAAATTTTCTCAAATCGAGAGTAAAGATCATCAATTGATTCACCGGTCTCATAACAAAATCGAAAAAGTCTTTTGGTAAATATTTTTGCGACTTTCTTAATCTTAGTTGAACCTTCATGATAGTGACATAATGTCTTCCAAACTGAATGAGCGAACGTAAATGAGAAACTCGATCAAATTCCTTTTAGAGATTCCTTGAAAATCAAGTTTTTAGCTTTAGCATTTAAGTCAACGTCTCTTTATTATCATTAGTGACTATATCGGGAACATCATATGCGATAGAGACTTTCGCCAAACATCATTACCTTGAGCTTCAATATAGGATTGCATGCGACTTTTCCAGTAAGAAAAATTTGAATCATTAAGCATAGGAGGACGATTAACATACTTATTTGACGCCATACCTCAACCTTGCTCTGATACCACTTGTAGGATCGAAATATACTAATGTAGCAATCAGAGGGGGGGTGAATGATTGCGTAGAAGTTAAAATCAAATTTTTGATCTTTTCAAACACCCCAATTTAAACTCAAATTGCTTGAAGACCAGTTAACGAAGTTAGAAGACCAGGTTACGAAATTGGGAGACCACCTCACGCAGTTGGGAGACCAATGAGACCATCTGGGCGACCAAGAAACAATTGGACGACCATGAGGACACTTGGACGACCGGTTTGGGCACTTGGGCGACGATAAATCACTGGCGGCGAGAGGACACTGGCGACCGGTTTGGGCACTTAGGCGACCAATAAATCACTGGCGGCGCATGAGGACACTGGCGACGGTTTGGGCACTTGGGCGAAGATGAGACACTGGGCGGCAGTCGGACACTGGGCAGCGATGGGCAAGTTGGGCGACCACGCGATAGGGTGACCACGCACACGCTGTTGGGCGACCACGCAGCTGTTGGGCGACCACGCGACACCAAGGGCGACCACGCGCGCAGTCTGGCGAGCAGACCGATATATATATACTAAAATAGTAATTACGGAAGATCCAGCCGTTGGATTGATGTAAAATTTTAACTGTAGAAACTAGACTCAATTCCGCAACTAACACAAAAAGAATCAGGTCAATCGGATGTACAGATCTAAAGTTATGTCCTTCGCAAAATGACTGATTCCGGGCGACCACACGAGCAGTCGGGCGAGCAGGACATCAATCTGGGCGACCACAAATTACAGAAGATCTAACCGTTGGATTGATGTAAAATTTTAATTGTATAAACTAGACTCAATTACTAAGTGAACAAAAAAATAATCAACAAGATCGGATCTACGGATCAAAAGATATGACCTTTGCAAGATGACTAAACCAATTAGCGATCTACTGTTTGGCGACCAGGTTAGCAATCTGGGCGACCACGAATTGCCAAAGATCCAACCGTTGGATTGATATGAAATTTTAACTGTAGAAACTAAATTCAATAACGAATCAAACCCAATAAGAATCAATCCGATCGGATCTACGGATCAAAAGATATTACCTTCGCAAGATGATACCTTTGCAAAGAACCGAACTCCGTGATGAACTTCGTGGATCGCATGATGAACAAAACTTCAAGCGATCGATCAACTATGTCGGCCAAGAGCAAATCACAACCGCAAGAAGAAGCTTTCGAAGATTGATTTTTATTTCATTGTCTAAAGTACTCCAACACAAGAGTACAAACCCTCAAACTGAACGCCGCTCTCTCCATAAACAGGGACACCTCCTCTATTTATCTGAGTAACCAAACAGAGATTGACTACAACTCTACTTCCAACATGGAAAGAGTTCAGATCTATCTCAATTTGGCCCAACATGGCCAAAAACAACTCTTGCACGTATGTACAGCCCACTGCTGTAATTACGTGACTAACCAAAGAACCTTGCACGCATGCATGAATTTCCACTGCCACACGCATACGTGACTAACCAAATTCTTCATGTGCATGTTCTCTAGCTTAACGTCTCGCATGACATCCTCGACCACCAGGACCTCGATTCCTCCCTGAACCTAGTCCCGAACCTCAGTTCCTCCATGAACCTAGTTCCGGTCCCGTCATCGACCACGTTCGCCCTCGAGCAACACTTGCACATGAATAAACTCACAAACCGTGCACGAGCACAAGTCCACGACTTGACTCAAGGTCAAACCATGCAACCACTCACACGAGTGCATTGCATCAAGCAGAATCCATCATGCTATCACCAGCATAATAATTATCTCAACATGGCACATGCACAAGCACCACACATGCTATAATCAAAGTCACTTTACAATGCCAATTTCACCATTCAGCCAATTTTTCATCACATGATCTCACAATCTCCCCCTTGTACCATAAGCCAAACTCTAAAGTGGATTGTAAATAGCGAAGAATTCGTTTTACCGCTTGTCGATGAGAAGCACGTGGGGAAGCTTGAAAACGAGCACACAAACACACCGCAAAGTGTATATTCGGCCTTGAAGCAGTGAGATAAAGAAGCGATCCAATCATGCTTCGATACTCCTTTTGATTAACCGGTTCTCCTTCTTCATCCGGATCCAAAGAAGTTGTTGTGCCCATAGGTGTGGAAATTGGTTTGCATGTTTCCATCTCAAAACGTCGAAGGAGATCTTTTGTGTACTTCGTTTGGTGAATAAAAATACCTTGCCTTGTTTGCTTGACTTGTAAACCCAGAAAGTATGTGAGCTCACCCATCATACTCATCTCAAATTCCCTGCTCATAGTGTCTGAAAACTTGGCAACAAGAGCATGAGAAGTACCCCAAAAATGATATCATCCACGTGAATCAACAAGTAATGATCATTGCCATGCTTGAGAGAAAACAAGGTTTTATCAACTTTGCCCATTTCAAAATCATTTTCCAGCAAATATGATTTAACCCTATCATACCAAGCCCGAGGAGCTTGTTTTAAACCATATAAAGCTTTGGACAACTTAAAAACATGATCTGGATATTTCGGATTTTCAAATCCAGGAGGTTGTTTGACATAAACTTCTTCAGAAATAAAACCATTTAGAAAAGCACTTTTGACGTCCATTTGATACAATCTAAAACCTTTAGATGCAGCAAAGGCCAACAAAATTCTAATGGCTTCAAGTCTAGCAACAGGTGCAAAAGTTTCATCAAAATCAAGTCCTTCAATTTGAGTAAAATTTTGAGCAACCAATCTAGCTTTGTTTCTAACAACAACCCCATCTTGACTTTGTTTATTCTTAAAAACCCATTTAGTTCCAATGATATTCTAATGTACATGATTATTTTTGTGTTAGTTGCGGAATTGAGTCTAGTTTCTAGTTTCGATTTGAGAAAATTTTGTGCAATTTGCGTGGTGTTGGAGTTAATAATTCAGTAGAGGAAAATGCTAGTAAGATTTTGGGATCTCTGACTCCTGAATGGCGCATGGTTGTTACTGCAATCAATCAAACTGTTGATTTGGATACGTTGACCATGGATGATCTGTATTCTAGGTTGAAAACTTATGAGATGGATTCTTTATCACCTAGAGCTGATAAAACCTCTACACATGCACTTGTTGCTAACCCCAAAGACGCCTTCTTCGGATTACCATCTTCGCCTCCTTGTGCGCATTAGCTTCTTTTTCAGATGAACAGTTTGAGATGCTCCTTAAGAAGATCTTGTGCTCATTTCTTCACGCGCTTGTCAAAGCACTCAACAATGTGAGGATGAGGAGGCGTGGAGGTACTACTTCAGGGCCTTTCAACTGCTTTGAGTGTGGTCTTCCCGGGCATATCAAAGCAAATTGTCCTAAGTTGAAAAAGAAGGAAGAAAGAGAACCAGCACAACGCAGCTCAAGACGTACTACTCCTAGGCGTTCCAATTTTCGAAAAGTCGCTAAGAAAGTCTTAGCTGTCTTGGAGGAGTGTGATCTTAGTGATGTGGACTTTGAGAGTGACAATGAGCCACGGGACAAGAAGGGAGATACTGATGATGACTTCACTGGCATGTGCTTTATGGCAAAAAGGGATGGTGACTCCCAACACCACATCAAACCCATCAAGCAGTATGACAATGAATGGAGCCTTGAACACCTGCGATTGAATGGAGAACACGGTGGTCGAAACTGCGCCGAGGCATGGCAGATGGTCTCCTCTGGCCACCTTAACTTGCTAAGGTGCTCCCTTTGCTGGCTCCCAAGTGACGTGGCCTGTCGCATAGCCACTAACAAAATTGTGGGTGCTCCCACTATCAATAAGGCCCTGGAAGCAATGCTTACCGATCTGTATCAGAACCTGCATGGTGTCTCCATGTTTTGGTCCCAGCACAGCGATCATCGACAGAGATGGTTCTTCCGCATGTTCAGCCTCTTCCTCTTCTCCCTCTTCATCTTCTTCTCTAATCTCGAGATGGAACAACCATTTGCACCTATGACCTCGTGAATAAACTTCATCACAATTGTAACACAGTCCTTTAGCGCGCCGGTCGGCAAGCTGATCTGCACTGAGTCTGAGACGCGAAGACACCGGAGCTGCACAACTCTCCTCAGCTCAAGCCAACAGTAGTCAGATTCTGGGCTCTGGTATATGCAGATGCCCATTAGAGGTTTCTTATGTTGATGGTCAAGCATAAGAGGTCAATGCAGTACCCAAAAATCAATTGGCCTCTCCTCTAACCCTCTGCTCTGACGAACAACCATCTAGAACCATCATTTCTGCCATTTCTCCCTCTCCGCTGTCCTCTAGGTTCTCCTTTGCATGATAGGTCGTGGCCACTGCACGCCCACACAATCACAGGCTCGGTGGGCCATGCTCAACTGCACATGCTTGCAACACCGTGGCTTGTTTTTGTTTTGTGCATCACATGTGTTTTACAAAATGGTTAAGAATGTACTAACATTATTTATTTCTGTTGTAGGTTCTCCACAAATTAATAGGTTCCAAGTTTAAACTGCTAGCTATACAGTTGTAAAGTGTAAGTTCCCCGTCTGAATTATTCCCGTTATTTGTGGAAGCAAACCTTCTTCATATGAGCATTTTTCTATTCCATTTACAACACTTAGTAAAAAGTTGTAACCTTGGATTTCAATGTTCACTTGGTTTGCGTATACAACTCTGCTAAACTTGAGCCTTTTGCTGCAGCTACTGATTTGGTTTGCTTACATAGGTTTCTAAGGCCAATGAAATAAGAGATCAAGAAGTCCTTCTGCAATGCCAACAATGGTTGTACAATTGCCACTTGACCAGTGACAAGACGTCTCCTGCCTATAGCGCAAGGCGAGGTGTGCTCTATGAAAATTTCACCTTTGTTGTTGTGGCACTACAAATTTTTTTCTGTAACAGAACTTAATTAGCTTTTATTGCTGGTTGAAATGCATTTTTTGGGATGTAATCATGTCTAAAATACAACATCTCTTGCAGCTAAATCTGGAGGGTGGAATCTCACCAACCAATGTGAGTTTGAATCACATAATGTCAATGTATGATAGTACATTGTTCCCCCATGCTTGATTATATGTACTGCACTTCAATCTAGTCTGTTCTATACATTGATCCTTCTATTTTATAATTTCTACTATTTATTCACGAATTATAAGCATAGATTTGTGCTTTTGCTTGCGGTGCAAAAATTATGCATATTGAATTTTGTAACAGGAAATCAATTTCAATAGATCAGGTTAGAGATAAAATTGCAAGTACATTGCTTCTTAAGGTTTATTGATGTGTGCTTGATCTGGTTACCATCAACTTTGAGTATTGTTTGATTGAGTTGGATATCTAGACGAATCAATAAGATATCGAAGTTTTCTTTGCTTTAATTGGGATTTAGGAGCAGTAAGATCATGCCTTGATTTAGGCCGTGCTTGTTTCTTTGACTGTAAGTCAGGTTAATTATCCTTTGGCTTAACTACACTACTTCGATAATTTTTTAGGCTATTGTGTGTTTGAAGTCTACATGATTCGATTCATGACAATAAGCCAGTGAGAAGTTGTAAAGCTCACTATGACAGATGTTTGATTGGATATAATTATTTAGTATGATGTAGAGGTTGGGGGCTTTGTGACTATTTTATAAGATTTGACATATTTGTTTGATCCTCGTTGTATCAATGGAATCAAGAGGACAGGGCAACTAGATGAAAAACAGCTTTATTTTGCTCATTGTGGCAAAATTCAGGAGAATGGAGAATGCCATAAAATATAGTTTTTGTGTTGTTCTCTCTTCACATTGGTGTATCTCCTATCTAAAACAGTATGGGATTCTGTATTCTAGAAGAACAGCATAGCAATGATGTGGTCAATGATCCATGCCATTATGGCTGTGGACAGTGATATTGAAGTCACATCATTTTTTTAGCACTTTGTTTAGAAGTGGTTCAGGACGAATGCATAGAACATGCTAAAACGTTTTACCAATCGTTGTCCTACCTTCAGTTGGTCGATGTCCATTCTGTGAGCTTTGTTCTTTTGGTAATGTCCCTTTCCTTGTCTTATGATGATTGTGATTGGGCTGGTTTGTCTGACGCAACCAGGATGCCATTTTTCATTGGATTCAAGATATTTATTGGATTTGAGAATGGCATATCATGGAGCATAAAAATACTTATATTTTGATTGTTCTATTTTAGTATTCTACATAGTTCATAGACATGATGAAAGCAGCATTCTACATGGTGCATACACATGACAAAAGCACGGTGGGCTGTGTCTCTAGAATGTTGGCATTTTGTTAAAGCTAAGTTATATGTGTTTTGACAATATTCAGTAAATGTGTTCTTGATAGGTTTATTTTTCCACCACTCTTTGTCTTTACATCTATTATGTTAGCATGTGTATCACATTGTTAAAACATTGACTTCTTTTTGTCTCAAAAAACAGATAGTCGGTAGTGTCACAGTGGGAGAATGGTCTATTCAGCACTTTGTTTGGGCATAACTAAAAAGTGTTGTGAGTTTCTCTGCCAGGAGTCCCCAATCTTTCCTTTAATTGAGGTATGTTTCTGCAGCGCACTTGAATAAGTGATTATAAAGCATCCAGGATGAAACACAATGTGAGCTTTGCATGTCTCGCCCCCTTTCTTCTCCCGTCTCAAGCCTCTGCCGCGCTCGCCTACGCCTTGCTGCCCTGCGTTTTTCTTTCGGATACTTGCGCCTTGCTTCCCGCTGTTACTCCCCTCGTCCCCTCGCTTTCTTCCGTGTCTCAAACAGCCATTCTTACTCACTTTTGTTGTTCCGTCGCAGCTTGGGGTTCGTTGCATATTTGGGCTTCACTATGTGGCGTATATCGGTGCATCATCGTGTGGAGCTTGGAGCTCGTCACGGATTTCTGTTCCCTCCACCGTCTCAAGTGAGTGCTCCTCCACCGATTCGCTCCGCTTGTATCATGATGCTTACCCGTTCCTTTTATTTCGCTACAGGTTGTCGCTGTTCGCTGCACAACTCTCCCCTCGTCAGCCTGATGTGTGTTTTTTTGTTGATTTTTCCTTGTTTTTTTGCCTGCTTTCTGTTGGTGAGACGCGGTTAATCGATTTCTATCTGGCTTGGTTTTCCTATATTTGGTATGATGTGCGTATCCGTGGGTATGCCTCTTTAGCATCTGATTTCTTTTGAATTTTTGGTGTTCTACAGTTTGTGCTTCTAGTGTAAGAGGCCAGAGATTTCGCACCTTAAGTGCCGCCTTGCTATTCATTCCCGATTGGTGCCTGTCAGCGTTGATTCATTCCTCTATATGCTTATTCCCCTATCTTCATGGTTTCTATGCTGTTTATTGATAGATGTTCCGCTCGTTTCCATACAAGTCACCGTTTCTGCCTTGCGTATCCTTCGGCGTCTACCGGGTAGTCCACTTTCAGCATCGTCCGCTCCAGGCGTCTACCGGGGTGCTCGTCATCAGCCTCACCGCCGGGTAGCCGAACGTCAGCACGCCGGCAGCAATCGTCGAGGTGAACATCGCTCTTGCTTCTTCTTATCCCTGTGCTGAGTGCACCCCAATTGAAAGCTATCAGTTGAAGCTACTGAACAACTAGATAAATTAAATCTATACCAAAAGCATATCTATGATGCTATTCTCAGCTCAGTATATAATAAAATTGGCAACACTTTTGTGTACACACATGGTGCAACCGGAAAAACATTTCTATCCAATGCATTGCTTAACAATGTAAGGGCCCAAGGAAAAATAGCTCTAGCTATTACCTCTTCTGGAATAGCTGACTCAACACCTCATTCTTGCTTTAGAATACCACCCAATATAAAAGAGCATTCAGTTTGTGCTGTTCAGAAAAATAAAGCAGTGCCAATTCTCAGTTCGAGTTTCTTATGCAATGGCAATAAACAAGAAATGAGGGAACACACTCGATAGAGTTGGTGTCTATTCATCCAGCCCAGTATTTTAGTTTTCGCAAGGACAGTTGTGCGCCGCTTTGATTAACAATAACCCTCTCCTGAACATGCAGCTAGACCCCACAATATTGCGTACACAGAAATTTTTGATGACCTAGCCTAGCAGTTGTTTTGCCGGTAAGCACAAGTTGTTCCTACCATTACGCTTCCTATTTAGTTTGCTGATTACTCCTGCTTTAATTTCATAAGTATGTATAACATATTATCTTTTCTTGTTTTTGCAGACTGCCAGAGACCACCGATGGAAAATCTATACAATCAAGAAACTAGAAAATATGTTCCTTTTGCCTCTTCCCTGTACAGGTACTGGCCTTGTGCTGGGCAGCTTTTTTGGACTGATCATTCCTATTGTGAAGGTATGCAGTACAGGTTAGGACTGCAAATAGTTAAATAATTATGCTTTCCAATTGCAATAGTTCCGTTTTTATGACCACTTCTCCTGCTTTATATATTTTCATCTTGTGTACTAAGCGCTCAGCATCTTGTGTACTATGCACTTAGGACAGCGACAATTTTCTTATGTCTTTATTGCAGGATACTCCTATTTGGTCATAATGCTCTCCAATCCAATGCCTATGGTAGTGATTTGCCAGTTTGTTCGATTAGGTTACGTCCTCTAGGCATCACAGATTTCTAGTCTTCTCATCGTTTGCCTTACTATGTTGTCCTGCATTGTGGTCTTGCTATCTGCATCGGGGTTTGCTATTCTTATTCTAGATTTGTGGAGTCCAATTAGTTTTTTTGTTTTTGATGGAAGTCCCGAGCCAAGACACTAACATCTCAGCTAGAGCTTTTCTTTTCCATGGCAGGAAGGCCCAGTATTAAGTTGCATGCACCAGCCAGTTCACCCAAAAGCTTAAGCTGATGAGGAAGGATGGAGCGGACGCTAAATTGCGTCTACCAGGACTCGAACTCGAGACCTCCTGGCTCTGATACCATATTGAGTTATATGCACCAGCCAGTTCACCCAAAAGCTTAAGCTGATGAGGAAAGGTGGGCAATTCACTTATACTTCAACACTCCCCCTCACGTGGAGGCGCCTTGGGCACACTCAACACGTGGAAATAGGAGCGGACGCTAAATTGCGTCTACCAGGACTCGAACTCGAGACCTCCTGGCTCTGATACCATATTGAGTTGCATGCACCAACCAGTTCACCCAAAAGCTTAAGCTGATGAGGAAGGATGGGCCGTGCTTTATATTTTCAACACTCCCCCTCACGTGGAGGCGCCTTGGGCAGCACTCAACACGTGGAAATAGGAGCGGACGCTAAATTGCGTCTACCAGGACTCGAACTCGAGACCTCCTAGCTCTGATACCATATTGAGTTGCATGCACCAACCAGTTCACCCAAAAGCTTAAGCTTATGGGGAAAGGTGGGCAATTCACTTATACTTCAACACTCCCCCTCACATGGAGGCGCCTTGGGCACACTCAACACGTGGAAATAGGAGCGGACGCTAAATTGCGTCTACCAGGACTCGAACTCGAGACCTCCTGACTCTGATACCATATTGAGTAGCATGCACCAACCAGTTCACCCAAAAGCTTAAGCTGATGGGGAAAGGAGGGCAATTCACTTATACTTCAACACCCAGAGGCAGCAAAAAGCTTTTTTGGCCTTCTGCAATCCTGTACCAATGGAACCATGTTTCCTCCAGGTTCATTCTTATCCTCTGACCTCTCCTCCCTCTGCATTCTTGTTCTTCTCCTATACCAGTTTGTGGGATTTCACACGTAAAGATACGTGAGTAAGCAAATACATTCTTCTTGAGAAGCATAGGAAACAACTGAAACTTAGAACTACTAGAAGATGTTTGTTTTTTTCCCTGTTTTAGCTTTATTTATTTTATTTTAATGGTTTCCGCTCGCAGTATGGCAATTGTTTGCTGCTTGGTAGATATGATTTCCAGCTAACCTAAACTGCGGTTGGTAAACAAGTGCAAGCCATGAAAATATGCTCAGTTATCGGATTCATCTTCAAGTAGCATTTCAGCAAAATTGTAAACTCCTTTCTTAATATGTGTGATATTGTGTTGTCAGCACAATAAAACATTCTATATTTTTACTGCATGCCAGTCCCCTTAGTACTATAACAAATTCACATAGCGCACAACAACATAGGTAACAAGATCTTTTTTCCTAACAGGAAAATGCGAATGTCACTTTAGTACTCCAGGTAAGGTTTGTGTGGTTCAACATATAATTCAATTTGATATTTCAATGAGGCAAAGACAAAAAAAATAACATCGAACCTTCTTGCAAATGGTGTTTGATACGCTATCTCTGTTTGTATGCTTATGTAGCCAAGTAAGATGAAAATGCCATTTCTTTTATCCAAGAAAGGCTTCTTGTGATGCATGTTAGTAGCGAAGCAAATTGCTCTCGCTCTTTTGCTTTGCCGATGTGTCGGCTGGATTATATTAGAAGGCTGATGATGTAGCTGCTAACGACTGAAAAAATTGAAGAGAATTTCGCCAGTTCAAAATAAGGTGTACAGAGAACCAGCATACGTTCGCACGCTTAATACACACTTACAGAACACGAATTTTCTTTGGATTACCAGCGCATATCAACCGGTGTCACCGTTCGAAACCATTGTCATCCTATACACACGCTCGGTCACGCCTTCACCTACATGCACAGCTTCAGCTGCATGCCATACCTGTCCTCGCATTCATACAAAGCGGCGTGGCGTAGCCGCAACCATTTCTAGTACATATAAAGCGCATGGGATTCTTGCGTAGCCGGGGCCTCCACATCGGCTTTTTTCGAAAAAGCCCTAGAAAATCTCAAAATTGCGTTTTGGTCCTCCCAATCAGCCACCGTACCAGCGGTCACTTTTTCGACCAATTAGGGCGTCTACGTGCTCTAGCACTATCGGATCGGACGTGGAGACCTCGAGGATGCTTCGCCGCCGTCGGATCAAATCCACGTCTCCTCTTCGATGGATCTTTGCGCCTCATGACTGGCCAAGCAAGAAGCCTTACCGATTAAAAATCCAAGCACGGCCGCTTTAACCGACGCTTTACCGATTAATTAATAAGCAGGCGTGCAGGTGCATGCAGCCGAGAGTTAGGCTCAAGCACGACCATGGGGTTACGACGTCTTGGCCCATTAGCCCAAGCGCCACAAAATTCAAAAAATCCAAAAAATTAGGAAAAATAGAAAAAATGGGAAAATGCAAAAAATATGAAAAAATTCAGAAAAAATGAAAAAAATTTAGAATAATTATAAAAGGTGAAAGATGCAGAAAAACTTTTTTAAAAATATATAAATTAAGAAAAAGCTAAAATATGATATAAATTATAAAATGAGATGATTAATTTGAATTAAATAATGAGCTTTATTAATATTTGGTCGCCTCGTTAAAAACTTTGCCAAGTAAAAACTCAACACGAGAAAACCTTGGCAAAGAAAAAAAGTCTGACCTATAACTTCGTTGATACAGAAAAAAATGAATATTACAATTATTCTTCCTCATTATCTAGATAAAGATTTTGAGCGTCTCCGCTAGCTCAAGATTTTCTGCGGATGTTGAGCTCGTTGATCGACTTGTTCCCAATCTTTCACGGGAGAAGTATTTCCACCATCTCACTTGTCGACTTGTCCTTCTCTCTTGATTATTCTTCGGATAGACCGAAAGTAGACTCAAGAAACCGTGGAGACAGAGCAGTTAACACATCCGTGCTAATATAGAAAGCCTTGGATATGTTATCTTGTGCTCTTGCCACCATTGAAAAATGTTGAAGTCCTCCTCTTGCTGCTCGTGGTAGTTGACAATGTCGCTGTTGAGATAGGCAGCTAGCTCACCACTACTTGATGTGTCCGAACTTGTCGTTGTTGTAGTCGAACTCCTTGAGGAAGAGCCACCTGCACCCCATATCTTTCCCCACGCAGTTTTCTTCTTACCTCCTGTGGAGTCTTGGTGGAGGTCATTGCATGCTAACTCCAAAGATACTTCCGATCATATTTATCATAAACTTGAGATAACTTAGCACGGATATTTGAAAAATAACTAGAATAATCAGTACCTACCGCATCACTTAGAAGTGAGAGAACATTAGAGAATCCTCGAATTTTAGCTCTAGGATCTAAAATAAATGCAAATGCATATAACATAGGAATTTCTTGCCAATATTTCAAAAATTTAGTTTTCATAGCATAAACAACTTCCCGCAAGATATTATCATTTTCGTGGCTCTTTAAGTGGGTAGCAATTTCTAAAATATTATGCACAATTAAAGGAGAGGTTATGTAATAAACTCGAGATAAATCAAGTGTGCATTGATAAAAGAGTTCTAAAATGACAAGTAAGTATTTGGCAATATACCAATGTTGTTACGTGAGTCTTGGTTGACCATCCGTGTATGACGGTCGCGTGTTAATAAAAATGAAAATGTGCTCTCATATGGTATGAGACTCTTAAGCATCAAGTAAGTAGAGTTCCATCTAACGAGCATATCCAAACCAAACTTATGCGGACGCACATTCATTGCAATACAATAAGTCTTATATGCTGCTACTCGTTGATTAGAATGACATAAGAAAGATATTGCAGTGCAAAAAGGTTCAATATACTGATTTAACCTCTTTAAACCAGATTTAACTATAAGATTAATAATATGGCAAGCACAACGTTGATGTAATAAGAAAGATTCAGCATATGAATTGAAAAGCGGAGTAAGAATGTTCATGGCAGAAGTATTTGCAGAAGCATTATCTAATGTTATTGCAAAAATCTTATCAGTAAGACCAAAATCTTCCACAACTTTTATAATACAATCAGCAATATTTTCACGAGTGTGTGCTACATCAATTAATTTGAATCCTATAATTTCTTTTCTAGTTGCCATTCATTTTTTACATAATGAGCAACTACACTAAGATAATCCTCTTTAGCTCTACCACTCCATATATCAGATGTCAAAGAAACAGAAAAAGTACATGTACTAATTTTTTCTTTTAGATTATTGTGACAATTATTATAATATTTAATCAAATCTCTAGTTGTTGTTTGTCTAGAAACTGCAGAAAACCTAGGATTATGAGCGGTCTTAATATAGTTTTCAAAAGCAGCTGACTCACCAAAGTTTAAAGGAAGATCTTGAGAAGCAATTAAACGACAAAGAGATTCACGAGCTACCTCAGGATTGTAGTCCCAATTACGTACCGTACCGTCGGGGTTGTACAGTAGCTGCGTCTGTCTCAAAGCCATCCCCGCTTTTTTTCTACAGCTCTCAGCATGCCTCTTCAAGTGCCCCGTACCACCTGAAGATTTCGCAGTTAATTTGTGCTTACAATATTTATAAACAGCATACCTGCTCTGGACGCCGTCTGATGTCTCAAAAATCTGCTCGAAATCTTCCCAGACTCCTGATGTACTTCGTCTTGTTCTTTTTGCTCCGGTGCTTGCCGATGCAGTAGCACTTGTAGAGCCTGAGGATGGCACATCTCCTGTAGTTTCTTGTGATTCATAGGATGCAAGAAGCTCATCGGGTGAAATCCCGAAATCAGAAACTGGGAAAGACGGAAAATCCTCGTGCTCCATAAAGCAAACTACAAAAAATAATTACGCTATTAGTACTAAAATATGATTTAAAATACTAACAAAATAAAAAAACAAATCTCAATTATTACCTTGATTTTTTGATAGAAGTTAGAAGCCGAATTTCGGTTTTTTGGATTTTTGGCAAAACTATTTTGAATTTTGCCAAATTACCGCCAAAAGCAAAAGAATTTCCACAAGAGAATGAATAGAAGAGAATGCAAGATTGCTGGTGTGAAAATGGGGGAGAGGCAGCCACCTATTTATAGGAAAAAATTCGGGATTTTTTTCGAATTTTTTCGGATTTTTTTTGGATTTTTTAAGTCTCCAACGGCTATAAAACCGCTATTTTTTAAAATAAACGGGCTAAACGGGCCGTGCCGGGCTAAACGGGTCGTGCCGCGTGCCGTGCGTCGGCCGTGTCAGAATCCGGCCGTGCCCGCCCGTGCGGTGCCGCCCAAGCACGCACGGACGAGAAGGGCGGTAAGACCGCGGCCCGTTCTGATCGGGCGTTGCTGGAGCCGGCCAACCAAGATCTGCGTGCCTCGGGTCGGCCCGTTTGGCCCGACCCATTTGGCCACCTCTAGTATCGGCCTTTCCGGAGCCCTCCACACCGCCGCCGCTCGGAGGCCTCGAGGAGGCACTCACCTTCCGTCTTGTCCAATGCCGTCTCCCCCTCCGTCGCTCCTCTCTTGCCATCGATACGGCACTGAGCTGGGGCATTTGATTATTTGCCCTGAAGTTGATGTGCAATTGGTAAAATACCTAAAGTTGATGTGCCTTTGATTATTTGTCCTATGTGTGTCTATAACAGGTGGGTCCTGGACCCACAGATCATAGACACATAGTAGGGCAAATAATCAAAGGCACATCAATTTTGGACATTTTACCAAGTGTACATCAACTTCAGGGCAAATAATCAAATTTCTCCCTTATGTTCTTTCCCTGATGTTCAAGTTCTGGTGCTTAGATTTTCTTGGATGAATTTTGGGGTGTTCGGATGTTTCGAATCCTTCATCTTTTAGTTATGTGCTTCATGCATGTTTCGTTGGTTGGAGTCACTTTGTTGGGATTAGTTTGCCTTGATCTTTCTTGCTTCAAAGGCTACGGGCTCGATGAACAATGCACCCAATGTCCCCGAGACGAAGGAGAAGGTAAGGCCCACATTTGTCCTTGCAAATTCTGTCGATCACGGTGTGATCCTGCAATTTTGTGTGAACAAATTGCGTGAACTGGCAAGGGTGGTCAATTTGATGAGATGTTCGACTTTGGCCGTTGTTCTTGCAATCATTGGAGGCTCCACCTTACAGTGTGGTGGCGGCTGTCACAAACCAAAAGCCGGTTATGGAGTGGTTGGGGACTCCACAGATGTGGGATTACAAGCGCTCTACCATGTGCTGTGGCGCATACCCGACTTATGTATATGGTGGTGATGAATTGTTTGGAATTTTTGCTGTGCCATGCTTGAATTTGTAGTAGAATGTCATGTAGAATACTTTGTTACAGAGTTTCAGACGTTCTGTCTTTGTGTCAATCTGTATCCTATGGAGGCTGGGGGAGTACTCCACATACTTGAACCATAATGGTGCAGGGATAACAACTCCTGTGAGTGTTTCTTCCTGTGCTTTACCTCCATCAGTACTGTTCTTACCTTTAGTTCGATATTTTTTTCAGGATGTTCAGATAAGAATGTTCTTGGTCTCCATATGTTTGGAGTGTATTAGAATATAGAAATAATGTTATATTCATTGCTCTTTCATGGTGCTTATGGTGACATGTACTATGGCTATTCTCTATATGATTTTTTAGGTTTGGGGCATGATGGTCAGATGTATGGATCTAAGGCTTCTCAACGTTGCCAGTACCCATCAACATACAACAAAGCTGCTTCCAATACTAAAAGTAAGGGACAATCTAGGAATCAGAACACGGCCATATCCTCATCTCATGGTGAGCTTTGCTGTCCTTAATGCTATACCCTTCTTGCCAGTTTGTTTCGTGGCTGGCTGGCAATGTGTTGAGTGCTGAACACTGCTTTGAAGTGCTAAATATGCTATAAAATGTTCAACTCCCTGTTAATTGTGGATTCTTGTATTTAGAATCAGGAGAGTGAATATTCCTGTGCACAATGTTTTGGGAAGTGCTAATTGCGAATTCCTTTTAGGTGACTGTTTTGGTCCTAAAAGAGAATATAGTTGCTGCAGCTGGCATTCCTGTGGACCAGCAGCGGTTGATTTTTTAGAGGAAGAGTCTTGAAGGATGATCACCTCCTATCAGAATATCGTATCCTCCTTGTGTGTCCAGATTTTTTTCAAGGTTATGAGTATACCTAAACCATCTACATGTCCACGTCACTTGTTATCTTTGACGACTTGTACTATATGTATTATTTACACATAGTAGTTAGCCATAACAGACTTTTTTCGTAGAGATGTAAGGGTTATTTTCTGTCTAGCAGAAGAGTAGATTGTTTTCTTTGTTTAGGGTTTAGGATAAATGTAGCTTTGTCCTGAAATAATATTTTTGATTCCAGGAATGCATGTTGGAATTTAGCAGCACTCACACACTCAGAATTGCAAAGAACAGAGAGGGACGTGAGGTAGAAGAAGAATAGAGGCTAACACACGTAAGTATGGCGCCTAAACGCCAAATAAGACTCACGCTGTTTTTCTTTATTGCCTTAACCTACAAACGGTCGGTACATGTTGTTTTATAGGCTAAGGAGCACTAACTCCACGCTGGCTTCTAGGCCACGATCCGCGACGTCCCGGACGAGCGCGACGACGCGCACAAACGCGGTCCACGCTGCCAGCCTCCCAGCAGATCGTGGCGGCACCAAAGATGCGGCTCCTCAACGCATGCACACACACGCTTAATCGCTGATCGAAACAACCCACGCATACTACGCATGCGTGCACACACGCTAGATGCTCTGATTGCCACACAACTGCGCACGAAACACACGCACACACCAGCGACGTGTATGCCCAGATCATTTATGGACGCGATCAGACCCGTAAACACACGCACGCTGGGTTTATTCCTAACAATCTCCCCCTAAACACAGCGCCGCCTCCCGCACTCACAGAAGCGTCGCTTCCTCGTCGACGTCGGCGAGTAGGGCTTCCTCCTTCTTCGGCTTGCGGTAGTCCCGAGCGAAGTGGCCGCGAACGCCGTAGTTGAAGCACCTCCCGATCGATGACTTAGATTTCTGCCGAGCCTGCCACTCGGCCGCCGTGAGCAGGAGCTGGTCATCGCGCCGCTCGCTGTCTTGTTCTTGCGGTCGTCCACCGCCGCACCAGCCGCCGGAGCCACCGCCTCCCACAGGCCTTGGGCGTCAAGAATCGCCTCGACCTTGATCGCCCACGCGGTGTAGCTCGCCGGCTTCAGCACCGGGTAGGACATCGACACCGTGCTCCCCCCGGCACCTTGAGGGACCAACGCCATGGCCACAGGCAGGGTCTTGAGGCTCTGATACCACTTGTTGGAATTTAGCAGCACTCACACACTCAGAATTGCAAAGAACAGAGAGGGACGTGAGGTAGAAGAAGAATAGAGGCTAACACACAGAAGTATGGCGCCTAAACGCCCAAATAAGACTCACGCTGTTTTTCTTTATTGCCTTAACCTACAAACGATCAGTGCAGGTTGTTTTATAGGCTAAGGAGCACTAACTCCACGCTTTGTCTTCTAGGCCACGATCCGCACGTCCCATGGCGCCACGACGCCAGCGCAAACGCGTCCACGCGGCCAGCCTCCCAGCAGATCGCGGCGGACCAAAGATGCGCTCCTCAACGCATGCACACACGCGCTTAATCGCTTGTCGAAACAACCCACGCATACTACACATGCGCGCACACACGCTAGATGCTCTGATCGCCACACAACTCCGCACGAAACACACGCACACACCAGCGACGTGCATGCCCAGATCATGCATGGACGCGATCAGACCCATAAACACACGCACGCTGGGTTTATTCCTAACAATGCACGCTTGCACAGTGTACTTATTGTTGTTCCGTCGGTCCTCTTACCTAAAAAAGGGAAAGAAGAATTTTTTTCTTTGATTCAGTATGCCATTTTCATTTTGCTCTGTTATTACATATTTTCATTTTTTAGATGCTTCTCCACAGGTATAGCCTTTCTCTTTGCATCTTCCTTCTAAAAATGCTGCACAACTCTCCTCAGCTCAACCAACAGTAGTCAGATTCTGGGCTCTGGTATATGCAGATGCCCATTAGAGGTTTCTTATGTTGATGGTCAAGCATAAGAGGTCAATGCAGTATCCAAAAATCAATTGGAGGTTAAAATCCTTAAAGATGATGATAAGCTACTAGAAGTCTGTAGACCGGCTAACAAGGAAATCAATAAACCACTTGATTGAAGAAAACATTAGTTGTCTGGTGGAAAGGTTGATGTTCGGGAGCTCTGTAATGCAGATGTGAATGTCACAGTTGAGCTGTCTATTGCTGCCTCTGAAGCCAAAAAGAAACTGTTCTTTTATTGGAGTTTTGCAAAAAAAAAAATGCATTTTTAGGATCACACACTTTATTCAGATTTTAGGGGAAAACGTTGCTTTAACGTTATTGTGGAAATTTTGTTGCGAGTTCAATGCCATCATACCTGTTCTTCTCTTGGAGTTTATTGTAATCAAATCCTTCTAACTTCAGGGCCGTTCCAAAGATTTGATTTTCCCAAACCCAAAAAAGCTCTTAACTATCATCCTTCTCAAAAAGATATACATTTGATTTGATCCTCTTTTGAAGCATTTCAGTCCATACGTCGCGGCATCGCGTGCTACCCACCCTAGTACTATATCATAAGCCACATGGAATTGGAGCCCAACCAACTGGCCCATGTGTCACTTTTTTTGCAAAAACACCCTCCGTAAATTCTAAAACTACATTTAGGTCCTTTCACTGATTATTTTGCAAAAGAATCCTGTGGTGCTGTAAATTCGTCAACGAGTCCTCCGTAGATTCACAAACAAGTCCTCCCTTGTTTTTTTTGCAAAAAAGGACTTGGGGTTACGCAAATTCGTCGACGGCTCCTAGCCAGCCAATTTTGTAAAAACCCTAAAAAATTGAAATTACATTTAGGCTCCACCCTTTTTTTGCAAAGGGACCCATGGTTACACGTATTTGCGAATGGATCCTAATTTAAAAAAAAACTCTCAAGAAAATCAAAATGCGAACAGATCTTAAGGACCTGTGGTTACGCAAATTCGCCTATGACTCTTGCATAGCGTATTTAAAAAAAAAACCCCGAGAAAACCGAAAATGCATTTAGGTCCTTCTACCTTTTTTTGCAAAAAGAATCCTAGACCAAATTTCGTTCGGCGCAGCATCGTGCGCGACTCTATCTAGTGAGTAACAATGGCAATATCAATCAATGATAGAAAGGTACATTAGTAAGTGTATAATGGATTCTTACTCGGAAATACACTTAAGTACAAAGGAAGCAAGAGCATTTACCCTCTTATATTATTGTTGTTTTTCTCCCAACTTAGACATTCCATCAAGTGGCTAGATCATATTTCAACCTTTACGTACAGCAGTGTTTGCTTGACAAAGCACCATATTGAATGCAAGCTCACAGTGTGCATGCCAAAGTAGCAAAAAGAACACAATCACTGTAACAGAACAAACAGAAAAATAAAATATCAATATTCACTAAACAATTAATTGTTACTGCTAATAGTAAATTACCAATTTGAGACTGCACTTACAAAATAAAATTAACTGATCAATACAAAGAGTAGATAGGCAAATGCACAGGGGATTACCTTACAGAAACATAAATAACTAACACAATAGATAATTGTTACTACTGCCTAACAGAACATCACATCAAAACAAACACAACTGACAATTTTTAACAGCTACTGATCAACTACCAACTGCAAAAACAGGAGCAGATCATAGCTATTAAAATTTAACGAAATCATGCATTAAAGTGTAATTAGTAAAAAGAAATGATATCTAAAAAGATCTGTAGAGAGCAATTAAGTAGAAGATGGGTGAAAGACCATGTGGAGGTCTATCCTTATGTGTGATGACACTACTACAGAACGGCACATTACTATCGCTTTATCTGTGTCGGTTCTTAAGTTTTCAGGAAAAAACGATTGTGATAGATAACTTCGGACGGGGTGTTAGTAATAATCACTATCGGTTCTGAGATTATAGTGATTGTGATATGGACTCGACATATCCCAATCGGTTCTCAACTAACAAGCGATAGTGATATGGATTATCACCTCTATCGGTTCCAAGAAAATAAGCGATAGTGATGATCACGTATATATCACTATCGGTTCTTTTTATAAAGTGATAGTGATGTGGGTATACATCACTATCGGTTCAAGAAAGAAGAGATAGTGATGTTCACGTGATCATCACTATCTCTTTTATGGAAAGAACCGATAGTGATAACCGTGGAAATCACTATCGCGTTTTAGTTGAGAACCGATTGTGATGTGCCTCGCTAGGTTATATATACCACTCGGGAACAAGATCTCTGTTGTTGTTCGGAGGAGATTTCTCCGCCGCCATCAAGAAAAACAGCTCATATTCTCAGGCTTGGAAGCAAATACTTGGATGATAAAATTTGAAGTCCTCAAGGATAGGTGTTAAGAGGGCAAATTTGAAGCCTTATCTTGAGGAGATTCCTTCTTTTTACCCTCGTTTGTCTTTTTTTTTCAAAATGTGAGCAATCCGCCTTTAAATTAAACCCCTTCAATTTTGCACTAGGTAATTTTGATACATCGTGAATAAAGTTTAAGTTGCACTGGAATTGAGTATATGCTATCAGATTTCACACTCTCCATTAATTTGTCAAGCACACATCTATTTAATTATTGTAGTGCTCTTGTTAATATGGAATTATTGTTAATTTCTATCATGTGATAAATGCTAGAGTTTAGGCTTCGGAACCTACGTCTCCTGTTCGAGGATGCTTGTTTATAAATATGCCGAACAAAATGGCATATTTATAAGTGAGCAGTCTCGAATTGTCCACGTTTTTAATTGGGCAGTTCGAGGATATGTGGTTTGGGCAAGTTCTGGTATGTTGTACAACTCGAGTAGATTTGATAGCGTCTCCTGGTGTTCTCCATATACACACCCTCTTGACCGTTTGTCGAGACGTGTATATGGAGAACAACGTGAGATGTCATTAAATTTTCTCCGAGTTGTACAACAACAAAGAACTTTCCTAACCACATATCCTCGAATGGGATTAGGACCTAACCTATTTAGAGATTAGGAGTCATCGTTGGTACCCTTGTTTTGTTTTGTTGTAGTCAAAAGATTTGCAAGTACTACTGATAGCTATATAATTAGATTATTTGATATCATTGTTGATGTTAAAATGTAGGTCTCCTATGTAAGGAATTCAAAGCACTAAACCGGAGAAGAATCTAGATATCGATCGGAGTACATATTTTACATATCTTGGAACCTGTCCTCTATTTACATAAAGGTAATATTAACGAAATGATGTCTCAATATTTCAAATAGCTAGCTAGGTGTCTCAATATTTATTGTGCGAAGTTTAATTCTGAGATGGACCGTAAGGAATGGATGTATCGAAAAAGTCGTTTGAGTGCTGAATTTGGAGGGTGTTAAGGAGTTCAAAAAATTGCGAAGAGGACATTGTGAGGAGGGTGTAAACTTCATATATTGTCCTTGCATTGATTGCACCAATCGAGAAGATTTAACAACTCGGCTCAAATCGAGGACCACGATTCGACGTGGCTTTGTGAGGAATTACGTGTTGGATCCATCACGGCGAGGCAGGTGGTACCCTTCGATGTAACGAAGATACGGTGGAACCGGATGACGAGTTGCAGACATGATATGTTTGAGGATGAGAATTTGGAGCAAATGTTGCGGGATGTGGAGGTAATTACGGAAAGAGAGTTGAAAAGTTTAAAAGCTTGATGGAAGAGCGATGCCAAACCGCTGTTCACAAAGTTGCAAAGCGGAATACACCAAGTTGGGTTCGGTCCTTGCATTGTTCGAATCGAAGGCAAAACACCGTTGGACGGATACAAGTTTCAATGCACTTCTAGTTCTTCTATCGGATGTGCTTCGGAAGAAACGAGTTGCCAACAAGCATTTATGAAGCGAAGAAGCTCATGTCCCATGGGAATGGAAATAGAAAGGATACATGCATGTCCTAATGATTGCATCTTGTCTTAAACGCATATCGGGAGCTGCACGTTTGTCCATTAATGCGGTGTGCCCGGTACAAACAAAAGGAGAAGCGTAACGACAAGAAGCGTAAGAGCCGAGGCAACGATGGTGAAGAGGTCACTAAAGGTGCACCGCCAAGGTATTGTGGTACTTGCCCATCATTCCCGTCTTGGCGGTTGTTTGCAAATCGAGAGAGGCAAAATTGTTGTGTTGGCATTATGAGTCTCGAAAGGAAGATGGCAAGTCGAGACACCTGCCGATTCGGCTCAATGGAGAAACATCGATTGGAAACATGAGGAGTTTGGTGCGAAATGAGGAACATAAGGTTTGGGTTGAGTACCGATGGAATGAATCCGTTTGGTAACATGAGCGGCACATCCTGACGTGGCGATTCATTGTGTATCTACAACCTCCCTCCTTGGTTGTGCATGAAGCGGAAGTATATCATGATGTCCTTGCTAATCTCGGGACCCAAACAAGGAAATGATATTGATGTGTACCTTGCACCATTGATCGAGGATTTGGTACAATTGTGGAATGAGGGGTCGTGGTGTGGGATGCATACAAAAGAGTATTTCACCCTCGAGCTATGGTATTTTGTACCATAAATGATTTCCGGCACTTGGTAATTTGGCGAGTCAGAAAAGGAGCCAAAGCGTGTCCTATCTGTGAAGAGGAGACCGAGAGCCTATGGCTACCGAATTCCAAGAAAACCGTGTATATGGGTCACCGTAGGTTTCTACCTCGAAGTCATCGATCACCGTAAAATGGATGACAAATTTGATGGGAAGAGGAAGTCCGTTCACCCCGCACCTATGAGTGGAAGGCAAGTATATTCACGTGTGGAGGATATTGAACTTGATGCGGAAAGAGTCGTAAATCTGTTAGTACTAGGACAATTTGGAAGAAGAGGTCCATATTTTGGGACTTGCCGTCTTGGAAGGAGTTAGATGTCGACATTGTATTGATGTCATGCGTTGAGAAGAATGTCTGCGACAATTTGGTTGGTATCTGCTGAACATACAGGAAGACCAAGGATGGTGTGAATGCTCGTCGCGACATGGCCTACATGGGAATCGGGCCGGGCTTGCGGTGATAGAGGAGGATGGGAAAGGTCCGTACATCCCATGCATGCTACACCTGTCCAAGAAGGAGAAAAAGATCTCTGCAAATGTCTCCAAGGTATTAAAGTTCCATCGGCTACTCATAAACATTAAGAAGTTGGTGTCCATGGATGATTTGAAGTTGTTGGGCATGAAGTCCCACGATGCCATGTCTTGATGACCCAAATGCTCCGGTTGCTATCGAAATATTCACTTTGAGGATGTCGGGTTTGCAATCCTGAAGCTCATTATTTCTTCAATGCGATCTCCTGCAAAGTTATTGACCCCGATATGCTAGACAACTTACAGAGTGAGGTGGTGCGGACTCTATGTCGACTTGAGATGCATTTCCCACCATCGTTCTTGACGTCATGGTCCATCTTGTTGTTCACCTTGTCGAGAGATTAAGATATGTGGCCCGCATTCTTCGTTACATGTATCCGTTAAAGAGGTACATGGGTATATTAAGTCCCCGATACGCTATGTATCGCTCGAGAGGTACATGGGTATATTAAAGTCCCACGTGAGGAATCGGTCGAAACCTGAGGGTAGTATTGTGGAAGGTTATGGGGCTGAAGAGGTTATTGAGTTCTGCGTGGACTATCTCGGGAGAAGACAAGCAATCGGTGTTCCTCTATCTCGCCATGAGGGCAGACTATCTGGCAAAGGAACTGTTGAGGCGAAACTAACGAGGCCACAGTTTGATATGTATTACAAAGCGCATCGATAGATCTTGCACCTGACAACGAAGTTGCAGGGTATATCGAGCAGCACAAGTCGATTTTACGAGAAGAGAATCCACATATGGATGAGCTTTCCATCATGCGAGAACACAACGATAGATTTCTAACATGGTTCAAGCAGGCGAGGGTCTCATTAGTGATACTATCAAATGGTTGGTGACGGACCTAGATTTAATGTCTGAGACATGGCGAGTGCGATATTAATGGGTACACCTTTTACTTTGAAAGTCGGGATCTAAGAAATCTTGTTCAAAACAAATGGTGTCGGCATAGATGCTTTGTCCGATGAACATCACTGGAAAGGAGGATCCTCAATGGCAATGAACTCTTATTACGGGGTGATCGAAGAAATTTGGGAGCTCGATTACGGAATATACCAGATTCCATTGTTCCGATGTAAGTGGGTGGGACTTCCACATGGAGTGAAGGTCGACAAGAGAGGTTTTACTCTTGTGGATCTCAACAGACTTCGCCTATAAAGATGACCCATTCGTACTTGCGAAGCAAGCAAATCAAGTCTTCTATGTGCGTGATCCGGCCAATCCGAGGTTGCACGTCGTCCTTATGGTAAGCGGCGGATCGTTGGTGTCGAAAATGTCATAGATGAAGAAGAATCGACCAATTCGATGAAATACCTCCGTTTGCGGATGGGGCTGTCTTAAGCGGTGACAACGACACACATGGAAGAAATTATATGCGTGTAGATCATCAAGAAGGGTTATATTGTAAATAAAAGGTACATCATTGTATCGGTTGATATGTGTTTGCAAAGGTTATGTGTACGTATGAAACTTTCACAAATTTTGTCAATGCATTGTGGTATGTAGCTACTTAATGGAATGAAAAGAAGGCACTCTACATCAAATCATTTACAGAATTTTGAGAATACTTGGACTTTATTTGAGAAAGATTTGACTTTTCTACTCTTTGACCAAAAAGTATGCCTACAAAGTGAATTTGGGCTTCTGTTTTCAATGCTTACTCATTTTGCCAAAATCCTTTTTAGAAAAGATCCACAAAGTATGTTTCGCAAACTTTCAAATAATTCCAACTATGTGTGCAAAAGATATGGCCTTTTCACTCTTTGATCGAGATATCTCAAATTCAGACTTTATGGTTTGTCAGAAAACAAAGCAATATTTGTATCGGTTCTTATTCAAAGCTTACACATATACATAATCATTTGTATCGGTTTTGTAATAAAACCGATAGTAATATTATCCTTCAGCTTGTATCGGTTTTACTTTAGAACCGATAGAAATATCACTCTAGGGTTTTCCTTAGTACAAGTATTTCTATCGGTTTTCTTTTACAAACCCGATAGAGATACTATAATTGTATCGGTTTTAGTTGAAAACCGATAGGAATATGCCTCCTGTGGTTTTCCTTAGTACAAGTATTTCTATCGGTGTTTTGGAAAACCGATAGTAATGAGGAGAGGAACAATATTACGCTGTGCGCTCCTCCATTTTTGCCCTAGCTCCCGCCCCACGCCTGAATTGCTCCCCGACCACGATTTCTTCGCCTCCACCGCCAACGCCGCCAGAAGCCTCCACGCTCCCTCTCCTCCTCACGCCGTGCACTCCTTCCCCACCGCCCGAATCGCCCCCATGCCGCCGAGTCCTCCCCGCCACGACTCTTCCCCACGCCGACTCTTCCCCACGCCGAAGTCGCATTCCCCACGCCGCCGACTCCTCCCCGCCGACTCTTCTTCCACGCCGTCGACTCCTCCCGCACCAATCACTTTGGTAGATTGTCTTCGCGGCTCGGATCCGTGCCGAGTAAGGAACTTTACTCCTCTGTTGGTATTGTGTCGATTGGACCGATTGAGAAATTTGGGGAACTAGCCATCGAGCTAGAGGCTGTTTTTCTTGATCTGGAAACACCGAAGTTTGTTATATCACGCCGCCAATGATGATTCAAATAGTTGAGATTATATTGATCTGCTAGCTAGTGAATGCTTTCTCGTAGTTCAAAGACCTTGCTTTTAGATCATTGTGTTTAGACTTCATCTTGGCCTTGTTGCTACGGATATGTGCTATGTCATCCCGTGATTAGTTACATTACATGGCTTGAATAGCTTTGTTATCATCGGTACATTCTCGAACTTATTGTTACTAGTCCGGTGCCCGTGTGTTAGACCATTTTAATGTTGTCTTCTGTTGCTCGAGTTTGTCATAAGTCCATAATCGAAGTTCTAGTGAATCAATTTTCTTAAAAGCAGTCTTGAATTGTGTAGATTCACCGATTTCGATTGATATATTCTGTGATATATCTTTGCTGAAATTGGTGTTGGAGGGCTCATTTGGAGCAACCCATCAATTTATGAAATCTGAGAGCAAAATTGCTAAATCAACCATGAGCGATATCTTTGGTTTGTTTAGTTTGTTTATTATCCATGCTAGATGCTATGCTTATTTGTGATCGATCATGAATTACTTTGCTTACAAGCCTGTTCTGTTGAAGTCATGATTTTATCATATGTTCTGGCATAATGGATAATGTGTGCTTAGTTATATATGGGTTAAGTCATTGTTTCATTATGCTCATATCAAAATATTTCAACAATTCGTAAACCAAATTTCCAAACTTCAATTACGAGTTTAGTTTAGCAAAAGTGGACTTCGATACCAACAGTTTGCAAACTACCAAACACGATGTTAAGCCGTATATGTGTTGTTGCTATATATGTGGATTACCTTATCTTTGTTGTCTTAGTTTTAACAAGGATTACCTTACGAAACATAAATAACTAACACAATAGATAATTGTTACTCCGACCATAAGGGCTGGCACTGCCTAACAGAACATCACATCAAAACAAACACAATGACAATTTTATTTTCTCTTAAGTTGCGCAACAGCTCTTGATCAACTACCAACTGCAAAAGGGCTAGGGGTCGGTGGAGCATTATGCTTCGTAACATTCAATACGAGTTGTAGGGCAATGAGGCAATGAGTCGTGACGAATCATAGCTATTAAAATTTAACGATGGCTAGGCTTCAAATCATGCATTAAAGTGTAATTAGTAAAAACTTATTTCCTTCACTGCATACCATTTAATAAGAAATGATATCTAAAAAGATCTTGAGAGAGCAATTAAGTAGAAGATGGGTGAAAGACCATGTGGAGGTCTATCCTTATGTGTGATGAGTAATTGGTTTGTACGTCATGCATCACATCTTGAGTTTTGAGCTTGGTTTCATTTGAAATTGAGTTTGATTTGAAGTGAATTGGATTTGAAGCAATTTGAGTGTTGGTTGCTTTTCTTAGTGCTGATGGTTAAGCATGTGTCATTGTAACAAAGTATTCATTTTCTGAATGTGATATGTATTTGTTGTAACAATTAAAGTATTCATTTTCTCGTGAATGAGTTGTATTCATTTTCTATGAATGGCGTATGTTTGTGATATGTGCATATATATATTTGTGTGACCATTGGCGCAATTATATTCGATTAATGATTTTGGGATAATCATTGAATATCTTTGTGGGCATTGCTATGTGAAAGGTTTTCCTTGTCTTTGATGGTTGCAATTTGAGGCGGCGGTGCTAGATCATGGTGAGGCGGAGGATGACCGGACTAGGCGAGGCGTCGGAGGTCCAGATGGTCGGGAGATCGCGGAAGATGATCGGAGGCGGAGTCGAGCAAGTCAAGAAGACAAGGAAAGGAGATGATGCTAGCTAGATGCCACGTGGATCAATGAGGGCCATCGGATTGCGGTCTAGTTGATAGGTTAGCGGGTCTAGGTAGTATGCTTTGAAAACCATGCAAGAAAACCTGATATATGTGTGGGTTTTGGGTTAGCCCTTGCATGGCTATGTGCGTGGGTTAATCCTAGCTCTTAGATGAATGCTCTAGGGTTGAGGGACTCATCCAAGGGTGGTAGGTGGCCCAAGAGTAGTATAAATAGGGGTGGAGGGGTAGCCTCCTCCCCTTGAAGATTTGAGTCGCTCCTTTGAGCTTTGCCCACATGAAGTGAGGCTTTGTAAACTTTCCCACCAGAAATACAAAGAATTTCTTCACATTATTGTGAATTTAAATTCCGCATTTACATTATGTCTTTACTTTACGTAATTTAAATTCAGTATTTACTTTACGCATTTACATACCCGCAATTTACATTCATACAATTTGGATTTGCCTCTCCTCCTTCTAAATGCTGATCTTGAATGTTTTGAGTGTGTTCATATGGTTTTACATCTATTTTGCTGTCTTGGATTGAGTAGAAATCATCTTTTCTTTCAAGTTCCAACTCTGTCCAGAACTTGTTCTTCGCACAGTATTTGGTATTTGATTTTTAGAAAAATATAAAAAAATACTTTTTGAGTGATTATTATTGTAGAAGATGCAGGACTCTTATATTCATCTGTAGAAAAATTTTGGATTCCACTTGTTGCACCATTTGGGAGCCATGAGGTGAAAACCGAGCCCCAAAATTTCTGCTCGAAATTTCTGACTATCTGTGTTCTTTGGTTTTTTATGATTGTTCTGTAAGGATTTTTAATATAAAATTTGGTGGAGTTCTTTATGACTCTTCTTCTCATGGGTAGAAAAATTCTTAAAATTTCTTGAGCTGCAGAAACCCACCAACCTCCTGTTCAAATTGAGGATAGTTTCTGAAAATTCTGCTTTTGTTTTTCTGAAAGTGACTTTTGTGATTTGAATTGGTCTCCTTTCTAAAAGTAAGATTTGGATTTATTCCTCTTTATCTTAGACACTAGACAACCAGGATTGTGACTTAAAATTCCCCACATATTTTATGGTACTTATCCACGCAAGCTAGGGGTACACATAGTTGTCTAGTTTTTCGGGTTGTTCACGATTTTCTTTGAGCGATCTTGTCGAGGTTTATTTGGAGTATTTTGGGGGAAAATTTATTTGCGACCATTTATCCCCCTCTATTCGCCATCTCGATCCTTCAATTGGTATCAGAGTCGGTTTTACTCTTCCATAGATCTTAACCGGTCTCAAGAGCCATGGCGACAGACAAATACTCCACCAAGCCACCCATTTTCAATAGAGTTGATTTTCCTTTTTGGAAGTCCCGAATGGAATCGTACATCACTGCCTAGGGCTTCCTGATTTGGCAGAAGGTGAAGCTCCCATATGAGGTTCCTACTGATGAGGACGTCATGGTCGGAAATATGGCTGACGTTGAGGCTAACGCTAAGGCTCGGAACATCCTCATAGAGGGCCTTAGCCGCAGTGAGTATGACAGGATTTCTCACCTTCGCTCCGCCCATGAGATTTGGGTAACCTTCGATGCTTACCATGAGGGCACTACTCAAATCAAGACCGTGAGGCAAGACCAGTTCAATGGCGAATACAACAAATTGGATCAACGCGCTGGTGAGAGTCTTGATGAGTGTTTTGGTCGGTTTACTAAGATTTTGAGCGATCTCCGAGTAGTCGGTTGTATATACACTGACTCGGATAATACTCAACATTTCTTGACCGCACTCGACCTTCGGGTTTGGGAAATGAAGTGACCACCATTAAGGACACCACTGACTTGTCGACTCTGACTCTTGACGGGTTTTATTCCCACCTCAAGACTCATGAAATCGATGTCGTCTCTCAGAAGATGAAATCTCAGTCGATGGCCTTGGTCACCGATCCCGTTGGATCCTCTTCTTCGGATTCTTCTGTTGGGTTCTCTCTCTCTGCCCTTTGTGAGCTAAGCGATGACCAATTGGAAAAATTTCCAGAAAGTAAGCTTGCTCTTCTAGCTCGCAAGTTTTCAAGAGGGTGAGAGAGGGAAAGAGAGATGGCATGATCACCTGCTTCGAGTGTGGTGGCCCTAACCACATTCGAGCTTAATCGTCCCAAGCTGGAGAAGGGCAAAACGGCGTTGGCGGTTTGGGCAAAACGACTACACCGACAAGAACCACAACAAAAAGCCTCCGATTCGCGAGCGGCACGAGAGAAGAAATACATAACTTCTCCAGAACAAGAAGCTCTTCCACCCGTCCTCGCCCGGCAGCGACATCAACTTCTCCGACACGGAGACATGGAGCGACGAGGGCGAGGATGATCAGCAAGAGAAGAAAGGCGGCGACGACTTCTCCGGCATGTGCTTCATGGCCGACACTAACGGCATCAGCGACTCCCAGCTGTACAGCGACACGGATGAGGTACCCTCCTATGACTCAATGAAGCTTTCTGCAAATTAGGAAAATTTCATGCTAGAGCTAGAGCTAGGTGTACGAAGCTTGAGAAGGAAGTAGGTACATTGACTCGGGGGTTAGCTTCACTTAGATCTTCTCCCTCTCGAGTCACTGATGACTGTTCTTTGTGTGATGCTTTGCTTGTGGAGTTAGAGAACCTAAGGACTATGCATGATAGTGTGATGACTAAACTTGATAGTCTTAGGTTGAAGAATACTAGCACTAGTTCTGTTGATGCTATTCCTGTTGAGGCTAGTTTTCTTCATGCTCACTCTACTCTTTTATGTGAAAATTGCCCTAAATTGCTTGCTGAAATTGATGCCATGAGCACTTACCTTAGGAAGCTTTCTTCTAGAAATGATGAACTTGAATTGCATGCTTCTAAGGACCCAGTCAGCTCATGTGAGGGCTGTAAGCAACTAAAACTTGACAATGATGTTTTGAATGTCAAGTGTGATCAATTTGCTAAGGATTTACTAGTTAAGTCACAAACTGGTTGCTTGATGTATGTTGGGGTTAAGGATAACTTGGATAAAATCCATGTCGAACTAAGAAAGAAGTTAGCAGACCAAGTCCTTAGGATTAGAGATGCTTCCTACGTTTCTTGTGAGGCCCTCAAGATTGAGGCAGCCGTATTGAGGGAACAAAATGTACGTGCTGAGAGAGCTTCTCTTTCTGGATCTTCTTTTTCCTCTCTCCCCTGCTCTTCTTGTGCCTCTCTCTTCCGGGAGTGTGAATATCTCATGAGCACTCTCGAGAAGTTTGTAGGAGGCTAGAAGAAGCTCAATCTCATTCTAGATCAATCTAAGATTAGCCGATTTAATCAGGGTCTAGGATTTGACTACTTGGAGCATGCTAGGGCTCATCCTTCTACCATTGTGCGTGCATCCAAGAGTGGTGAGATTGTGGTAGCTCCCAAGGTGAGCACCACTATGTTTAGGTCTGCTGGTGTGGTCCACGGGACTTCTAATCAGAAGGATGCTTCTCCTGTTGCTTCTGCCTCTAACAAGGCAAAGTACACATGCACCTTTTGTAAGAAGGATGGTCACATAGTAGATTTCTCCTTCAGGTGCGCCAAGATCACTCGGTGTGAGTATGTTGATGCTCTTAGGGGTATTCAGGGTCATCCCCGGACTCTGAGTGCTCCTAAGGCATGCACTACTTCTAGACAGGTTAGAGATTCGCCTGTTTTTGGACAGCATCCAGGACTTGGTTTTTGTGCTGCTTCTTTGAGTTTTAGTCCTAGAGCTATTGTGGTCAGTCTACCAGCCGTCCTCTTGATATTCCTCATTTTTCCCATCGAGGTAGATATCAGCGGCGTGAGGTGTTTTCTGGTAGGAGACCTAGGCAACCTCATTGGGATGGTCCGGCTTTTGCACCACGGCGGGCCAACCCAGTTTTGGCTCCTAGATCATCTACTAGAGTTGCTACTGATCGTCAAAGAAACACTCTAGTCTGGTCTTCTTCTGTGGCTGGTACTCTGAAGCGTCGTGTGGTTTAGTATTGGGTTCCCAGGACTTCACTCTTTTCCAGTACTGAGTCGTCTCCCTCTTTCTTAACTTGATCAGGTTCGTCGGATGGGGAAGGGAAACGTTTGGATTGTTGATTCCGGTTGTTCTCGTCATATGACCGGAGATTCTCGTTGGTTCTCTTCCCTAGTCCGAGCCCCCGGCGATGATTTAATCACTTTTGGGAATGCTTCTTTAGGTAGAGTCATTGCCAAAGGTACCATCTGCATTAATGATAATTTCATCCTTAAAGATGTTGCCTTAGTGAGTAAGCTGCAATATAACTTGCTTTCTATTTCTCAGCTTATCGATGACTCTTTCAAGGTGAGCTTTAAGAGTAATGCTTGTAGAATCCTTGATTCATCAGGAGGGTTAGTGTCGACGATCGGAATCGCCAACCGCAAGAAATGAAACGAGGGGTTAGTGAAGACTAGGGCCCGAATAGAGCTTGGCCCAAGTGCAGGAAAGGGTCCGAAGCGCCGAAGGTCGAAGCTAGACGATAACGAGCGTGAGACGAAGTTTTAGACTGGTTCGAGCCCCTGAGAAGGTAATAGCTCTACTCCAGCCACCTGCGGCGGTGGTCTTTGTTGTTTTTGTGTACAGAAGTGTGTTATAGCTCAAGCTTATCAATGGCTATGTCTAATGCTCCAGCTCCCTCCCTTTTCTCAAGCCGCACCTGGCATTATATCCTCCCCGCTTGCAACAGGCGGGAGATATTCCCGATCGTGGCCTTCATGCACGTTGTGGACTAGTCAGCAACCGCTCCGGACTTGATGCGCACGCCTGCTTCTCCCCCACGATCCGGATCTTGGCAACCGTGAGTCAAACGCACGTTCCGAAACCAAAGGGGGAACTGCGGGCACGATCAAGAGCCGACCCGAGCTCGAGGTCGTGCGGACGCCGTGCTCGAGGGCACACGCGCTCTTGGTCGCGCGCCTTGATGCATTCCCAGGTCGTGGTCGGAGCCTCCCGAGCCTGGGAGCCGACCTTGCGCTAACCGGCCAAGGGTTGTGCCAGCCCTCGTCAGCTAGCCCCCGAGGCTCTAGGTCGAAGAGAGAACCTGAAACGACCTCGAGCCTCACCTTGCGAGCTCAAGAAGCAATCTTCTGTGGGACCCAATCCCTTAGCCGAGGTCGGGCGGAGACCACGAAGTGAAACCTTCGGCCTCGACACCTGGCGACCCTTGATCTTCGCGATGACGGTACGGATGCGAACGGCCGGCAGACATCTGGGGCGCCTCGAGTCCGCGGCCCAGGCCTTAACTGCACCCACCAAATCGCGGCTGGCACGCTTTTTCAGACGCTGTTGGACCGGGTTTATTGGCGACGCGCTCCACAAACCCGAGCCCCACAGCAACCGCCAAAAAAACTCTTGACCTTGCACTTCGTCTTCCAAGCCTTTGTCCCCGAGCGAAACTCCGCTCGCCCTTCGACCAAGCCCGCCGCTGCCGCCATGGCCAAGCTGGGAAGGAGCACTCTGACGCTAGCGAGGATGAAAGAACTCGAATCGCTGGGACTGATCGACCCGGTGACGTGGCGTTTGCCGGGAGGCGAGATCGAGCCGCAGCCCCGGGATGATGAAATCGTCTGCACCGAGCACTACGCCCTCTTTGGCCTGCGGGCGCCGGAGAGCGAGTTCGTCGCGACGGTCCTTGCCCGCTGCGGAATCGAGCTTATCAACCTGGTGCCAAACTCCATCCTTGTTCTCTCCATCTTCTCCCATCTGTGCGAGGGGTTCCTAGGGATTCTTCCCACCCCCTCGCTTTTCTTCCGGTACTTCAGCCTCTTCCGCTCCGGGAAGGACCCCGTGGTCGGGTGCCTCTACTTCGGCAGTGGTCCGGGCTCAAGTGGTCCTTCCCCAAGCTCCAAACTCGGGATTCCCTCGGCCCATGGTCCGAGCGGTGGTTCTACCTGAAAAGGGGGGAACTTGGCACGCTAGTGTACGAGGGGGCCCCCATTGCCGGGAAGAAGGAGACCCAGGAGGCGGACGACCTCGAAGCCGACGAGGAAGCCATCGCCATGATACATTTCTGCGCCGTGCGCGGCCTCACCGGGCAGGCGATCGCCAATGATTTTCTGAGGAATCGGGTGTCTTCCCTGCGGCGCAGGATGCATCCATTCTTCGAGATCCAGGGGCGCGTCGACCCGACCCGCGAGGGAACGTCCGGTAGGTCTTCTTGCTCCGAAGCTTGCTCGAGCCCGTCCTTCAATCTTTTCTTGATGGTCGTTTCCCTTGCAGCGCCGAAGGAGTCCTGGGTTGCCGCCAGGATGAGTGAGATGTTCGGGAAGACGGCGTTCGACTATACCATCGACGACCCCGTCACGAAGAATGTGCTCCGTCGGAAGGCCGAGGTAAGCCGCCCCGACCAAGCCCCCAACTCGAGCGCCCACGAAGCCTTTCCTGAACCTTGCATGCTTGCAGGACCATCAGGAGCTGCTCGAGACAGCCAGGAGGATGCTTCCACTACGGCGAGGCAAGGCGAGGAAGGGAAGAGAAGTCCCCTGCCGGAACAAGTCGTCGAGGCGAAAAACCCCGCGTCGAGTGGGGTGGCCGTCTGCAATAAGATTCCCATGGTGAGCCCGAGCCCATGCCCGGTCTTCGTTTGTAGCGTGCTCTTACCTTTGCGGCAGCCGAGCCAGCGGCCGCCGCCAACCTCGAGCCCCCAATGGCTCAGGCGCCAGTTCTGGTCCCAGGACCGCTGCCGCGGTGGCGTGGAAGCCAGCGTGGCCAGAGGCCCCAGTGGCGAGGCCTTGGCGGAGTGCCCCGGCGTCGAGACAGCAGGACCTCTGACGGCCCTCGACCAAAGTGAGGTGGTGACTCAGGTAAGCTCTTGGTCTTTCGGCTTGCTTCGCCCCTTCTGAGATTTTCCGGCTTAGCGTCTGCTCTTGGTCGTAGGCCTCGAGCGCCTGCGCTCAAAACTTGCCCATTTTGACAATGGCTGTTGTCTAGGGTGAGTTCGAGTCTGAGGAGGACACGGACTCCTATGTGCTGGCCCCGCGCCGCACCTCGGGCCGGACGCGCCTCCCATCCGAGCCCTCGAGCTTGGCCCCGGTCGGTGAGTTCGACCAAGGGCTCGACGATTCAGATGGGGGGAACCAGCCTGCGACCAGTGAGGACTACGACACAGGTGAGACAGACGCGACTGCCGTCGCCGATCCCCCCAAGGCCAACGCGGAGGAAGGCTCTCTGGGCGTCTTGGCCGCGACCGTGGAGTCACTCTAGGTTCGCCCGACCACGGTGGCAGAGAGCGCCGAGGTCGTGGCACCACCGATCCTTGGAGATGGCGATGCCGCAGTCGCGCCCAGTGCCGGCCGAGTCGCGCTGGCGCCAAGGCCGCGGCTCCCCAGGCGTTGGAGGCCGACCGTGCCTCGGAAGGGTATCACGATGGATCGGCCGGCGCTCTGCCGCCGAGGCAAGTGGAGCCCCGACCTCGCTGGCCGAGTCGGCATTCTTCTTGAACCCACCCGCCGGTGAATTGAACCCACCGGGGCGGCAAAACTCAGTCGCCACCGCCCGAGATCAAGGTCTTAGCCCAAAGCGTGCGGTGGCGGCAAATTGTCGTGCGCCACAGTGCGCACCGACCACGAGTACACCGCGCATGCCTCGAGAACCGCCGCATGGTAAGGAGCCCCTGCGCACTTCACGGTGGTTGGCAGAAACCCCTTGTTTACATTCTCACCTTGGGCCACCCTTCTGTCGTGAAGGCGGTCAACAACGTCTCCCAAGGGCTACTGGGCCTTCAAGAGCACACAGACGTCTTTGAGGGCCTCTGAACTTGGCAGCGGGAGGCTGAGCACTCCAGGCTCATCGAGACCATCGAGGTCGACCAGGCGGAGCTCGAGCTGAAGACCCAGGAGCTTGACGACCTTCGCCGGACGATGAGGGGGCAGGAGGTAGCCCACGCGACCGAGCTCGAGCAGGCCAGGGCCTCCGAGCGTGAGCACGGCTTCAAGGCCGTGGAGCAAGAGCGTGCGCGGTCAGCCAAGGCGCTCGAGACCGTGCACACCAAGGTCGAGGCGTTGGAGAAGGCCGCTGCGGAGCGGCGTCTTCCTCGACGAAGGCATCCCAGGCTCGAGGCCAAGTTCTTGGACATGGAAGAGAAGCTTGGGCGCGCCAACGAGGCGCTTCAAACCGAACGGGCCAAGGTCGTGGAGAAAGGCTGCCCGTGAACAAGCGCCTCCCCTGAGGCGTCCCGAGCTCGAGGCCAAAATCCTGGAGCTCGAAGAGAAGCGTGAGCGCGCTAGCAGAACGGCGAGGAGCGCCATGGCCCAGCTCCAAGACGAACGCCGCCGAGCCGCAGACGCCTCCAAGGAAGCCCTCCAACTGCAGAGCAAGCTTTCGACCTTGAGGGCCAAAATCACCGAGCTCGAGCAGGAGAAGCTTGACCGCGAGATGGCCGATCTGTAAAGAAAAATGACTAGCATAGAACTCTAATGGAGTAACATGTATTTAGGGAGACAACAAACTCTTTCTGCGTCAATCCAGTTAGTCGAGGATCCGGGCGTATGTCTTTTCCGCCTTTGGTCGCGCTCCTTAGGTTGTTTGCCGGCTATCTGCCCTTATCCAGCCCCCGTTGGGTCCAAGGTCGAGCAACGTCTGCCTTGGGCGCAAGACTTAGACGTGAGCAAATGACCACGACCTGCAGAGTGAAGAAAAGGTCCAGAGATAGTAAACGGGACACAAGGTAGCGAGCACGAATCATGACCAGACTAACACCGAATCACGACCATGACCCTGCGCATTGCTCGATGGTCAAAGCCGCGGTAGCAGTTCGAGCCGGACACGAGGAAGAGCCGAGTCTTGAGAGATTTCGGCTTACGAGTAGCTCGACCACTGGGGGTGAACACGAAGCTCGCGACGCTTAGACCAAGAACGAGAGCGCTGGGCACGGAGGTCGTGCTCGAAGAAAAAGTCACGGGCAATAATGGCATTGCAGTCATACGCAGAAAAGATATAAATGGCGAGAATGAAAGAACAACCTTTATTGAATTTTAAGGTAAAGAGGTTTACACATAAAACTTCCGAAGCTGATCTATATTCCACGAGTTAGAGAGCTCTCTGCCATCGGGCATCGCTAGCCGGTAAGCCCCCGTGCGATCTGTTGAAATGACTCTGTAGGGGCCCTCCCACCGTGGGGATAACTTGTTGGCGTTGGACAGTGCCTGAACCCGTCTCAGGGCTAAGTCCCCAACAAGGAGCTCCCTAGGTCGCACCGACCGAGACGCATGTAATGTGTTGATCGTAGCAGTGCACGGCACCTTACTTCTTCTGCAAGGGCAAGGTCGAGAGACCGTTCGCGCTCGGTCGACACAGTCGACCAAAGCGACTCTGGCGAGCCAGTAGAACCTCGGGAGGCGGGGCGCTTCCACATGCAAACACGGTGGAAGGGTGTGGACCCTGTGGCTCGGCTTATGGTGGTACGAATGGACCATAAGAGGGTGGGAAGTTCGTCCACCCAGGTCCTGCCGTAGCGTTCGAGCTCATCTGCGACTCGTTTCTTGATGCCCTGGACGATTTGCCCGTTGGCGCGTTCCGCCACTCCGTTGCTCTGGGGGTGAGCGACAGAGGCGAAGCACACTTTGATGCCGAGGTCCTCGCAAAATTCCTGGAACAACTCACTGGTAAACTAAGTACCGTTGTCAGTGATAATTCTACACGGAACCCCGTACCTGTTGACCACGAACAAGCGGAAAAAACGGACAGCTGCCCGAGCAGTGATGGTCGAGACCGGCTCAGCCTCAATCCACTTGGTGAAAGTGTCAATAGCAACAAACAGGAACTTCTTACCCCCGACCGCCTGAGGGAAAGGGCCGAGGATGTCCAGCCCCCAAGTCGAGAACGGCCAGGCGAGCGGGATGGTGCAGGAAGCGCGTATCTTGGTGATCACGATTTTGGGCGTGGGCGGCATGCTCGGGTAAATGCAGACGATGTCGCGGGCATCTGGCGCGCAAGGCCAATAATACCCATGCGGAAGGCCTTGCCAACCATCGTCTGTAGGAAGAGTGCGCTCCACAGAGGCCTGAGTGTATGTCATTTAACAGGTATTTACCTTCATCCGTAGAGACGCACCGCGTCAGGATGCCGGAGACGTTCATGCCAGGCGCCCGCCAACGCGTGTATAGACTTGCGGCGCTTGATCACGCTCCTCCGGCGGTTAGGCGTAAAGGTCGCCCCTAGCGAGGAAATTATAGATGGGTTCAGCCCAGGAGGGTATACGTTCCACCGCGGCGAGCAAGACCTCCTGGTCGGAGATCGAGGGAGCCGCCAGTGTCTCCAGGATGACATCGGGCGGGAGCTCGTCGTCGGAAGAACCGAGCTTGGAGAGGAGGTCGGCGCTGGAGTTATCCTTCCTGGGTATGTGCCTGAGCTCCAGGTTCTGGAACCACTTCTCCATCTTGCGCACTTCAGCCAGGTACTTTGGCATCGAGTCTCCCGAGCACTGGTACTCCTTGTTATACTGATTAACAACAAGCTGAGAGTCGCCCTTGATGACCAAACGTTGTACGCCCAGTGCTTTGCATGCTCGGAGGCCCGCCAGGAGAGCCTCATATTCTGCCATATTGTTGGTCGCTGGAAACCCAAAACGAACAACGTACCTCAGGTGGTCGCCTCACGGGGTGAGAATGAGGATTCCAGCCCCCGAGGACCTCGAGCCGTCGAAGAACATGGTCCAGGGCTTTTCCTCCTCGACCGCGGGCTCAGGCGCGGGTTGGGATGTCTGTTCGACCACGAAGTCGGCAAGCACCTGCGACTTGATGGCCGTCCGTGCTACGACCTGGACGTCGAAGGCCGCCAGCTCCATAGCCCACTTGGCGATCCGCCCACCTCCCTCTGGGTTCCGCAAAATGTCCCCGAGCGGAAAATTGCTCGGGACGACCACGAGTCTTTGAAATAATGGCGAAGCTTCGCGATGCCATGAGGAAGCGTCTGGCGGTTTACAGTACTGTGGGTAGCGCTCCTTTGGGCGTGCAAGACTTCAGCGACATAATAGATCGGGTCTTCTTTGGGGTCCCGTTAAACCACCAGGCAACAGCAGCGGCTTGGGTGGTGGCGCGGTAGAAGCGGCTTCTCATGGTGCTTGAGGGTCGTAAGTAGGGGTGGGGCTGACAGGTATACCTTTAATTCGTCAAAAGACCGCTGCGCCTCCGAGGTCCACTCGAAACTCCCCTGCTTGCGTAGAACTCGAAAGAACGAAAGCCCGCGCTCGCCGAGCCTCGAGATGAACCTGCTGAGGGCGGCCATGCGGCCGGTGAGGCTCTGCACCTGCTTGACCGAGGTCGGGGGCGTCATCTTCTCAATCGCCTCGATCTTCTCTAGGTTCGGGCCAACCCCCGAGCCCCTGATCATGTAGCCCAGCACCTTGCCCGACGCAGCGCCGAACACGCACTTCTCGGGATTGAGCTTGATCTTGTGCCTGTTCAGGTTAGCGAAGGTTTCCACGAGGTCCCGAACGTGGTCGCCTTCAGAGGGGCTCTTGACGAGTCGTCCACGTAGACCTCAAGGTTTCGCCCGTCGAGGCGACGTTTTAGTCATCGGTAAACGTGGCCCCGGCATTGCGCAGACCAAATGACATGATCGTGTAGCAGTAGGTGCCGAACGGCGTGATGAAGGCCGTCTTGCTCTCGTCGCCAGGCGCTAGCTTGATCTGGTGGTACCCCGAATAGGTGTCCAGAAAGCTTAGCATCTTGGCGTTGGCGGTGGAGTCGATGATCTGGTCGATGCGTGGGAGCGGGAAGTTGTCCTTCGGGCAGGCCGAGTTCAACCCCGTGTGGTCCACGCACATCCTCCATTTCCCGTCTTTCTTCTGGACGATGACCGGGTTTGCTAACCATTCGGAGTAGTCGACCTCACGAATGAACCCAGCCTTCAGGAGCTTGTCTAGGTTCTCCTTGATAATCACGACCTTCTCTGGAGAGAAGCGGCGCAGCTTCTGCCGCACGGGGTGGCATTCCGGCTTGACCTGCAACTTGTGCTCGATCACCTCCCTCGGGACACGGGCATGTCCGCGGGCTCCCAAGCGAATATGCCCTTGTTGGCGCGAAGAAAGGTGATGAGCTCGAGTTCCTATTTGGAACTCAGCTCGGCCGATACATGGACGCACCTAGCTGGGTCGTTCTCCTCCAGTGGCACGGCCTTCGTTGCCCCGCTGGGCTGGATCGCCGCCTTCCGATGGGCGCTCTTCTCTGTCGTCTCTGGGCTCCGCCCGGGCAGCACGCCGGCAAGGGCCAGAGCCTTAGTCTCGCACCCGTGCGCCGCCTGCAGGTCGCCTCGCACGGTTATGATGCCGCTGGGACCAGGCAACTTCATGCACCGATGACCATAAATGGTTGGGCGCCATGAACTTGATCAGGGCGGGCCGTCCGAGGATGGCGTTGTATGGGAGGTCCCCCTCGACCACCTCGAAGGTGATCAGCTCCGTACGGAAGTTGGCCGAGTCGCCGAAGGTGACGGGCAAGACCACCTGTCCCAGAGGGGTGGTCGAGCTTCCGGGAACGATCCCGAAGAAGGGGACGGCGACATTCTCGATCTTCGACTGGGGAATCTGCATCCGATCAAGCGCTCCAGCCTGCAGCAGGTTAAGGGAACTGCCGCCATCGACCATGACACGACCGACCGCGGTGTTGCTGATGGTCGGGGTTACGACCAGGGCGGTTTTCAGATCTCGGGCCATACCTTGGAGCGCGTCCTCCGGAGTGAAGGTGATGGTGGCCCGGCCCATTTCGCGGTGCTCGGCGGGCTTCCGGCGGCGACAGTAGATGGTCAGCGTGATGACCTTGAGTTCCGCCGGATCGGTAAGCCGACGAGCCGCCGAAGATTACGTCAATGCGGTGCTCCCCCTGCTGGAACTCCAGGTCGAGGTCGTCATGGTCCGTGCTAGCGTTCACCCTGTCCGGCTGGTCGTCTTTCGGCAACACGGGCATTTCCTCCCGACCATCATAAAAAGCCTCTAGCTTGGCTTGCCAAGCCACGCAAGCGCGGTTATGGCTTTCGCCCGATGGAACAGCAGAACTTGACTCATCGTGCCGGGCGCCTCGGCCCCCTGGCGGCGGGCCCGGCCAGCAGGGGCCAGTACGTCGGCCCTCCTCTTGGGGCGGTCCCGAGGCTGGCGAGGTCGAGGCGAGCCCCTCCCGAGCCTGACCTCGGACTTCGAGGACCTCTCGCTGGCCATCCACCGAAACGAACACTCGCGGCAGCCCGCCGCCATTCCTGCGGTCGCGCTTCCGCTTCTTAGGAGCGGCGCCGTGGTCGGCGCCCCTGGAGTTAGATGGGCTGGCCTCTGTGGGCTTCAGACCAAGCTTACCTTGGTCATAATCCGGCTTCCAGCGGACGGCGTCGTCCGCGTCTGCATATCGCTCCGCCATACGGAAGAGCCTGTTGACGCTGCGCCACGAAATGATCTCCAGATCCTCGGTAAGGCGCCGGTCGCGGACGCCGAACTTGAAAGATTTTATGATGGCTTCGTCAGAGATGCTCGGAATCAGGTTTCTGGTGCGGATGAATCGCCGCACGAAGTCTCGAGTGGCTCGCTCTTGCCCTGGATGACGCGATCCAGGTCTTTCTCCCTCCCAGGCCGCTCGTAACAACTCTGAAAGTTGGAGCGGAGGGCGCTCTGGACTTGGCGCCACGACCTGAAGGAATCAGGCTTCTGGTTGAAGAGCCAGGTCCGCGCGGCCCCATCCAGCATGGTCAGGAGGTAATTGGCCATGACGAGCTCGTCGCCTCCGGCTACCAGGATGGCGGTCGAGTAGATGGACAGGAACTCATCTGGGTTCTTGGTCCCATCGGCCTTCGATCGATCTTGCGGCGAACCGAGCTGGCGGCGCCGCGACGAAGGTCGTCGGAATATGCCGCACAGCCGTAGGCCGGGACGGGTGCGCGACGGGAGTGATCGTTGCCGACCAAGTCCCCGCTGCTGCCAGACTCGGAGTCGAGACTCCCCTGGCGGTCCGACCTGTGGTGAGAACGACTAGGGCGCCGAGCACGGGAATCACCTGGGAGGTAGCGCAGGCGATCCTGGACCCTGCGGCGCCTGGGCGGAACATCCGGGGAGGGGCCCCTCGAATCACCGCTAACCGACGCGGAGCTTGTGAAGCTTGGCTCGTATCGTACCCTGCTCGGGCTGGGTCCTGCGGGACGGCGTCGAGGCGGCGTCGAAGTCAGGTCCCGAGATTGCCACTGGTGAGAGGGCGCCCCCTGCGCGGGCGGCGTCCGACGGGTGCGCTGGTGATGGCGCGGCGAGTTGCCATCACTTCTCAGGGAGTGGGACCCCGAGTGATGGCTTTGGTGCTGCGGAGGTACGACCTCGGTCGCAGCCTGGTCGAGCTCCTCAGCTAGGGCTCGACCAAAAAGTTCCGACTTCACCCTATCGGGGTCAACCATGACCCGGGCGATAGCGCGAAGGCGTTCTCCCGAAGGAGGAAGCACAGGATTCCGGACGGCGTCGCGGACGCCGCTGGTGCTCTGCGGAGGGCGATTATAACAGTTGATGGCGACATGCACCACCAAATGGCGTCCTCGGTCTGCGGATCCGACCATCGCGGCGGCTCCGCATACTGTATCGCCATTAGGATGTGCCGCACGAGTGGCGGTGGCGGCAACGAAACAGGACGCGGTCGAGTCGCGCCAGTCCCATGCTTGTGGAACGCCCGTCGACGAAGCGCGCCATGCTCGTGAAGTCTTGAGATATCCCTGCGAATGAGCAAAGCCAACCGGGCCCCACGGTGGGCGCCAGCTATCGACGATCAGAATCGCCAACCGCAAGAAATGAAACGGGGGGTTAGTGAAGACTAGGGCCCGAACAGAGCTTGGCCCAAGCGCAGGAAAGGGTCCGAAGCGACGAAGGTCGAAGCTAGACGATAACGAGCGTGAGATGAAGTTTTAGACTAGTTCGAGCCCCTGAGAAGGTAATAGCTCGACTCCAGCCACCTGCGGCAGTGGTCTTTGTTGTTTTTGTGTACAGAAGTGTGTTATAGCTCAAGCTTATCAATGGCTATGTGTAATGCTCCAGCTCTCTCCCTTTTCTCAAGCCGCACCTGGCATTATATCCTCCCCACCTGCAACGGGCGAGAGATATTCCCGGATCGTGACCTTCATGCACGTTGTGGACTAGTCAGCAACCGCTCCGGACTTGATGCGCACGCCTGCTTCTCCCCCACGATCCGGATCTTGGCAACCGTGAGTCAAACGCACGTTCTGAAACCAAAGGGGGAACTGCGGGCACGATCAAGAGCCGACCCCAGCTCGAGGTCGTGCGGACGCCGTGCTCGAGGGCACACGCGCTCTTGGTCGCGCGCCTTGATGCATTCCCAGGTACAAGGGAAATTTCGGATTTAATCCAATTTCTGAATTAAAATAATTCGTTTAGAGCAATAAAAATACCAAAAAATTCTAGAAAATATTTTAAGATATTTGGATCTCAAATAAAATATTTTTAATGAAACTTTATTTAAACTTTTGCAGTATTTTATTAAATTTAACAAAAGGCTTAATTTAAATTAATTCCAAATAAATCCAAATGAATAGCAAACGAACTCCAAAAAATCTCAAAAAATTATAGAAAATTTCTTAAAGTACAATAAACTCAAATAAAACTAAATTTATTTTAATTGAAGTGTATATTAATCAAATTAAATTGTTTTAGCATTTGACAATTCCAGATTAAGCTTTATTAAAGCGAGAAAATCAGTGGGGATTTTTAGGAAGCTAATCTTCACAAAAGATTTTTGAAAACTCAAATTTTGGGATGTTACAGGTACTATTGGGTATTCTTCATGGCCTCGAAGGATGAGACTTTTTCTCACTTCAGGGGTTTGGTCAGTAGGTTGTCTATTGAGCACCCAGGTGCATTACGAGCTATACGTAGTGATAATGGCACAGAGTTCAAGAATTCATACTTTGAGAGTTTCTGTGTGGAGTCTGGGTTAGAGTATCAGTTCTCTTCTCCCTACGCCCCTTAGTAGAATGGTGTAGTGGAAAGGAAGAACAGGACCCTGGTTGAGATGGCCAGGATGATGCTAGACGAGTACAGTACTCCTAGGAAATTTTGGGCTGAGGCTATAACTACTGCTTGCCATGTTTCTAATCGCGTGTTTTTGATAGCACATTTGCATCACACTTCTTATGAGCTGAGGTATGGGTGAAAACCCAGTGTTTCTCATTTTCACGTGTTTGGTTGCAAGTGTTTTATCTTGAAGTCCGGTAACCTGGATAAGTTTGAGTCTCGCTCCTCTGATGGTATTTTTATGGGTTACTCGACTTCCTTTCGTAGCTATAGGGTCTGGAGTGTCGTTGCGAATAGGATCATAGAGACCTGTGATGTGACCTTTGATGTGGCTAACCCAGGAGCTAGACCAGACGTTTCAGGCTCTTCCTTTCCCTCCGAGACCATCTTTGTAGAGGATGAGGATGACGGAGATGATGGTGTTCCACCTAATCCAGCCCCCTCTACACCTGAGGTGCCTCCTGTCTCCATTTCTACACCTCAGGGAGATCAGCCTTGCCTTCCGACTCTCCATTTCTTACTAAGTTTCTTAACTAGAGGTATTTACCATGAATTGTGAAATTTTGGAGTTCTCTATAGTCCCTATAGCAACTTGGGTTAAACTTGTTTGATCCATATTTGAGTCCTTCAAAATTGCTCATATGTGCTAAATTAAGAAAAATATGACTCTTTTTATGCAAAATTGATCTCAACACTGTATATTCACGAGACTGCCTCCCATTGCACTTGGGATGAACTTGGAATATATTGTGTATGATCAAGATCATTCTCTTAAGAGTTATTCTTGAGATGATCGAAAATGGATAGAGTCAATCATTAAAAGGAAATGCAAATAACAAAAACATATGTGGGTAAAGAATGCAAATAATGTCAAACATTTGCACCCCACTATGTCTTTCAAAATCTTAAAGAAAAATTTGCATGGATAAAAAATGAGCTCGAAGGACCCTATATGCACTTTAAGATTCCCCAAAGTGTTGAATAGGTTGAACTCTAGGTTTTTCATTTGATCCTTTGAGTGGTTTTGCCTCTAGCTTTGAAACTTTTGCTAAGTTTTGCACTTGTCAAATCTTGTTAAAATGAAATCCTGTAAACAAAGTTTGCTAGCAAAATATATTTGTTCTTGGAGATATCTTAGCTTAGTCATTTTCTAAATTGACTAGTTTGGTGTCATATCTTGTCATTATGATCAGTTGGATAATTTTTAAAGCTCCCTTAGGCTGCATTTCTTGCGTAAAAACAACAAAAAAAGGGGAGAAAAGAAAATGTCATCTTGATGCCTATATTGCCAAAAGGGGGAGAAATCGTAGAAAAGGCATCATTTTGCATCTTGATTCATCTTAATTCTTATGATCTTTTTAAATATGTGCTATCTTTTATAGATCATAAGTATTTCTAGTTGCCAACTTGATCATGTTCTTGATTTCCATTTCTTTGATCAAGTTTGGCTTTGCATTCAAATTGCTTTCTTCTCTCTTATTCAAACTCAAAACTTATGCCTTTTCATGTGTTTGTCAATATACTCATCAAGGGGGAGATTGAAAGACCATGTGGAGGTCTATCCTTATGTGTGATGAGTAATTGATGAGTTTTGAGCTTAGTTTAATTTGAAATTGAGTTTGATTTGAAGTGAATTGGATTTGAAGCAATTTGAGTGTTGGTTGCTTTTCTTAGTGCTACTGCCTAGGCTAGAGGCGATAATCTTACCATTGGCGCAATTATGTTCAATTAATGATTTTAGGATAATCATTGAATATCTCTGTGGGCATTGCTATGTGAAAGGTTTTTCCTTGGCTTTGATGGTTGCATGGCGACGGTGCTAGGTCATGGTGAGGCGGAGGATGACCGGGACTAGGCGAGGAGCGTCGGAGGTCTAGACGGTCGGGATATCGCCGAAAGATGATCGGAGACGAGTCCGGGCAAGTCAAGAAGACAAGGAAAGGAGATGATACTAGCTAGATGCCGCGTGGATCAATGAGGGCCGTCGGATTGCGGTCTAGTTGATAGGTTAGTGGGTCTAGGTAGTATGCTTTGAAAACTGTGTAAGAAAACCCGATATGTGTGTAGGTTTTGGGTTAGCCCTTGCATGGCTGTGTGTGTGGGTTAATCCTAGCCCTTAGATGAGTGCTCTAGGGTTGAGGGACTCATCCAAGGGTGGTTAGGTGGCCCAAGAGTAGTATAAATAGGGGTGGAGGGGTAACTTCCTCCCCTTGAAGGTTTGACTTGCTCCTTTGAGCTTTGCCCACATGAAGTGAGGCTTTGTAAACCTTCCCACCAGAAATACAAAGAATTTCTTCACATTATTGTGAATTTAAATTCCACATTTACATTATGTCTTTACTTTACGTAATTTAAATTCAGCATTTACTTTACGCATTTACTTACCCGCAATTTACATTCATACAATTTGGATTTGCCTCCCCTCTTTCTAAATGCTGATCTTGAATGTTTTGAGTGTGTTCATATGGTTTTACATCTATTTTGCACTCTTGGATTGAGTAGAGATCATCTTTTCTTTCAAGTTCCAACTCTGTCCAGAACTTGTTCTTCACGTAGTATTTGGTATTTGATTTTTAACAAAATCTAGAAAAATCCTTTTTGAGTGATTATTATTGGATAAGGTGCAAGACTCTTATATCCATCTGTATAAAAATTTTGGTGTCCACTTGTTGCACCGTTTGGGAGCCATGAGGTGAAAACTGAGCCCCAAAATTTCTACTTGAAATTTCTGACTATCTGTCTTCTTTGGTTTTTTCTGATTTTTCTGTAAGGATTTTTGATTTAAAATTTGGTGGAGTTCTTCACGACTCTTCTTCTCATGGGTAGAAAAATTATTAAAATTTCTTGAGTTTCAGAAACCCTCCAACCTCCTGTTCAAATTGAGGACAGTTTCTGGAAATTCTGCTTTTGCTTTTCTGAAAGTGACTTTTGTGATTTGAATTGGTCTCTTTTCTAAAAGAAAGAGTTGGATTGATTCCTCTTTATCTTAGACACTAGACAACCAGGATTGTGACTTAAAATTCTCCACATATTTTATGGTACTTATCCATACAAGCTAGGGGTACACATAGTTGTCTAGTTTTTCGGGTTGTTCATGATTTCCTTTGAGCAATCTTGTTGAGGTTTATTTGGAGTATTTTGGGGGCAAATTTATTTGCGACCATTCACCCCCCCTCTGTTCGCCATCTCGATCCTTCAATGGGATAGGACGAGGAGAGGAGACTGGAAAGCAACAATGGGACGACTGTCAGGACCCTGATCAAATCCGACTAGGAAGAGGATACTGACACACCAACCAAGACCATTTGAAAGAGCATAATACTTCAGAACGGACTGGGAAGAGACCACTACACTATCTTACGAGAGAAGAACACTAAGATATGCAGAAATATGATATATTCCTATTCTCATTAATCTAAGGTTTTATAACCTGAAAGTTACATCGATTTACCGAAACAGAAAGAGTTATGTAAGTCTAAAGTAAATGCAGTAAAAGAGAAAGAAACAACTACTTTGAGCCTGTTGTCATTCTTCGGTAAAACTATTCCCTATCATCTGCCGTCCGATGATCCCAAGCACTAGCCAAATTGTTTCCTGGCCCTTGATCTTCATTAAATGAACTCATTGAATCGTTATCATTGCTTTTAGACTTAGTCTCTTCCGTTGTTCTCCTCTCAAACATCCTGACATTTCCCCCTCTAGAAGTCAAAGCTTGTCCTCAAGCTTTGACATCAGGAAAAGTGCTTCTGATAAAACTTGCATCTTCCCATGTAGCCTCCTTTTCCAACAAGTTCAGCCACTGTGTGACTGCTATTCCATTCCTAGTAATCATTCTCCTATCTAGAATGGCTATAGGTTCTGTTTTGATTTTACCCACTGTATCTACCAGCAGCAATCCAGGGAGTGGTATTGTATTCGGTCCAACATGTTTTTTCAGTTGACTTACATAGAATACTAGATGAATGGCTGCTTCTGGTGGCAATTGCAACCTGTAAGCGATTGCTTCAACCTTGTTCATCACCCAGAAGGGTCCATAGTACTTAGATCGCAATTTCAAGGAGGCCCTTAAACCAAAGGTGTTTTGCCTGTAAGGCTGTAGTCTCAAATACACCACGTCACCAATTTCAAAGCTCCTTTCAGTCCTCAACTTGTCCGCAAACCTTTCAATTTGGTTTTGTGCCTGCTGTAAATTATCCTTAAGCTTCCGGAGCATATTTTCTTTTTCCTCAATTGTCACTCGATCTTCATCGACACATTGCATGGAATGGATTATTTTGCTAATTGAGCAGGATGGTAACCATAGAAGGCTTGAAATGGTGTAACTTTCAATGAGATATGATATGATGTGTTGTACCACCATTCGTCCATGGTTAACCATTGAATCCATTTCTTAGTGAAAGACCATACCAAAGGTGTTTTGCCTGTAAGGCTGTAGTCTCAAATACACCACGTCACCAATTTCAAAGCTCCTTTCAGTCCTCAACTTGTCCGCAAACCTTTCAATTTGGTTTTGTGCCTGCTGTAAATTATCCTTAAGCTTTCGGAGCATATTTTCTTTTTCCTCAATTGTAACTCGAGCTTCATCGACACATTGCATGGAATGGATAATTCTGCTAATTGAGCAGGATGGTAACCATAGAAGGCTTGAAATGGTGTAACTTTCAATGAGGTGTGATATGATGTGTTGTACCACCATTCGTCCATGGTTAACCATTGAATCCATTTCTTAGTGAAAGACCATGTCAAGGTCTACCTGTGTTTGTGATGAGTAATTGCCTATAGTTGAGCTTGTGATGCACAAGTTTGAGTTTGATCAGTTTGTAAACTAGTTGGTACTAGTTGTGAATTGGTCAAAACAATTTGTAAACTAGTTGGGATAGTTTGTGAACTAGTTGGGAAAGATTGTAAACTAGTCGGGATAAATTGAGTATCATTCGGGCTATGTGTTGATTTGATTGCATTTGTTGGATTTTGCTACATGATGTATTTTCCTTGTCTATGATGGTTGCAGGACTTAGGAGCAAGGTCATAGTGAGGCGGAGGAGATCAGGACTAGGCTGGGAGAGCTGAGGTACAGACAGTCAATGTATCGCCAAAGATGACTAAGGTCAGGGAGTAGCTGCAAGCTGAGAAGATAAGGAATGGATGAGATGCTAACTTGAAGTTACTCGAATCAAGGAAGGCCATTGGTTCACGGTCTAGAGGATAGAGTAACGGGTAAAGTTAGTGCGCTTTGAAAAGTGTGCAAAACCCGTTATGTTGTTGGGTTTCAGGTCAGCCCATGTATGATTGTCTGAGTTAATCCCAGTCCTTTATAAGGTTCTTTCTGGGAGAAGGAAGTTATCCAAGGGTGGGGTTTGCTCCCAATGTGATATAAATAGAGGGGAGACAAGGGTGTCTCCCTCCTGAGGGTTTCGAAGGTTTCGGTGTTACGTTGAGCTTAACCTCCCTCCCAGAAATAAAAGTTTCATTTCTCTATTCTGAATTACCTTCAACGTTTACATTATGCTTTAAATTCAATATTTAAATTCTTGCAAGTTACCTTCTGTTCATCTGGATTTGCCTCCTCTCCTTCTAAGTGCTTTTGGATCTTGTGCTAAGGATGAAAGATTGCTAGATGAATCTTCGATAGATCATATCCCAATCATCTAGGCAATCTACAATCTCTTCTTTTCAGTTTTTGTAAGAAACCGATCTTTGTACTTAGTAGAAGCAAGATCCTTGTAGATCATGTTCTTGTTTGTTTGAAGAGTTGTTCCTTGGTATTCCTACTTGCTGTGATATGTGGAAGGTCATCTAAGATCATTCCGATCATCAATTCCCACGAACAAGCTAAAGGTGAAGTTTGTATTTTTGACTCGGTTTTGATGCAGCATTCTTTAAACTAAAAAATATCAGAACTTTGATTTCAATTCTTGCGATTGAAGGTTGGAATAGGTTTCTAACATCCGTAGGAAGGTGCACACAAAGTTTCACGGGTTTTGGATCAACCGATCAAAAGTTACAACGATTCTTGTTTTTGAGATCATGTTGATTTTATTGTTTACCCGAACACTGTTCATCCAACCAGTGCTACCGACCAGTTCGCAGCACTATTCATCTGAACATTATCCATTCGACCAGTGCTGCCGACTAGTTCATTATACTGTTCATCCGACCAGTGTTATTGACCAGTGTAGTTTTCTTGTTGATCTGAGCACTGTTCTTTTGACCTCCTGGTCGGATGGTATTGTTCATACAACCACTTGTTTGGATTGTGTAGTCATTTGATTTGTTCTTTTGGTAGTTTGATTTTTAGGAGAAAATTTTATTTGTGATCATTCATCCCCCTCTGATCGCCTTTTTGTTCCTTCAATTGGTATCAGAGCCTGGTTTTGCTCTTCCATAGATCTTGACGGATCTTAAGAGCAATGGCGATGGATAAGTATTCCACCAAACTTTCTATCTTTTCTGGAACATCACGGCCGGCAATATGGTTGACATTGAGGCAAATGCTAAGGCAAAGAACATCCTCATACAGGGCTTTAGCTACAGTGAGTATGATAGAATTTCTCACCTATGATCTGCTTAGCAGATCTGGGTGACCCTCGATGCTTACCATGAGGGCACCACTCAGATCAAGACGGTGAGATAGGATCAATACAAACATGGCTACAACAAATTTTAACAACATACTGGTGAGAACCTTGATGAGTGTTTTGGTAGTTTCACAAAGATCTTAAGTGATCTCTGTGTAGTTGGTTGCACATACTCTGACTCAAAGAACGCTCGACACTTTTTGACCACACTCGATCTTTGGGTTTGGGAGATGAAGGCGACCACCATCAAGTACACCATAGACTTATCGACCTTGACTCTTGACGGGCTTTATTCCTGGCTCAAGACTCATGAGATCGACGTTGTCTCTCAAGACAAAGTCACAATCGATGGCCTTAGTCAATGATCCCATTGGATCCACTTCTAATACTTCAATTGGTTTCTCTCTTTTTGCCCTTTGCGAGCTAAGCGATGAACAACGGGAAAAATTTCTAGAAAGTAAACTTGCTCTCCTAGCTCGCAAATTTTCTCATGCTTACAAGAGGGTGAGGGAGAGAAAGAGAGGTGGCATGATCACCTAATTCGAATGTGATGGCCCCAATTACATTCGGGCGAACTGCCCCAAACTAGAGAAGGGCAAGAATGATACCAGTGGTTCGGAAAGAATGACTACACTGACAAGAACAGCAATAAGAAGCTTCTAGTTCGCGACCCGGCATGTGAGAAGAAGTACCGCAACTTCATAAAGAATAAAAAGCTCTTCCATCGCGTCCTCGCCGCACTCAATGACATCAGCCTCTTTGACACTATTCCAGTATATGCTAGTTTTCTTCATGCTCACAAACTCATCTTGTGAAAATTGCCCTAAATTGCTATATGAAATTGATGCCATGAGTACTCATCTTAGGAAGCTATCTACTAGAAATAATGAACTTGAATTGCATACTTTTAAGGACTTAGTCAGCTCATGTGAGGGCTGTAAGCAACTAAAACTTGACAATGAATCATTCAATGTTAAGTGTGCTGAACTTACTAAGGACTTACTAGCTAAGTCACAAGAAAGTTACTTGCGATGTGCTGAGATTGAGGGGGACTTTGATAAAATCCAAGTCGAACTTAGGAAAAAGCTAGAGGCCCAGACCCTTAGTATTAAAAATGCCCCTTGCATTTCTTGTGAGGCCCTCAAGATTGAGGTAGCCATGCTTAGGGAGAAAATGTACGCGCTAGAAGTTCTTTCTTATCTGGTTCTTCTTCATCTTCTTCCCCTTGTTCTTTCTGTGTCTCTCTCTTCCAAAAGTTGTAGGAGCCAAGAAAAAGTTTAATCTCATCCTAGACCAGTCTAAGATTAGTCGATTTAATCAAGGTCTAGAATTTGACTAATTAGAGCACGCTAGGGCTCATCCTCCTACCATTGTGCGTAACTTCACGAGTGGAGAGATTGTGGTTGCTTCTAGGGTGAGCACCACTATGTTTAGGTCCGTTGGGGTTGTCTGTGGGTCTTGAACTAGAAGGCTCCTCCTGCTGCTGCTTCTACCTCTAGCAAGGTGAAGTATTCATGCACCTTCTGTCAAAACGATGGTCACCTAGTAGATTTCTTCTTCAAGCATGCCAAAATCATGAGACGCAAGTGTGTTCATGCCCTTAGGGGTATTCAGAGTCATCCATAAACTCTGGGTGCTCGTAAGGCATACACTGCTGTTACATAGTATAGAGTTTTACCTGTTTTTAGGTAGTGTTTAGGACTTGCATTTCATGTTGTTCATTCAAGTTTTTGTCCTATTTCTGCTCTTCGTCAATCTCTACACTGTTCTTTTGATATTCCTCATGTTTCTCCTCGAGGCAAATATCAGCGGTGTGGGGTATTTTCTAGTAGGAGATTTAGGTAACCTCACTGGGATGGTTCGGCCTTTGCACTACGGCGGGCCAATCCAGTTCTAGCTCCCATATCTTCTACTAGGGCTGCTTCTGGTCTTGTGAGAGTAGAGCGTCAGAGAGACCCTAGAGTCCAGTCTTTTGCTCCTATGGTTGGTCCTTTGAGACGTCGTATGATTCAGTATTCAGTTCTTAGATCTTCTCTTTGTCCCAGTACCGAGTCATCTTTTTCTCTTATATGTTGACTAGGTTTGTAGGATTGGGAAGGGAGAGGTATGGATCGTTGACTTCGGTTGTTCTCATTATATGACTGGAGACTATAGATGGTTCTCTTCCCTAGTCCGAGCTCTCGGTGATGAGTTGATCACTTTTGGGGACGCTTCATCAGGTAGAGTCATTGCCAAAGGTACCGTATGCATTAATGACAATTTCATTCTTAAGGATGTTGCTTTAGTGAGTAAGCTGCAATACAATCTCCTTTTTGTTTCCTAGCTTATCGTTGACTCTTTTGAGGTAAGCTTTAAGAGTAGTGCCTGTAGGATCCTTGATTCATCAGGAGAGATAGTTTGCGAGATTTTTAGATTTATGAGAGTTTTTCATGCTAATTTACCTGCTTTATCTGGAGAGACTCTTCACTGTTTGATTGCTTCAGAGTCCCATGATCTATCCTTCTGCCATAGGAGATTATGTCACATTGGCTTTGACCACTTGACCAGAGTTAGCAACCATGATCTTATTCGTGGTTTGCCTAAACTCAAGATGGTCAAAGACTTAGTTTACTCTCCTTACCAACATAGCAAGATGGTTGATACTTCTCATCCTCTAGTCACTGTTGTGATGACTGATGCGCCATGATAGCTTTTACATATGGACAGTTGGTCCAGCCAGAGTACAGTCAACGGATGGGAAATGTTATATTTTTATCATTGTTGATGATTTTTTGAGGTATTCTTGGGTGTGTTTGATGGCCTCGAAGGATAAGTCTTTTACCCATTTCGAGGGTTTGGTCTATAGGTTATCTGTTGAGCTCCCTAGTGCCTTACGAGCTATACGTGGTGATAATGGCACGGAGTTCAGGAACTTTTACTTTGAGACCTTTTGTTAGGAGTTAGGCATAGAACATCAATTTTCCTCTCCATATGTCTCTCAGCAAAATGGCATAGTGAAAAGTAAAAACGGGACCTTAGTTGAGATGGCCAGAACGATGCTAGACAAGTACAGTTCTCTTAGAAAGTTTTGGGCTGAGGCTATAGCTACTGCTTGCTATGTGTCTAATCGAGTATTTTTGAGAGAAAATTTGCACCGCACTTCTTACGAGTTGAGGTATGGGCGAAAGCCTAGTGTTTCTCATTTTTGTGTGTTTGGTTGCAAGTATTTCATTTTGAGGTTTGGTAACCTAGATAAATTTGAGTCTTGTTCTTCGGATGGTATTTTTCTAGCTTACTAGACTTCTTCTCGTAGCTATAGGGTCTAGAGTTATGATGCGAATAGAATCATAGAGATCCGTGACGTTACCTTTGATGAGACTAGCCCAGGAGTTAGACCTGATATATCAGGCTCAACTTCTCTCTCCTAGACCATCTTTGTAGAGGATGAGGATGATGGAGATAATTGTGTTCCATCTGATCCGGTCCCCTCTATACCTAAGGTGCCTCATGTTTCCATTTCTGTACATCAGGGAGACCAGCCCGTACCTTCGGACTCTCCTTCAGCGAGTGGCTATGTTCCTACCTCTTCTGTTCATGAGGTAAAGGTCACTTCTATTTTTGGACCTCCTCGCCTCACTCAGAGAGTTCATCCATCTGATCAGATCATTGGCGTCTGTTTGAGTCGGTCACATGCTCAAAATCAGGCCTGTTTAACTTTTACCTTCACTCTGCCTTTGTTGCCTCATTTGGGCCGAAGGATGTTTCTCATGCATTATCCGATGAGTTTTGAATTAATGTTATGTATGAGGAACTTGTGAACTTTGGGAGGAATAAGGTTTGGCAACTTGTTGAGCCCTCATCTGATCATAATGTTATTAGGACCAAGTGGGTGTTCAAGAACAAGTATAGTGAAGATGGGGTTATCATTAGGAACAATGCTAGATTTGTTGCACAGGACTTTACTCAGGTTGAGAGTCTTGATTTGAAGAGACCATTGGCCCTGTAGCTAGATTAGAGGCTATTAGGATCCTGCTTGTATTTTCGACATCCAAGGGCTTTAAACTTTATCAATAGATGTCAAGAGTGCATTTCTCAATGGATGTATTGAGGAAGAGGTGTATGTCAGGCAGCCTCCAGGATTTTAGAACCCCAAATACCCAAACCATATCTTCAAGATTTATAAAGGTTTATATGGACTTAAGCAGGCCCTTAGACCTTGGTATGAGAGTCTTAAGTCCTATCTCCTTAGTCATGGTTTTAAGATGGGTAAAGTAGATAAGATTATGTTCATCAGACACCAGAATTCTCATTTCCTTCTTGTTCATATTTATGTGGACAATATTATATTTGGTGGCTCCTAGTACTCTCTTATGTCTCAGTTTTCAGAGGTAATGGGCACAGAGTTCGAGATGAGCATGATGGGCGAGTTGAGCTACTTTCTTGGCTTCCAAATCAAGAAGTCACAGGAAGGTACCTTCTTACATCAAGGTAAGTACACTTGAAACCTCCTAAGGTGTTTCGACATGTCTGATGGAAAGCCAACGATGACTCTTATGGTCGACAATGCTGTCCTTGAGCCAGATGAGGATGGCGAGCCAGTTGATCAGAAAGAGTTCAGGAGCATGATCGGTTCCATTTTATATCTCACTTCCTTGAGGCCGGACATATATTTTTCTGTTTGTTTGTGTGCACAATTTCAAGCTTCTCCTCATGCCTCTCACCGCCAAGTGGTGAAGTGCATTTTCAGGTACCTTCGAGCTACCATTGACTATTGTACTCTTCCTCTTCTTGTCTGCTACTTATAGTCTTTTCCGATGCAGACCATTGCAACGTGTAACTGATGCATTCCAGCCTCAAAACTTTCTTTGGTCCTCTGTAATATGTTACTCAAGAAGACTGCTTAAGGCATCTAGTGTGAGAACCGCCCAAATTGCACTCGGCTTAATTGAATTGCCGGCTATCCATAAAGATGAGAGGTAGAATACGCCCGTCACTAGACATGCCATATGCTAGCACACATCTAAATGCTCGAACAACCGAACACACATTCAATTAAAACAAAAGCAATCCCGGTAGTCCCCGGCATGTGTCTTAAGTGATGCCCAAGATCAAACACACATGTCGTAGCACAACATTCATATCATTGCACGATACATAAAGGGACATATATTCGAACCATTTTACATAACTTCATTACAACTTAAGTTCTTAGCATGGAGAATGCTCAAGTAGTTAGGAGTCAAGCACTCCATCATTAGTTTTGCTTAATAACAAATACGCAGTGGAGATGATATAAGTTAACGATCAACAATGGCACAATTGCCCAAGAGTGCCATTGCAAAAGCTTGACCGCCACAACTACTCATCCGCTTTGCCGGTTTCGGCGGGATAGAAGTAGCCAAAGACGGTCTCCTCATCATCTACACAATCTGAAAGAGAGAACAATGAGTACGGAGGTACTCGCAAGACTTACTCAATAATATATACGAGGCGCATGTTTTGGCATTAGCAAGGGTAAAAGGCCATTGGGTAAGTTGTTTTGCGAAAAGCATCACTAGACATATGTATTTTTAGCAATGAGCAAGGTACTTAAGCAATAAAGAACCTCTATGGACAGCAAGTATACCCATCCCAAGTTCCATCCTTAGCCCACCATTTTTATCACAAAGTCAGGTTCAACTTCATGTCTCAAGTAGCACAAATCTATACGAAACTCTACGAGGATGTCCAATGTACATTAAGCGTGCTCATAACCGAGAGCGCGGCAATTCGAATTGATTGAAAACCCTGCAGGGGAGTACATCTTTTCCCACACGACACAAGGACCATACGGCTTGCACATCCCGCTAAAGATGCACATGAGGGTACTCGTGGCAACCTTTCCCAAATGCACCCAACCGTTTGGGTCTCGTGCCTACAAATGTGGAGGACATCTAGACCCCTCTTCGGGCGTCGCTAGGTTCCCCTTACAAGTATCGCTACTCACACTTTAGGACCACAGCCCAAATGATCGCAACCACATAAAGTAATTGGCTCATCCTTACCATTATTGAATATGTGGTAGTACGGAAAAGTGCTTAAGACAACGGCATCAACGATAGGTCCTTAATCGACTCAAGAGGGCCTATGCTTCTTGAGACTCCATTCCCATCAAGCCCTATTACCCTCTCAAGTCTTGTTATCCATATTTTATCATCCGTCACCATATATTAAATTGAACATGAACCCATCCTACAAGCATTTTTGTATTACCATTTCATTCCCTTCCTATACCCGATTCCTACCAAGACCTATAGCATGGCTAAGCAACTAAGCATGAGTATTAACCAAAACGTCTACCCATATTCGAATGTGTCAAGGTACATGGTAAGTAACATCAAGGTATAGGAAAATGCAACAAGTAGGTGCCACCAGTATCGATATCCGATTAACATAGCCCAATGCAACTACCCATACATAAGCACATATAATGATCAATTGATTCACAAAAAGCTGTAGGAGTATGCTTAGATGTTTGCCTTGAGTCTCTTGCGGGTCTTGCTCAACAACAATCTCAGTTTTGGAATTAACCTCGTTACTCTCCGGCACTTCAGTTTCTAGAGAAAGAAAGGACCGTCTAGATTACGATTGAAGCCATGAATGCATATATGCATGAAAAATTATGAAACTTTGTGAGATTGCAGCCCATTGAGTTAAGGACACAATGCAAAAAGAATCAAGTCAATAGCAGTCCAATTGCTCATAGTATAAATGATTTGGTGAGGTTCTGTCCAGATTTTAGAGTTGCTGTTTTTATGCTTTAAAAAGCGTGCAGCAAGCCATTAATGAATAAATCTATGCCAAAAGTGTTTATTTAGATACTAAACAAGTATAGCATGTAACCAATGTTTTAGTATTTATAACTTCAAATTCAAGATGCAAAGATTGTTTGGATTAGGAAAGAGGAAGTCATTAGTTAAGGTGTTATGCATAACTAGTGTTTAGTTTTAAGTGTTCATGCATGGAAGCAATATCTACAAGTTAGATCTGAAGTTTAGAGTTGTTCGCTGTTACTATGTGGTCATAGGATGATTTTTGGCATTGCGGCAACCTTGGACGAAAACTTGTATTCTTAACTATTCACCTAAAACGGTTTCGACAATATTATCTTTTAGGGTTTTTGCGTTAACATATTTTACTTGATAAGTAAGTCATATTTAAGATATTTTTACATGATTTCGTTGTCCATAAATTTAAGTAGGTTTCTGGACCATTTCCCCTAAAGTTTGTATTTAGACGAGCTGTTTTATAAGCCGCCGAAAAGGCTTAAGTGTTAACGATTTTGTGCTGTTGTGATCATTTAGGGTCTTTCTTGCGATTGGATTAATATGCAAATGAAGTTATAATTAATATATTTTTCCAGATTATGGTAGAATATGTATCATACAATGATCCTAGGCTATTTTCTTATAACTTTATATTTTTGCGTGATATTTTATAGGCTGCCAAAAAGGCTTATACGACACACTTTTAGCGCTATTGCGGTTCAGTTCTTTCTTCAGTTGCGACTACACCGAAAGGGATAATCTAACCATTTTTCAGGGGTTAGTAGGGAATATCCCTAAGAGTATTTTAAAGTTAATTTCGTGATATTCCTCATTTGTTCAAGGTGTTTTTCCAATAAATAGTGATTTAGGCCTAATATGAGCTTAACTCGAAGTTGATCAAACTAATGTTATTTTTGCATGGTAAGCTAGGGAATATCATTTCAAGGTCATAGAAGTCATTTTTGTTGAATTTGAGGTGCATTAGCAAAAGTTACGGCTATTTGTTCATTTTACCGATTGCATGTTTGGCTAATGAGAAAATAGGGCAAACCAAAGTGAAACTTAAAGGTTTTTATATACTTGTGATCTATACAGACCTAGGATTGCATCCAAACTAGTTTCACCAATTTTTTTGTCCATTTGATCCATATTTTAACCGTTTGAATCTTGCATGTTATTAAGGCTTTGCGTAATCAACTTTTTGATGCAAAACACATTAAATCCTAAATATTTTTACAGAAATGGAATATTTGAGATTGCAGAAGCATGATGAATTTATTTCATGATTTTTACAGCTAGGATTTTCATAGTTTCTTCATAACACTTAAAACATGGCTTTTATTCAATTTCTATTTAAAGGTTTTTGCAGCAAGCAACATATAACTTTTTATTGCATCTTTTGAATCCTTACTAAGTAACTCAAATTAAGGAACTGAGTTTGCATTAATCAGAGATTCACAGCAAAAGTTATAAGGGTTTTATTGCGTAAGGCAAAATAAAAAAATAAAGTGCAGAAGTGGGGAATCGAACTCAAGACTTGCTGAGTCCAAACACTGGTGCACTACCACTACGCCATGCATTCATTTGTGACAAAGGCAAGTGGTAAAATACTTGAGCCTACCTTACAAACCCTAGAGCTTCAAAACCCAACAATGGCGATGCGGCTCTGAGCTTTGGTTGAACTGAAGAAGGAGCAGCTTTAGGGCGTTATGGGCTCGGCTGGGGAGGAAGACAAGGCACAGCCATGGTGGCGCTGTTGGTCCGGAGCTGCAGAAATCAAAGCGCATAGCTCAGGCGACCAGGGTTCGCTTGGGCAAGAACTAAAGCAATGAGCTCACCTGGTAGCTGCGGTTGAATGCTGGCTCGCCGGCGCAAGGAGGAAGAGAGCTGGCTTCGGCTGCATGCAAGCAAGGCAAAGCAACTCAGGACATGAAGCAATGGCTGTGCAAGAAATGGAATCGATGGATGAGCTCACCTGAGGCTTCGGTTGAACAAGGCTTGGCTCGGTACTGCTGCTTGGCCGGGCGAGTTCCACAGCATTGAGAGCAGCAGCAGCGAGCAAAGGGAGTGAGGAGATGGCTTGCTGGCTTTATGGCTCTGCAACGCAGCTTGCGAGGTGCAACAGCACTCGAGGTGGGCAGCGGAGAGAGCAATGTTCGGCGGAGCAAGCCGCGTGGAAGAAAACCTCTGCCGAGGCAAAGACACAAGAACGGAAACTTGTCTTGTGGCGGCCTCAGGCGGGGACGCCGGAGAGGAGAAAGGAAGGAGAGAGAGGAGGAGGGCTGGCCAGTGGTCCAGGCATGCGTGGGGCCTCTGCCGATGACTTAGCCAAAGTTTTCATCGAGCACGATGGTCACGTTTGGCGGTTGAATCAATTTCAAGTGTAGAATTGACATGTCGGATAAGCGAGGCTTAGCAAGAGTGAAGACTTGGTTGAAAAATTCTGCAAATCTTTGAGCAGGTAGTCCAGGAGCTCTACTTTCCATTTCCTTTGGTTTCACCTCATTATCTGTTGTCATTTAAGAACAGTAATTCATCAAAGTTGGCTGTTTTTCAATCTGTTTTTAAATTTTCGAGCTAACTAAATGGTGTGTAAAAATTCTGGAAAAATTATACTCAATCTCCATTTCTTATCAAACTTGGCAGAGATCATATTCAAAGTGCTGTTGAGCGAATACGGTAACATGCACACAAACATAGCCTTATTAAATCAATGTATTCACTTGAGAGAAATGGTTCAGGTTCACAATATAAAGTCTGAAGTTCAATTTCTTCTAAGTGTTGAATTTGTGTTGAAAACTTGGATTTGATACAACAATCACATCACAAATCATGCAAAAATGATGACGTGATGCTCATGAGATTCTTAGTTTCACGTTTTACAAATTTGGGCTGTGACAAGTCTCCCCCCTTAAAAGAATCTCGTCCCGAGATTTGGTACAAGCGGAAAATAGAATAAATAAGTGTAGCACCTATAAACCTTAGGGCACTAAGGGGATGTTTAAAATCAAAACGCTTAAATCTGGACAGTAAGGAAATAATATGATAAGTTCCCGTTTAATTGAGTCCATGTTCACCTAGACATGTGACTTACCTTGGAATAGCTCTAAAGGAAAATATGTGGCCTTTCATGATGGTGATTGTGTACACATTTAAGAAGTTAAAACTTGGATTTTCATAAAAGAGCATGTGGTGTAATTATGGTAGCAAAGAGGGTGCATGAAGAAGATGGACAACCAGTACTCACGTGGAGGAGAAAAGATCGGGATAGTCAACCCGAAGTTGGTCCTCACGTTCCCATGTAGCTTCATCTTCGGTATGGTTGCTCCATTGCACCTTGACAAATTTAACATTGCCCTTCCTCATTTTCCCCTCAGTCTCATCAAGAATTCGAATAGGATGCTCAACATAAGAGAGATTGGGTTGGAGATCAATATCCTCCAAAGTAGTGGCCTCGGTGGGAACACGAAGACACTTCTTCAATTGTGAGACATGAAACACATTATGGACAGCGGAGAGTGATTTTGGAAGCTCTAATTGATAGGCCACGGCTCCACGTCTTGCGGTGATTTGGAAGGGCCCAATATAGCGAGGTGCCAATTTCCCACGAACTTGGAATCGGCGTGTCCCCCTCAATGGAGAAACCTTGAGATAAACATGCTCTCCCACCTTGAAACTCAATTCACGTCGACGACGGTCGGCGTAGCTCTTTTGACGGATTGTGCTATGCTTGCGAGTTCTCACAATTTTTCTAACTTGTTCTTGACTTCCATGACCAAGTCCAGACCAAAGAGAGGTCGTTCCCCGGACTCAGACCAATTGATAGGAGTCCTACACCTTTTTCCATATAGGGCTTCAAAAGGAGACATCTTAATACTTGATTGATAGCTATTATTATAGGAGAACTCTGCAAATGGCAAGCAAGTCACCCATTTCTTTTCATATATGAGTACACAAGCTCTCAACATGTCCTCAAGAATTTGATTTACTCTCTCGGTTTGGCCTCCGGTTTGTGGATGATAAGCGGTGCTAAAATGGAGGTCGGTCCCCATTGCATCATGAAGGCTTTGCCAAAAATGATTCACAAATTGGGAACCTCTATCGGAGACAATTGATTTTGGCACACCATGAAGGCAAACAATCCGAGTGAGATACAATTCAGCATATTGTTTGGTGGAATATAAAGTTTTGACGGGAAGAAAATGAGCTGATTTTGTCAAACGATCGACAATGACCCATATAGAATCATACCCTTGGAAAGTCTTGGGCAGCCCGGTGATGAAATCCATACCAATCGCCTCCCATTTCCAATATGGAATAGGCAAAGGATGCAGCGTACCGCTAGTTTTAGGTGCTCCACCTTCACCCTTTGGCACACATTGCATTCGGCCACATACCGCGCGATTTCGTGCTTCATACGAGTCCAGCAAAATTTTTGTTTGAGATCTTGATACATTTTGGTGCTACCGGGGTGGATAGAGAGTTGAGAGTTATGAGCATCATCTAGAATCAAACGCCTCAACTCCACGTTCTTAGGCACCACAATTCTCTTACCGAAACATACAAGGCCTTGATCATCAATAGAGAAACAATCGGCTTTGCCTTTTCTCATATTCTTGCGGATTATGGTTACCCCCTTGTCATGCTCTTGGGCTGCCTTGATCTGGTCAATAAGGTTTGATTTAACCGTGAGGGCAGCAAGGAAACCCTCACCAACCATCTCAAGTTGAAGCCTTCGAAAATCATCACAAAGCGTGTTGAATTCGGGCTCAACGGTCAAGCAATTGCACCTAGCCTGGCGGCTCAAGGCATCGGCAACAACATTAGTCTTCCCGGGATGGTAATGCACTTCTAAATCATAGTCTTTGATTAGTTCAAGCCATCTTCTTTGTCTCATGTTAAGGTCGGATTGAGTGAAAATATATTTGAGGCTCTTGTGATCGGTGTAGATATTGCAACGGTTGCCAAGAAGATAGTGCCACCAAATTTTTAGAGCATGAACAACGGCGGCAAGCTCTAAATCATGAGTGGGATAACTCTCTTCATGCCTCTTCAATTGACGAGAAGCATAGGCCACAACTCGGCCTTCTTGCATAAGAACACAACCGAGACCTATACCGGATGCATCACAATAGACATTGAAGTTCTTATGGATGTCGGGTTGAGTAAGAATGGGAGCGGTAGTGAGACATTTCTTCAAGGTTTGGAAAGCTTCTTCACATTCATTTGACCATCTGAACTCAGCCCCTTTCTTCAACAGTTCGGTCATAGGTTTTGAGATCTTGGAAAAATTTTCAATGAACCGGCGGTAGTAGCCCGCAAGTCCAAGAAAACTACGGATGTCGGTAACATTTTGGGGCTGTTCCCAATTGAGAACATCTTGCACTTTACATGGGTCAACGGCAACACCATTTTCAGAGAGGACATGACCAAGAAAAGACACTTCTTTCAACCAAAATTCACACTTGCTAAACTTGGCATAAAGGCGATGTTCCCGAAGTTTCCCGAGAACAACACGAAGATGATGGGCATGATCTTCTTTGGTCTTGGAGTAGATGAGGATGTCATCAATGAATATGACGACGAAGGTGTCGAGCTCTTCCATAAAGATGTAGTTCATCAAGTATGTGAAGTAGGCGGGTGCATTGGTCAAGCCGAAAGACATAACAGTGTACTCATAGAGTCCATAACGAGTAGAGAAGGCTGTTTTAGGAATGTCTTCATTTCTGATTTTTATTTGATGGTAGCCCAATCTTAAGTCAATCTTGGAGAAATAACGAGCACCGGACAATTGATCGAACAAGATATCAATTCTAGGAAGTGGGTACTTATTTTTCACCGTGACCGCATTTAACGGACGGTAGTCAACACACATCCGCAAACTTTGGTCCTTTTTCTTCACAAAGAGAGCCGGGCATCCCCATGGCGAGGAGCTTGGATGAATAAAACCCTTCTCCAACAGGTCCTTAAGTTGTTTCTTCAATTCTACTAGCTCATTAGGTGGCATACGATAAGGACGTTGGGATATTGGTGCAGTTCCGGGTAGCAACTCTATGACAAACTCGACATCTCGATCGGGGGGCATTCCCGGTAATTCTTCCGAAATACATCAGGAAACTCACACACCACGGGGATGGCTTCAATCTTCATGGTTGTAGCACCCATCAAGGCACAAAGAGAAGAACCACTTGCTTCAAGAGAGAGAACAATTTGCTTTCCAGAAGGATGTTGGAGCTCAATAATGCGAGGTGCACAACGGAGGATTCCATGATGTTTGGTTAACCAATTCATTCCTAATATGACATCCAACCCCTTTGTTTCAATTATGATTAAATTTGCCTTAAAGATGACCCCTTCCATAAGGATGTTTGCATGCTTAACATAGTGTTTGGTGATAATTTTGGCACCGGGTGACTTTATGTGAAAAGGAGTGGGCATAACTTGTATGGGCAGATTATGTTGCATGACAAAACTCTTCTTGATAAATGAATGAGATGCCCCGGAATCAAATAATACCATAGCATGGTGAGTATTAACCGAGAGCGTACCCATAAGTACATTGGCATCCTCCAGAACTTCCTCGGCGGTGGTGTAGTTGACACGGCCACGTTTCGGGGCTTGATCATTCCTTGCCCCTTGGCGTGGTGGCTGCACCGGAGGTGGTAGGGGCTATTTTGGAGGTGGTGGGGACTGTTTTGGAGGCCATGCTGCACCCTCTTGCTTGGGAGAGGAGCAATGCATAGCATGGTGCCCATTTCCACCACAATTGTAGCATGGACCCTTTGGACCATTTCCCATGTTGTTTCCTTGTTTGATGATGAACCTTTGGGGCTGTTGCTGCTGCGTGGAGGGACGACGAACCATCCACATGGGCTGGGGAGGGGCAGCACCCGGCACACGAGGCGGAGGGGGCAGCCCCGTGCACGGGCATTGTGAGCTACTCCCCGAAGGATTCGTGGCAGCCCGCTTGCGGTTCTTTGCCTCAAGATTCTTCATCTTATGCTCAGCACGAATGGCGTTGTCCACCATGTTATTAAAGTCACTGAAATCTGTGGTGGAGAGTTTATCTTGCATCTCCTCCGATAAGCCACTCATGAACCGGTCTTGCTTCTTTTGATCGGTTGACACTTCTTCGGGAGCATATTGTGCTAAGGTGTTGAAAGCATGAACGTAGCCCATCACGTCACGACCTCCTTGCTTGAGGCTAAGAAACTCTTGCTTCTTGATGTCCATCACACCCTTGGGGATGTGGAAAGCATGGAAAACAGTGCGAAATTCAGCCCAAGTGAAGCGGTGGCCAGCCGGGTGCATATCAAGAACACCTTGCCACCAAGCACCGGCGGCCTCTTGGAGTTGATGGGCAGCGAAGAGAACCTTCTCATGCTCCTCACACCGCATGAGCCCAAGCTTTTGCTCCACGGTGCGGAGCCAATGATCAGCATCTAGAGGATCCTTGGCACTTGTGAATATCGGAGGGTTGAGGTGAACGAAATCGGTATAATCTTGCGCCCGAGGTTCTGCTCCACCTCCACCTTGAGGAGCCCTGTTCTGTGCTAAGGCAGCAAGGATCTGGTTTTGCTGCATCAACACATCCACGAGAGATGGGGGATTGGGGGGATTGGGAGGGGAATGCTGCTCCGAGCCTCCCGCAATTTCATTAATCGAACGAGTCCTCATCCTGCCGCCAAACCAAAAAGGGTAAGCGACAAGAAGTGAAAGACAAGTAAGGAATACAAAGTGGATAGCATCAACGGTATACTAGCAGATTTTTTTTGAGAGCAAGGAAGTCATGTGGATCATTAATTCCAATACAGTACACATATACATGCACATGAGAGGAGATAAACTGCTCTAGGTTGATTTGGACAGCAAGACAAGTTGATTTCCCCTTTTTTTCGATTTTATAGTAGCATAGAACTTATTCACTTCTTGCGTGAGTGCTTAGTTATTCCTCTGAAAACATGTATGCAACATGATGCATGCACTAAATCGCGATCCTCACATTCGTCCAAAGCCCAAAAAAAATTTCAGCAAGCATTGACAACATAAAATAAAAAATTCAAAAGAGGACAGCAAGCATAAGGTAGGAATAAAATGGCATATCCACTTAGTCCCATACATAATCAAAATAGACTTAAGATCCATTACACATACTTAATATCATAGGGCATAGCTCATACGATCATCTTGCAAGTTTGCGGTACACTAATATAATATAACGGGGATACAAGACTACTGTCCCAACATACTCCAAACATGAAAAGCTCCCAGCTAGCACCCTCGGGACAGCAAGACGTAAACTCCTTCCACTCAGATTTTAGAAGTGCGGAAGCCTCACAAAGTATAGGGGAAAAACATCCAAAAGATGGTATCCCGGGAGCCGGTATCCTCCGGGTTCTTCGGGTGCGTGAGGTGCACCGGATCGCCCAAAAGAGAGGCTCGAGTGGCATGTGCGCGTGGGAAACGGCGCACACGCAGCCCCGCTGACATGGCTGCCCTGATTGGGCTAGCGGGCGCGGCCACCCCATGCACCTGTGGAAACTGACAAAATAGTGGTGCCAACTCATGTGGGGTCATTAAAAATGCCCCTGGGTAGAGGATGTCACCGTGCAGCAAACCGGAGCGCACATATGGCTCCACCTCATGCTGCAGCGAGATGAGGCGGCGACGTGTCTCCTCCAACTCGTACTTCACACACAGATAAGCTCTATCGGTGGTGGACAGCAGCTCCACCATGCGCTGCTCAAGGAGAGAGGCACCCATCGGCACGAACTCGAAGTTGCTCATATCGTCTTCAGGGCCTTGGATAGGGAAGTAGGTGAAGGGCTGCTCCTGGAGGACAGCCACATCCGCTCGGAGTCGAGCTATGGCTTTGTAGGCTACGTCTTGGATTGCCATCTCCACCGAAGTGCCCACGGCTTCAAAGGTGTGGGGCTAGTCGTCACACCATCCAATCCTCCCAGGAATGGTCACGATGGTAGTGTAAGACACCAAACCATGACCAACGCCCTGGGCATAAGTAACATCCCAATTTTTGACTATTCAAATATTAAATATTATTTTATTTCAATTTATGATTTTTGTGAAATTTTTGGATTTATTTGGATTTTTTGAGATTTACTTGAATTATTTTGAATTAAAGAATATTACTTTCTGACAAAGAGTAATTATAAAAAGAAAAGTTTAAAATAAAGATTGGCCAAAAATATTTTATTCGAGTCCAGAATGTCTCAAAGTATTTTTGAGATTTTTCTTGGAATTATTAGAGTATTCTTATTGCCCTAAATAAATCCAACTAATTTATGTACTTAATTTAATTCCCAAAACCCCCGAAATTCCAATGAACAGTGATGGGCCGAAGCCCACCACTGTACCGCTCACCGCACTACTGTTTGGCCTACTCGGCTTGTTGTAAAGTGATTGCTCTCGGCCGATGGATCTTGATCGTAGCGCTTCCATTAACCCTACCCGCGTTGGATCTCAGCCATTGATCAGGAAGATCGGACGTTCCCGTCATCTTCTCCAGAGCGTAGCCGAGCGGGACTCTGGCGCCGCCGCCATAATCATCACGAACTCGGAGCCTTTCCGTGCAGGATAAGGGCGCCCAGGACTATTTAAGTTGCGCATCGGCATCGCCAAGGAATAAGCAACCAAAGCCCTAGGGTCTAGATTCGGGAATCGTCGTAGTTTCGCTGCAATCCGAGGTTTTCGCCCAGCGCCACCGCAAGGAAGAAGTCGTCGATTCATCACCGTTGAGCAACCGCAAAGCTTGGGACCAGTCGCATCGGCTTCGCCCTTGACCGGAGCACCTTGTGCGCGCCTCCGTTCCGCTAGAGCATCGCCGGAGAGTCGCATCACCGTGAAGGCCCTCGTCGCCGGAGAAGAAGTCCTCGCCGCCAACGAACCAGTACCTGGAACCCAAATCTAAGCGCGTCATCACATTGGCGAAATCAAGGTGAGTCTGGAGGTACCTTCGCCGCTCGTCGCCGGTGACCGTAGGGTCGCACGCGCCGCCGGCTGATGTGGATGAGCGTCGGGTTGACATGTGGCGCCAGGTGGACACGGTCGTTAGACGTGGCACCGATCTGGCGTAAACGACCGTGTCACCGATCTGGCGTTGCGCGAGTTCTGCGTCACCGTCGAGTCATTCGCATGCTGTCGCTGCGTCGGCGCATCATGCGGGCCCGCGTGTCATTGAGAGATAGCTGCGTGAGCCGAGCCACCGTGAACCTAGTCCATGGGGCCATGCCACGTGTCATCGTCAGGTTGGTCCAGTTCGGCGCTGACTCGGTAAATCGAATTTCCTTCACAAAAATAATTCGGAATATTCGTGATTTTCCAATTTTGTGTATTTTCAGGATTTTGAAATTTTCCGAGGGCTCGTTCTCCCTCATACGAACTCCGATTGAGGTGATTCAAATTCCTAAAAATTTGTAAAATTGAGATCTATATATTGGTGAATTTTATTTGATTTTTAGAGTTTGTTTGCTCCTTGTTTTGGTGTTTACTTAGCATTCTCTTTCGTTTCGCGTAGACGATAACTTGTGCGATGCAACCGGGAGAGATTCACCAACTCAAGACCGAGGTCCAGAATATGGGCAAGGGTTTTTCTAAGGCAAGTTGTGCTTTGATCATGTTGCACCCATAAATTAGATTGCATGCTATTTTGATTTACTTTATTACCTGTTATTTCCTGCGTATAAACGATTTCAACTTAACTTTGGGATTAGCTACCATACCTTTTGAATTACACCCTACCTTGTTATTTTTATGCCATAATCCACTTGTCACCATAGGTTGGTTCATTATAGTTGGTTAATACTGAAATCAACATGGATGGTTAGATCGGTATAGAAATGCTTAGCCATGCTACGTCATCACATGTACATGAAATGTTGAGTATTAATATTGACTAATGGAATATGGAACAATGATGTTAACTTGTGTGTCATGTGTGGTCACACAAAGAAATTGAGTTGTCGTGGTGGGGAGGTCACACAACGATGTCGATTTGTGAGAAGCACGTGGTGCTTGGTAACTAACCGGGTGGTAATCACTTTATGATTGAAGCAAGTGGAAAGGGCAGGTGTGCCAGGGTGGGCTCAGAGGAGCAGAGGGTATGGGTATGTCTTACTTTAATCAATCCTAAGGACTTAACCTTGCGAGCCTTTGACCTGAGTCTATCATGCAACCACATGTCTGGAATGGGACAGCCTAGCTGACTAATTTGCAAATGCTTAACTTGAGTGCTATCGTGGTGGTGTGAGGCCCGTGTGGAGGTAACCAGTCCTTGCACGTGGTAGCTCATATGGCGCAAGAGGGGGGCCCTGGGTGTGGTAACCAGTCCATCCAGTGTTGAAACCTTTGCGGGTAGCATTGGGTTAAGAGGATGCATTGTAAAGGCTTTGTTATAATCGTTCACCTGTGTGGTGCATGGTTGTATCATGTGGGTAAAGTGCATAACCTCTGCAGAGTGTACAAACTATTCGGATATCCGTGCTCACGGTATTGAGCAATGCTCGAGAATTACAGTCAAGGGGTAGTTAATTAAAATGAACAACTGTTATGGGATGGCAGGTTGCCATATGGATAATGGAATTTGACTTAGGATAAACACTTGTGTTTGATTTGAGAAACAATGGAATCTATTTATTGTTATTATTTGTTTTACTGTCTTTTCAATCTATGAATGTATGTATTCTTGAACTGCTGCTTTACTGCAAATGAACCCTTAGCCTTTCCTTTGGAATAAGCCTGCATATAGCTATGATAGAATTGCATTTTGTGCACAACTTGTTGAGTACGTGTTGGTGTACTCACCCTTGCTTAACAACCAACAACAGTGGAGGAAATCATCATTGGAGGAGGGCTTTCAGGTGGACGCGTGTCACTAGGCCAATCCTAGTCAGCTGCCTGTGGTGTGCTGATGGGACATCTACGTTTTCTACTGTCTTTCCACTGCATTTGTCTCATTAATCTCACTATTGCCTTGTGAGGCTAAATATTGTAAGTGATCATAAGATCATACACTGGTTATATTCAATCAATAAAGTCTTATTATTCTTATCGTTGTGTATGATATGATGCTTACCGATGTTAAGCTGTGTGCACTAGCGATTGATCCTGGGACTAGTGCGGCAAAACACAGTGGGTCCGAATTGGTGAATTCGGGTCCTTACAGAGGTGGTATCAGAGCATACTGACTGTAGGTCTTGGCCCTAGATAGTTGGTCGTCCCTATAGGTCCTTCAAAATTATTTTCTAAAGTAAAAGTCCTAACCTAGAAGAATAATATGTTCTTGACTTATCTCATTCTTCTATTTCTGTCCTTCCCCAAAATTCTTCCCTTTCCTTTGCTAGAATTTCTTCCTCTTACCTCTGCTAAAGTGAGATAAAATCTTACCTGAGTTATCTTAAGTAGAAAATGATACACCACACTTTAGGAGATGGCATCAAGTGCCTGCTGCTACCATAAAAGTCCTGAAGGAAAGAATCATCAAGCTTGTGGATGAGCAGATCAATGAAGTGAAGACTCAGTACTGTTAGTAGCTAGTTGAGACTCATGTGTGGAATCGCGTTTCCTAAGATAGGAGTGTCACCCATGTAAACGGTAGTTTGAATTGGTTCTTCTTGATTGCTGAGTGTGCAGTATGTGTTGCAAAGCTTTTAGGCTTATATGAGCAACCATACCAAATTATTAATATTGATTGCTTAAGTTATTGGGTTAAACCTATCTTCCCGGTGTTAGGATTCTTACCCCTTACCTATGCTATTTTCCCTCTTCCCTAACCCCATTTGAGGAAATCAAGCAGATGGTTCAGAATAGTGATAGCAATAGAACTAGCGTAGGTAGAAGTCAACTCAGTGGAAACTCTAAGAATGGATCAGTTCTTCAGCCGTCAATACCGATAGAGATGCAAAGTTTTCAAAGAGTTCTTGGCTGCTCAGACTTAGTTAATGCAAGCAATGCGGAAACAAGTACAGAATATAACCAATCAAGATAATGTCAATAAAGCGTCTCGAACTGTTATCAATGATTTCTGTACATACTTAAGGTTATTAGAATTTATAAGGACTCGTACACCAATAGAAAATGTTTCACCTTTAAAAACAGAGGTTTGGCTCGAGATTATTAAGAAGAACGCCACCCCTGCACTTGGTTCTAGATCTAGACATTGTTCTCGAAGTGCTGTCAACCAGACAAGTTAGAAGATTGAGCGTGTAGTCGCTATGGAGAAATAGGATATGCTACAGACAAGCATGCGATCAATTGCTTTAATTGTGAAGGAAGCCATTCTCCTGGAGAGTGTCCTATGAGCAACATCACATGTGACCTTTGTGAAGGACAAGACCATTGCCCACCTCAGTGTCCCTGGGATCCGATAGTTACTGCCATGAGCTAATATCAATGAAAGAATTTACGTACCCTAGTTGCTCGAGAATTATCAATAAGAGGGAGAAAGTCAGTTGCCCAGGAGACATCGCTTAGAGAAATAAAAATGCACTCTCCAGAACCAATCGACCTTAACCAGGACACTGGTAAGTGGCTATCACCCACAGTAGGTCCCTTATATGGTGAAAAAGATCGTTTTGCTAGGAGATGTGTTGCGAGTCAAAAAGTAATGAACCACAAGAAGAGCGTCATTGAATGCTACAACTGTCACAGAAAAGGCCATTATGCCAATCGATGCCCACAGAAAAGACAAATATTTCTTATAGCCGTAGATATACCGGAAGTTACCCCAGACCGGTACATAACGCCAAGAGGGAGCGATGAAATGGCGAGAGAAATTTGTCTAGAAAATCAATTGAAGAAAAGGCGTCTAAGCAAGGACATTAACCCAGCCAACGAATGCTCAAGAAAGAAAGTTCACCCTAGACTCTGCTATAATTGCCTCAAACCTAAGCATTTTGCCAATAAATACCCTCAACAATCGCGTCGGTTCAAGTCAATTCCAACTTCGTCCCCATCAAAGCCCTAGCGTCAATGCTAAATCAAGAAAGTCGGAAGTCATGAGCTTACTTAGTGCAATACAGTAACCCTACTTGTAAAGTAAAGATATTAGTGATGAATTCCATGTAAAGGTTCCTTTTCAAAAGAAATGAAGTAGGAATGGTTAATACATTGGTATACGGAGTATTGGAATGAGGAGCAATAATATAAATTAATGAGTTAGATGTCTCTACGAATAAGCTGGTGTTAAGGGTTTATCTAAAAATGATACATATGAAATGGTGGCTAGTTTAAGTGTTACCCCGCATAATCTCATTAATCGGAAGATTTGTCATTGTCAGTAAGTGCCCAGTTGTGCTAGATTTAAATAGGATATTGAAAATTCAGTGCTTGTTGAGAGAGTAGAGTTCCAAGCAAATCATATTGTGTTGGATATTTAGATTATTCTTGAAATTAGTTAGATGCTCAAACATAAGGCTATTTTGGCGAAGAGTATACCGATTTAAAAACCTGAAAAGAAGAAGAAGGGAAAATTCAAGTGATAATAATTCGTGTTAGCAAACTGATGGATAATGGTGTGGAATTAGCCAATTAGAAGATACGCTAGTTGTTAGAGAATATTTGGATATATTGTTCAAGAATTTGCCTGGTATGCCATCATATCAGAAGATCAAGTTCGTGAACGAAGTATTGCCTAGTACAACACCGATAGCAAAAAGACCATGTTAAAAATATACTAAGGAATTAGTGGGAAGTGGAAAAGCCTAACAAAGAGTTAGTAGGAAGAGTTTTGAGAAGACTTAATGCGTCACCATGAGAGCTTGTGTTTATCAAAAAGGAAATTGGAAGATCAAGAGAACGCACTGAATCGTGATCTAAATAAGGAAAAGATCAAAAACAAGTATCTAATGTCAGGATCAGCAATGTGATTGGATAATTGAGGAGAGAGTTGGAATTTCTCTAGGATAAAAACTTCGCTTTGTCTACCATCAATTGAGGAGTCATGCGAAGGATGTTTCTAGGATTACGTTTCCTACACAATATGGATAGTATAAGTTGTGGCTATAACTCCTGGATTGACCAACGTCCCGCATACTTCATGAACATGATGACTCAGGTGTTTATGGATTATTTGGATAAATTCGTGGTTACCTTATAGACGACATTCAAGTATATTCTAAGACAAGAGGAAAACATGCAGAACCTTGAGTTGAATTTTTGCGAGAGCAGCAGTAGTATGCTAAGTTCAACAAGTGTGATTCCTGGAAGAAAAAGGTCGAATTCCTTGGTTATATAAAGACTGCTAGAGGAGTTGATGTCAAACCAAGCAAGGTAGAAGATGTGTTATATTGGAAGCAACCCAAGTTCGTTACTTAGATTTGAAGTCTTAGGGATGGCAAGATGTTATTGTTGGTTCATAGAAGGGTTGTCGACAATAGCTAGACCTCTTACGCGATTGTTAAAGAGAAAAAGTTGCATGGACGTCAGAGTGTGAAAAGAGTTTTCGGAAGTTGAGGAAACGATTAACATTAGCACCTGTGTTAGTATTACCAGCTGTACGAAGCAGTTTCGATATATATATGGTAATGCTTCTAGACATAATCTGAGATGTGAATCGGCGTAAAATGACCAAGTTGATACCTATACGATGAGGCAGTTGAGACAGCATGAGGAGAATTGCTCTATGCATGACTAGGAGTTAGCTATCGAAGTGCATGATTTGAAAATATGGTGTCGCTATCTCAACAAAGATAGATGTGAATCATAAAAGTCTAAATTATATATTTACTCAGTCAGACCTTAATATGAAACAAAGAAAATAGCTAGAAAGGATCAAAAATTCTAGTGTCAGAATTCATAGGCATTCTAGTAAGCCAATGTGGTAGTCGACGTTGAGTTATGAGGCCACAATGCGAATATGTTAATAATAAGCAGTTAACCAGGGTGATACAAAGAATTCGAGAGGCTAAAATTGGAAGATGTTTGGCATAGAGTTTCACAGTTGCTTTGGAAGTAAAACCAACATCTAAAGATCGGAAAAAAAAGTTCAAGAGAGAAGAAATACAAAATCAAGTTAAGAAAAGAAGAAGGCTTAGCCGAGAAGCAGAGTTTTGAATGATTAGGATACCCTGAGGATTTAAGGCCGAAACAGTGTGCTAGATAAGAGAATCCTAAGCAAATGATACTTGAGGAAACCATGACTCTAAGTATTTGATTCATCCAGAAAGTGCCAAGATGTAATGAGGTCTAAGGAAAATATTGGTAGTCTAAAATAAAGAGCGAAGTTATTGGATATGATGCCTAGGTGATATGAGTCAGAGAATATAGGTAATGTATCAAGGACCTAAAGGTTTGTTGCAAATCATTATAAGACCCTGGGTGGAAATGGGAGGCAAAGCATTAAATGGATCCCTAGTGAGAATTTGCCATAAAGGATACGAATTCGAGGGAATCGTTATTGATTGTTGGACCAAAGCTGATTAATTTATACCACTGAAGACTATGTATTCAAAAGGTCGTTTGGCAGATCTGTATACGTCGGGGCTTGAATGATTGCATAAGTGCTTAAGAAGATTGTGTAGAGGTATCAAATTTATCTTGAGGTTTTAGAACAAGTTACAATGAAAACTCGTTGCAATTCAGCACCGCATATCATCCTTAGATGGATGATCCGACAGAAAGAGATAATCAGACTTTAGAGGATATGTTGAGAGCCTGTGCGATATCATATGCTGCCTCTTGGGATAAATATTTGCCATATGCAGAGTTTAGTTATAACAATAGTTATCCGGCTAGTTTGCAAATATTGCCATTTGAAGCCTTAAATGGTCGAGCTTGTCGTACCCCGTTAAACTGGAATGAAATGGGGGAGCGTTCAGTGTTTGAATCTGAGATACTCAGAGAGGCTGAAGAACAAGTGACCATGATCAGGGAAAGACTGAAAACAGCACAGTCAAGGTAGAAGAGCTATGCTGATAATCGTCGTCGAGAACTGAGTTTCGAACCTAATGATTTTGTGTATCTTAAGGTTACTCCCCTTAAAGGTGTAAAAGGGTTCAACGTTAAAGGAAAACTCGCACCTAGATATGTGGGACCATTTAAGATCTTGAGCCGTAGAGGAGAGGTTGCGTATCAGTGGGAGTTGCCCCAGTCATTAGCAGGAGTCCATGATGTGTTCCATGTGTCGCAGCTCAAGAAATGTCTTAGAGTGTCAACAGAGCAAACGCCATTAGAAGCTATCGAATTGCAAGAAGACTTGACTTACAAGGAGCAGCCGATTAAGATTTTGGATGTGATGGAGCGTAGAACCAGAAATAAGTCTACTCGTTTTGTAGAGTTCATAGAGAGTAACCATTAGGAAAATGAAGCAACACAGGAGTGTGAAGAAGAGCTGAAAGCAGAATTTCCAAACCTGTTCTCTAGTTAGCCTTAAAATCTCGGGGTCGAGATTCCGTTAAGGGGGGGAGGTTTGTAACATCTCAATTTTTGACTATTCAAATATTAAATATTATTTTATTTCAATTTATGATTTTTTTTGAAATTTTTGGATTTATTTGGATTTTTTGAGATTTACTTGAATTATTTTGAATTAAAGAATATTACTTTCTAACAAAGAGTAATTATAAAAAGAAAAGTTTAAAATAAAGAATGGCCAAAAATATTTTATTCGAGTCTAGAATGTCTCAAAGTATTTTTGAGATTTTTCTTGGAATTATTAGAGTATTCTTATTGCCCTAAATAAATCCATCTAATTTATGTACTTAATTTAATTCCCGAAACCCCCGAAATTCCAATGAACAGTGATGGGCCGAAGCCCACCACTGTACCGCTCACCGCACTACTGTTTGGCCTGCTCGGCTTGTTGTAAAGAGATTGCTCTCGGCCGATGGATCTTGATCGTAGCGCTTCCATTAACCCTTCCCGCGTTGGATCTCAGCCATTGATCAGGAAGATCGGACGTTCCCGCGTCATCTTCTCCAGAGCGTAGCCGAGCGGGACTCTAGCGCCGCCGCCGTAATCATCACGAACTCGGAGCCTTTCCGTGCAGGATAAGGGCGCCAGACTATTTAAGTTGCGCGTCGGCATCGCCATGAATAAGCAACCAAAGCCCTAGGGTCTAGATTCGAATCGTCGTAGTTTCGCCGCAATCCGAGGTTTTCGCCAGCCGCCACCGCAAGGAAGAAGTCGCCGATTCGTCACCGTTGAGCAACCGCAAAGCTTAGGACGATCGCGCGGCCGCCCTTGACCGGAGCACCTTGTGCGGGTCTCCGTTCGCTAGAGCATCGCCGGAGAGTCGCATCACCGTGAAGGCCCTCGTCGCCGGAGAAGAAGTCCTCGCCGCCGATGAACCAGTACCTGGAACCCAAATCTAAGCGCGTCATCACATTGGCGAAATCAAGGTGAGTCTGGAGGTACCTTCGCCGCTCGTCGCCGGTGACCGTAGGGTCGCACGCGCCGCCAGCTGATGTGGATGAGTGTCGGGTTGACATGTGGCGCCAGGTGGACACGGTCGTTAGACGTGGCACCGATCTGGCGTTGCGCGAGTTCTGCGTCACCGTCGAGTCATTCGCATGCCTGTGCGCACACGTCAGCGCATGCGGGGCCCGCGTGTCATTGAGAGATAGCCGCGTGAGCCGAGCCACCGTGAACCTAGTCCATGGGGCCATGCCACGTGTCATCGTCGGGTTGGTCCAGTTCGGCGCTGACTTGGTAAATCGAATTTCCTTCACAAAAATAATTCGGAATATTCGTGATTTTCCAATTTTGTGTATTTTCAGGATTTTGAAATTTTCCGAGGGCTCGTTCTCCCTCATACGAACTCCAATTGAGGTGAATCAATTTTCTAAAAATTTGTAAAATTGAGATCTATCTATTGGTGAATTTTATTTGATTTTTAGAGTTTGTTTGCTCCTTGTTTTGGTGTTTACTTGGCATTCTCTTTCGTTTCGCGTAGATGATAACTTGTGCGATGCAACCGGGAGAGATTCACCAACTCAAGACCGAGGTCCAGAACATGGGCAAGGGTTTTTCTAAGGCAAGTTGTGTTTTGATCATGTTGCACCCATAAATTAGATTGCATGCTATTTTGATTTACTTTATTACCTGTTATTTCCTGCGTATAAACGATTTCGACTTAACTTTGGGATTAGCGACCATACCTTTTGAATTACACCCTACCTTGTTATTTTTATGCCATAATCCATTTGTCACCATAGGTTGGTTCATTATAGTTGGTTAATACTGAAATCAACATGGATGGTTAGATCGGTATAGAAATGCTTAGCCATGCTACGTCATCACATGTACATGAAATGTTGAGTATTAATATTGACTAATGGAATATGGAACAATGATGTTAACTTGTGTGTCATGTGTGGTCACACAAAGAAATTGAGTTGTCGTGGCGGGGAGGTCACACAACGATGTTGATTTGTGAGAAGCACGTGGTGCTTGGTAACCAACCGGGTGGTAATCACTTTATGATTGAAGCAAGTGGAAAGGGCAGGTGTGCCAGGGTGGGCTCAGAGGAGCAGAGGGTATGGGTATGTCTTGCTTTAATCAATCCTAAGGACTTAACCTTGCGAGCCTTTGACCTGAGTCTATCATGCAACCACATGTCTGGAATGGGACAGCCTAGCTGACTAATTTGCAAATGCTTAACTTGAGTGCTATCATGGTGGTGTGAGGCCCATGTGGAGGTAACCAGTCCTTGCACGTGGTAGCTCATATGGCGCAAGAGGGGGGCCCTGGGTGTGGTAACCAGTCCCTCCAGTGTTGAAACCTTAGCGGGTTGCACTGGGTTAAGAGGATGCATTGTAAAGGCTTTGTTATAATCGTTCACCTGTGTGGTGCATGGTTGTATCATGTGGGTAAAGTGCATAACCTCTGCAGAGTGTACAAACTATTAGGATAGCCGTGCTCACGGTATTGAGCAATGCTCGAATTACAGTCAAGGGTAGTTAATTAAAATGAACAATCATTATGGGATGGCAAGGTTGCCATATGGATAATGGAATTTGACTTAGGATAAACACTTGTGTTTGATTTGAGAAACAATGGAATCTATTTATTGTTATTATTTGTTTCTTGTCTTTTCAATCTATGAATGTATGTATTCTTGAGCTAACCGCTTTCTTGCAAATGAACCCTTAGCCTTTCCTTTGGAATAAGCCTGCATATAGCTATGATAGAATTGCATTTTGTGCACTACTTGTTGAGTACGTGTTGGTGTACTCACCCTTGCTTAACAACCAACAACAGTGGAGGAAATCATCATTGGAGGAGGGCTTTCAGGTGGACGCATGTCACTAGGCCAATCCTAGTCAGCTGCCTGTGGTGTGCTGATGGGACATCTACGTTTTCTACTGTCTTTCCGCTGCATTTGTCTCATTAATCTCACTATTGCCTTGTGAGGCTAAATATTGTAAGTGATCATAAGATCATACACTGGTTATATTCAATCAATAAAGTCTTATTATTCTTATCGTTGTGTATGATATGATGCTTACCGATGTTAAGCTGTGTGCACTAGCGATTGATCCTGGGACTAGTGCGGCAAAACACAGTGGGTCCGAATTGGTGAATTCGGGTCCTTACAGCATAGACCGTATACTCGGGCCTATATGTGAAATTCGCCCTCCAAAGCAACTCGTTCAGGAGGGATGGGTAACCATCCACACCCTCAGCCCGAGTCGCCATCACCAACTCATGCCTGTTCGACATCTAAACCCAAAAAGACAAGATGAGTTAGAGCACAACTTCCAAATTAATAAGGTGAAGCACAAGAGGCGAAATAGCGCTAGGATAGATAAGAAATAAAGAATATAACCTTCACTTAGAATCTGAATTTTTTTTGTACAACTAGGAACTTTAGAATAAGTTGGTTTGTTTTATTTCCCTTCCCACGAGCAATTTTTAAGGTTCACCTTATATCCCGGCTCTCATACCAACGCTTGTGAGAACCGCCCAAATTGCACTTGGCTTAATTGAATTGCCGGCTGTCCATAAAGATGAGAGGTAGCATACGCCCGTCACTAGACATGCCATATGCTAGCACACATCTAAATGCTCGAACAACCGAACACACATTCAATTAAAACGAAAGCAATCCCGGTAGTCCCCGCATGTGTCTTAAGTGATGCCCAAGATCCAACACACATGCCGTAGCACAACATTCATATCATTGCACGATACATAAAGGGATATATATTCGAACCATTTTACATAACTTCATTACAACTTAAGTTCTTAGCATGGAGAATGCTCAAGTAGTTAGGAGTCAAGCACTCCATCATTAGTTTTGCTTAATAACAAATACGCAGTGGAGATGATATAAGTTAACGATCAACAATGGCACAATTGCCCAAGAGTGCCATTGCAAAAGCTTGACCGCCACAACTACTCATCCGCTTTGCCATTTTCGGCGGGATAGAAGTAGCTAAAGATGGTCTCCTCATCATCTACACAATCTGAAAGAGAGAACAATGAGTACGGAGGTACTCGCAAGACTTACTCAATAATATATACGAGGCGCATGCTTTTGGCATTAGCAAGGGTAAAAGGCCATTGGGTAAGTTGTTTTGCGAATGCATCACTAGACATATGTAATTTTAGCAATGAGCAAGGTACTTAAGCAATAAAGAACCTCTATGGACAGCAAGTATACCCATCCCAAGTTCCATCCTTAGCCCACCATTTTTATCACAAAGTCAAGTTCAACTTCATGTCTCAAGTAGCACAAATCTATACGAAACTCTACGAGGATGTCCAATGTACATTAAGCGTGCTCATAACTGAGAGCGCGGCAATTCAAATTGATTGAAAACCCTGCAGGGAGTACATCTTTTCCCACACGACACAAGGACCATACGGCTTGCACATCCCGCTAAAGATGCACAAGAGGGTACTCGTGGCAACCTTTCCCAAATGCGCCCCAACCGTTTGGGTCTCGTGCCTACAATTGTGGAGGACACCTAGACCCCTCTTCGGGCATCGCTAGGTTCCCCTTACAAGTATCGCTACTCACACTTTAGGACCACGGCCCAAATGATCGCATCCACATAAAGTAATTGGCTCATCCTTACCATTATTGAATATGTGGTAGTACGGAAAAGTGCTTAAGACAACGACATCAACGATCGGTCCTTAATCGACTCATGAGGGCCTATGCTTCTTGAGACTCCATTCCCATCAAGCCCTATTACCGTCTCAAGTCTCGTTATCCACATTTTATCATCCGTCACCATATATTAAATTGAACATGAACCCATCCTACAAGCATTTTTGTATTACCATTTCATTCCCTTCCTATACCCGATTCCTACCAAGACCTATAGCATGGCTAAGCAACTAAGCATGAGTATTAACCAAAACGTCTACCCATATTCTAATGTGTCAAGGTACATGGTAAGTAACATCAAGGTATAGGAAAATGCAACAAGTAGGTGCCACCAGTATCGATATCCGATTAACATAGCCCAATGCAACTACCCATACATAAGCACATATAATGATCAATTGATTCACAAAAAGCTGTAGGAGTATGCTTAGATGCTTGCCTTGAGTCTCTTGTGGGTCTTGCTCAACAACAATCTCAGTTTCGGAATTAACCTCGTTACTCTCCGGCACTTCAGTTTCTAGAGAAAGAAAGGACCGTCTAGATTACGATTGATGCTATGAATGCATATATGCATGAAAAATTATGAAATTTTGTGAGATTGCAGCCCATTTAGTTAAGGACACAATGCAAATAGAATCAAGGCAATAGCAGTCCAATTGCTCATAGTATAAATGATTTGGTGAGGTTCTGTCCAGATTTTAGAGTTGCTGTTTTTATGCTTTAAAAAGCGTGCAGCAAGCCATTAATGAATAAATCTATGCCAAAAGTGTTTATTTAGATACTAAACAAGTATAGCATGTAACCAATGTTTTAGTATTTATAACTTCAAATTCAAGATGCAAAGATTGTTTGGATTAGGAAAGAGGAAGTCATTAGTTAAGGTGTTATGCATAACTAGTGTTTAGTTTTAAGTGTTCATGCATGGAAGCAATTTCTACAAGTTAGATCTGAAGTTTAGAGTTGTTCGCTGTTACTATGTGGTCATAGGATGATTTCTTTCTTTGCAGCAACCTTGGAGGAAGACTTGTATTCTTAACTATTCACCTAAAACGGTTCCGACAATATTATCTTTTAGTGTTTTTGCGTTAACATATTTTATTTGATAAGTAAGTCATATTTAAGATATTTTTACATGATTTGGTTGTCCATAAATTTAAGTAGGTTTCTGGACCATTTCCCCTAAAGTTTGTGTTTAGACGAGCTATTTTATAAGCCGCCGAAAAGGCTTAAGTGTTAACGATTCTGTGTTGTTATGATTATTTAGGGTCCTTCTTGCGATTGGATTAATATGCAAATGAAGTTATAATTAATATATTTTTCCAGATTATGGTAGAATATGTATCAGACAATGATTCTAGGCTATTTTCTTATAACTTTAGGTTTATGCGTGATATTTTATAGGCTGCCGAAAAGGCTTATATGACCACACTTTTAGCGCTATTGCGGATCAGTTCTTTCTTCAGTTGCGACTACACCGAAAGGGATAATCTAACTATTTTTCAGGGGTTAGTAGGGAATATCTCTAAGAGTATTTTAAAGTTAATTTCGTAATATTTCTCTTTTGTTCAAGGTGTTTTTCCAATGAATAGTGATTTAGGCCTAATATGAGCTTAACTCGAAGTTGATCAAACTGATGTTATTTTTGCATGGTAAGCTAGGGAATATCATTTCAAGGTCATAGAAGTTATTTTTGTTGAATTTGAGATGCATTAGCAAAAGTTACAGCTATTTGTTCATTTTACCGATTGCATGTTTGGCTAATGAGAAAATAGGGCAAACCAAAGTGAAACTTAAAGGTTTTTGTATACCTGTGATCTATACAGACCTAGGATTGTATAAAAACTGGTTTCACCAATTTTTTTGTCCATTTGATCCATATTTTGACCGTTTGAATCTTGCATGTTATTAAGGCTTTGCGCAATCAACTTTTTGATGCAAAACACATTAAATCCTAAATATTTTTATAGAAATGGAATATTTAAGATTGCAGGAGCTTGCTGGATTTATTTCATGATTTTTAGAGCTAGGATTTTCATAGTTTCTTCATAACACTTAAAACATGGCTTTTATTCAATTTCTATTTAAAGGTTTTTTCAGCAAGCAACATATAACTTTTTATTGCATATTTTAAATCCTTACTAAGTAACTCAAATTTAGGAACTGAGATTGCATTAATCGGAGATTCACAGCAAAAGTTATAAGGGTTTTATTGCGTAAGGCAAAATAAAAAAATAAAGTGCAGAAGTGGGGAATCGAACTCAAGACCTGCTGAGTCCAAACATGTAACATTCCAATTTTTGAGTTTTTAATTATTAAATCTTATTTTATTGCAATTTATGATTTTTGTGAATTTTCTGGAATTTATTGGATTTTCTTAGATTTATTGGAATTATTTCAAAATAAAATACATTGTCTTTTGTTTAGAATTAATTATAAAAAGAAAAGTTTAAAATAAAGTATTATCAAAAATATTTTATTTAGGTCCAGAATGTCTCAAGGTATTTTTGAGAATTTTTTGGGAATTTTTAGAGTATTTTTACTACCCTAAATAAATTACTTTATTTTCTTGAATTATTTTTAATGGAAAACCCTGGAATTACCATGAATAGTAATGGGCCAGGCCCATCTACTGTGCAGCGGAATAGGAAACGGGAGGAGTAATTCGGGCCGTCGGATCGAAATCCAGCACCCGAGAGTGAGCCACGTCAATTACGAAACCCTAGTGCTTCGTGGTCGTTAGATTTTCAACGCACGGCTATCATTCACCCATACCGATTCGAAACCCTAAAAGCGTGCGTGATCTGTAACCGTCCGATCTGCATCCGATGGGCTTCATCAAAGCCGCGCCGCTGTGAAACCCTAACGCATAATCTCCGTTGCATCTTAATCGCACGACCCACGTTAGCTGGATCGGATAATAACCCTAATCTCCTGTGGCCGTTGGATGAGGCATGTGGTCAAGATTGTATCAAGATGGGGGTTCCGTGTGGCCGTTTGATGGAAATCGGGCGGTGAATGTGCATCGTCTCCGAGAAGGACTCGGACGCGCCGCCGTATCGGAAAGGGACACCACCGCCGCCGTGATTTCCAATTTTAGCGCCGCCGAGGGGGTATATAAGGACCGGAGCACTTTCCCGAGGATTCCCACGAGCTATCGCACCTTTTCGCCATTGCGTTGTCACCGGAGGAACCCTAAAGCTCACGCTAGATCTCGCCGGAGTCCCGAAGAACGTTCCGCCGAGTTTGGCCGTCACCGGGATTCTCTTCCGACGATTCAAGCCCGGATCCGAGTTCCTTGCATTGCACCGTGTCGGGTTCACCGCTTCTTCGTCGCCGGAACACGCTGCAGCGCCGTTGCCTTGGTCGTCGTCCCCGAGTCCGCAAGACCGCGCCGCCGCTTCTTCATCACCGAATTCGAAGCTTCTCGGCCGTTGGATCGGTATCGAACCGCCGGAGTTGCGCCACGTCGCTCGGGAAGGTAAGCGCTTCGATTAAAATGTTGGCCGTTCGATCTTCAATGAACGGTCATGATCGGGCCACGATATTTAGGTCAACAGTAAAGGGCTCGGTAAGCGATAGCCGTTTGATTCGGATCGTAGGGTCTAGATCGTGCCACGCCATTTAAGTGCACAGTAAAATGCTTGGGTAAACATTAGTCGTCTGATCTAGATCGGATGGTGATGGTTTAGCCACGTCGTCAATTTACCAGTAGCCGTTAGATTGATATTCAATGGTTGATTTCGCGTGTGTCGTCACGAAGTCATGGTGACGTCATGATGGCGTCGACCGAGGGCGGTTAGGGCTGGCGTCGGCAAGGCCACGTGTCACTCTCGGTGGCGACCGTGTCGAGATGATTTAATAAATATTTTCCGAAAAAGAAAATATTTATTTAATTCAGTTATTGATTTTAATATATTTTGAAACTTCAAATGCTTATAACTTTTGCATACGAACTCCGATTGAGGTGATTCAAATTCCTAAAAAATTGTAAAAATGAGATCTATCTAATGGTGATTTTTATTTGAATTTTTGAGTTCATTTGCTATTTGTTATTGGTATTTATTTGCTATTTCTTCTCGATTCGCGTAGACGTTGAGTTGAGCGAGGCTTCAGAAGAGGAGTTAATTTTTCAAGAGCAATCTTCGGAGCAAGATCCAGATCTTAAGCAAGGCAAGTTGTGCTTTGATCATGTTGCACCCATGTTTCACAAAGATTACTATTTTGATTTACTTTAGTGCATGTTATTTTATGTGTATAAATGTTTTTGACTTAAATTTGGGATTAGCTACCATACCCATTGAATTATACCCTACCTTGCTATTTGTATGACATAATCCACTTGTAACCCTAGGTTGGTTAATTATAGTTGGTTAATATTGAAATCAACAAGGTTGGTTAGATCGAAATAGAGTTGCTTAGCAATGCTACGTCATCACATGTGCATGAAATATTGATTATTAATCTTGACTAATGGAATATGGAACAATGTGATGAATTTGTGTGTCATGTGTGGTCACACAAAGAGATTGAGTTGTTGTAGCGAGGAGGTCACGCAACGATGTTAATTTGTGGATAGCACGTGGTGCTTGGTAATCAACCGGGGTTGGTAATCACTTAGATTGAAGCAAGTGGTAAGGGCAAGTGTGCCAGGGTGGGCCGATGGGCAGAGGGTATGTGTAAGTCTTGCTTTAATCAATCCTAAGGACTTAACCTTGCGAGCCTTTGACCTGAGTCAAATATGCAACCACATGTCTATTATGGGGCAGCCTAGCTGACTAATTTGCAAATGCTTAGCTTGAGTGCTATCGTGGTGGTGTGAGTCCGGGTGTACGGAGAAAACTCACATGGCGCAAGAGGGGGGCCCTGTTGTGGTGGTGTAACCCTTTAGTGTTGAAACCTCAGCGGGTAGCACTGGGTTAAGAGGATGCATTGTAAAGGCTTTGTTATGACCATTCGCCTGTGTGGTGCATGGTTGTATCATGTGGGTAAAGTGCATAACCTCTGCAGAGTGTACAAACTATTCGGATAGCCGTGCTCACGGTATTGAGCAATGCTCGGGAATTACAGTCAAGGGGTAATTAATTAAAATTGACAACTGTTGGGATGGCAGGATGCCATACGGATAATGGAACTTGACTTAGGATGGAAAACTTGGTTTACTTGAGAATCAATGAATCTATTTACTTGTTATTATTTGTTTTACTGTCATTTCAATCTATGTATTGTACTTGTTTATAAATGCTGCTTTACTGCAAGTAACCTTAGCCATTCCTTTGGACAAGTCTTGCATATAGTTATACTAGAATTGCATTCTGTGCACAACTTGTTGAGTACGTGTTGGTGTACTCACCCTTGCTTAATCAACCAACAAACAGTGGAGGAATCATCGCCAGTGTTGGAGGAGGACTTTCAGGTGGACACGAGTCACTAGGCCAAATCTCGTCAGCTGCATGTGGTGTGCTGAGGGGACATCTACGTTTTCCTGCTATTTTCCGCTTCATTTGTTTAAGTTTATCTTCAGTCTAAGAATAATGTAAGTGATCATAAGATCATACACTAGTTATATTAAATAAAAGAAGTCTTATTATTCTTATCGATGTGTATGATGTGATGCTTACCAATGTTAAGCTGTGTGCACTAGCGTTGATCCTGGGACTAGTGCGGTAAAATACAGTGGGTTCAAATTGGTGAAATTCGGGTCCCGACAGAGGTGGTATCAGAGCATACTGACCGTAGGATTTGGCCCTAGCTTGGTAGAGTGTCCAAACCTATTTTCTAAAGGAAAAAAAATTAAATTGGATTAAGACAACGCTCTTGACTCATCTCATTCTCTGCTCCTTACCTTTGCTGAATTTTCATCATTTGGCCGAAAAACCAAAAGACTTATCCATTTTCCATTTGAATAGATGAGGATGGTCCAAGAATTCGGAGAACTTGAGGGAGGATACGCAGCTGAGTTATGGCGTATGATGAGGATGCTTGGAGGTTTCGACAGCCAATCTACCGGGAGCTACCATAGTTAAATTTGGACTCGACATCTACCGAGGGTTCAGATTATGATCTCGCTTCGAGAGGACAAGAGGAAGTCGTTCCATCCGCATCACCGTCGAAAGTCTCTGGTGGCCGGATTCAGGAGGCAGCACGTCTGGCAATGAGACAAATTGCCCGTACCTATTCCAAGGAGTTGGAAGGCACTGTGTTTCGTCATCATCCACACCGAGACAACCGCCACGACCGGGAGCCAATAATAGAAGAGGATGCCATGATCACTCATCTGGCAAGATATGTCATCGCTCAAGAAGACGCAATAGATGAGATGGTTTTGGAACTACAGAGGACTCGCGACGAGGCCAAAGAGGAGAAGACTCAGCTACAGGAGGTCCTAGCTCAATCCATTCAGAGGATCCGCGAACTTGAAGATGCGCTGCACGGGCAGGAATCAGGATCGGAAAGGGAGTTGCACGACCCGGACTCTGAAGAATCGGAACCTGAGTCAGATCTCGAGTAGGGAGCATTAGCTTTAGCAGTTGAGACTCAAGCGTTGAGTCGCGTCAATAAGAAGAACCTTGCCCACTTGTAATAGACGTTAAGGTTGTGTGCTTAGTTTGGATTTTAATGCTTGCTGGGTGTGCAGTATGTGTTGTAAAGCTCTTAGGCTTTTGTGAGCAACCATACCAAGTTAAGTAATAAAGATAATTAATTTTGGGTTTAACCTATCTCCCCCGTTTTAGAAATTCTTGCATCTTATCTATGCTATTTCTATCTCTCCTAATCCAAAAATAAATCAAGCAGATGGTGAACACTTGTGGTAACAACGGGGCATTAGGAAGTGGTCTTCGCCGGAATGATAATCCCAATGAGGGAACGCCACCACAATCAGCCCTGCCAGTAGATCTGCAGAACTTGGGAGCTTTCCTAGCCGCACAAACTCAGCTTATGCAAACAATGATGCAACAGATGCAGAATATAGCAAATCAAGCTATAGGGAACAACAACGCACAACAACACAATAATGGGCATCGCTCTCATTCTAAGCTATCAGATTTCATGAGGACCCATCCTCCGACCTTCTTAGGGAATGCTAATCCTTTAAAGGCCGATGATTGGTTGAGGACCATTGAGAGAAAGCTGCACATCACGCAATGTGAAGGCAATGAAAAGGTGTTATATGCTTCACATCAGCTGGAAGGAACTACCGCAGAATGGTGGGAGAACTATTGTGCAGCACATGAAGCCCCACAGGAGATCACGTGGGAAGAGTTTTCATTGTCTTCCGTCAGTACCATGTGCCAGAGGGAATGATGGACCTCAAGAAGGAAGAATTCAGGGCTCTGATGCAAGGAGGCCAGTCAGTGGCTGAATATCTGAATAAGTTTACTCAGTTGGCTCGTTATGCATCAGAAGACGTGGTCACGGATAAGGCGCGGCAGTCTCGTTTCTTGAAAGGTTTAAACTCTGGATTACAGGTGGGTCTGATCACCCACAATTTTCCTGATTTTCAGGAGTTAGTCAATAAGGCTTTAATCCTTGAAGATAAGCGCAAGGAGTTGGGTGAGGACCGCAAGCGCAGGATGGCTAGCCAGGCCGGACAACCTAGTCGGTTTAGGCTAAGGATGACACCACAACAGTTTGCCAGAATCCAACCACAGGACCAACAAGACATCAACTTCATCATCTCGCCCCACCACTCAGAATTTTCAAACACTAGCTCCAGGGGGCAATGCATCGGCTGGAAGTCAGCAGTCTGCTATCAAGAAATGTTACTCTTGCAATGAACCTGGGCATTTTGCTAACAAGTGTCCGAAGAAAGGCAATATCACTCCAGTTCAATTCAATCTGGGCACTACTCCAACCAAGACTCCGATGACCGGAGGAAATCGTGTACCAGTGCAGTCAGGAGCATCGCCTCATACGACAATGCGTGGAAGGATCAACCATATTACCGCAGATGGAGCTCAGGAAGCAGCAGATGTCGTACTGGGTAAGTTCTTGGTTAACTCAGTACCTGCTACAGTGTTATTTGATTCTGGAGCTTCGCATTCGTTTGTTTCTCGAAGTTTTGCAATTGAGAATGGATTTGCTATGAAAAATCTTAAGTGTGAGCTTTTAGTCCAAGCCCCAGGATCTGAACTTCGATCTAGCCTTGGGTGTTTGGGAGTTAAGTTGCTTTTAAATGGGATAGAATTCTTAGCAAATCTTATCCTGTTAGATACCCAAACCTTGGATGTTATCCTAGGAATGGATTGGTTGACTAAGCATAAAGCCATTCTAGATTGCGGTCAGAAAATGGTAACTTTAGAAAGCCCTAGTGGCAGGAAAGTGGAAGTATGTGCAACCGCAATTCGTGAAGGCCGGTTAATGATTAATAGTGTGAAGGTTGCTAATCTAGAAGATGTGCCAGTGGTTAAAGATTTTCGAAGTATTTCCTAAAGATCTACCAGGCATGCCGCCAGATCGGGATATTGAGTTCGTTATTGAGTTAGTACCGGGAACAGCACCAATAGCGAAGAGGCCGTATCGGATGCCAACTGATGAGTTAGTTGAAATGAAGAAGCAAATTGAGGAATTGCTCGAGAAAGGCTTCATTCGACCAAGCTCTTCCCCGTGGGGGGCGCCAGTTTTGTTTGTCCGAAGAAAGATGGAAGTTTGAGGATGTGCATTGATTATCATGCACTTAACGAAGTGACGATCAAGAATAAGTACCCTTTACCGAGGATTGATGATTTGTTTGATCAATTGAGAGGCGCAGGAGTTTTCTCCAAAATAGATCTCCGATCCGGTATCATCAGTTGAGGATTCGGGAGGAAGATATACCCAAGACTACGTTCTCTACCCGTTATGGACATTATGAGTTCACAGTCATGTCCTTTGGTTTAACCAATGCCCCTGCATATTTCATGAACATGATGAATAAGGTGTTCATGGAATATTTGGATAAATTTGTGGTTGTCTTCATAGACGATATTCTTGTGTATTCCAAGTCGGAAGAAGAGCACGCGGAGCATCTGCGATTGGTTTTGGAGAAGTTGCGGGAACAGCAGTTATATGCTAAGTTTAGCAAGTGTGACTTTTGGAAAGAGAAGGTAGAATTCCTTGGTCATATAATGACTGCTAAAGGAGTTGCTGTGGACCCAAGTAAAGTGGAAGCTGTATTGCATTGGGAACAGCCGAAGACGGTTACTCAAATTCGTAGTTTTCTGGGAATGGCGGGATATTACCGTCGATTCATCGAAGGGTTTTCAACGGTTGCGAGACCTCTTAGCAATTGTTGAAGAAGGAGAAGAAGTTTGCATGGATGCGAGTTGCGAGAAAAGTTTTCAGGAATTAAAGAAGCGGTTAACATCTGCACCAGTGTTAGTATTGCCAGATGTACAGTGCAGTTTTGACATTTATTGTGATGCTTCAAGGCAAGGCCTTGGTTGTGTGCTAATGCAAAATGGTAAAGTTGTAGCCTATGCATCAAGGCAGTTGAGGCCGCATGAAGGGAATTATCCGACCCATGATCTGGAATTAGCTGCCGTAGTGCATGCCCTAAAGATATGGCGTCATTATCTCATTGGAAATAGATGTCAGATATATACAGACCATAAGAGTTTGAAGTACATATTTACTCAGTCGGATCTCAACATGAGGCAGAGAAGATGGTTGGAATTAATGAAGGATTATAATGTGGGAATCCATTATCATCCTGGAAAAGCCAATGTGGTAGCGGATGCTTTAAGCCGTAAAAGCCACAGTGTAAATGTGATGGGAGTCAGTGATCAACCGAAGTTGTGTGAAGAATTTCAGAAGTTGAGACTAGAAGTTGTACCGCAGGGATTCATAGCTGCCCTAGAAATAAAGCCAACTCTTGAAGATCAAATTAGAGAAAAACAAGGTGAAGATGAGAAGATCAGCAGAATCAAATCTAAGAAAGAAGAGGGTTTAGCCGAAGATTTCTCCATAGATAAACAAGGGACTCTATGGTTTAAAGGCAGAATCTGTGTGCCGAATGATAAGGAACTCAAGCAAGTGATTCTTGAGGAAGCGCATGATTCCAAGTATTCTATTCATCCAGGAAGTGCCAAGATGTATCAAGATCTTCAAAAGAGATTTTGATGGCCAAGCATGAAGCGTGAAGTAGCAGAACGTGTGGCATTATGTGATGTATGCCAGAGGGTGAAAGCAATGCACCAAAAGCCCGCAGGACTTTTGCAGCCATTAAAGGTTCCTGAATGGAAATGGGAAGAAATTGGTATGGACTTTATTACTGGATTGCCCAAAACCCAGAGAGGTTATGATTCCATATGGGTCATCATTGATAGGTTGACCAAAGTTGCTCACTTCATCCCAGTGAAGACAACTTATTCAGGAGATCGATTGGCGGAGTTATATATGGCCAGGATTGTATGTTTGCATGGTGTGCCTAAGAAGATTGTATCGGATCGAGGTACCTAATTTACCTCAAGATTTTGGGAGAAATTGCATGAAGCAATAGGGACTCGTTTGAATTTCAGTACCGCTTATCATCCACAGACAGATGAGCAAACGGAAAGGGTTAATCAGATTTTAGAGGATATGTTGAGAGCCTGTGCGATATCCTATAGTACGTCATGGGATAAGTGTTTACCATATGCAGAGTTTAGCTACAACAATAGTTATCAGGCCAGTTTACAAATGTCACCATTTGAGGCATTGTATGGTCGTGTTTGTCGTACCCCGTTAAATTGGAATGAAACTGGAGAGCGTTCAGTATTTGGGCCGGAGTTGCTCAGAGAGGCCGAAGAACAAGTAGCCATGATTAGAGAAAGGTTGAAGACAGCACAGTCAAGGCAGAAGAGTTATGCGGACAATCGTCGTTGAGAATTGAGTTTTGAGCCTAACGACTTTGTGTATCTCAAAGTTACTCCCCTTAAAGGTGTAAAAAGGTTCCATGTCAAAGGGAAGCTTGCACCTAGATATGTTGGGCCATTCAAGATTCTGAGCCGCCAGGAGACGATGCTTACCAGTTGGAGTTGCCCCATTCATTAGCTGGAGTCCATGATGTGTTCCATATGTCTCAGCTCAAGAAATGTCTCAGAGTACCAGCAGAACAAACACCGTTGGAAGTTATCGAGTTACAAGAGGATCTGACCTACAGAGAACAGCCGGTTAAGATTCTGGACATGATGGATCGCAGAACCAGAAATAAGTCCACATGTTTTTGTAGAGTTCAATGGAGTAATCATTCTGAGAATGAAGCTACCTGGGAGCGTGAGGAAGATCTGAGAGCAGAAATCCCTAACCTATTCTCTAGCCAGCTCTGAATCTCGGGGTCGAGATTCTGTTAAGGGGGGAGGTTTGTAACATTCCAATTTTTGAGTTTTTAATTATTAAATCTTATTTTATTGCAATTTATGATTTTTGTGAATTGTCTGGAATTTATTGGATTTTCTGAGATTTATTGGAATTATTTCAAAATAAAATACATTGCCTTTTGTTAAGAATTAATTATTAAAAGAAAAGTTTAAAATAAAGTTTTGTCAAAAATATTTTATTTAGGTCTAGAATGTCTCAAGGTATTTTTGAGAATTTTTTGGGAATTTTTAGAGTATTTTTACTACCCTAAATAAATTACTTTATTTTCTTGAATTATTTTTAATGGAAAACCCTGGAATTACCGTGAATAGTAATAGGCCCGGCCCATCTACTGTGCAGCCGAATAGGAAACGGGAGGAGTAATTCGGGCCGTCGGATCGAAATCCAGCACCCGAGAGTGAGCCACGTCAATTACGAAACCCTAACGCTTCGTGGCCGTTAGATTTTCATCGCACGGCTATCATTCACCTATACCGATTTGGAAACCCTAAAAGCGTGCGTGATCTGTAACCATCCGATCTGCATCCGATGGGCTTCATCAAAGCCGCGCCGCTGTGAAACCCTAACGCATAATCTCCGTTGGATCTTGATCACACGACCCTCGTTAGCCGGATCGGATAATAACCCTAATCTCCTGTGGCCATTGGATGAGGCGTGTGGTCAAGATTGTATCAAGATGGGGGTTCCGCGTGGCCGTTTGATGGAAATCGGGCGGTGAATGTGCATCGTCTCCGAGAAGGACTCGGACGCGCCACCGTATCGGAAAGGGACACCACCGCTGCCGTGATTTCCAATTTTAGCACCGCCGAGGGGGTATATAAGGACCGGAGCACTTTCCCGAGGATTCCCACGAGCTATCGCACCTTTTCGCCGTTGCGTTGTCGCCGGAGGAACCCTGAAGCTCACGCTAGATCTCGCCGGAGTCCCGAAGAACGTTCCGCCGAGTTTGGCCGTCGCCGGGATTCTCTTCCGACGATTCAAGCCCGGATCCGAGTTCCTTGCATTGCACCGCGTCGGGTTCACCGCTTCTTCGTCGCCGGAACACGCTGCAGCGCTGTTGCCATGGTGGTCGTCCCCGAGTCCGGCAAGACCGCGCCGCCGCTTCTTCATCACCAGATTCGAAGCTTCTCGGCCGTTGGATCGGTATCGGACCGCCGGAGTTGCGCCACGTCGCTCGGGAAGGTAAGCGCTTCGATTAAAACGTTGGCCGTTCGATCTTCAATGAACGGTCATCATCGGGCCACGATATTTAGGTCAACAGTAAAGGGCTCGGTAAGCGATAGCCGTTTGATTCGGATCGTAGGGTCTAGATCGTGCCACGCCATTTAAGTGCACAGTAAAATGCTCGGGTAAACATCAGTCGTCTGATCTAGGTCGGATGGTGATGGTTTAGCCACGTCGTCAATTTACTAGTAGCCGTTAGATTGATATTCAATGGTTCAGATTTCGCCATGTCGTCCGAGTCATCTTGGCGGCCGGTCGGCTGATGTCGTCGCAAGGCCACGTGTCACTCTCTGGTGGCGACACGTGTCCAGGATGACGCAATAAATATTTTCCGAAAAAGAAAATATTTATTTAATTCAGTTATTGATTTTAATATATTTTGAAACTTCAAATGCTTATAACTTTTGCATACGAACTCTGATTGAGGTGATTCAAATTCCTAAAAAATTGTAAAAATGAGATCTATCTAATGGTGATTTTTATTTGAATTTTTGAGTTCATTTGCTATTTGTTATTGGTATTTATTTGCTATTTCTTCACGATTCGCGTAGACGTTGAGTTGAGCGAGGCTTCAGAAGAGGAGTTAATTTTTCAAGAGCAATCTTCGGAGCAAGATCCAGATCTTAAGCAAGGCAAGTTGTGCTTTGATCATGTTGCACCCATGCAAATATTACTATTTTGATTTACTTTAGTGCATGTTATTTTATGTGTATAAATGTTTTTGACTTAAATTTGGGATTAGCTACCATACCCATTGAATTATACCCTACCTTGCTATTTGTATGACATAATCCACTTGTAACCCTAGGTTGGTTAATTATAGTTGGTTAATATTGAAATCAACAAGGTTGGTTAGATCGAAATAGAGTTGCTTAGCAATGCTACGTCATCACATGTGCATGAAATATTGATTATTAATCTTGACTAATGGAATATGGAACAATGTGATGAATTTGTGTGTCATGTGTGGTCACACAAAGAGATTGAGTTGTTGTGGCGAGGAGGTCATGCAACGATGTTAATTTGTGGATAGCACGTGGTGCTTGGTAATCAACCGGGGTTGGTAATCACTTAGATTGAAGCAAGTGGTAAGGGCAAGTGTGCCAGGGTGGGCCGATGGGCAGAGGGTATGTGTAAGTTTTGCTTTAATCAATCCTAAGGACTTAACCTTGCGAGCCTTTGACCTGAGTCAAACATGCAACCACATGTCTGTTATGGGGCAGCCCAATTGACTAATTTGCAAATGCTTAGCTTGAGTGCTATCGTGGTGGTGTGAGTCCGGGTGTACGGAGAAAACTCATATGGCGCAAGAAGGGGGCCCTGTTGTGGTGGTGCATCCCTTCAGTGTTGAAACCTCAGCGGGTAGCACTGGGTTAAGAGGATGCATTGTAAAGGCTTTGTTATGACCATTCGCCTATGTGGTGCATGGTTGTGTCATGTGGGTAAAGTGCATAACCTCTGCAGAGTGTACAAACTATTCGGATAGCCGTGCTCACGGTATTGAGGAATGCTCGGGAATTACAGTCAAGGGGTAATTAATTAAAATTGATAACTGTTGGGATGGCAGGATAATGGAACTTGACTTAGGATGGAAAACTTGGTTTACTTGAGAATCAATGAATCTATTTACTTGTTATTATTTGTTTTACTGTCATTTCAATCTATGTATTGTACTTGTTTATAAATGCTGCTTGCAAGTAACCTTAGCCATTCCTTTGGACAAGTCTTGCATATAGTTATACTAGAATTGCATTCTGTGCACAACTTGTTGAGTACGTGTTGGTGTACTCACCCTTGCTTAATCAACCAACAAACAGTGGAGGAATCATCGCCAGTGTTGGAGGAGGACTTTCAGGTGGACACGAGTCACTAGGCCAAATCTCGTCAGCTGCATGTGGTGTGCTGAGGGGACATCTACGTTTTTCTGCTATTTTCCGCTTCATTTGTTTAAGTTTATCTTCAGTCTAAGAATAATGTAAGTGATCATAAGATCATACACTAGTTATATTAAATAAAAGAAGTCTTATTATTCTTATCGATGTGTATGATGTGATGCTTACCGATGTTAAGCTGTGTGCACTAGCGTTGATCCTGGGACTAGTGCGGTAAAATATAGTGGGTTCAAATTGGTGAAATTCGGGTCCCGACAGAGGTGGTATCAGAGCATACTGACCGTAGGATTTGGCCCTAGCTTGGTAGAGTGTCCAAACCTATTTTCTAAAGGAAAAAAAATTAAATTGGATTAAGACAACGCTCTTGACTCATCTCATTCTCTGCTCCTTACCTTTGCTGAATTTTCATCATTTGGCCGAAAAACCAAAAGACTTATCCATTTTCCATTTGAATAGATGAGGATGGTCCAAGAATTCGGAGAACTTGAGGGAGGATACGCAGCTGAGTTATGGCGTATGATGAGGATGCTTGGAGGTTTCGACAGGCCAATCTACCGGGGAGCTACCATAGTACGGGCTGGACTCGACATCGGCTGGAGGGTTCAGATTATGATCTACGCTCGAGAGAGGACAAGAGGAAGTCGTTCCATCCGCATCACCGTCAGAAAGTCTACAGCTGAAGCCGGGATTCAGGAGGCAGCACGTCTGGCAATGAGACAAATTGCCCGTACCTATTCCAAGGAGTTGGAAGGCACTGTGTTTCGTCATCATCCACACCGAGACAACCGCCACGACCGGGAGCCAATAATAGAAGAGGATGCCATGATCACTCATCTGGCAAGATATGTCATCGCTCAAGAAGACGCAATAGATGAGATGGTTTTGGAACTACAGAGGACTCGCGACGAGGCCAAAGAGGAGAAGACTCAGCTACAGGAGGTCCTAGCTCAATCCATTCAGAGGATCCGCGAACTTGAAGATGCGCTGCACGGGCAGGAATCAGGATCGGAAAGGGAGTTGCACGACCCGGACTCTGAAGAATCGGAACCTGAGTCAGATCTCGAGTAGGGAGCATTAGCTTTAGCAGTTGAGACTCAAACGTTGAGTCGCGTCAATAAGAAGAACCTTGCCCACTTGTAATAGACGTTAAGGTTGTGTGCTTAGTTTGGATTTTAATGCTTGCTGGGTGTGCAGTATGTGTTGTAAAGCTCTTAGGCTTTTGTGAGCAACCATACCAAGTTAAGTAATAAAGATAATTAATTTTGGGTTTAACCTATCTCCCCCGTTTTAGAAATTCTTGCATCTTATCTATGCTATTTCTATCTCTCCTAATCCAAAAATAAATCAAGCAGATGGTGAACACTTGTGGTAACAACGGGCATTAGGAAGTGGTCTTCACTTAATGATAATCCCAATGAGGAACGCCACCACAATCACCTCGCCAAGAGATCTCTGTAACTTGGGAGCTTTCCTAGCCGCACAAACTCAGCTTATGCAAACAATGATGCAACAGATCACGAGAATATAGCAAATCAAGCTATAGGAACAACAACGCACAACAACACAATAATGGGCATCGCTCTCATTCTAAGCTATCAGATTTCATGAGGACCCATCCTCCGACCTTCTCAGGGAATGCTAATCCTTTAAAGGCCGATGATTGGTTGAGGACCATTGAGAGAAAGCTGCACATCACGCAATGTGAAGGCAATGAAAAGGTGTTATATGCTTCACATCAGCTGGAAGGAACTACCGCAGAATGGTGGGAGAACTATTGTGCAGCACATGAAGCCCCACAGGAGATCACGTGGGAAGAGTTTTCAGCTGTCTTCCGTCAGTACCATGTGCCAGAGGGAATGATGGACCTCAAGAAGTTTATCTTCAGTCTAAGAATAATGTAAGTGATCATAAGATCATACACTAGTTATATTAAATAAAAGAAGTCTTATTATTCTTATCGATGTGTATGATGTGATGCTTACCGATGTTAAGCTGTGTGCACTAGCGTTGATCCTGGGACTAGTGCGGTAAAACACAGTGGGTTCGAATTGGTGAAATTCGGGTCCCGACAAAACACTGGTGCACTACCACTACGCCATGCATTCATTTGTGACAAAGGCAAGTGGTAAAATACTTGAGCCTACCTTACAAACACTAGAGCATCAAAACCCAACAATGGCGATGCGGCTCTGAGCTTTGGTTGAACGGAAGAAGGAGCAGCTGTAGGGCGTTGTGGGCTCGGCTGGGGAGGAAGACAAGGCACAGCCGTGGTGGCGCTGCTGGTCCGGAGTTGCAGAAATCAAAGCGCATAGCTCAGGCGACCAGGGTTCGCTTGGGCAAGAACTAAAGCAATGAGCTCACCTGGTAGCTACGGTTGAATGCTGGCTCGCCGGCGCAAGGAGGAAGAAGAGCCGGTTTTGCATGCAAGCAAGGCAAAGCAACTCTGGACATGAAGCAATGGCTGTGCAAGAAATGGAATCGATGGATGAGCTCACCTGAGGCTTCGGTTGAACAAGGCTTGGCTCGATCATGCTGCTTGGCAGGCGAGTTCCACAAATTGAGAGCAGCGGCGGAAAGCAAAGGAGTGAGGAGATGGCTTGGCGGCTTTATGGCTCTGCAGCAGAGCTTGCGGCGCAAAGACTCGAGGTGGGCAGCGGAGAGAGCAATGTTCGTGAGCAAGCCGTGTGGAAGAAACCTCTGCGAGGCAGACACAATGAACGGAAACTTGTCAGTGGCGGCCTTCAGGCGGACGGAATGAGAGGGAGAAAGGAAGGAGAGAGGAGGAGAGGTGGCACCGGGTCCGAGCATCGTGGGGCCTCTGCCGTTGACTTAGACAAAGTTTTCATCGAGCACGATGGTCACGTTTGGCGGTTGAATCAATTTCAAGTGTAGAATTGACATGTCAGTTGGGCAGGCTTGGCAAGGGTGAAGACTTGGTTGAAAAATTCTGCAAATCTTTGAGCAGGTAGTCCAGGAGCTCTACTTTCCATTCCCTTTGGTTTCACCTCATTATCTGTTGTCATTTAAGAACAGTAATTCATCAAAGTTGGCTGTTTTTCAATCTGTTTTTAAATTTTCGAGCTAACTAAATGGTGTGTAAAAATTCTGGAAAAATTATACTCAATCTCCATTTCTCATCAAACTTGGCAGAGGTCATATTCAAAGTGTTGTTGAGCGAATAAGGTAACATGCACACAAACATAGCCTTATTAAATCAATGTATTCACTTGAGAGAAATGGTTCAGGTTCACAATATAAAGTCTGAAGCTCAATTTCTTCTAAGTGTTGAATTTGTGTTGAAAACTTGGATTTGATACAACAATCACATCACAAATCATGCAAAAATGATGACGTGATGCTCATGAGATTCTTAGTTTCACGTTTTACAAATTTGGGCTGTGACATCTAGCATCACAAGAAAGCTCCCGAAGGACCGAAAAGGCAACTAGAGGGGGTGTGAATAGGAGCCAAATAAAATTTTTAATTAAAATATCCCCCTAAAATTCAAACCACCAAAAGACCAGAAAGAAAGAATTGAACCATCGACCAAGTGATTGCATAGACAGAGGCTCCAACCAGTTAGATTGAGTGAACAGTAAAAACTGCACTGGTCGGGATACACTGGTCGGATGAAAAATATTCGGGAAGAGCAAAGCAGTGGTCGGACAGCACTGGTCGGGTGAACAGTGTTCGAGGATGAACAGTAAAATCAGCACGATCTGAAAAACAAAAATCAATGTAACTTTTGATTGGCTGATCCAAAATCAGTAAAAATTGGTGTGCACCTTCACATGGATGTCAGGAACCTATTTCAATGATCAATCGAAGGAATTGATGTCAAGGTTCCGTCCCCTTTTCAGATTAACAAATGCAACACCAAATGCGGGACACGAACACAGACTTCACCTCTAACTTGCTGGTAGGAATGGATGGTCAAAATGACCTGAGATGACTTCCCACACAATCTGACAAGTCGAACAAGAAGAAACAACCCTTCAAACAAAATGGAAACACGATCTGTAAGCACTTTCTTCTATTAGACACACAAATCAGTTTCTTACACAAATTTGAACAGAAGAGGATGTAGATTGCCTAGATGATTGGGATATGATCTATAGAAGATTCATCCAGCAATCTTTCATCCTTGGCTCAAAATCCAAAAGCACTTAGAAGGAGATGAAGTGAATCCAAACAATCGGAATGCAAATCCAAACATTCTGAAAGTAAAGTGCATAAATTTAATCTTTGAAAGTAAAGCACAATGTAGCTGCAACAAATGAACTCAAGGATGGGGAAAGCGGTTCTTCATTGCGGAGAGTTGGTTACAAAGCCTCCTTTGTCAAAAGTGGGCAACGCTCACGAGACACGTAAAACTCACCAACTCTCAACAACTCACGTACTCTTTCCTTTATTTTTCCCTTGCAGGGAGACACCCCTGTCTCCCTCTATTTATAACACTCATGGGCCACCTACCACCCTTGGATGAGCCTCCAAACCCTAGAGCACTCCATCAAGGGCTAGGATTTCACCCACTCAACTATACATGGGGTGACCAAAACCCAATAACACAGCGGGTTTTGCACGCTTTTCAAAGCCTACTAACTTGACCCTTCTCTATCTTCCCGACCGCGATCCAACAGTCCTTCTTGATCGAGCGGCTCCAAATTAGCATCTCATCCATTCCTTTGTCTTCTTGGCTTGCAGCTACTCCACAGCCTCACCATCTTTGGCGACCCCTTGATCACTGGACCTCGGCTCTCCCGGCCTAATCTGATCTCCTTCACCCCACCATGACCTAGCTCGAGTCCCGCAACCATCACGAGATAAAGAAACCATATCACATAGCAATGTCCAACAACACATGCTGAATAGACTAACCCGACCACACGAGGTCGGACAACTAGTCAATTCAGCGGTTGAATCTCAAGAATTTCAGTTTTTACAACTGGTCGCCTGGTTGATAACGTGGTCGCCTAACTGCTTTCAAAACCGGTCGCCAAGTGATCTCTTGGTCACCCAAGTGATCTCTTGATCGCCAAGTAATTTGACTTTCAATTTGGGTGTTTGAAAAGTTCAAAAATTTGATTTTAGCTTCCGCGCAATTATTCACCCCCCTTCTGATTGCTTCATTAGTATATCTCGATCCTACAAGTGGACCAGCCAACGCCACGACCAATAACTCAAATTGTTTATGATCATGCAAGCTCAAATCAAACTCAACCTTGAATACTAGCAGCTCAACCACAGTCAATTACTCATCACACAAATGGGATGACATACACATGGTCTTTCAATCTCCCCCTTGATGAGTATATTGACAAACACAGAAGAGGCACAATTTTGAGTTTGAAAAAAAAGAACAATTTGATTGCAAAATCAAACTTGGTCCAAGAAGTAGAAAATGAAACAATGACCAAGTTGACAGAAGGATTTTAGAGCAACACCAAAGAAAGAACAAGTTTTCCACAAATGCTCTAAAATTTCAATAAAAATTCACAGAAACTCAAACATGCATTTTTTTGTGATGCCTTTTCTACAAGTTCTCCCCCTTTTGGCAATATAGGCATCAAGATGATATTTTATTCTCTTTTTTTTTGCATATATGCATGAAATGCATCCTAAAAGAGCTTTGGGAATTATCCAAGTGATTACAAAGACACAGTATGACACCAAGCTAGTTAAGTACAAATTAGACTAAACTGAGATATGTCCAAGTACACATAACAAATTGTGCTAGCCAGCTTGAATTTGAAAATGTTATTTGTAGCAAGATTTATCATGTGCAAACACTCAGCATTAGTGTCAAAACTAGAAGCAAAGCCACTCAATGAATCACATGGAAGACCTAGAGTTCAACCTACTCAACACTTTGGGGAATCTAGAAGTGCATACAAGATCCTTCGAGCTCATTTCTTAATTGATGCAAATTTTGACTTTAAGACCATAAAAAGACATAGTGGGGTGCAAATGTTTGACAGTATTTGCATTCTTTACCCACATTTTTTTTTGTTATTTACATTTTTCAAGTGTTTGACTCAAGCCATTGCCGACTATCTCAAGAAGAACTCTTAAGAGGATAGTCTTGGTCATACACGATGCATTCCAAGTTCATCCCAAGTGCAATGGGAGGCAGTCTTGTGAATGCAAAGTGGTGAGATCAATTTTGCACAAAAGAGTCAATTTTTGTTTTCATTTTAACACATATGAGCAATTTGAAGGACTCAAGTATGGATCAAGCTAGTTTCACCCAAGTTGCTATAGGGACTCTAGAGAACTCCAAAATTTTCACAAATCGTGGCAATACACCTAGAGAAGAAACTTAGTAAGTAAAAGCAACATGTTTCATCAAGATTTTTCTTTTAAAGCTTATTTTTCAATTTTTAGCAAGCTTTGCAGGAGAAATGAACTTGGACATATCTAAGTTAGTAATTTTCTTCATAGAAAATATCATGGTGTATAGCATGAAGAGTAAGTCATTTGCATAATAGACAAAGCTCATAAAAGAGAAAACAGAGTCTAAATGCAATTGAAGCAGATTCTCAAACTCCCCCTCAACATGTGAATCAATTTTAAGCACAAATTTGGTTTAAATTGAGTTATTAGCAGAATTAAGATCAAATAAAACCAAATAAACTCAATCGAAACCAAAAACACAGAATTAGGAGAGAAAGATCGAGAAACTGCAAACTGGGTGGCTATAGAGTATAGAAAAGATGGTAGAGAACACTACGGCTCAGACTCGCTCTCATCTTCCACAATGACTAACATAGGAAAGCTAGCTCTCAAATTCCAGCCCAGGAGCAAACACAGACCCTGTCTACCCAGGGGGCCCAACACCTGCTAGACCTACAAGACTGTGAATGAGCTCAACCGAGAAGAAGAAGAGAATAGCATCCTAAAACATAAGATGAGAAGACCATGCCGAGGCATGCCAGAAGTCTAGGTGAAGTGAACTCAGAACTCTAGAAAATAAAACCAATAGCACCCAGAAGAAGACAAAAGAAGGAAAAAAACTGGAAGAAAATATATACATATAATACATAAAGTACAAACCAGCTCCCCTCACAAAAGGCCGTGGGGCACACAACTCAAGCTCACCCCTCAAGGCAACAAACCTAGAGCTTTCCAAAGGCTTGGTAAAGATATCGCCAACCGGTGGTCACTCTCCTGGCTGAAGCATTATGTCTCCTTTCTCCACATGGTCTCTAAGGAAGTGATATCTAATATCGATGTGCTTGGTCCGGGAATGCTGCACTGGGTTTTTAGCAATGCAAATAGCAGAAGTGTTGTCACAGAAAAGTGGCACACTTTCTATCTCTAACCCATAGTCCCGCAAGTTCGATCTCATCCAGAGAACACAGCTCTGATGGCAGCTGCGACAACATACTCGGCCTCGGTGATGGATCAGCAACCCTAGGCGCTTTCTAGATGACCAAGAAACAAGAGAAGTGCCAATGAATTGGCAAGTGCCAGATGTGCTCTTCCTATCTATCCTACAGCCAGCAAAGTCTGCATCGGAAAAGGCTCTAAGAGATAGACAGGAGGAGGAAGAGTACCAAATACCATAATCAATGGTAGCACGAAGGTACCTGAAGATGCGCTTGACCGCCTGGCGGTGAGAGACACGAGGAGAAGCCTGAAATCGAGCGCACATACACACAGCAAAGTGTATGTCCGGCCTCGATGCAGTGAGATACAAGAGGGAGTCAATCATGCTTTGATACTCCTTTTGATCAGCAGGCTCACCATCCTCATCGGGCTCGAGGATAGCAGTGGTGGCCATAGGAGTCATCACAGGCTTTCCATTAGACATATCAAACCATCTCAGGAGGTCCCGAGTGTACTTACCTTGGTGCAGGAAAGTACCCTCCCGAGTCTGCTTGATTTGGAAGCCAAGAAAGTAGCTCAACTCACCCATCATACTCATCTCAAATTCTGTGCTCATCACCTCAGAAAAATGAGACACAAGAGACTGAGATGAGCCACCAAAGATAATATCGTCCACATAAATCTGGACGAGAAGGAAATGGGAATCCTAGTGTCTGATGAATAGAGTTTTGTCTACTATACCCTTTTTAAAGTCATGGCTGAGAAGGTAAGACCTGAGCCTCTCATACCATGCTCTGGGGGCCTGCTTGAGTCCATACAAAGCTTTGGAAAGCTTGTATACATGACTCGGAAACTTGGGGTTCTCGAATCCTGGAGGTTGCCTCACATACACCACTTCCTCAATGTAGCCATTGAGAAATGCACTCTTGACATCCATTTGATAAAGCTTGAAGCCCTTGGATGCAGAAAATGCAAGCAGGATTCGGATACCCTCTAGCCTAGCTCTGAGGGGCAAGGTCTCCTCAAAGTCAAGACCCTCAACCTGAGAAAAACCCTGTGCAACTAGTCTAGCCTTGTTTCTAATGACAACCCCATCCTCACTCTGCTTATTTTTGAACACCCACTTGGTCCCAATGACATTATGACCAGATGGGGGCTCGACAAGCTGCCAAACTTTGTTCCTCTCGAAGTTCTCAAGTTCCTCATGCATAGCATTAATCCATGATTCATCGGATAATGCATGAGAAATATTCTTTGGCTCAAAAGAGGCAACAAAGGCAGAGTGAAGGCAGAAAGAGGACAAACCCTACCTTGAGCGTGTGACACGCTCAAACAAATCGCCAATCATCTGATCAGGAGGATGACGTCTCTGAATATGACGGGGAGGTTCAGCAACAGAAGTGGCCTCTACTTCTTGAACAGAGGAAGTAGGGACATAGCCACTAAGCAAGGAGATTCGGAAGGCAAGGGCTGATCTCCCTGAGGTGCAGAGATAGAAACAGGAGGCACCTCAGGTGTAGAGGGGACTGGATCCGGTGGAGCACCATCATCTCCATCATCCTCATCCTCTGCAAAGATGGTCTCGGAGGGAAAAGAAGAGCCTGAAACATCCGGTCTAGCTCCTGGGCTAGCCTCATCAAAGGTCACATCACAGGTCTCTATGATCCTATTCGCATCGACACTCCAGACCCTATAGCTACGAGAGAAAGTCGAGTAACCTAGAAAGATACCATCAGAAGAGCGAGACTCAAACTTATCCAGGTTACCAGACTTCAAGATAAAACACTTGCAACCAAATACGCGAAAATGAGAAACACTAGGCTTTTGCCCATACCTCAACTCATAAGAAGTGCGATGCAAATGTGCTCTCAAAAACACGCGATTAGAAACATGGCAAGCAGTAGCTATAGCCTCAGCCCAAAACTTCCTAGGAGTACTATACTCATCTAGCATTGTCCTGGCCATCTCAACCAGGGTCCTGTTCTTCCTTTCCACTACTCCATTCTGCTGAGGGGCGTAGGGAGAGGAGAACTGATGCTCCAAACCAGACTCCACACAGAAACTCTCAAAATAGGTATTCTTGAATTCCGTGCCATTGTCACTGCGAATAGCTCAAAATGCACCTGGAAGCTCAATAGACAACCTACTGACCAAACCCCTGAAGTGAGAAAATGTCTCATCCTTCGAGGCCATGAAGAAAACCCAAGAGTATCTAGAAAAATCATCAATGATGACAAGAACATACCACTTCCCTCCTGCTGACTGCACTCTAGCTGGACCAATAGTGTCCATATATAAAAACTGTCCTGGTGCATCAGTCATCACTACGGTGACTGGAGGATGAGAAGCAGTAACCATCTTGCCATGTCGGCAAGGAGAGCAAACTAAGTCTTTGACCATCTTGAGTTTGGGCAAACCACGAATAAGATCGCGGCTGCTAACTCTGGTCAAATGATCAAAACCAATGTGACCAAGTCTCCTATGCCAGAAGGAGAGATCACGGGACTCAGAAGCAATCAAACATCGAAGAGAGTCTCCAGAAGAAGTAGAAAAATCAGCACGAAAGACTCTCCCAAATCTAGAAATCCCGAAAACTAACCCTCCTGATGAATCAAGGATTCTACAGGCATTACTCTTGAAGCTTACCTCGAAAGAGTCATCGATAAGCTGAGAAACAGAAAGCAGATTGTATTGTAGCTTACTTACTAAGGCAACATCTTTAAGAATGAAATTTTGGTTAATGCTGATGGTACCTTTAGCAATGACTCTACCTGAAGATGCATCCCCAAAGGTGATCAACTCATCACCAGGGGCTCGGACTAGGGAAGAGAACCAACGAGAATCTCCGGTCATATGGCGAGAACAACCGGAGTCAACAATCCAAACATCTCCCTTCCCCATCCGACGAACCTGATCAAGTCAAGAAAGGGAGAGATGACTCAGTACTGGAAAAGAATGAAGTCCTGGGAACCCAATACTGAACCACACGACGCCTCCGAGTACCAGCCATAGAAGAAGACTGGACCCGAGTGTCTCTTTGACGCTGAACTCTCACATGATCAGCAGCAGCTCTAGTAGATGATCTAGGAGCGAATCGGGTTGTCTGCTTGGTGGTGCAAAGGCCGGACCATCCCAATGAGACTGCCTAGGTCTCCTACCAGAAAACACCTCACGCCGCTGATATCTACCTCGATGGAGAAAACGAGGAATATCAAGAGGACGGCGGGTAGACTGACCAAGAGCAACTCCAAGACTAAAACCAGACTGAACAGCATGAAAACCGAGTCCTGGACGCTGCCCAAAAACAGGCGAATTTCTAACCTGTCTAGAAGCAGTGTGTGCCTTAGGAGCACTCAGAGTCTGGGGATGACCCTGACTACCTCTATGAGCAGCAACACGCTCACACCAAGTGGTCTTGGCACGTCTGAAACAGAACTCTACTAGGTGACCATTCTTCTTACAGAAGGTGCATGTATATTTCGCCTTGCAGGGCGAAATGGTCGGAGAAGCAACCTTCCGGTCTAAGACCCATGAACCACACCAAAGAGACCTAAACACAAGTGGTACTCACTCTGGGAGCTACCACGATTCACCACTCTTGGAGCCACGCACAATGGTAGGAGGATGTGCCTTAGCGTGCTCCAAGTAGTTAAATCCTAGACCCTGATTAAATCGACTAATTTTGGATTGGTCTAGGATGAGATTGAGCTTCTTCTTGCCTCCTACAAACTTCTTGAGAGTGCTCATGAGATACTCACACTCCTGGAAGAGAGAGGCATATGAAGAACAGGGAACAGAGAAAGAAGAAGAACCAGAAAGAGAAGAACCCTCAGCACGTGTATTTTTCTCCCTCAGCACGGCTGCCTCAACCTTGAGGGCCTCACAAGATACGCAAGGAGCATTTCTAATTCTAGAGGCTTGGTCTTCTAGCTTCTTCTTAAGCTCGACTTGGGTTTTATCCAAGTCCCCCTCAATCACAGAATATTGCAAGCAACTTTCTTGTGACTTAGCTAATAAGTCCTTAGCAAGTTCAGCACACTTGACATTTAAAGATTCTTTGTCAAGTTTTAGTTGTTTACAGCCCTCACATGAGCTGACAGGGTCCTTAGAAGCATGCAATTCAAGTTCATTGTTTCTAGAAGCAAGCTTTCTAAGGTGAGCGCTCATGGCATCAATTTCAGCAAGCAATTTAGGGCAATTAGAATATGATGGAGTAGTATGAGCATGAAGAAAACTAGCATCAGAAGGTATGGCATCAGCAGACACATAACTAGCATTCTTCAATCTAAGACTATCTAGTTCAGATTTCACACTATCATGTATAGTCCTTAGGTTCTCCAACTCCACAAGCAATGCATCACACAAAGTACAGTCATTAGTGACTCGGGAGGAAGAAGATCTAAGTGAAGCTAACTCCCGAGTCAAGGTACCTACTTCCTTCTCAAGCTCCGAACACCTCGACCTAGCCTTAACATGAAACTTGCCTAATTTACAGAAGGCATCATTTAGCTCGTCGTAGGTGGGTACCTCATCCGTGTCGCTGTACAGCTCAGAGTCGCTCACTTCAATGGTGCCTGCCATGAAGCACATGCCGGAGAAGTCGTTGCTGCCCTTGACCTTCTCTTGCGGATCATCCTCGCTCGCATCGCTCCAGTTCTCTGAGTCGGAGAGCTCGATGTCGTCCAGTGCGGCGAGAACCCGATGAAAGAGCTTCTTGTTCTTGGCAAAGTTGCGGTACTTCTTCTTCGCTGGCTCATGAGCTGGGGCCTTCTTGTTGCGGTTCTTGTCGGTGTAGTCGTTCTTGCCAGAACCGTCTTGTTCGTTTTTGCCTTTCTCCAACCGAGGGCAATTTGCTCGGACGTGGTTGGGGCCGCCACATTCGAAACAAATGATCTTGCCCCCTCTCTTCCTCTCTCTCACCTTCTTGTATGCATGTGAAAATTTGCGAGCTAAAAGAGCAAGCTCATTTTCTGGGAATTTTTCCAGTTGGTCATCGCTTAGCTCGCAAAGGGCAGAGAGGGAAAAACCAAAAGCAAAGTCAGAAGAACGTTCAGAAGAGGACCCAATGGGATCAGTGACCAAAGCCATCGACTGAGATTTCGTCTTCCGAGAGACGACATCAATCTCATGAGTCTTGAGACGGGAATAAAGCCCGTCAAGAGTCAGAGTCGACAGGTCGGTGGTGTCCTTGATGGTGGTCACCTTCATCTCCCAAACCCGAAGGTCGAGTGCGGTCAAGAAATACCGAGCATTGTCCGAGTCAGGGTATATACAGCCAACTGCTCGGAGGTCACTCAAGATCTTTGTAAACCGACCAAAGCACTCGTCAAGACTCTCACAAGCACGTTGATCAAACTTGTTGTACTCGCGCTTGAACTTGTCTTGTCTCACGGTTTTGATTTGAGTAGTGCCCTCATGTTAAGCATCGAGGGTCACCCAAATGTCGTGAGCAGAACGAAGGTGAGAAATCCGATCATACTCACTGCGGCTAAGACCCTGTATGAGAATGTTCCTTGCCTTTAGGGGTGGGCATTCGGTTTTTCGGTTTAATCGGTTCGGTTTTTCGGTTTAAAATAATTCGGTTTTGAAAACGAAACCGAATTTCTCGACAAAAATAAAAAACGAACGAATTAACCAAATATTTCGGTTCGGTTAGTCGGTTTTCGGTTAACCAAATATGAATAACACTAGGTAGATTAGATTTAATCCTTCTCATATTGCGGCCGAGTATGGATAAACCCACACAATATTCATATGTCATTACAATATAAGCATAATAGAACATATGAATATACTAAACATTGCATAAATATATTATAACGTGAGAATTATTTAGTGGCTTTAGGAAGAATATTATAAAAGTGATGTTGTATATGCGCTATTCGGTTATTCGGTTATTTCGGTTTTTGAAAACGAAAAACCGAACCGAACACCGAAAACCGAATTATATCAAAACAAAACAACGAAAACCGAAAACCGAATAAACCGAAATAATCGGTTAATTGGTTCGATAATCGATTCGGTTTAAAATGCCCACCCTACTTGCCTTAGCGTTTGCCTCAACGTCAGCCATATTGATGGCCGAGACGTTTTCATCGGCAGGAACCTCATACGGAAGTTTCACCTTCTGTCATATCAGGTAGCCCTAGGCAGTGATGTACGACTCCATCCGGGACTTCCAAAATGGAAAATCAACACCACAAAAGATGGGAGGCTTGGTGGAATACTTGTCTGTCGCCATGGCTCTTGAGACCGGTCAAGATCTAGAAAGAGCAGAACCGGCTCTGATACCAATTGAAGGACCGAAAAGGCGACTAGAGGGGGGGTGAATAGGAGACAAATAAAATTTTTAATTAAAATATCCCCCTAAAATTCAAACCACGAAAAGACCAGAAAGAAAGAATTGAACCATCGACCAAGTGATTGCATAGACAGAGGCTCCGACCAGTTAGATCGAGTGAACAGTAAAAACTACACTGGTCGGGCTACACTGGTCGGATGAAAAATATTCGGGAAGAGCAAAGCAGTGGTCGGATAGCACTGGTCGGGTGAACAGTGTTCGAGGATGAACAGTAAAATCAGCACGATCTGAAAAACAAAAATCAATGTAACTTTTGATTGGCTGATCCAAAATCAGTAAAAATTGGTGTGCACCTTCACATGGATGTCAGGAACCTATTTCAATGATCAATCGAAGGAATTGATGTCAAGGTTCCGTCCCCTTTTCATATTAACAAATGCAACACCAAATGCGGGACACGAACACAGACTTCACCTCTAACTTGCTGGTAGGAATGGATGGTCAAAATGACCTGAGATGACTTCCCACACAATACAGCAAGTCAGAACAAGAAGAAACAACCCTTCAAACAAAATGGAAACACGATCTGTAAGCACTTTCTTCTATTAGACACACAAATCGGTTTCTTACACAAATTTGAACAGAAGAGGTTGTAGATTGCCTAGATGATTGGGATATGATCTATAGAAGATTCATCCAGCAATCTTTCATCCTTGGCTCAAAATCCAAAAGCACTTAGAAGGAGATGAAGTGAATCCAAACAATCGGAATGCAAATCCAAACATTCTGAAAGTAAAGTGCATAAATTTAACTGCTGAAAGTAAAGCACAATGTAACTGCAGCAAATGAACTCAAGGATGGGGAAAGCAGTTCTTCATTGCCAGAGAGTTGGTTACAAAGCCTCACTGTCAAAAGTGGGCAACGCTCCTGAGAGCACAGAAGACTTACCAACTCTCAACAACTCACGTACTCTTTCCCTTTATTTTTCCCACACCAGGAGACACCCCTGTCTCCCTCTATTTATAGCACTCATGGGCCACCTACCACCCTTGGATGAGCCTCCAAACCCTAGAGCACTCCATCAAGGGCTAGGATTTCACCCACTCAACTATACATGGGCTGACCCGAAACCCAATAACACAACGGGTTTTGCACGCTTTTCAAAGCCTACTAACTTGACCCGCTACTCTATCTTCCTGACCGCGATCCAACAGTCCTCCTTGATCAGAGCAGCTCCAAATTAGCATCTCATCCATTCCTTTGTCTTCTTGGCTTGCAGCTACTCCCTGGCCTCAGTCATCTTTGGCGACACCTTGATCATCTGGACCTCAGCTCTCCCAGCCTAGTCTGATCTCCTTCACCCACCATGACCTAGCTCGAGTCCCGCAACCATCACAGATAAAGAAACCATATCACATAGCAATGTCCAACAACACATCTGAATAGACTAACCCGACCACACGAGGTCGGACAACTTGTCAATTCAGCGGTTGAATCTCTGGAATTTCGGTTTTTACAGGCTGGTGCGCCGGTTGATAACGTGGTCGCCCAACCTGCTCGCCCAAACTGGTCGCCCAAGTGATCTACTGGTCGCCCAAGCAATTTGACTTTCAATTGGGGTGATTTAAAAGTTCGAAAATTTGATTTTAGCTTCCGCGCAATTATTCACCCCCCTTCTGATTGCTTCATTAGTATATCTCGATCCTACAAGTGGACCAGCCAAACGCCACGACCAGTAACTCAAATTGTTTATGATCATGCAAGCTCAAATCAAACTCAACCTTGAATACTAGCAGCTCAACCACAGTCAATTACTCATCACACAAATGGGATGACCTACACATGGTCTTTCAATCTCCCCTTGATGAGTATATTGACAAACACGAAAGAGCACAATTTTGAGTTTGAAAAAAAAGAACAATTTGATTGCAAAATCAAACTTGGTCCAAGAAGTAGAAAATGAAACAATGACCAAGTTGACAGAAGGATTTTAGAGCAACACCAAAGAAAGAACAAGTTTTCCACAAATGCTCTAAAATTTCAATAAAAATTCACAGAAACTCAAACATGCATTTTTTTGTGATGCCTTTTCTACAAGTTCTCCCCCTTTTGGCAATATAGGCATCAAGATGATATTTTCTTCTCTTTTTTTTTGCATATATGCATGAAATGCATCCTAAAAGAGCTTTGGGAATTATCCAAGTGATCACAAAGACACAGTATGACACCAAGCTAGTTAAGTACAAATTAGACTAAACTGAGATATGTCCAAGTACACATAACAAATTGTGCTAGCCAGCTTGAATTTGAAAATGTTATTTGTAGCAAGATTTATCATGTGCAAACACTCAGCATTAGTAGGCCTGGGCATTCGGTTTTTTCGGTTCGGTTTATTCGGTTTTTGAAAATTTTGGTTTTGAAATCATAAACCGAACGAACGAAATAAGTGAAAAAACCGAACGAATAAACCGAATTAATTCGGTTCGGTTTTCGGTTATTCGATTAACGAATAACAAGCGAACTGTGATCGATCTGAAACTCTGTCGGAATAAGTGAATATCCAAACAACAGGCAGCGTGACTAATATGACAAGCAAGTAAAATACATTATCCAGGACTACCCAGTATCGATGAACTGGTCAATAAAACTGAAGACCGTGTAAGAGCCCAAAGCTTTGAGAACCTGCTTACAGAATCCAGATCAAACACAACTCAGGGAGTAAGCTCACATCACTTATCAGAAGTAAATAACAGCACATAAGAAGCATTTCAGATCAAAATATCATGTAAACCCACCTTTACCTGTATGAATGGAACTACACACGTTAGCTTGAAGCCACAAAACCACTAACCGATCGATAGGAACGCTAAATTCATAATAATACATCAGCTAGCAAGTTCATATTGATGCGAAATGGTTCGACATGGTAGCGTAATAGTACCTGGTTGGTCAATATACATGTGGAGCAATTAAAATTTGCAACAACAATCTGACCCACAAGGAAATATAATCAAGCGAAAAGTAGGATTAGTATGGCTTGTGCTTTTCCACTTTCGCACCGCATCACCTCGACCCGAGCAAATAAGCACATATCGCCTACCGTATCGGCGGGACCAATTTTTGCCACTACGGTCACATCGGAGAAGTTCAAACTAACGTTGGCCAATGGAACATCGGCAGGTAAGCCCAAATCGAATCGAAGAGAGGAATCGACACGGAACTCGCGCTGGCTCGACGGCGTGGGCGGATCGGAGGATGGCGCCACGCTTTTTCCGCACACGTAGCGCTGGTCTCGCGGCTGGGGCGGAGGCTGGAGGCGATGGTAGGGTTGGATGGCCGTGGCCGAAGGCTAGCTGAGGGCGGCCGGTGCCGGCGAGGGGAACCCGAGGACGTGCGTGGCCGCGTAGCGCAGCAGCGCCGCCTCATAGAGCGCGTGCGCCGCATCCACCGGCCATCCCAAGGGTGCGGAGGAAGAAGACGAGGAGGGCAGGAGACCACTATGACGAGTGGGCGAGTGGCGACTTTACTTTGCGTCTTTGCCCGACCCGTGACCACGGCACTGATGACTGACCAACAGAGACATCGGTTATTTCGGTAAAACGGTTTTTTCGGTTTTTGCAATACGAAAACCGAACCGAAACCCGAAAACCGAATAGCACTAAAATAGAAACCGAACCGAAAACCGAAAACCGAAGAAACCGAAATTATCGGTTAATTTGGTTCGGTTCGGTTTTTCGGTTTCGGTGTCAAAACTAGAAGCAAAGCCACTCAATGAATCACATGGAAGACCTAGAGTTCAACCTACTCAACACTTTGGGGAATCTAGAAGTGCATACAAGATCCTTCGAGCTCATTTCTTAATTGATGCAAATTTTGACTTTAAGACCATAAAAAGACATAGCGGGGTGCAAATGTTTGTGATGATTTGCATTCTTTACCCACATTTTTTGTTATTTACATTTTTCAAGTGATTGACTCAAGCCATTGCCGACTATCTCAAGAAGAACTCTTAAGAGGATAGTCTTGGTCATACACGATGCATTCAAGTTCATCCCAAGTGCAATGGGAGGCGCCTTGTGAATGCAAAGTGTTGAGATCAATTTTGCACAAAAGAGTCAATTTTTCCTATTTTCATTTTAGCACATATGAGCAATTTGAAGGACTCAAGTATGGATCAAGCTAGTTTCACCCAAGTTGCTATAGGGACTCTAGAGAACTCCAAAATTTCACAAATCGTGGCAAATACACCTAGAGAAGAAACTTAGTAAGTAAAAGCAACATGTTTCATCAAGTTTTCTTTTAAAGCTTATTTTTCAATTTTTAGCAAGCTTTGCTAGATAAATGAACTTAGACATATCTAAGTTAGTAATTTTCTTCATAAAGAGTAGCATGGTGTATAGCATGAAGAATAAGTCATTTGCATAATAGACAAAGCTCACAAAATAGAAAATAAAGTCTATATGCAATGCATGAACAGATTCCCAAACTCCCCCTCAACATGTGAATCAATTTTAAGCACAAATCTGGTTTAAATTGAGTTATTAGCAGAATTAAGCTCAAATAGAACCAAATAAACTCAATCGAAACCAAAAACACAGAATGAGGAGAGAAAGATCGGCGCAAACCGCAAACCTGCTATAGAGTATAGAAAAGATGGTAGAGAACACTACGGCTCAGACTCGCTCTCATCTTCCACAATGACTAACATAGGAAAGCTAGCTCTCAAATTCCAGCCCAGGAGCAAACACAGACCCTGTCTACCCAGGGGGCCCAACACCTGCTAGACCTACAAGACTGTGAATGAGCTCAACCGAGAAGAAGAAGAGAATAGCATCCTAAAACATAAGATGAGAAGACCATGCCGAGGCATGCCAGAAGTCTAGGTGAAGTGAACTCAGGACTCTAGAAAATAAAACCAATAGCACCCAGAAGAAGACAAAAGAAGGAAAAAAACTGGAAGAAAATATATACATATAATACATAAAGTACAAACCAGCTCCCCCTCACAAAAGGAAGTAAGGGCAAACAACTCCAAGCTCACCCCTCAAGGCAACAAACCTAGAGCTTTCCAAAGGCTTGGTAAAGATATCGGCCAACTGGTGGTCACTCTCCACAAACTGAAGCATTATGTCTCCTTTCTCCACATGGTCTCTAAGGAAGTGATATCTAATATCGATGTGCTTGGTCCGGGAATGCTGCACTGGGTTTTTAGCAATGCAAATAGCAGAAGTGTTGTCACAGAAAAGTGGCACACTTTCTATCTCTAACCCATAGTCCCGCAAGTTCGATCTCATCCAGAGAACACAGCTCTGATGGCATCGCTGCAAAGAACATACTCGGCCTCGGTGGTCAGGTATGCAACACCGCATCTTTCTAGATGACCAAGAAACAAGAGAAGTGCCAATGAATTGGCAAGTGCGAGATGTGCTCTTCCTATCTATCCTCTAGCCAGCAAAGTCTGCATCGGAAAAGGCTCTAAGAGATAGACAGGAGGAGGAAGAGTACCAAATACCATAATCAATGGTAGCACGAAGGTACCTGAAGATGCGCTTGACCGCCTGGCGGTGAGAGACACGAGGAGAAGCCTGAAATCGGCGCACATACACCTGACAAAGTGTATGTCGGCCTCGATCTGATGAGATACAAGAGGGAGTCAATCATGCTTTGATACTCCTTTTGATCAGCAGGCTCACCATCCTCATCGGGCTCGAGGATAGCAGTGGTGGCCATAGGAGTCATCACAGGCTTTCCATTAGACATATCAAACCATCTCAGGAGGTCCCGAGTGTACTTACCTTAGTGCGAGAAAGTACCCTCCAGTGCCGCTTGATTTGGAAGCCAAGAAAGTAGCTCAACTCACCCATCATACTCATCTCAAATTCTGTGCTCATCACCTCGGAAAAATGAGACACAAGAGATTGAGATGAGCCACAAAGATAATATCGTCCACATAAATCGGGCGAGAAGGAAATGGGAATCTGGTGTCGATGAATAGAGTTTTGTCTACTATACCCATTTTAAAGTCATGGTGAGAAGGTAAGACTTAAGCCTCTCATACCATGCTCTGGGGGCCTGCTTGAGTCCATACAAAGCTTTGGAAAGCTTGTATACATGACTCGGAAACTTGGGGTTCTCGAATCCTGGAGGTTGCCTCACATACACCTCTTCCTCAATGTAGCCATTGAGAAATGCACTCTTGACATCCATTTGATAAAGCTTGAAGCCCTTGGATGCAGAAAATGCAAGCGAGATTCGGATAGCCTCTAGCCTAGCTCTGAGGGCAAAGGTCTCCTCAAAGTCAAGACCCTCAACTTTGAGAAAAACCACGTGCAACTAGTCTAGCCTTGTTTCTAATGACAACCCCATCCTCACTCTGCTTATTTTTGAACACCCACTTGGTCCCAATGACATTATGACCAGATGGGGGCTCGACAAAATCGCCAAACTTTGTTCCTCTCGAAGTTCTCAAGTTCCTCATGCATAGCATTAATCCATGATTCATCGGATAATGCATGAGAAACATTCTTTGGCTCAAAAGAGGCAACAAAGGCGAGTGAAGGCGAGAAGAGGTCAAACCCGACCTTGAGCGTGCGACACGCTCAAACAAATCGCCAATCATCTGATCAGGAGGATGACGTCTCTGAATATGACGGGGAGGTTCAGCAACAGAAGTGGCCTCTACTTCTTGAACAGAGGAAGTAGGGACATAGCCACTAACTGAAGGAGATTCGGAAGGCAAGGGCTGATCTCCCTGAGGTGCAGAGATAGAAACAGGAGGCACCTCAGGTGTAGAGGGGACTGGATCCGGTGGAGCACCATCATCTCCATCATCCTCATCCTCTGCAAAGATGGTCTCGGAGGGAAAAGAAGAGCCTGAAACATCCGGTCTAGCTCCTGGGCTAGCCTCATCAAAGGTCACATCACAGGTCTCTATGATCCTATTCGCATCGACACATCACTATCAACATATATCGTAGGGTTCTTAAGTTTTTCAAAAAACGATTGTGATAAGTAACCGGAGGGTGTTAGTAATAATCACTATCGGTTACGAGATTATAAGTGATTGTGATGTAGCTCGGACACATCGAATCGGTTCTCTACTAAAAGTGATAGTGATGTGCACGGTCATCACTATCGGTTCTTTTCATAGAAGTGATAGTGATGATCACGGTGATCATCGCTATCACTTCTATGAAAAGAACCGATAGTGATGACCGTGCACATCACTATCACTTTTTAGAAGAGAACCGATTCTGATGTGCACATGGTTATCACTATCGGTTCTTTTTATAGAAGCGATAGTGATGACCGTGCACATCACTATCGCGTGTTTAAAAGAATCGATTCTGATGTGGCCGTGCACATCACTATCGCTTTTTTAAAAGAACCGATTCTGATGTGCCTCGCTAGGTTACATATACCACTCGCACTGAACTATTCTCTGTTGTTGCTCCAGAGGAGATTTCTCCGCCGCCACCCGAGAAAATAGCTCATATTGTGTGGTTGGAAGCAAACTTGGGTAAGAAAATTTGAAGTCCTCATGGGTGGGTATTAAGAGGGCAATAGTGAAACCCTATCTTGAGGAGATTCCCCTGTTTTGTGGTTTTCTTCAAAATGTGATCAGCAATTCTTTAAACCCCTTCAATTTTGCACTGGTAATTTCGATATGTCGTCAATAAAGTTTAGGTTGCACTGGAATTGTGTACGTGCTTTCAGATTTCACACTCTTTATTTGACAAGCACATATCTATTTAATTTTGTAGTGTGATCTCCTGTTTATATGGAATTATTATTGCTATCATGTAGTAATCATTATTAGAGTTTAGGCGGCGTAACCTCGTCTCCCGTTCGAGGTGCTTATTTATAAATATCTTTGAGCGAAAGGGCATATTTATAAGCGGCGATCTCGAATTGTCCACGTTTTTGGACGATTCGAGGATATATGGTTCGAGCAAGTTCTGAGTTGTGTTGTACAACCCGAGTAGATTTGATAGCGTCTCTCTGGTGTTCTCCTGATACACACCCTCTTGACTGTTGTCGAGACATGTATCCGGAGAACGGCGGGAGATGTCTTGCCAAATTTTCTCTCGAGCTGTACAACGGCTTAGAACTTGCCCGAACCATATATCCTCGAATGGGATAGGACCTAACCTATTTAGAGATTAGGAGTCATCGTTGGTACCCTTGTTTTGTTTAGTTGTAGTAGAAAGATTTGCAAGCTCTTGCACTAGCTATATAATTAGATTATTTGATATCATTGTTGATGTTAAAATTTATGTCTCTTATGTAGGAATTGGAAGCTTTAAACCGGGGAAGAAGCTAGGTATCGATCGGGAGTACATTTATATATCTTGGAACCTATCCACTATTTTGCAAAGGTAATATTAATTGAAATGATGTCTCAATATTTAAAATAGCTATAGCTAGTTGTCGCTCCAGTTTTTCCTTAATTTATTGTGCGAAATTTAATTGCAGATGGACCGTGAGGAATGGATGTATCAGAAAAGCCGTGTGAGTGCTGAATTTCAGAGGGGTGTTAAGGAATTCAAAAAAATTGCAGGAGACGACATGGTGAGGAGGGGTGTAAACTTCATATATTGTCCTTGCATTGATTGCACGAATCTGAGGAGATTTAACAACTCATCTCAAATTGAGGACCATCTGATTCGACGTGGCTTCGTGAGGAATTACACATGTTGGATCCATCACGGGGAGGCAGGTAGTACCCTTCCGACATGCAACGAAGATACGGTGGAACCGGATGACGAGTTGCAGCCTGATATGTTTGAGGAGGATAATTTGGAGCAAATGTTGCGGGATGTGGAGGGTAATTACACGGAAAGAGAGTTTGAAAAGTTTAAAAGCTTGATAGAAGATTTATGCCAAACCGCTGTTCACGGGTTGCAAAGCGGAATACACCAGGTTGGGTTCGGTCCTTGCATTGTTGAATCAAGGCAAAACACCGTTGGATGGATACAAGTTTCAATGCACTACTAGTTCTTCTATCGGATCTCGCTTCCGGAGAAGCGAGTTGCCAACAAGCATTTATGAAGCGAAGAAGCTACTATGTCCCATGGGAATGGAAATAGAAAGGATACATGCATGTCAGAATGATTGCATCTTGTACCATAACGCACATCGAGCTGCACGTTTGTCCGCTTGCGGTGTGCCCCAAGACAAACAAAAGGAGAAGCGTAACGACAAGAAGCGTAAGAGCCGGGCAACGACGGTGAAGAGGTCACTAAAGGTGCACCGCCAAGGTATTGTGGTACTTTCCCATCATTTCCGTCTGGAGCGGTTGTTTGCAAATCCGAGAGAGGCAAAATTGTTGCGTTGGCATTACGAGTCTCGAAAGGAAGATGGCAAGTCGAGACACCTTCTTGATTCGGCTCAATGGAGAAACATCGATTGGAAACATGAGGAGTTTGGTGCGAAATGAGGAACATAAGATTTGGGTTGAGTACCGAAGCGGATTGAATCCGTTTGGTAACATGAGCGATCGTCCAAACACTTGGCGATTCATAGTGTATCTACAACCTCCCTCCTTGGCTATGCAAGAAGCGGAAGTATATCATGATGTCATTACTAATCTCGGGACCCAAACAGCCGGGAAATGATATTGATGTGTACCTTGCACCATTGATCGAGGATTTGGTAAAATTGTGGAATGAGGGGGTCGCGTGTGGGATGCGTACAAAGAGCATTTCACCCTATGGGCTATGGTATTTTGCACCATAAATGATTTCCGGCCCTTGGTAATTTGGCGAGTTACTGATCTGAAAGGAGCCAAAGCGTGTCCTATTTGTGAAGAGGAGACGAGAGTTTATGGTCATTAATTCCAAGAAAAGCTATGTATATGGGTCACCGTAGGTTTCTACCTCGAAGTCATCGATCTAGTAAGATGGATGACAAATTTGATGGGAAGAGGGAAGTCCGTTAAGACCGCATGACCTATGAGTGGAAGCCAAGTATATTCACGTGTAGAGGATATCGATGTTCAAGATGGAAAGAGCCATAAATCTGCTCGTCCTAGGACCATTTGGAAGAAGAGGTCAATATTCGGGACTTACCGTCTTCGGAAGGAATTAGATGTCCCAGCATTGTATTGATGTCATGCATGTTGAGAAGAATGTCTGCGACAACTTGGTTGGCATCTGCTGAACATACCAGAAGACCAAAGATGGTGTCAATGCTCGTCGCGACATGGCCTACATGGGAATCAGGCCCAGACTTGCAGTGATAGAGGAGGATGGAAAAGGTCCATACATACCTGCTGCATGCTACACCCTGTCCAAGAAGGAGAAAGAAGATCTCTGCAAATGTCTCCAAAGTATTAAAGTTCCATCTGGCTACTCCGCGAACATTACGAAGCTTGTGTCTATGGATGATTTGAAGTTGTTCGGCATGAAGTCCCATGACTGCCATGTCTTGATGACCCAAATGCTCCCAGTTGCAATCCAAAATATTCTCCCAGAGGATGTCCGGTTGGCAATCACAAAGTTGTGTTATTTCTTCAATGCGATCTCCTGCAAAGTTATTGACCCCGATGTACTAGACAACTTACAGAGTGAGGTGGTGCAGACTCTGTGTCACCTTGAGATGCATTTCCCACCGTCGTTCTTTGACGTAATGGTCCACCTTGTTGTTCACCTTGTCAGAGAGATTAAGATATGTGGACCCGCTTTCCTACATTACATGTATCCGTTCGAGAGGTACATGGGTATATTAAAGTCATACGTGAGGATTCGGTCGAAGCCTGAGGGTAGTATTGTTGAAGGTTATGGGACTGAAGAGGTTATTGAGTTTTGCGTGGACTACGGGTAAAGACAAGCAATCGGTGTTCTGTATCTCGTCGTGAGGCGGACTTCTTTGGTAAAGGTACCGTTGGGTCCAAACTAATGAGTCCGAGGTTTGATATGTATTGCAAGGCGCATTTCACGCCTTGCGAGAATAGCGCAGTTCATCCATACATCGAAAGCATAAGTTGATATTACGGAAGAGAATCCACAAATGGATGAGCTTTCCATCGCACAAGAACACAATGATCGATTCCTCACATGGTTCAAAGAAAAGCGGAGGTCTCCTTTAGTGAGAATGTAAAATGGTTGGTCGACGGACCAAGATTTAATGTCTGAGACATGGCGGGTACGATATTAATGGTTACACCTTTTACACCGAGAGTCAAGATGCCAAGAGTCTTGTCCAAAACAAGGGTGTGAGTATAAATGCTTTCTCGATGATCATCACTTTCAACAGTCTCCCCAACCGCAATGAACTCCTACTATGGGATGATCGAAGAAATTTGGGAGCTCGATTACGGAATATACCAAGTTCCATTGTTCCGACGTAAGTGGGTACGACTTCAACATGGAGTGAAGGTCGACAAGAGAGGCTTTACTATTGTGGATCTCAGTAGACTCGCCTACAAAGATGATCCGTTTGTCCTTGCGAAGAAAGCAACTCAAGTCTTTTACGTGCGCGATCCGGCCAATCCGAGGTTGCACGTCGTTCTTCATGGCAAGAGACGGATCGTAGGAGTTCAAGATGAAGAAGAGTATAACCAATTCGATGAGATACCTTCATTTGCAGATGGGGCTTGCCTTAGCGGGGATGACGACACGCATGGAGCCAATTACATGCGAGTAGATCATCATGAAGGGCAATATTGTAAATAAATGGACTATTATAATGTATGTAAAATAGTTTGCAACGCTTTCCAAATAAAAAATCCAAGGGGATGAATAGCTATTTGGAGGCTTCGATGGAAATGCATGCAATTTCTCTTTATGCTTGCACTTTGTGCCATAATTTGTGAAAGAAAATTCCATTTGATGAAATTATTGTTGGGAAAGCTTGTAAATAGTCGAAAGTTCATTTCGGAAATTTTCGTACAATTCCAGATTAATTTGAAAAAGTTTTGACTTTTCTCGCTTTTACGCACAAATCATGTCTCTGAAATGAATTTTGGCATATTTCTTGAATGAGGTCGCTTTTTCCAAAAATTATTTTATGAAAAGTTTCGCAAATATCTGAAATATGTTTACGCAAAATTTCTAATAATTTCAACAATGTATGACAAAGTTATGGCATTTTCTCTCTATGATGAAATGCTGAAAATTCAGAACTTGCAGATGTCTGAAAAGAAATAGTGCAATAAACTACATCAGTGTCGGTTTTATTAAAAAAAGTGATACTGATGACTAACATCAGTGTTTTATTAGAAAAGTGATGATCAAGCATCAGTATCGGTTTTATTAAACAAGTGATACTGATGACTAACATCAGTGTTCTGAAAAGTGATGATAAAGAATCGATGTCGGTTTTATTAAACAAGTGATCTTGATGACTAACATCGATGTTCTATTAGAAAAGTGATGATAAAGCTTGATGATCGGTTTTATTAAAAAGTGATACTAATGAGAAAGCGATGTCGGTTTTATTAAAAAAGTGATAGTAATGATAAACCATCGATGTCGGTTTCATTAAACAAGTGATACCGATGACTAACATCGATGTTCTATTAGAAAAGTGATGATAAAGCATCGATGTCGGTTTTATTAAAAAAGTGATACTAATGAGAAAGCAAAGATGTCGGTTTTATTAAAAAAGTGATAGTAATGATAAACCATCGATGTCGGTTTTATTAAACAAGTGATCTTGATGACTAACATCGATGTTCTATTAGAAAAGTGATGATAAAGCATCGATATCGGTTTTATTAAAAAGTGATGCTAATGAGAAAGCAGCAGTATCGGTTTTATTAAAAAAAGTGATAGTAATGATAAACCATCGATATCGGTTTTATTAAACAAGTGATCTTGATGACTAACATCGATGTTCTATTGAAAAGTGATGATAAAGCATCGATGTCGGTTTTATTAAAAAGTGATACTAATGAGAAAGCATCGATGTCGGTTTTCTTAAAAGAGTGATACTAATGATGACGATCGATGTCGCTTTTCTTAGAAGAGTGATACTAATGATAAAGAATCGATGTCGGTTTTATTAAAAGAGTGATACTAATAATAGCTCATCGATTATCGGTTTTCTTAAAAGAGTGATACTAATGAGTGTCTATCGATTTCTTAAAACCCCGCCCATCTCATGATCGTAGGCATTCATTGGCATACGCTTAACCCTAGCCGCTCGAGTCGGCCGCCGCTCCCCCACTCCCGGTGCCCTTCGACGCCTCCTGTCGTCGACGCCGACGCCGCCCATCTCCCGTGCCCTTCGACGCCGACGCCTTACTCCCGGTGCCCTTCGACGCCGACGCCGCCACCACCGCCCGCCGGCCGAGGACGACGATCCTCTGCGCCGACACCACCCGCCTTCGACGCCGATGCTGCCTGCAATTCCCTCCAAGAATGCAAAATCTCGTCACTTGTTCTGCTGCCTGTGGGGTTGAGATTACTCTCTTCTTGTTCTGCTGCCTGTGGGGTTGAGATTACTCTCTTCTTGTTCTGCTGCCTATGGGGTTGAGATTGGTATTGCCTCTATGATGATTATAGGGTAGAATTGATATTGGCAATTTATTTTGAGAATAAGGCCTTGAACTGGTAGACTTAGATGCATTAGAAGTTTTTGATTATTTCACTGTTTGATAGTCAGATTGTTAATCCAGTTCAATTTTGGCTTATATCTGACTATTGCTTATGATTCATCAATTCGGTTAGCTTGTTGATCGATTCTCAGATATGCTCCAAAGAGCTTTTCTTGTTCAATTAGCCTCTTGATCCGGATCTTGTTGATAAAAGTAATAAACTGCAGATACTACATTCGTGATTACATCTATTGGGTTAGTTACTTCTTATGTTGGCGAGTTACAATAAGCTATATTGACATGATTAGTATATCTCACTTATATATTAATCTGGATACATCTTTGCTCTGAATTTAATTGAGGACTTTACATAACAAAGAATCTTGATATCAATTCCATTTGTGCATGTTAAGGTGGTAAGGGTTTGAGGCCTTATTCACTCAATTTATTGTCTTGCCCATTCATGAGTAAGGTTGAAGATTTATAATCTTCAAACCAAACCCTAAAATCTGAGAGCAATCACATATTTTTCAATTTGATTATCTCCAATTTTTCAAAAGAAGAACGAGGAGCCGACATGAAATTCAAACTCCAATTTTTCAATTTCATTATCTCTTAAATAGGAAATTGGTATTCAGTTTCACAATTCCAAGCTCAATTTCCCAAATGACCATATGTCACTCTGTACAAACATGGAAATTGGTACATGAGTCCATCTCGATTAGTAAATAATAACATATTAAATCTTGGTGGATGCAATTGTTAAATTCTAGCTTCAGATTACATTTGAAACACAAACCAAATAACGAGATAGTACTATGGGGTTATTTGCAAAGTTCAATTCTGATAAGTTCAATTTTGAAAACTACTTGAGGGCCACGCCTGCCGGTATAGTGCTTTTTACTGTACTTGTATTTTTTACATGTATGTTATTATTATTCTTGTAATATGATCTCGTTAGAGTTCAAAATCGTAACATACGTCTCCGTTAAAGAGTACTTGATTATGAACATGCCATTTCAGCATATTCATAAGCAAGCGATCTCAATTGTCCACGTTTGATTACGATTCGAGGATATGTGGTTCGGGCAAGTTCTGAGCTATGTTGTACAACTTCAGAGTTGATTTGATAGCGTTTCTGGTGTTCTCCGGATACACACCCTCTTGACTGTTGTCGAGGCGTGTATCCGAGAAACGGCGAGATGTCGCCAAATTTTCTCCGGTTGTACAACGGCTTAGGAACTTGCTCGAACCACATATCCTCGAATGGGATTAGGACCAAACCTATTTAGAGATTAGGGGTTATCGTTGGTACGTATTTAGTTGGTCAACAGATATTGCATGTTATGTCGCTTACTAACTTGACCTTCTTGTGTTGCTATTCCCATTATCTTGCAAGTATTATTGCCATTGCATTAGTACATTAATGCTCAAATTCTCTGTTGATGTTGTGAAATCTGAAACTTGTTGGTATTTCCAAACATCTGCTAGTGCTAAATTCACTTGTCATATGGAATGGGCTTTTGTTTTTTTATCTGAGCATAGGTTAGAGTTTATTGTCAAGTGCATATAGTAGCTTCAAATTGCTTTCTCTCATGTCACACATATGACCTTATCAGATAAGAAAACTCAAAATGTCGCAATTAGAGAGCATCGGCTCGTCGCCAGACAGAGTAGAAGGTGTCTTCTTGGGGTCGAGCATGGTTGCAATTCTTGAAGGGCGAGTAAGGTGAGGAAGACCCGAGGACCAAACAAAGGGGCTCTGAGGAGAACACCGCAGTTCTTCGCTTCAATGCCACGGGTGCCTGCGGGCCCTCCTAAGTACATGGGGCGATACTGGTCATTTCTTGGCCAATTGGTGAGGAGAGAGTGCCCATAACAATTAAGGATTGGAGAAAGGAAGTCAATGAAAGCGAAGAATCGGTTGTGGGGCGAGGTTAAGAGTAAATGGATTATAGAGGAGAAAGATGAACCCAAAGCGAGACGGTACGCCTTGAAGAGGATGGGTGTGGCCTTGAGGCACTTCGAGACCCTTATGCACAGCGACTACGTGCTGAAAGGCCGTACACCATTCGAGAGGTATCCATTTGTGACCCCTGATGTTTGGGCGGAGTTCACGAGGATGAAGGGTACGCCCGAGGCAGAGCAGCTGAGAGAGAGGAACATCGCTGTCCAGAGGCATAACACGCACCCGCACCACCTCGGTACAGGCGGCTATGAGGGGAAGAAGGCAGAGTGGGCGCGACAAGCCGAGGAGTGCGCTCACTCCGGGACGGTGATGCCTTACTCCAACATATCTGAGGAGCGGGCACGCAACTGGGTATTAGCGAGGACAAAGAAAACCCCTGACGGGCAGCTTGTAGTTGCAAACCCTGCTACCGCTCAAGTCGTCTCTACCATCGTAAGACATCTAACTTAGTACAATACAATTGACCCAACTTGTTGTATTTCAAATCTAATTCGTACTCGCTTATTACAGGAAGAGGTCAGCCAGCGAAAAGAACAGGGGACCTTCCTGAGCCAAGGGTCGAAGGACATCCTGTCGTCTGCGATCGGGAAGTCCGACCATAAGGGGCGGGTGCTTGCCGTAGGGGCGGGACACACGAAGAAGTCCTACTTTCAAGATGACGCTGCGAGTGCCAACTCAAGGTCATGGCAGCATCGCAGGAGCGCCTCAACGCACTAAGGGAGCAAATGAGGAGGAGATTAAGGAGGAGATGAGGGGAGATGCTTGTACGTGAGGAAGAGATAAGAGGGAGATGAGGGGGAGATGGTGGCACATGAGGATCGCCGAGGGCCGAGATGATGGCAATGATTTCCCAGTCGAGCCGATGCCCTCGACCCTCGTAGAAAGTCTCAGCCCGACCTATCGATTGCGTTCCAAAATGATAAGACCGGTCCCGGTGAAGGTAATAATTAATTTTCCTGAGTTAAAACTACGAGTGTAACTCCCGCAATGTTTTTCCTCAAGTTGTACACTTCTTGCGGTGCTGCATGGCGCCACTCACCATCATGACGGAGGATGGATTTCCGTCGAGGCCACGCGAGGTTGCATTTCCATGCAACGAGACCGACTTGTGCATGGTCACCTATGGGGAAGGGCTACATGAGGGTGCAGGTGGACTACGTCCACGAAGACTTCTTATCACATGTGCTCGATTTCCCCCACGAAGATATCACCACTCTCGGGCAAGCACGCATGTCGTTCATCAAGTGGCCCACGACGGGTGTCGATTGGTCAAGGTAAAAAGTCCTCCATGTCTTCTCTACCATTCCAAACTTACCGAGAAGTTAAATATATCGTGCCAGAGGTTCCTCCTGCTTTGCTCCCGCCTCCCCGCTCCTGCGCATAGACACTGCCTCCTCCTCCTTTGCTCCTGCCTCGATCCTGCGCCTGATCCTGCTCTCCTCCTGCTCCTCCTCCGCCTGCTCCTGCTCCTGCGCCTGCGCCTCCTCCTCCCTCCCGCCTCCGTAGAACCACAGGAGGCCTCCGAGACTCCTTCCGCCAAGAGGGCAAAGCTGACAGAGGCCACAACGCCCCTTAAGGTACCTGAAAAGCCCAATGCCCCGACCTCGGAGACTCCTTCGGCCCAGAAAGAAAAGTCAGCACAGGCCACAGGCACCCTGTATAATTATAAAGCCTACGAGCATGGAAAGCCCCTGATTGCATCGCACGAACTGAATGATCTAGGCAAGTGGACTCGCCTCCTCCATGGATGGTACCTTGATAAGGTGACGGGGGAAGAGCGTCGAGTCGACTTCAACGTGAAGTATAAAATGGTACATTTTCACCGTGAGGAGCATGGAACATTCCCCGTCAGTTTTGAGGATCTATTCCGTGTGTACCAAATGAAAGCCGTCGATATTTTTACTTTATGATCATGGACGCTGTGAGTATCACACCATATAGCTTGCGCTCATGACTTTTATAGGATTTTGCATTATGTTTTCTCACATTCAACATGAGTTGCAGGATAATGAGGCAACGAGCCGTGACGAATCTACACGATGTTGGGTTTGTCGACCCCAAGCTTGTGTCTGCGATCATGGCTAGGCTTCAACCGGGTTCGTTGCTAGCTACATCAAGGGGTATTGCAAAATCGAGTCGAAGAAGGACTTCATTGTATTGCCGCACTACGAGGAGTAAGTAGTACTTTTCGATTCAATTACTTATACGCACTTAAAACCGTATGTGAACTTATTTCCTTCCACTACATTTTATTTAATAAGCAACCATTGGGTTCTACTCGTCCTCGTTCCGAGTGAAAACACACCTACACATTTAACTTCGATCGAGAAGAGACCGATTGCATCTGTGATCAAGCCTCCTTTGCGTAAGTAAGCGCATTATTGAAACCTAACACATCGAGGAATTTAACTACGTTTATTTTTTTGACTCAATGGTGCTCCCCAATGTATGTAGGGGTTTCTCGGACCTTGTCGATGAAGGAGGGGCGACGACGACAAAAAGGGCAAGACAACGCAAAGATAAGCGATTTAAGGTACAAGTGCCTAGCATATATATGATTAATTTTTTGACATCTAATCTTCGTGGGCTGAATTTCTTTTCTCTCTTCACGGTGCCATCAACAGGCAGCGGTGACCATTAAACTTCTATGTCATGCAAGACATGCTCATCGTGGTTGGCAACTCACAACATTTCCTAAAGTATAATTTTCTATCTGATCAAGTATTAGATTTATGAAGTAATACAAAATAATTCTATTGGAACACTGCCATTATCTAAAAGCACTAGTATTAGTTAGCTCTACATGAAACACTAGTGTGGTCCAATCCAAAACGTGAAGCTTCTAAAAGACGGTGCTACATGACGAATATTGTTCCATTTGAATTTTAGTAGAAAATTACATCACTATATTTTTGCTTGGCCTTAGGAGTATCTGTTTTAAAATATTTGTTATTTGAGAATCAAGAGAGCGTTATCGTAATGTTTCCACTCTTCACCCTATTTAAATGCTTTAAAAGAGATTAAGTGGTTCTGATTGTGTTATTTATTATTAATTTTTCTTAGATTTAGTACTTGTTGGTTTGTGTGTGTACTATGTGTTATGAGATTAGGACTCTAAACCTAATTCAGTTTAGACTCTATCTCTTTATGGTGTGGTCAAATCCAACTCCTCTCTCATCTTGTTATATATATCGGGTGCTTCTCATTATAAAAGATAGAATCAATAAAAAGCGAGAGAAATTTCACCTCTTACATTATGTGTCTATTGTTCTTGATCCCGCTGATTAGCGTCTATAATTTGTGATTGATCGTATGCGTTCGACAGCGTTTACAACGCTATAGACAAATATAATGGCATGAAGGAGTAGCATTTACATTTGTCCTTTCAAGCATTGAGGCATTACTCAATGTCTTTACTAGAATATTAGCTTCTCACATTTGGATTTTTTTCTGCTTTTGAATTAATCTTTTATAATCCAAATATTTTCTAAACACCTTTCGTAGTTCTGTCTATTTTGTGATTGCCCCTAATACTTATCTATGTTTCCCTAATTTTATGTACGTGCATAATAATATACTTAGCCTTTTACATAGAAATTTTGAAACTGAAATTAATACTGATCATTTCGCTTTTGCGTAAGATCAATATCCCCGAAAGAGTTTAGACAACAAAGCACTCAACAATTTACGAGACCACTTATGCCAATGGTAATCGTTAGAAGTTATATCGAGAGGATGGCGAGTTCGAGATCCCGACGATCGTACTAGTCCATATGTAAACAATATTAATAATATATGTCAATGTGATATGTATCGGAGGAAGTCCATGTCTTGATTGTCATGTTTGTGTTGTCTATTGTGAACGACTATGATATATATGTGTTGTAATTAAAGCGCTTCGTTACGTAAATGTGATATATGCATCCTGCTCTTCAGATTGCGAATGTGATGATATATATTGTGCATATTGTTTTAATCAGGCTTTTTTGGAGAATTTGCAAAATGGCACACCCCAATGGGTCATCGAATCGGTTCTTTAAGGAAGTGATTGTGATGATACCATCATCGAATCGGTTCTTTAAGGGAAGTGATTCGATGACTCATCGAATCGGTTCTTTAAGAAAAGTGATTACGATGACACTCATCGAATCGGTTCTTTAAGGAAGTGATTACGATGACTATCATCGAGAATCGGTTCTTTAAGAAAAGTGATTCGATGACACACTCATCGAAATCGGTTCTTTTGTGGAACCGATTCGATGAGTGTGTCATCGTAATCACTTTTCTTAAAGAACCGATTCGATGAGGGGTCATCGTAATCACTTCCTTAAAGAACCGATTCGATGATGGTATCATCACAATCACTTCCCTTAAAGAACCGATTCTGATGACGTTTTATCACGTTCGGGTCAAAACCGATTCTGATAGCTCCACCTCATCACTATCTAAGGACATCGTATCGCGACTAGAACCGATTCTAATGCTAAAAAAGAACCGATTCTGATGTGCCGTTCTGTAGTAGTGAATATTCATTCAATTAGCATAACTCTCTCCTCTCCAAATTTTGTGGAATGAAAAATAAAAATTTCATAATTTATTCAGAAAAAATGAGAGCAAGGTTCATGGGATGGTTTAATATAAGGAACCAAGTCAATGTACAAACCAACACATCAGCCCGGTGCAAAGCCTAGAGCACACGTGGTTCGTTCATGAACCATGACTCCCCTTTGCAGGAGGCTGCTCTATGTAAGACACTCTAACCAAGTCCACAGTTTTATTCTCTTCAGAAATCTCAAATGCTAGAAGGCACATTAGGCAGTGATGACGATGTCGGCTTTGACGGCGACCTTGATCTTCTCGATGGCATAGAGGAGCAGCTTCCCGATATTGTCGATGGACTCCGCGGCGAGGTCCTCTGATGGTGGGCCACTCAGCAGTTTCTGGTACATGGCGGTGACAAGCGATCCATTGCTGCGGTTATGGCTGGTGGGAGCACTGGAGGAGCTCTGGGCAGCAACTGGAGGCACCCTCGGCTTGCTATGACCGTCAGGGAGAATTGCGAAGCCAGAGGGCAGGAGGGAGATGGTGGCGTGGCCATGTCCATTCATGACGGCCTGCATGGGTTGCTCGTCAATCGGAGCATACGCCACCAGTGAGCATGATGCGTCAGTGAATGCCTCTTGCAGGATTAGCTTTTTGCTGTTGGTTCCATCAGCAGACTGAAAGAAGAGCAAACGAGTCTGATTAATCAAAGAATTAAAAAAATTGACAACGGTTAAATATTTGCAGAAAGATACTACTGTCTTAACAATTGTCATTGACAGCAGCGATAAAAATGTGGGGGTCTTGCAGGCAAACTCACATTGGGCCGGAGCACAGAGACGGCATTGGCATGTAGCTGGCTTGTGGTAACATAGCCCTCCTCCTCCACGCCCGCACCGTTGACGAGGGTGTCCCAGTCACTGCGGCGCTCCCCATCACACAGGTAGTTGAACACGTCCTGTGCCGGTGTGCCGGGGAGCCACACCGTTGTAGCGGCATTCAGAACCAGGCCAGTCTGCTCCCCAGGCATGCTGCCACAACTGCGCAAGGTAGCCACACGCACGGACACATCAAACCTTTCCGCGCCCACACCAGAGCTACCATGCCACTCCTCGATGTTGCTCGAGGTCTGGGCCACCAGCCCACCCAGGGCTGTGCAGAAGGTGGCAATCATCTGTCGCGCCAGTTCCAGGATGCTCTTTCTCCCCTCTCGTGATATAGCTGTCAGCACATTTCAAAATCCACACATTACCATTTGGATGCATATGTATGCTGTAGTTTTACTTATCTTTTGTCGTCAATGACTCACATGTGCTGGCGAGGCCGGGAACAGGGTCATGGCGCAGGATGGTGAGGTATTCACAATGCCTCTTGAGCGACGCAAGCCAGTGTCGCGCGCCGAGAACCTGGCCGGAACGGAGAAGCGGATGGTACAGCTGCGGCACTGTGGTCTCGTCATACTCGGAATTCACTACCCATGTGACCTGGAATATTCAAGACGCAAAAGGCATTAACATCATTAACACCTGATAGCAATATCACATGTTATTGTAGCATGTACAGCAATAGAATACCTTGCAGTATCCATTGTTCATGTCTTCAATAAGGCACCCAGTCGGCAACAGCCTGCAGGCCGTGTACCTGGCCGGTACGCCACCATTCTGCAGGTTGCAATCCGCTGTGCTGCTGCCATCTTGTCCAAGGATACCATCAGCAGACACGTCCACCACGGCCCACTGGCCCGACTCCAGCAGCTTGCTGTGCCTCAAGAACTTTGCTTTACGAACCGGCACATGTGGCGACAGCACCATCAGCTCTGCATTCATCTGCATGTGTACCAAGAATAATTAATAAGCGCATCACCAGCAATCAATCACGGCAACAACTAAACACACTACAAGATTAGTGAACAACTCACAAGTTGAATCAGCCCATCATGAGAAGCACCTGCAGTGCCACCGGAGATGATGACATCACTGGAGATCGCACCTGCCACGATGTCTGGGAACATCTCAGACCACCGTGCCTGCAGAACAATATAAACACATTCAAAAATCATGTATGAATATGACTGCTATGAGCATTACTGGAATACGCATCACTTTGACAATGTTCTGTCCATCTAATACAGGAAATGGAGAGAAGATAGGTATGTACCGCATCCATAAGGATGTCGACGAGGTAGGAAGCAGTGCACATTACCATGCCAGTCTCCCTAGTGCCCACCATGAGGAACCCCATCGGGCTGCGCCCAAGCACCCCCGGGAACGTGGCAGCGGTGTACTGCTGATTGTTCAACACCTCGCCGTCTGCCATAGGGAGCCACATTGGCTCTCCATTCTTTACTAGCATCATAAACTCCTCCATCGCACGGTCGATGTGCCGGAGAAGGGAGGCGCTGTCTATGTGGCCATTGGCTGTCGACCGACCGGGCACGCAACCCTCGACGATGGACAGGAAGGGGTCCGTTAAAGCGGAAGCTGGATACACTGACGGCAGCGGCCAGAGGGAGCCATGCACCATGGCACCAGTGGTGTCAACAACATTGGTGCCGACTGCAAAGCCATAGCATGCCACTGCAGCCTTGCGGGAGAGATTCTTGAGAACTGCAGAGGCACGCATGATCTCATCCTTGAGCCTCGCATTCTCCAAGCGCAGGCGCCTCTGCTCCGGCATCCCCTCTGCAGGCACCGTCAGGCCTCCACATGTGGGACAGGTCTTCTTAAGCATCGCCTCCCTGATTGTTAACTTCTCAGCACGAAGCATCTCGCTCTCTGCCCGAAGCCTCTTGTTCTCCAGCCGCTCCATCTGAGTCTGTATTTGTCAATTTCAGCAAACGATATTTGAGATGGATATCTACGCATGTCATACTACTACTACAGAATTGGCCATACCAGTCCATCAGTGCCGATTGGGCATGAACCGGGACTGACAGTTACAACAGTCCCGATTCAACGGCTACTGAGCTGCGGGGGCAACTCAGTACCGGTTTAAGGCACCAATCGGTACTGATAATCTAACATCAGTACCGGTTCAATGGCTACTGGGCTGCGGGGGCAACTCAGTACCGGTTCAAGGCACCAACCGGTACTAATGATCTAACATCATACCGGTTCGTGTTACGAACCGGTACTAAAGAGGCCCGGTAGGCCAGCTGGCATGAGAGCTCATTAGTACCGGTTAGAGGCACCAACCGATTCTGATGATAGAGCATCAGAACCAGTTGGTACCTCCAACTGGTACTAGGTCCCAATTTAAACTCCCCTCCACACACACACACACATTGTGCCCGACCAAGAACAGTGCATCGTGCGATAAGAACAATGGAGCTTCGGCCAAGAGCTTCATGGGTGGGGAGGTACTGCCCAAATTTTAAAATTTTGGTCATTTTACTTGAACCCAAGTTAACTAAGGTTAGTAACATCATTCCTCACTACATTTAGTGTTAAATGGAGCCTCTTCTTTGCTTGAAATATGAAGAAAATTTAATTTTTTTTCTATGATCGATGAAAGATTATGAATGTAGAGATCTAGCTCGATTTTTTCAAGTAACTTGTGGTGTAAGCTTGGAATTTACTTGGATTATAATATAGCTTGCATTGAAGGTGTGGATCTAGCTCAAATTTAGGTTTTGGTTCCATCGATCGATGAAGAATTTTGAATCTAAACTTTGATCGACCAATTCTTTTAGTAGGTTGTAAAAACTTGTTGTGTAAGCTTGGATTTTGCTTGGATTATGATGTAAATCGAATTGAAGGTGTGGATCTAGCTAATATTTAGGTTTTGGTTCTATAGATCGGTAAAGAATTTTGAATCTAGATTTTGATTGACCAATTCTTTTAGTAGGTTGCAAAAACTTGTCAAGTATCAATACCAGGGCAAATAATCATTTTATAGAAAAATATGTAATAAAATATTGTCCTTTTAAAACATGTAATGAAATAAAGTCATTTTAAAATTATAGTTGTCTTAAAAATAACAATTTTATAGAAAAAATATGTGATGAAATATTATCATTTTAAAAATATTAACTTTTTAAAAGAAATTTCACCTAAAATTAAATTTATCCACCTAAAATTTTAAATAATTTTTAAATAAAGTAAATATTAGTTTAATTTGGATTTTGGGAAATGTTCAATAATTCATTATCGAAAAATGAGCTATCAGTTATCTTGATGTAACATAATGTAGATGGACCTGCATGGATGTACATGGACCGACGCTTCCTAGAGTTCTTGCAGGGTTTACAAGATTTTCTTCGTGCGGCCGATGCATACACGACGTCAGGCTACATATGCTATCCATGCATAGACTACAAGAATGAGAAGGAGTGGCCAAAATCCAGCCACCTTCACTTCCATTTGCTCGCAAGAGGTTTCATGTCAAACTATACCTGTTGGACCAAGCACGGTGAAGAAGAGATTATACAGGAAGACGGTGAAGTAGAGGAGGTGGACAACAATATCCCAGATGCTAGCCAATACGGTTCTTTCGAAGATACATTGGGGGAATTTGGCGATGATGATCTAGACTAGATGGTACTTGAAAGGGAGGGAGAATACATCAATGAAAAACATTACGAAAAGTTCCAAATACCTATGGGAGGACCACGGAACACCTGTTGTACCCAAATCACGACAATACCATAAAAGTTGCGTACCACACTAGAACTGATGCAATGGAAGGTGACCAATGGATTGTCTGATAAGGGATTCAAAGAGTTGTTATGCCTTATGAAGAAGTTACTTCCAGAGGGGAATACACTGCCTAAAACTACGTAGGACGCCAAACATGTTGTCTGCCCTTTGGGGTTGGAGGTACAGAAGATACATGCATGTTGTAACAATTGTATCCTTTATCGCAATGAGTACGAGGATTTGGAAGCTTGTCCGGTGTGCAAAACTTCACGGTATAAGACCAGGCGTGATGACCTAGGTGAGGTAGAAGGGCAGCGTAAGAAGAAGAGATCCCTACTAAGGTGGTGTGATATTTCCCTATAATCCCCCGGTTGAAGCTTGTATCTGCGAACAAAGTGCATGCCCAGATGATGCACTGGCACAAAGAAGAACGTAAGGATGACGGAAGGCTAAAGCACCCTGCCGATGACTCCCAATGGAGGAAAGTCGATAGAACATACCTGGACTTTGCTGAGGGTGCAAGGAACATAAGGTTTTGGTTGAGTACGGATGGGATGAACCCGGTCGGCAAGATGAGCAGCAGTCACCGCACTTGGCCCATGACTCTGTATCTACAAGCTTCCTCCTTGGCTGTGTATGAAGCGAAAGTACATTATGATGCCATTGCTTATCCAAGACCTGAAGCAACCTGGAAACGACATCGACGTGTACCTCAAACCGTTGGTTGAAAATCTGTTAACACTGTGGAACGATGGTGTACGAGTATGGGATGAGTACAAAAGAGAGCACTTCACTCTACGTGCAATGCTATTCGTAACCATCAATGACAGGCCTGCACTTGGTAATTTGTCAGGCCTATCTATCAAAGGATATAAAGTCTACATCCATTGTTTAGAGGATACGGACAACAAGAACCTGAAAAACTCTTGAAAGGTTGTATACATGGGCCACAGACGAAAGACCCGTTACGGAGGAAGGGTGAGAATTTTGATGGGACATAAGAGAAACATAAGAAGCCCCTAGATCGCAATGGGACGCTTGTATTTTCTTTGGAAAAGGATTTGAAAGTAGTATTTAGAAAAAGTCCTGGTAGCAAACCTGTCCCGACTGAACAAGGTCACACGAAGCCTATTTGGAAGAAGAAGTCAATATTTTGGGACTTACCTTACTGGAAAGACTTCGAGATCCGCCACTCATTGGACTTCATGCATATCATGAAGAATGTCTGCATGAACCTGCTAGGCTTCCTAGATATGTACGTCAAATCAAAAGATACACTTCATGCTTGAAAGCACCTGTAGCTATTGGGACTCAGGAACGACATATATTCGGAAAAGAGAGCGAAAGGACAGCATTACCTTTGTCCCGCGAGCTACACTCTAAGCAAGAAAGAGAAAAAACATGATTAAGTTTTTGAACAATGTGAAGGTCCCTTCTGGATACTCCTCGAACATAAGGAGATTAATAAACACGAAAGAGGATAAAATCGTACACCTAAAATCCCATGATTGTCATGTGTTGATGACATAGTTGCTCCCAGTGGCGGTACGAGGTATTCTGTCGGACTGGATATGAGGGACAATCATAAAGTTGTGTTCGTTTTTCAATGCGGTGTCGTAGAAGGTCATCGAACTGAATAAGGTATCTAATCTGCAGGATGACATGGTCGATTATCTGGTTAGCCTTGAGATGATCTTCCCTCTGTCCTTTAATATTATGGTCCATCTCATGGTCCACATTGTTAAAGAGATAGGTCCAAGCAAGAAGTCGAAGGCATGACACGTTATCCCCGAAGTCGGTGAGAACGACCAACCTCTTGCACCCCTGGGGCGCTTGGGCCGTTCAATTCGGCATGCGGTGTCCACGTTAGGGACCACATGCCCATTAGCATAGTAAAATAGGATCAAGTCCCTAAAGATACGAAGAACATATTTTGAACCAATGTGAAGGAGACATTCACCTTCCCCCAAGGGACCGAAGAGAAGGTGAAGAGTTACACACTCAAGAAGATGGCCATCACATTCCAGACTTTTAAAAAGAAGTTGAACACGGAGTATATCTAGAATAATCGAACGCCCGACTTCAACAAGTACCCAATGTAGGATCACTGGGATGTGTTCATGAACTACAAGACTTCGAACGAAGGTCAAAATTTGAGTGTGAAGAACAAGTAGAATGCATAGAAGAAGAATTACCACCACCGACTCGGCCCTGGTGGTTACCGCCAAGCTATACCCAAATGGGATAAGAGGGAACAGGACCTACTAGCGAACGGTGTCACACCCGCAACAATGGAATGACCCGACAGAACAAAGCATTGGTTCTATGCTCACGGCGGTGGTCTTGATGATGACGGCAAGACGGTGTTTGGGGAGGTGCTAAGAGATGTGGCCTGAAGGCTTGTACAGTCGATTTAGGAGTCTTCCCAGAGCACCTTCGTGCCAAACAGGGAGAACGACGAGCTAACAAGGGCCCTACAAAACCCAGAGCACCCTGGACATATATGAGGCATTGGCGTCGTCGCATGGAAGGTTGGTTTTGCTCAGGATACTGAGACCTATAGGACTCGGGTAAGAAGCAAGGCCCAGCAGGCACAACAACTTAGTACACTTGAAGAACGCCTGAATCAAACACAGGAGAGAATGCAAGAAGAGATCCGAAGAGAGGTACAGTTAGCCTTGAGCCAACAACAGGAGGCGGGCCAGGAACCTCCCAGTAATCCTAACATCATCAACCCCTCCGTATAGCGGAGCAGCTGTGCTTTCGGTGGGCTGCCCGAATAGGACTTGGGCCACTATCCCATAGACGACATCACACAGCGGACACCTTGTGAGCTGCACGTCCAAGCACGGAACCTCTCCTTCAAGGCGGCCCATGGCATGGCTCACCCAGTGGATCTGGGGCAGCTCATCCATGGCCAACAGATACCGCCGAGCTACTCTAAGGTCTCAGTGGAGGTGGTTTGCTCAAGTTACGACGACCTTGACCTCGAAATTCCCGGAGGTAACGGGACTACGAAGCTAGGAGAGGTAGTACACAATTTCTTCCTGTGGTGCAAACGATTCATAATTTTTCGATATAACGTGGACGTGTCCTCTCTAGGGAGAGACCTCCCGCACTCGGACCATGGCAAAAGAAGCCCGACTCCTACACCACCTCCCTCACACATAAGCCCCAGAAGAAGCCCGTCTCCTGCACCACCCCTAGCGGAACTCCAACTCTAACATCAGCCAAGACAAGCTAGCCTACTTGGCCAGCAGCTCCCAAGAAGGCACTGGCCAAGACAAACCAGCCTGCTCGGCCAGCAGCTCCTAAGAAAATAGGATCCACCTAATCAAAGAAGCTAACTCCACTTCCAAAGCGGGCATATGATATGACCGAAGAGGAGACCAACAAGATAGTATAAGGCGAGGTAAGCAAATTTTTTAGACCTAAGTCACAGGAGAAGAAGGTTCAACTTGGTATGGAAGAATTTCACAAAAGCTGAGGACTATTAAAAATTTGAAGGATAAAAAAGAAATGCCTCGTCTATCAAACTACGAGCACACATTGACTAAGGAATGCTACAAGAAGAAGATGTCAAAGGAGAGGACATCAGTTGAGGAGAAAGCCAAGCAGATGCTACAATTACAGATCAAGTATTAGGCATAGCGAAGATTAAGTATGCACAAGTAAGATGGCCATTTACACCGGGTGCATCATTGGTCAAACGTGAGGAGCTTCTCCAGCTAACAACAAAGATGCGGCAATTCCATGAATGGTACTTGGACACGGCCTAGCATGGTCTAGAGTCGTTCGCCATCAAGTACAAGGAACATGATTTTTTCCATGGAGACAGTGAATTTTTTGTCCAATGGAAGGTCATGTATGATCTATACCAAACAGACGCCCTCGACGCGGCCTTGCTGAGTTGCTGGACTCTGTAAGTGTCTTATTTACAAAAATCCACCGTGCACGCCGTTATACTATACTAACTTGCAAGCCTAACTAATTTCTTCTTATGTAGAATGGAGATACAAAGATGCGGAAGGGAGAGTATTTTTGACATAGGCTTTATCGACCCATTAGTTATCAACGAGACAACCGTTAATGACTACCCAAGCGAAACAGACACCAACATATACAGGGCACTAATGGGACAAAGATATCAGTCAAAGATATATCTACCCTACGAATTTAAGTACGTGTTTTCGTACCGCCTCGTTCTACTCATTTTTCACAACACGATGTTAGAACTAATTAGTTCTCTACGTTGACATATATATGTACAGTTTTCACTTGATTCTTCTTATGATCGAGCTAGATCGTAGCCTGATCACAGTTATGGACTCGAAAAGGAAACCAGTTAAAAAGTATCAAAACTTGATCGACATGCTCAACCGTTATTCTTATTCATTTCATTATGTACTAGTTCTATTTCCTTCCATTTGAAACAAATTTTAATCATATACAATTTGTAATCACATGTGTAGTGCATTCACACAGTTCTGTGCTAAAACCAGGGGCGAATTCAAAGAGAAATTTGATATTACAATTGCCTCTCAAGTACATATACCATAATGCTAGTTTTTTAGTTAGTTAACTTAATTTCCATGCATCCATTTCATGCTTTCAACTTTTTTCACCATAGACCTTGAGTCAGCTGTCGGACAATAATTTATGCGGCTACTATGTATGTGAGTTTATGCACACCCAAACTGGAGGCGCTGACTGCACGCTAAAAGGTGACAAAGGGGTGAGTAAATATAATAACTAGCTTAATGATGCCTAGGTACTCCTTATATCTTGTATAAATTCAAGGATTGATTAGTTAATGACTTAATGATAGGTGCCTCAATATTTGGCGGAACAAGGTTCAGAACTCTCGCCGGCACGAGTGAGAGTAATCTAAAAACAACTCGTCGGCTTCATTTACGATGATGTCATAAATCTGAAAGGCGAGTTTCACGAACCAATTGTAAATAGGTGGGGCCCTTTGATAAGGCCGGTGAACTGTCAGGGTCGACATTTACGACTAGCAAGAGCGATGCACGTAAAAGATCCTGATAAACAGAAGGAAAAGAAAGACTAAAGTTGTAATTAAAGTTGTTAATGAATGTTCTATGGTCCCAATGAACAGAAGAACTAATATGTGTACATATTGTAATGCATTTGTTGTAATTAAATTTGTTAATGAATGTTCTATGATTTAATTATCAGTCAATTGTGCATGATTGATGATATGTGCTTTAATTAGTTGTGATTTAACCAACACACACATATATATATAATCGCAACATATCCTGTGCACACAGACCTTCCCGTGTACACACAAACACACCAACTAACAAAAGTCATGAAAAATTTTGAACTTTAAACTTATAGATGTACTTCATAGATTAACTCTACATATATAATGAAGTTTCATCTTCAAATTCATTATATATGTAGAGTAATCTATGAAGTACATCTACAATTTTTTGCAGAATTTTTCTTGACTTTCGTTAGTTGGTGTGCACGGTGTGTACACGGAGAGCCTATGTGCATATGATATGTTGCCATATTAATAGCTAGTGTGTACACACACACACATATATATACAGCTCATCAATACTAGTTGGAGAAACCAACCGGTACTGATAAGAGCCTCAGGGGGACTCACGAGCTAGTGCCACATGTGACTTCCAACCGGTACTGATACTCTATCAGTACTGGGTGAGGGAACCGGTACTGATGCTCTTGAGCATCAGTCCCAGATGGCCTGTACCTGTTCAAAAACCGGTACTAAATGCTGTTTTTAACCGGTACTGAAGGCCAGTTCTGTAACAGTGTACGCTCTCCTTTCTTTCATGAAGCCCTCAACACATTTCAAATCTTCAACAACCAAGCTTTGTATTATTTTTTACTTAACAATTAGTCTTAAAAAATTATATGTTTAGCAACAGAAAAATGGTACAATTATATTCCTATTTGAACGTACGTTCATATTGTTATAACCTTAGGGTTACTGACAATGACAATGTGCAGTTAAAGAAATACATGGGCAAAGCTTGATTTTGGAGACCGTAATACACCAAAATGGTGCGCCACTGTACCTGATCAGAATGATGCCTACTTTGAAACGGATGAAATACTAACCAATAACTTAACATAAAGGTGCATATTTAACCACAGATTTATATGTTCTTTCAGAGAGAAGGAAGCAAAGCAACAGATTTTATCCATGAAAAATTGATGTTTGATGCCATATCTTTGGTAAAAATATACTATTAACTCCATTTGGTCAAATATCAGTTCAACCACTGTGAAAGATGAGCGTGTACCTTCTTCTGACAGCGCCGGTTTTGAAACCAGTACTTGACCTTAAGCGCCTCCATGCCAACCCTCTTGCTAAGCTCCAGCCGTTGTTTCTCATCTGGGTGGGGGTATGCGTTGAACATACTGCACAACCAGAATATATGTCGATTGTTTCATATCTCATTCACATAAAAATGATTAATTATGTTTTTAATTATACGCTTCAAGTTTGTTGATCTGTTCTTTGCTGTGGCGCTTGAAACGCTTGCGCGCACCGTCTTGTTGTAACTCTCGCTCGTGCTGCGGTTGTCATGGTCGTCGTCTACAGCTTCATCATCAATGTTGTCCACATTGTTCTCAGCTCCAAGCGGGCCGTCCATTACGTCCCGACTGTTGTTCCGCAGCAGGTGGCTGCCTTCGCTTGCGATGGCAAGGTCAAGCTCACGGACATCGACGTTGTCTTGCAGCTTCTCGCTACCCATGGTGATCTGATAACCACAGAGCAGGATGTAAACAACAAAAGCTTGTAGCTATTTATGCCAAAGGGGTGCCAAAAAAATAAAATAACAATTGCTCAAGGGCAATTTTTCAGGTAAAAAAATGATGTCAACCAGAAATGCATTGATGTGTGCATGTAGACCAGGAACTTTCTGAGCATTTTAGAAGTCTCAGTAAAATATGTGGAGAGGAATCATGTGATGTTGATTCCTATAAAGGGATACAGAAGTCACATAGGAAAATTTTATTTGTGTACAATCCCCATGTAAGGCACAACAGATCCTTAGTCGGATCTGTGTGATCTGCAGCATCCTCTAACTGAGAATCTTAGCATAACCACACACCATCTTAAAAATAAAATACATATGCCAAACATACCAATCTCTTTCTTTCTTCCCCACTGCACTAGTTTACAGCATTATATATACGAGGATAACAAAAATAAAGTACCTTTCAATAGGCAAAAACAAGAGTGAGATATCTAATACCTTTGACTTCAGCCGTTGTTCTCTGTAGAAGTGCCGTGAGAGCCGACAAGCTGCAAGATTATGTTGTTTGGAATGAGGCCTTGAGCTCTACTGGCCCAAGCACCTGCGGCGCATTTAAAGGCCTTGAGGACACTTATAAATTACCATATTGCCCCTCATATTTGCATTGCATTAAACTAAAGATTTCCCATGCTACGTATTATGGTTATGTTTGGACCTATTAACACTAACAGTTAGCTGCTAAAATTAGCTGAAATAGATCCAAACAGCCTAGCTAATAGTTAGCCAATAACTCAGCTAATAGTTATCTCATAGCTGGTTCTTCGCTGCTAATTTCAGCTAATGGATGGTCAAAAGACCAATTTGCCCTCAGCCCCTCCACCGCATGCCCCTTTCAGCTAATGGATGCAAACAACTAATTAATGCAATGGTACAATAGACATTTGCACTCACAACTAAATTTCCAACCATCTATTAGCTAATAGATCCAAATAGCCTCTAGCTAATAATTAGCCAGCTAATAGTTAGTCAGTTATTAACTATTAGCCAGCTAACTATTAGAGCTAATGGAACTAAATAGACCCTATACGGGGATTAGACCACTGCGACGGGGCGTGTGTGGGATGATATAGGAAGCAATAAATGCATAGATATGAATTCATAGTTGGTGTAAGCTTATTTTTGGAGTAAATTATTTTGTACTACCGAGAAATATTCCAAACAAAGGGACATTTATTCTTCTGCTAAAATATAAGCTGGATCCAATTAAAGTATTTCCAAATTGATCACATTTAACGCACTCATTTGTTGTGTGTTCCTGCCAAATTGCTTGACTACTTTGTATTTTTCCATTTTATTGTATTATACCCTTACTAAAGTTTGCAAAGTCCCTGCCTCCACAACGTTTTGAGTCGAGCCGGCGGCTCAGCTCAAAAAAATATTTCGCGTTTTGGTCCTTTTGTAAATTACGAATAGGTCCTTCGTGATTTTTTGTGAGGAGAAGATTTTTTTCTCTAAATCGCGTTTGGGTCTCTCGTGCGCCATTTTACGGAAAAAAATTCCCGTTAAATTCAAATCAAGAACAAGCTCTTTTCTAATTTTTAAGGATAGCGGATAGGTCCAAAAACGTAACAATCATGTCCTTGCTCCTTACGTCTAGATCCTTTCTCCGTTTTTCCTGGGAAAAAATGTTTTCGTCACCAGAAATATGTGTGCAGCTCTATCCTAACCTTTTTCTCCATCTCGATCTCTGATATTTTTTAAACAATGTATTATTACTCGGTGAACGCCTAGAGTGTTAGACTCGACAAAAGAAGGTTGTCATCTCTAATAATTTTTTACCCTTTTCCCTCTAGACTTTTTTCACACCGCGGTTTTCCAACTCGGTCTCCCATAGAACTCTATCTTTCTATTTTTTTCCCATTTCGCTCATTATTTCGACGGTTTAAAAAATTAAACGCCGACGAAAAAAAAGAAATTTTCACTACGAAAAAACGGCACGCGCGGCATGTTACACCGCGAAAAAAATTGTGTTCTTTCAGCCGTTTCGCTCATTATTTCGAAGCTCTAGCTCTAGCCTTTTTCCCCATCTCGATCTCTGATATTTTTTAAGCCATGTATTATTACTCGGTGAACGCGTAGAGTGTTAGACTCGATAAAAGAAGGTTGTCATCTCTAATAATTTTTCACCCTTTTCCCTCTAGACTTTTTCTCCACCACGGTTTTTCAGCTCGGTCTCCAATATTTTCCAAATAATTCATCGAAAGAGATATTTCTACAACTCTATCTCTCTATTTTTTTCCCGTTTCGCTCATTATTTCGACGATTTAAAAAATAAAACGCCGACAAAAAAAAAGAAATTTCCTCTAGGATAAAACGGCGCGCGCGGCGTGTTACACCGCGAAAAATTTTGTATTCTTTCAGCCGTTTGGCTCATTATTTCGACGATTTAAAATATAAAACGCCACTGAAAAAAATTCTACGAAAAACGACACGCGCGGAAAAAAATTGTGTTCTTTCAGCCATTTTGCTTATTATTTCGACGATTTAAAAAATAAAAACGCCGCCAAAAAAAAGAAAATTTTTCTACGAAAAACGACGCGCGCGGCGTGTTACGCAGCGAAAAATTGCCTAGTTATCTTTACATTGACTGGACATCAAAATTAATACCCCAGAGCCATTAATTGTAGAAAATGAAATGAATGTGTGCTACAGCTAAAGATGACAGCGAACAGTTTGCAAAGCTGTAAATTCAGATAATTGTTACAGAGCAAAACACAATCCAGTGATGCAGAGACTCCCAATGACCCCTGGATCCAAACTAGTGATATACAATGGATTTGATAGTTGCCGCGCACTCCCTCTCTCCTTTCTAAAGGATGAACTAGGCAGGGTAACGCGCTACGCTGCGTCGTGCACGACGATGCAACGTATAAAATTTGAGAAATTTGATCGTATTTTCGGTTTTCATTTTTTTTTAAAAAAAAGGTCATTAGGACCCGTCGGCGAATCTATGAGCTGCTATAAACCTTCGACGAATTTGTTTTTTTAAACCGCGGCAGTGTTTTTTACATAATCTTGGTAACTTAGTCGTATTTTCGGTTTTCGTATTTTTTTTAAAAAAATGGGTCGTTAGGACCCGACGGCGAATCTATGGGCTGCTATAAACCTTCGATGAATCTGTGTTTTTTTTTTGCGAAAAGCCCACTTCCCTAAAAACCGTTGAGAGGAGCTAAACGTAAACCGTAGAGGGATCTAAAGTAATCTAATTTTTTTCCGAGGTCCGTTCCGCTAAAAACCACCCGAAGGATATAAATGTAAACCGCAGAGGGACCTAAACATAATTTTAAATTTTTTCGGAACTATTTTATTAAAAAACTGACAGGAGGATCTAAACGCAATTTTGTATTTTCCGGAGGACCTTTTTGCAAACATGCTGATGTGGCATGCCTCCCATGCCTCCAATCCTCAGCGCTATAAAGATAGGTATTATTAGCTGACATCAGTGTCTTTCCCAAGTGATTACAAGTTTTGAAAGTCTGCATATTTCATACAGAGCATATATTTCACGATCTGAATGAACCGACTTATTCCTTATCGTGAGATCTTCAAAACAAGACCCATATTGCAGACTTTGACTTTACATAGCAGCAACTTTACTCCCATTGTTTTAGTGGTTGACGTTATATACCGTGTTAGCTATTTGACATAGTTCACACAAGTTTCTTAGAGTGGCTTCAAATAGATTATTCGGACTTATCCTGCCTGCTCAGCGCGACTAGCACCACTGGTTCATCCGTGACCCCCATTCACTACCGGGGAGGCCCGAGCTGCAAGGAGGAGCTTAAAAAGCTGCATGTTGTGCTTACACTGCTGCAGTTGAAGGCAAGCAATGGTTGGTTCGATAAGAGTTTTACAGAGTTATTAGATTTCTTCAGAGACGTCCTTTCAGAGGGTAACGTGTTGCCAGCAACCACGTATTAGGCCAAGCAGGTTATTTGCCCGTTGGGACTGGAAGTGCAGAAAATAGACGCATATCCCAACGATTGGCCAAGGTGGTGTGGTATTTCCTTATAATCCCCCATCTGAAGCGTCTGTTTATGAACAAAAGGCATGCTCAATTGCTACGATGGCACGCCGAATAGCGTAAAAAGGATGGAATGCTTAGACACCCTACTGACTCCGTGCAGTGGAGGAACATCGATAGAAAATACAAGAAACACTTTTCATATGATATGAGGAATATAAGTTTGAGGGCTCGATGCGGATGGGATGAATCCTTTCAAAGAACTTGAGTAGTCGTCATAACACTTGGCGGTGACTTTATGTATCTACAACCTTCCTACTTAGCTTTGTATGAAGCAGAAGTACATTATGATGCCGCTGTTGATCCAAGGGCCGAGGCAACCTAGCAATGATATTGATGTGTACCTCAAACCACCAGTTGAAGATCTTCTGGTATTGTGGAACAATGGTGTACGGGTATGGGATGAGTATAAAAGAGAAAACTTCATGCTACATGTGTTGTTGTTCATAACTATCAATGATTACTCTACTCTTGGTAATCTTTCGGGCCAGATTATAAAAGGATTCAATGGATGCGTCCATTACATGGGTGATACAGGTAGCCGGTGGCTGAAATACTGTCGAAAAATGTGTTACATGTGGCATCATAGGTTCCTTCGCAAGAACCACCCGTATCACAACAACAAGAGAGCTTTTGACGGTACAAAGGAGATTGCTTCCACTCTGCAACATCGCAACGACAAAGAGATATTTGCGGCCGTAAAGAATATTAAAATTATCCATGAAAAGGGATCCGGAAGTACATCAGTCCCGAGTTTCGGAGTTACAGCTTCTTTGTGGAAAAAGAGATCAGTATTTATGGACATACCATATTGGCAGCACTTGGATATTCGACATGCGATCAATGTCATACATATAGAGAAGAACATGTGTGACAACTTTTTTGGTATTTTACTAGACATACCTGGCAAAACAAAAGATACACTCAACGCACGGATGGACCTGAAAGATATAAAACTCAGGAAGGAACTGCATCATGAAGACATGGGTAAAAGCAAAAAGTACCTTCCCGCAGCTTGCTACACTCTTAGCAAGAATGTGAAAATTAGCATGTGTGAGTGCTTGTACAGAGTCAAAGTTCCGTCTGGTTATTCTGCCAACATAAAGAGCCTAGTCTTAATGAAAGACTTGAAATTAATTGGCATGAAGTCTCATGATTGCCATGTGATGATGACACAGATACTTCCTATTGCAATTAGAGGTGTTCTGCCAGAGAAAGTGCGAGACTCCATTACAAAATTGTGTTCATTCTTCAACGCGATTTCATAGAAGGTCATCGATCCGTTGAAACTGGATAAGCTGCAGCAAGACGTGATCCACACTCTATGTCGGCTTGAGATATGCTTCCCTACATCCTTCTTCGATATTATGGTCCATCTCATTTGTTCATATTGTGAAAGAGATACAGTTTCTTGGCCTTGTGTTTCTACATCAGATGTACCCTCTTGAGAGGTTCATGGGGTTGTGAAGAAATATATTCGTAATCGACCGGAAGAGTGCATTGCCGAAGGTTGGGGAACCGAGGAGGTCATCAAGTTCTGCATCGATTACATGGATCTCAAACCGATTAGTGTGCCCGTATCTCGTCATGAGGGGAGGCTACAAGGGAAAGGGACACTAGATCAAAAATCGACCCGTACTAAAGATCGTGCTTCATTCACGCAAGCACATTTTACAGTTCTACACCAATCAGTTGTAGCGGCCCTGTATATCAACATGCACAAGAACATGCTACGAAGAAAAAACCCATTTAAGTCTGAGGTTTGGATCACAAGAGAGCACAGAAATAACTTTGCACATTGGTTGGTTAGACATATAATGCATACGCAGATAGAGTGTGCTCAATTAATAGCGTTGGATAAGGGACCGTCATATACAATTTTGACATTTGAAGGATACGACATCAGTGGATATACATTTTATACAAGAGCACAAGATAATAAGAGCACCAACTAGAACAGCGGGGTCCGTATAGATGCCTATGACAGCAATGGCAATATGCAGACATACTACGAATTCATCGAAGAGATTTGGGAACTTGACTATGGGCCTTTGAAGGTCCCTCTCTTTCGGTGCCAGTAGGTCAGGCTACCTAGGGGCGTGAACATCGACAAGTACGGTATCATTACTATGGATTTCAAATATGTCGGATACAGAGAAGAACCATTCGTACTTGCTAATGCCATTATACAAATTTTCTTTGTAAGGGATCCGGCTGACAAGGAACGTCACGTGGTTCTTCAAGGAAAAAGAAGGATTGTCGGAGTTGAGAATGTAGTCGACGAGGAAGACTATAACCAATTCGATGAGCTTCCTCCTTTCGATGAGAACATCGACCTAAGCCTCATGGAAGACATAGAGGAAGCTATATACATACGCCACGATCATAACGAAGGTCGGACCGTAACTTAGTTGTATAATTAAGAATATGCTTTATTTTTTATGAAGGTCAAGCTTCAATTTGCAATATAAACATTTTGTACAAAAGACATGCTTCAATTTGTAATGTTTGGAGTATTGATTATTACTATACTATAGATATTTAACAAACAATATTAATAGAAATATTTTGTACGAAGGACACACTTCAATTTGTATTGTATGGACTATTGATTATTAATATAAGCAATTTAATTCTATAATAGAATCAATGTCAGAATTTTATAAAAATAATTAAGATAGATATAGTTCTCCCTATAATCATTCAAAAAATTTCAAAAATTGAACTCTGTAACAGAATCATCAGCTCATCAGTATCCTCCTCAAAAATTTTCCTCAAAAAGTTTCAAAAATTTTCTTTTACTTACCCTCCACTTCCCTTTGTCATGTGGGCCCGTTTTGTCAACCCTTGGCTCGTCCCTGACCTCCCTGGCCTCTACCATGCCGCGACAGCATTTTCCACTGCCATTTCTGCCACAGCACCACAGCAGAACTTGGTATGCATGGGGGGTAGGGACTATCACTGCCGGTTCTTTGGTAACGCGGCACAGATGGTGAATATCAGTGCCGGTTGACGTAAGATAGCCGACACTAATATAACACATCAGTGTCGGGCCGTACACCACCCGGCACTAATAGTAACAACATCACTGCCGGTTCTTATCCAACCCGGCAGTGATATTGTTACGCGGCACTGATAGTTTCATCACTGCCGGTTCTTAGGTAACCCGGCGGTGATAGTTCCCATCAGTGCCGGTTGTTCTATTGAACTGGCAGTAATGCTCATTTCTATCCTAATATGGCCTCTTCCCCTCTTCCCCACACTTAGCCATTTTGCCCGTTTTGAACTACCGAGCGATTTTGTCTGCACGTCCCCTACCGCACGAGCCCTCCCCGCGTCGACCCTCCCCGTGTTGGCCATCCCCGGTCCACCCCTCCCCACGCCGGCCCTCCCCGCGTTAACCCTCCCCGCACCACCCCTCCCCGTGCTAGCCGTCCCCGCGCCACCCCTCCCCGTGCTCTAAGAGTCCTCGGATTGTTCTTGTGTCCCTATGACTCTCCAATGTGGATGACTTAGAGGAGTGCTATGTGTTGTGTCCATAAGCGCTGTAACATTGAATAGAAAGTTTGCTATGTGTTGTACATGTTTTCATTGGGTTTTTGAGATGAGAGCAGTCATGGATGAGAGCCGTAAAATTGTAAGTTTGCATATTCTTGCCACTAAATTAAGTATGTTAATGTTGCATAATTAGCCTTGCTATGTGTTGTGCTATACATTTTTAGTTTTGGAAATGGTGTATGTTGTTAAGAAAAGGTGAGTAGTATACTACACTTCAGCAGTATAGACATTGACTAATACAAAATGATGTACTTTGGCGCTAAGTATGTGACAAGGGCATTCATTACTAGCACATCTACATTATTGCCTTTCCAAAATAACATTTCAATAGTAGCGATGCATTGTGTGGCTGCTCATCTATAGTAGCAATGAATTCACCCGTGTTTAAGGCGGCCTATATATACAAGGAAGAATATCTTACGAGATCTCAGGTAGTTTTAGACTCTTATAATTAAATGATTTCATAGTAATTTTAGAGATCGCAAATTGAGTTTTCGTTGCAACGCACGGGCACATGACTAGTTGATTTTTAATTTCAACATAGTCGAGTGAGTGGCTACTGCGACTTCGCTGTGACGATCTTGAACATGCCCATCGATAGAGGTTGGTATGGACGAACGAAATGCTGTGTCGGCCTTGTTAAAGATGCAAACAAAATCTAAACTAGAAGGAATTAAAAAGATGTATAAACTGGAAGAGTCCACTTGACACTAATCAGCAGACAAAAAATAATGTCACCCCATCAACCCTGTTTGTGGGAGAAACACGTGCCACATCGAACAATATTTGTCATTGTAAACTTTATTTAAAATGTCTCATAAGCGCATTCCTATGCATGGTCACTATGAGTGCAGATATATATTATTAAAACTCCTCTAGTAACAATGATCATTTGAATCATAGGTTTGGTAGATTTATGGTTTCTGTACTGACCAAAAATGTATGTATGCAACTCTAACGCATGACAAATTTCAGATAAACTTGTTGCACATGGCCTCTAACTAGGGACAAGTGCCGGATGGCTCTGAGCCCTTGAACCAAAGCCCAGAGGAAAGCCTGACAAGGTTCCTCAATCTAGAGCAACCCGAAGCAATAAATGTACACGAGGTAATTCTTTAGTAGGATGTGCTTCCCGATGAAATTATTCATGTAGATGGGGTAATTCTCTAGCAGGGCTAAACGACTTAAGAAACAGTCAAAATGCAGGGTCAGACATCAGGTGAATGAAGGCAGCATTGTGGCCGAGGTCCCAGCAAGATGCGCACAGGTGAACGAAAGGTGATCGTGGAGCTTAATGTAGTCAGGGAACCAGCTATACCTACATCATTGCTTGGGCCATATTGGACAGCATGTAGGGTCTTGGCTAGAGATAATGTGCCCATCATATACAAGTCATGGACACGCCGTGGTGAATGCCCGTCGTATGTTCCCGATGACATCAAGGAAACATTGTGGACAGAATTGACAGCCAAGTTTCAGTTTCTCGAAGATCAGTTGGAGATTGCCAAGAAACATACACTAACCATCATGGGATCCGCATGGAAGAATTGGAAGACAAAGCTAAATAAGGAGTATGTCAAGAAGGATCAAACGCCATATTTTAATAGATACCCGAGGTTAGAGCAATTTTAGGATGAATACGTGTAGTATAAGAATTCTAATGAAGACCAGGCTATCAACCAACAGAACAAGTCAAATTCGAACAATAATATTTACCCCCATGTGCTTGGCACCGGTGGCAACGTGAGGAAAGTACCCAAGTTAGATGCACAGGAACAAGAGCTAACTCGTAGTGGAGTTTTTACTACGATGTCCGAGATGGCCCCAAGATCAAAGTACTGGTTACTTGCGAGAGGAGCTACTCTGTCGGATGATGGTAGCTTAAGTTTCAGAAGTGAGAAAGACGAGGAAATCTCGAAGAAGATTGCAGATGCCCACTCCCAAGCTACTCAGGGCTCCTTCCAACCAAAAAAGGTGATTGACGAGTTAACACGCACCTTAGGTACTAAAGAGCACCTTGGTCGTACTAGAGGGTTCGGCTTGATGACCTGGAAAGCAGCGTTCCCAGAGGATGCCGAAATTTATAAGCGACCAATGAAATCCAGACAAGAACAGTTGGATGCACGTGTACGAGAAATAGAAGACCGGATGCACAAAAGGGAAATCGAATTAGAAGAAAAGATGCAAAGGGTGCAAGAAATGCAAGCACACGTCCTTAGCGAACGTCAGTCACATGACGTCGGCCACCAGCTCTAGAGTCCTGTCGGTGCTCGTAAAAGCAGCCAAGCGTCCGCGGGCCCTCCCAAAGAGGACTCAGCATGTAGTTTTCCTGTGGACAAAATTGACGAGCCGACACGCTGCAGTCTGCACCTGCCCGTAGCGAACATTACTATCAAGATGGTTGAAGGGGTGGCTTGGCCATGCATCGAGGGGCAGATGTTGCATAACCACCCAATTCCTCAAGGATACACCAGAGTATCAGTTGACAGCGTAGTTGACAGATACCGCAAAGTTGAGGTTGAAATCCCGGGTGAGGAAGGAAAAATAATCTTGGACAAGCCTAGGCACATTCATCGCGTAGTGCAAGTGCTACATAAAGTTTGACTCAGATGATGACGACAATGATGATCATAATAATAATGACGAGGCAAACTCTCCACCTAGGAAAAGTCCTCCTCTGGCGTCACCCAAAAAAGGTCCTTCTCCTACTCTAGCGCCACAAGACAATAATCAAAGAGCACCGTGATCTCAACATTCTGCACGGTCAGGGGGGAAAAGTTCCTCATCTGTGAAGCCAGCACAATCTCTTAAGAAACGAGCATATGACCCGACTAAAGAAGAAACTAGAAAGGAAGTAGACTCCAGCGTAACAGCTCACATAAAAAAGATGCCACCACCTGATAAGGTTGTAATCGAAGCTGCCAAAAGGGATTTCATCATGAGCTTAGCAACGTTAAACAGACATGACAGGTAACTGAATCTCCTCAATTTAGCCAACGATCAGACTACGAGCGCATCTCTAGAAAGAAATCTAAAGAAGATGGTGGTAAAGGAACTGTTGCTGAAGACCAAAGGGGTGCTAAAGGGTAGGAGCCCCCTCTAAGGTGGCCATTCGTTAACGGGGAAGCTTTGGTGGATCCAAATGAGGAGCCCAGACTGACAACACAGTTACGGCGTCTACATCAATGGTACCGACAGTATGTCCAAGAGACAAAGAACGATGCTTTCCCCATCAGATACAAAGGTGTGGATTTTCAGTACATGGACAATGTTTTCTAGGTAGAACACCAAGAAATATACCATTTGTACCAACGAGATGCCCTAGACGTGTCTATATTAAGAATGTGAACTCTGTAAGTCTCTTGTATAATTCATGCTATATATTCACGTACCCTTAAATTGAGGGTCTGACTTCTTTTTTTATGTAGAATGGAGGCAATAACACTTAGAGTGGACTTAAATGAAAGGGTAGGATTCCTTGACCCCGGCCTTATCAACTGCAAACTTATTCTAGATCCAAGAATAATAAAAGAGATTGAAGAGTACGTATTCAAGGCGCTGCTAAAGCTACAAGACAAGATATACGTACTTTTACCCTACAACTGTCAGTACATGTTTCCCTGCCTACTAGTCTCTCACATTTGATGCGCAACACTATGTGATGACTAATTGGCTTTTACAGCTTTCACTGGATCCTCCTCATCATCATGTTAGACGAAAGCAACATCACTATCTTAGACTCAATGAGGAAACCGACAGACAATTACAAAGAAGTAATAGAGTTGCTAGATATGCAAACTCGGTCGTTGCATTATTGCTCTAGTAATCTTCCATTCCATTGCACCTAATTAATTTTAATGACTACTCGAAACCATGCACAGGGTGTACGCAAAATACCGCAAGAAGAGCCAGCAGTGTCATCCATTCATGAAGAAGTTCAAACTAAAAACCAATTTTCCGTGCCTGAGACAGGCCCAAGGAAACAATTTATATGGATACTACGCAATGACACATATGTATGTATTCGTCACTGACTGTACAGACTACAACAACGAGATGGTATATCATTACATATTGATGCATACTTTTCTTTACAAAAACGATGACACTAATTAATGTTTCAATTTCACCCATGACATCGCATGAAGCTGGGCACCAGTAGCCTGCTTGACAAAAAATTGAAGCCCTTTAAGAGCAGATGGTTGGGTTCATCGTTTGAGAAGTTATCAACCCGAAGGGCGAGTTTTATGAGCATTTGTAGTTTAAGTGAGATGTCAACGATTGTGAATGAACAATGTAATAATTAAATATTATGATGCTTCAATGTATTTGAATTACGCTTTAATGATGTTTCGTTAATATTGTGCATAACATATACCGTAAAGAATACATCTACTGTACAATATATATATATGCTACAACATTACATAATACATATACTGCAATATATATATATATATATATAAAGGTTTAAAAAACCCATCACCGCCAGTTTTGGAGGAAAATAGGGCAGAGAGTTATCACTGCCGGGTGCCGAGGGAAATGTGGCAGTAATGCTACTTATCACAATTGGTTATTAACGAAAATGTGGAAGTGATAATTATTATCATCGCCATTGTAAACATGACCGACGGTGATAGTGATTATCATCGCGGTTTATCTCGGCGATGATAGTCCTTGACTATCACTGCCACTTAGGTAGTGCCGGGTCCACATGCGGTAGTGATGCCGATGTAGACCCGGCAGTAAATACGTATTCTGTAGCGGTGTAGCTACTCCGCACCTTAATAGACCAAGATCACGCATAAGATAGTGTCTATGTCTTACAACATATTCAAGGTACCCTATGTCCTATGCGGATGATGTATGAAACTGATGTATCGATGCAGAGAGAGGTGTCTAGCCCTAGTTACAATGAAGATTGGATCTAAGCAATGGCTAAACTATGGCTATAGGTTGATGAAGCGAGGTCCTCCGGCTCCTGGTTGCTCTGCATCTTGTAGAAGCTCTAAAAGTCTTCTCTTTGTCTCCTCGTCTTTTCTATCCGTTTTTTCTTTCCTGAGGATACCTACCCCTGGCCTTATATATTTAGGGTAGCCCTACCTCAAGTTCAGTTGTAGTCGGCTTGGAATACTAGATCGTAGTTGATGAGGAGTCCATCGTTGCATCAATCTTCATAGCATATCCAAACTTTCCCGCTCTTGCGCTTTCTTCCTTCATCCATCTCAAGGCGAAGTTTGGAGCAAGCAAAATCAGCAAAGAGAGGCTGCAGATGCTTGAGGATCTTGGCTACCTTGAAGCGGGGTCCTGGTGAGTTCCTGATGGCGAGGGAGCTCCGGTGCCGTAGAATGATGAGATCATCTCCTGTGACCTCTACACCATCAACGGACTGAGGATGCCCGAGAGCGAATTTCTTGAATCCGTGCTCGTCCAGTGCGAGTGTGAGATTTCTAATCTTAACTCCAATTACATCCTTGTTTTGGCCATCTTCTCACATCTTTGCGAGGGATACGTGGGCACCATTTTCCGTAGTGAGCCTTTTCTTTCATTTTTACTCCTTATTTTGCACCGGTGGGACTTTTCCCACCGGTTGTATCTACTTTCAACTCCGGTCCAAACAACCATATGAATATCCGAGCTTCACGCTCAAGGACTCAGTGTCAGGTTGGGCTGATTTTGGGTTTTACTTGAAGAAGGCGGAGGGAAGCTCTGTCCGCTAAACCGGAGCAACGACTCCAGATGTCGATACCTCGCGCCCCGTCGTGCAAGCCGAGGAGAAGTGGACACTGATGACGATCAATGAGCTCACCAACATGGGGCTCACTAGTTGGGACATCGCCCGGGACTATCTTAGGAACCGGGTGTCTCCACTGAAGAGGAGGGAGCATCCCTTCTTTGAGATCTCGGGGTGGCAAGACTTCACCCGAGATACAGACTCCAGTAAGCTTCTAAAATTTGATAAGTAACTTCTGCTCTTCGCACATAATTTTACTCGTGCTAACTTTTGTGTTGGTTGAATGCAGCCCTGAGCATGGCCTAGGTGGAGAAGCGAGTTGCCGAAATGTTCGGCACTCCAAAGGGCAAAGAGCTTGAGAACGGGCGTCAAGTTCCAAAGGACGTGCTCAAACCGGGCGACGTGGTAAGTAACTTCGCGATCCATGCTCGAGGAAAAACATCTCGAGCACTTCTAACGTTTTTGTTGCTTTTGACAGGAGAAGGTTGCCATTGAAACCACGGTGGCCGAACTCAAGCCATTGTCGCATGACCAAGGGGGAGCCATCCCCACTGCCAAGACCAAGAAAATGAGGGGCAAGTGGCAAGCACCACCACCACCCTCTACCCGACTCCTTAAGAGACGGGCGACCTCGAGCAAGAGCCCTCCTCAGTGACATTTGGAGTACGCCGACAAAATAAAGGTAAGAGACTTGAAGAAATGGCTGAAAGAGTATACCGAGCAACACCTGGATTTGATGGCTCACTTGTAGCAACTCGCGGAGCAGGCGAGGCGAGCCAAGGCGGTAGAAGACTCTGTGCGCAAAGAGCTGGAGGGAAAGATCATAGCCCTCCAGGCCCAGCTGGTGTGGGCAACTTTGAGCTCTTCGATAGGAAAGCCCTAGAAAAAGGATGAAAACCTGGTGCCCTTCTTTGTGAAGCGCCAGATGTTGCCGGGTGCACCACCAAGGTGACTAGAGCCAACTTTGGAAGTGGTTGACATGGACAAAGTTGACCCTTCGATGGCAAGGGCCAGCTACGCTACTGCGGAGATGTCCAAGCTTGTAGTCCAAGCACTGACCTCCACGAATGCAATTTCCGTGGTGCAGACAGAGGCCACCGAGGATGATGGCGAGAGGCTCAACAAAGGTAATTCTTCTTCTCCATTCCTCCCTTTTCTTCTTTTTGTTTTGCTTCGTGTGTCTGAGCTAACCCCACTCTATTGACGTGGGCATGATAGCTCATAGGGGCGTTATGGATTTTGGGCGAATGGCTAATGAAATCCTCGACCATGTAGTGGAGAGAGAGCATGCCCTTATCGCCGACATTGTGACGGCAGAAGACATCGCCGCCGAGGCCTTCCACGACCAACCAGCTGTGGAGCTTCAAGACCTGGAGGGACCAACTCCCTAGGAAGGCCAACTTCCCCAGGAGGAGGAACTTCCCCGGGAGGAGTATGCTGCGCCCCCGAGCATGTCAGATGCTCGGGATCAAGGAGAAGACCATGCGCTCCCGAGCGAACTGCCTGCTCGGGAAGAAGGCGTGAAGCCCCTGAATGAACTACTTGCTCAGGAGGAAGGCGCGAAGCCCCCGAGTGAACTGCCAGCTCGGGAAGAAGGCAGGGAGCTCCCGAACGAATTGCCTACTCGGGAAGAAGGCACAAATCCCCCGAGCAAACTGTCTGCTCAGGAAGAAGGTAGGGAGGTCCTGAGCAAAGAGCATGCTTGGGAGGAGGATGGAAAGCCCCCGAGCGAAGAGCGTGCTTGGGAGGAGGATGAAAACTCCCAGCCGGAGGTCACCGCGGAAGAACTCACGGACCTTTGGCCAGAGGATGTCTCCAAGACCTTCCAGGAAAACCTAGATGATCGCCTCCGCTGGGTAAGGGCACGTGCTTTTTAAAGCCTTCTTCTTTGGTAGTGACAAAGAACTAAGTCCTTCTAGCCTGCACTGCAGGTGCTCCGGGCAACCATGGTGGACTTCCATTCAGCGACTGTTCCTCCTGATGTTGTGGCCAAGCACACCGTCGAGCAAGACGCTAAAATAGCAGGGCTCGAGCAAGTGCTGGCTGAGCTTAAAGCCTTGAACCAGGAGAGATAGTGCCAAGCCGAAGATTTTGCTATGGAAAATAAAGAGCGAATATTCAAGCTCGAGCTAACGCTAGAGCAAGAGCGGCAACACTTTGAAGCCTTGGAGAAGAAGGTGGGCGAGCTGAGCAAGTCTGCTCAAGAGGCCACTGAGCTGGTTAAGCAAGGCAAGGAGGAGGCGAAGTGATTCTGCCGAGAAGCACGCGAAGGACGCGAAGCTCGACGGCGGGTCCTCGACCTTGAAGCTGAGCTTGATGAGGCGAGGGAAGAACTCTCGACACTCAGAGAGGCGAAGCTCGGCAGTAAATAGATTCTTTGTACCTTACTTGTAATCGTCTTGGTAAATAAAGGAATAGCTGTTTTGAAACGCCTTGCCTTCATTGCTCGCTTTGCTTGACTTTGCCCGTTGCCGATGAAGGGCCTGAAAAGATAAACATAACGAAATGAGCAGAAAGAAAAAGGATAACATAGGTAAAATAGTAAAGGACGAAAATGCAGGCGCGCGTTTTTAAAAAATCACGGAAGTTCGTCCCTACTAAGCCCCCGCTGTGAATGATGGTCGTGCACCTAAGTTGTGAGCACGAGCTCGTTCATAAAAGAGTTAGAAAACATCACGCATATTTTTCCGTTAACGAGCCAACGCCATATCTCCGAGTTGCGAGCATGGGTTTGGTCAGAAAAAAAGAAATGCGCGGTGCTTCATCCCCTCTGGGCGACTTAACCCATGCCCCTAATTTGCGAGCATGGCTTCATCGAAGAAGGGAAAACATGCGATTGGTCAACAAAGCGCACAGTAGACCGAGCATGCGTGAACTGAGCTAGAACTCCAGTCCAACCAAGAGGGTGTTTGTTTGCAATTGAAACTTGTAGCAAAGAACTACTGCGAACCAAAATCAGCTTATGTAGACTGAAACCTCTAGAGGCGAGCTTAGTGATTCAGCGCTGGTCCTTGCACCCTTGTCGCTCTTACGCGCGCTAGCCAAACCTTAGAAAAGAATGACTGAAGCGAATGTCCTTGGCCATACGCGCTCATCCCATCATCAAGATCATGAGGAAAAGAGTGTGCCCATGCACAAGATTGAGTCGGCTTACCAACGGGCAAGGACTTCAAAAACATTAACAAAATCTTGGAAAGAATTGAAATCACCGGGGCGAAAGAACCGAATTTTATAGAAATAGCTTGCTAGTGCTATGCGGAACAAGTTGTAATGAAAACTAGACAAAGAACTTATGTAGTTGATCGACATTCCAAGTACTAGCGAGCACTCGACCATCCTCTATCGCTAGACGAAAAGCTCCCAGGCGTGTTGCTGAGATGATGATGTAAGGACCTTCCCATCTGGGGGATAGCTTGTTAGCGTTCGACAACTCCTGGACTCAACGTAGGACGAGGTCGCCAACTTGCAAGGTCCTTGGTTGAACTGATTTGGCCATGTGCCTATGAAGAGCCTATAGGTAAACCGCAGATCGCAGCAAAGCCCGTTTGCGTGTTTCCTCAGCGAGGTCTAGGTCTAGGAGACGCTCAACCTCCTGGTCGATGCTACCGACCATGTGCGCTCTTGGAGAACCCAGCACGATTTCGATGGGCAAAATGGCCTCTGCACCATAGACGAGCTAGAAAGGGATTTCACTCGTAGCTTGGCTTGCCGTAGTGCGAATTGACCAAAGGACGGAAGGAAGCTCGTCCACCCACGCTCGACCATGCTGATTGAGGTTTTTGAAAACCCTCTTTTTGATCCCTTGGATAATTTGTCCATTTGCTCGCTCGGCCATTCCATTGCTTTGCGGATGCGCTACAGAAGCGAAGCAGAACTTTGTCCCGATGTCCTCGCAATAGGCCTGAAATAGCTCACTGGTGAACTGAGTGTCATTATCCGTGATGAGGCGATTGGCAACGCTAAAGCGCGTCACCACGTTATTGCGAAAAAATTTCCTGGCTGTTTGAGCCGAAATAGTCAATACGGGTTCGGCTTCGATCCACTTAGTGAAAGTGTCGATGGCCACGAGCAAGTACTTGCAGCCCTTCTAACCTCAGGGGAATGGTCCGAGTATATCGACTCCCCAAGTCGAGAATGGCCACGATAGAGGAATGGTTTGAAGCGTGTATGCTGGTTGATAGACCTTGCGAGCATGAAATTGGCATGCCTTGTAAGTAGTCACGATCGAGCGAGCATCGGTTAGGGCCGTTGGCCAATAATAACCCACCAATTGGAAGGCTTTACTCACAAGCGTTCTGAAAGACGAGTGAGCCCCACACATTCCTTCATGGATATCTCTAAGAAGGTATTTGCCTTCCTCTTGAAATATGCACTTGGAGAGAATTCCTAGTGCTCCTTTACGGTTAAGGCGCCCTCGATCAATTTGTAAGGAGAATAGCGCCTTATAAGCCAGGAACGCTTGGCTTCTTCCTCGGGCAGTGTCCCATGTGCAAGATATTGAATGAACGGTGTCATCCAATTAGCACCATACTCGAGAAGAGAGACATTACCGCACGCCTCTAGTGCCTCCTCTACAGAGGGAATGGTGGGCTTGTACAAGTGCTCGATGAGCACTCCTGCCGGAGCGGAATCTTAAGAGGAACTGAACTTCGAAAGATGGTTAGCCAAGGAATTGTCCTTCCTGGGGATGAAGAGTACCTTGAAGTTCTTGAATTACTTCTCCATCTTCCTCACTTCAACTAGGTAAAGCACCATTGAGTTATCGAAATACTGATACTCCTTGTTAACCTGATTGACGACCAACAAGGAATCCCCTTTCACAGTCAGTCGCTGGACTCCAAGCGCTTTGCATGCTCGTAGCCCTGTCAAGAGGCCTTCAAACTTTGCCGTGTTGTTGGTCGCGGCAAGGTGCAATTGAATGGCGTATTGGAGTTGCTCTCCCTAGGGGGAAACTAGAACAACTCCAGCCCCCGAGCGTTCATAGGCACGAGACCCATCAAAATACATGGTCCAATGACCTTCCTCAAATCTATTAAGCTCAATAGCAGGTGGTGCTAGATTCGTCCACTCCGCTACAAAGTCTGCCAAGACCTGTGACTTGATCGCTGTGCGAGCAGAGAATTGGATCTCAAACTCGGCGAGCTCCATGGCTCATTTTGCTATTCAGCCACCAGCGTCTTGATTTCTTAGGATCTCCCTAAGTGGAAAGTTGGTCGGGATCATAATTTTATGGGCTTGAAAGTAATGTCGCAGCTTCTTGGAGGCCATGAACAGTGAATACAAGAGTTTCTGGACCTCGGGGCAATGCTCCTTTGGTCCATGCAAGACTTCGCTGACGCAGTAGATTGGTCGTTGCACTCTATCCCTTTCCACCATTAATAATGCGCTTACGGCCTACGGGGTTGCCGCCAAATATAGCAACAAGGTTTCTCACGACTTTGGCATGGTTAGGATAGGTGGTCTGGACAGGCACTGCTTTAGCTCTTTAAAAGAGCGGTTCGCTTCTTCTGTCCATGCGAAACCATCATGCTTACAGAGTGCCTTGAAGAAAGGCAGCCCACGCTCACCTAACTGGGAAATGAAACAACTTAGAGCCACCATACGTTCGGTCAAGGTTTGGACCTTCTTTACACAACTAGGTGGTCGCATTCTTTCGATGACTTCGATCTTTTCTGGGTTTGCCCCGATATCTCGTGGGACGACCATGTAGCCAAGTACCTTACCTGTCTTTACACCGAAGACACACTTTTCTGGATTAAGCTTTATTCGATGCCTGTTGAGGTTACAAAAAATTTCCTCAAGATTGGATACATGACCTAACGCGAGTTTACTTTTGACCACTATGTCGTCCATGTAGACCTTCAGATTTTGACCTATCTAATCTGGGAAAGTCTTCTGCATGAGACGCTGGAAAGTCGCTCTAGCGTTCCTAAGACCGAAAGACATGGTTGTGTAGCAGAACGTGCCAAACGAGGTAATGAAGGAAGTTTTCTCTTCATCTTCAAGTAATATGCTGATCTGGTGGTAGCCCGAGTAGGCACCCAAAAAACTCATTACCTGGGACTCCGCTGTTGCGTTGACCAACTGTTCTATGCGCGGCAACGGGAAATTATCCTTGGGACATGTGGCATTCAAGCTCGTGTGGTCGATACACATGCGCCATTTGCCCCTCTTTTCTTGACGATGACTGGATTTGCTAGCCATTTCGAATGCTCGACCTCTCGGATGAAGCCGACCTTGAGGAGCTTGTCGAGTTCATCCCAGATGATTGCTTGTTTCTCCGGGGAAAAGCGCCTAAACTTTTGCCGCATAGGTTTCTTGCTAGGCCGAATCGCTAGCCTATGCTCGATTACTTCCCTTGGGACTCTGGGCATGTCAGATGGTTCCCAAGCGAACACATCCGCATTCTTTCGGAGAAAAGTAATGAGCTTAAGTTCCTATTTAGAATCTAAGGAAGATCCTAAATGCATGACCTTGGTTGGGTCCGCGTTGCTCAGTGGAACCGCCTTGGTCTCTCCTCATGGCTAGAGGGCAACTTTCGATTGGGAATTCTTCGGCTTTTGGTCGGGGCCGTGCGGAGGCAATTACCTGACCATGTCTAGCGACTTCTCATCGCAATTTAGGGCCACCTTTTGGTTCCCTCTTACGGTGATCATTACACCTGGACTAGGAACTTTCAAGCATTGATACGCGTGATGCGTAGCAACCATGAACTTAGTGAGAACCGGTCTGCCGAGGATGGCATTATAGGCCGACTCGAAATCGACCACCTCAAAGGTGATCATCTCCATCCGAAAGTTGCTCGGACTCCCGAATATGAAGAGCAAAACGATCTGACCGAGAGGTTTGATCGAGGTGCCCGGGACGATCCCAAAAAAGGGGACCGCTATGCTCTTGATCTTGGACCAAGGGACTTGCATCTCGTCCAAACTTTGGTGGATATGAGGTCCAAGGAACTTCTGCCATCAATGAGGACTCGTCCCACCATGGTATTGCTGATGGTCAGGTTTACAACCAAAGGAAGCTTCTAGGGCTTTATCAATCCAAGGGGACAATCGTCCTTGGAGAAAGTGATGGGTAGCTTGGACCACCTGAGCTGCTGCACGGGGGGCTTGCCCTGAGTTACGTGGTGCACCTCCCGTGCCGCCTCCATCAAATCCTGGCGGGATTTGTAGGCCGAGGAGCCCCTGAATATTACCGCAATATAATTGCAGGGCTTTTGGTATTCCATATCCTTGTCGTTATCATTTGGGGGCTGCTTGCCCTTGCTGCTTTCACCTTTCTCTGGGAGCGTGGGCATAGGACCCTTGCCGTTGTAAAACTTTTCTAGGCTATATGCCCACATCTGGCAATTGCAAAGGTCGTGCCCATACGCTTGATAGAGTGGGCAAAAACGATCGTTCAACGGGATGCCTTGGCCGTTGCGCCCTTGGTCGCTGCAAGCATGGTCGTTGCTGCGCTGTGGAGGTCGACCCTTGCCCCTTCCACGCTGCTGTGATTGTGGAGCTCGCGACTGATGATGCTCGATAGTCGCCACCATGCTCGGCGCAGACGACCTCTTCTTTTTCTTCTTTATTTTCTTCTCCACATAGCCTGCATTTTTTCCTGCTCATGGAGCCTTCCAACCTGGGCTGAGGTGGAAGCTTACCCTTGTCCAGTATTTTCTTCTACTGGACCGCCTCATCGGCATTCGCATACCGATCGACCATGTGGAACAGCTTGTTCGCCGTTAGGTGTAGATGGATTTCCAGATCCTGTGTGAAGCGTATATCCTGGATGCCAAACTTGAAGGCGCGGACAACTGCCTCATCTGAAATGCTCAGAATAGAATTCCGAACTTTAATGAACCTTTCAACAAAATGTCGCAAAGACTCACCTTCAGTCTGGATCAAGTGCTTAAGATTGCGCTCTTTGCCCAGATGGACGTAGCAGCGCTGAAAATTTGCTCTGAGCGCTTCGCTGAGTTGCCTCCAAGAGCGGATCGACCCCTCCTTTTGATTGAAGAGCTAAGTCCAAGCAACTCCATCCAGAACTGTGGGCAAGAAGTTATCTATGACTCCCTCATCACCTCCAGTTGCTAGAATCGCAGTGGAATAAATTGAGAGGAACTCATCCGAATTCTAAGTCCCAATGAACCTCTCAATGTGACCGAGCTTGAATTTGCTCGGCCACGAGACATTGCGAAGGGACACTGAGAAAGCCCGACATCCAAAAGTTGGGCTGTCGTGATGGTCCCTTCAGTTGTGGCGGTCGCGGCAATCATGGTTGCAATGGCTTTCGACGAGCGGACCAAGGCAAGAGAATACTTCTTGATGTCGGTGCGGCGAAGATCGATCTGAGGTCGAATACTCGGTATGCCCGTGACCGGAACGAGCATATCTTTTACCCCACAAGGCTACTCGGGAATCGCTTCGAGTGTCCTCGTGGTATCGATCATGCTTCCTACGGTCTTCCCGAGTAGGGCTCCGGGAATCACTATGACGGGAGCGAACAAGGGTATGATGTTGGTTTTCCCGGGAAACACGTCAGGGCTCCTTGTCACAAGGTGACCCTGAAAACTTCATGTCAGTGGCGATCTTCTCCAAGCCTTCAGCTACGACCACGCCCATTGCTTCCAAGTGCACTTGACAAGGGAAATTCTGACGGTCGCGCACGACCGTTGCCATAGCTTGCAATCGCTCTACGCTCTGCGGAACGAGAGAAGGCGATTTTGGCCGATGATCACGCACATGCTCCGGTGAAAGGTGCCTACGGGAAATCTCGCGAGTCGAGGATTCAGCCCTGGTGCTCGTCTTTCATGGGCTTGACGGCGGATGCTCGCCAAGGTCCTGTTCACGGACGCCTCCATATGGCTTTTGGCCACCTCAGAGCGGCGATGACAGGCAGCCCCCAAGGATTCAACTTTGGGGTCTTCTTCTCCTTCCACCATGTTGACATCGCGGGGATACAGAGATTGTGAGGGTGACATCATAGTGTCTCCTTGCGAAGCAATCTCGTGATCGGGCTCAAAATGATCAAGAATGTTCATACCATTGTAGATAGGGGTGCAATCGGATCGGATTCGGATGGATATCGCTCTTTCCATATCCTAAACCATATTTTTTATCAGATTCGGATAGTGTCGGATACTTAATATTTACACGGATACTATCGGTTATGATTCAATCGAATACTGAAACGAAATCAATACGTATCGAATAATTTTATCGGATAACGCGAAAATATCGTAAAAAGCACACATATAGTACCGATTAACCAACCGTATGAGTACATCATGCAACAAGATTATCGAAGTATTATCTCGTTAACTAGCTAGTAATTAAGAGGTACTTTCTTTCCTGCTGAACTTATCACATAACTAGCTAGTAATTAAGAAGTGTAATACGTGGTCCCGATTTCTCTCCTAATCACTTTATTCCGTGGTTGAACGAACAAACGGGTCAAGCTAGCAAGCCTTGCAGAGGTAGGTGGCAAGCTTTCCACCAACAACGCAATCACCAACTCTTTTCTCGTCTCTCCAAGGAGAGCAAAGCCAACGGAGGTCCAACCAGCCCACGGAACCGAGACCAACGGGCCAAAGCCGAGAATTCTCGGCAAAGCAGCCTCCTCCCTCCCTCGCTGAGCCACGACCGCTTCCTCCGATGTCGAATCGTGGATAAAACTACGCTCGATATCCGGCTCGTAATTCGGATATATCCGAAAATTTTCTCGAAAAATACCGATCCGACGGATAGTGTTTTCCTGAATCCAAATCCGAATCCGAAGTAAAATATCCGAAACCGAATCCAAATCCAAAAATTATCTGAAAAAATATTCGAATCCGATCCGAATCTGTCCGGTCGGTCGGTCGGTCGGCAAAAATCCGATCCGATTGCAACCCTAATTGTAGAGACCATCGCACTCCTCATCATCTGTGAGGGAATCACACTGAGAGCGAAAGAATTGATCCATGTTGCAGCTACTGGAGAAAGACTCCCGGGCTCAGTGTGACCCTCTAGGTCAACAACACTGGCTATGCCTTCATCAACATAGTACATGCCATCATCCTCGATGTCATTGAAGGCGCAGAGGTCTTGAGTATCCTGAGAATTCAACATCTTTAGGGATTCTTCATGAAAGGATTCATGGGCAGATCCCCATGGATGGCGCCAGCTATCGACACTTGGGAAACAGGCCCTCGCCGAGCTTACTTATTGAATGAGGGATCAACCAAAGCCCTTTCCCATGAAGGGTTCGTGTCCGAAGAATGCTCTCGAAATAACAGGGAATGGGCACAAGGTTTATACTGGTTCGGGCCTCTCGCTGTAGAGATAATAACCCTACTCTAGTGATTTTACTATAAGCGCTGGATTCTTACAGAAAGGCTTGTGTGCGTGTTCTTTGTTTGTTTGTTGTCTTGCCCCTTTACCGTTCTACCGAAGGGGTCTTTATAGATGATCAAAGTAACTGTGGCCAAATAATGCGTCATTACTGCATTAACCCTGACGTGGGCATAATGGTCCCGGATCGTGGCATGATGGTCTTAGATCGCGGCGCAATTATCACCACGTCGTCATTATGGGCTGAGCACGATCTCATACTCAGGAATTCTCGTCAGCTATGACCGACCGCTGCACACTCGAGAGCAAGCATGCTCGGGGTTTTATGACATATGCTCGGGGATGAGTTTGGGCATGTTCGGGGCAGACCCGCTAGCTGTACTATCCGATAATCCTCCCTTGGGACACCATCCAAGGGCATGCATGATCGGCCTAAACCAGGTGTCGGGGTATAATAGTCCTTATAGAAATTATCCAATTCCCGATAGGTATATTCTTCATGTTTCCGACACATACTCATACCCCATATTTAGATATTCAATGATCATCTCAGCGCATCAATCGGGAATCTGACCATGTCATCAGGTAGGCAACGCTAAGACATAACTATAGATGCCCTTCTTACTCACCAGCGGTGACCCTAGGGCTCTACGTGTCGCTGGCTGATGTGGCTTGGCTAGGTGATTGACATGTGCATGCCAGGTGGACTACATTGTCAGCACCATGTCATCATCTTCATTGATAGGGTCACTTGCATGTTGCCCACTGGACAACCATGCTGTCATGCCGAGTCCGTTGTGCGGCTTGCATGCCAGTACTATTTGTGGACCATGTTCGTGTTGAATTAGGATTGATCCATGGACAAGGTCTATGTACTACTACCGTGTGTCAGCTCGCGAGCTTTTTAAATTATTTAATCTTACGCTGACATTAGTGTTGGCACAATAATGATATTTTTCAATATAAAAATAATTCAGGAAATTATATATTTAATCTTTATCTAATTTTTCTTATTTATCAAATCGTTCGTGAGCTCGTTTTTCCTTATACGAGCTCTGATTGAGGTGATTCAAATTAGAAAAAAATTTGTAAAATTGTGATCTATTTATTGGTGAATTTTAGTTGATTTTTAGAGTTTGTTTGCTCTCTATTTTGGTATTTAGTTTAAGTTTTCTCTTGATACGCGTAGACGTCGAAGTGCTCGGAACGTCCGAGGAGAAATCATTGAACCAAGAGTAAGGTCCAGAGTAGGAACAAGAGCTTTTGCAATGCAAGCTGTGCTTTGATCATGTTGAACTCAGATTTGGAAAATTGCTATATTGACTTAAATTATGCATGATATTTTAGGCCTAGAACCGCTTTGAAAGTAGTTTGGGATCTAGTTATTCAACCCAATTGAATTATACCCTACCTTGTCATTTGGATGCCATGATTATTGTCACCCTAGGATGGTTCATTACTAGTTGGTTGCTACTAGAGATCAACATGGGTTGGATTAACCGTGTTTAGTATGCATAGCCATGCCACGTATGTCGCATGTCTTTTGGAATATCAAAGTTAATCTTGACTAATGGAATATGGAATATGTTTATGGAATTAGTGTATCATGTGTTGTCACACGATGATGTTGAGTTGTGATAACATATGATGTTCTGCAATGAAGTTCAATTGTTGATGGTATGTGTTGCATGGTAATCAACTAGGGTGGTAACGATTTAGATCGGGGCAAGTGGCAAGAGGCAATATGCCAAGGTGGATCTATGTGGCAGTATGGGTTGTGGAAGTCTTGACTTAGTCAACCTAAGGACTTAACCTTGCAAGCATTTGACCTGACTCAAATATGCAACCACATGTTTGAAATGGGATAGACCTAGATGATTAATTTGTAATGTCTTAGCTTTTTACTACCAGTGGTGGTGTGAGGTCTGACCAAATAATGAAACTCACATTGTGCTTGAGGGGGCCCTCACTATGATAACTAGTCCCTTAGCAGATAGTATTGAGTTAAGCCAGAGCATTGTAAAAGCTTTATCATGATTTCTCTGTTAGGGAACGGGTAGGCTACTCTAGTGAAAAATCAAAATTTTCTCTACCGTTTAACCAAAAGATCACAGCAAGTTATAGATCGTAGAATTACCACTAGATGTGCAGACCCACAGCGGAAGTAGAGTCGATGTAGCACGGTGGTGCAAATGTAGTCGTACTAGCCTCATTCCTCCTCCAACAGCTTCATGTGAGTGTCGCTGGTTGTAGGTCGTCCTAGCATTGACGCTTCACAGCAACGCCTCCGAGGTATCCACACGTACGTGGTAGGAACACCACGTGCTGGAGTGGTAGTGCCGGTTGCGCAGTTCTGGGCGAAGGAGAAGTGGCAGCTAGGGTTTTAGGAATTTCGAATTCCTATTGTTTCTTTTCGTATATCTATATCATCAAAGCCACCATATCATCTATTTATATAGACGTCCGATGATAGATTTCAACCCTTGAAGCCCATTAGAAACTCTAAGCCCATTACAACTCAGATCCCTATCCGAATTGGTTATAGCCCTTTAAGTGTGAGACCCTATAGGTTCACAAGCACTCGGACATGGCTGGAGTACCCTCATCGATCATCGGGTACTCCTACTCAATCATCGGGTACACCCACCTACTCGACCATTGAGTACACCTACTCAGTCATCGAGCATTCAATAGTCGATAGCGACCCCTAGTAGGCCTTACCGACTCCCAAGTATATGTAAAGATTGGATGAACCTCAACAATGTCCTATATATATATTTCCTTTTGCCTCACAATATTGGTCAAACCCAAAGTGAGTTGTTGTCATCCTTATTTGGATGGCTCGACCACTCTTTCTCGATGTCATGACTCGGATTCCCCAAATGCATTGAGTTAACTCTTTAACTCGATAACTTGAGTAACTCTTTGTTCGAGTAGTATGGCCATGTATTTTCTAGAATCTAGCCACTCGAGAGTTATAGAGATATCTCTCCCATTGTACGGGGAGGCAAATCCTATCTTGATCGACCACGCCTCGCAGCATGTTTTATGACAAACCTGAAAGCCATATTTATAACTATCCAGTTACGGAGTAGCGTTTGATGAATCTTAAGTAAGCCATTACGCATCTTGAGAATATGCGATAATCTCAAGTCGAAGGCTATAGCATACATATCGTACATGAGACCAACTGATGACATGAAAGAATGCAATGTTCTCGCAGTGTCTCATTGTGGGTCGATGTCCAACATCATGTTCTCTAACATGTGTCCATATTATTGGTTTGATATCTCCATATATATGACCTGTGAAATTTGACCATCGACCAATACATATGCTAGTCTACTCATATGTGTCCTTATATGATTATCGACTAGGGACCCCTTTTAGAATGAACATCATAAAGATGAATATAGAGTTTCACAAACAAGTCATGTACTTGTCAATCAATATCCATGATGTTATTCAAAGAACAGTATCATAGTTTATGAATATTTATGGAAATATAATCAGCTCTATGATTGCCTCTAGGGCATATTTCCAACATTCTCTGCTAGCACACCAAAGGAAGTGTACTAATGACTAGGTAAAAAGAGATGACCATATCGTGTGGGTAAAGCACATAACCTCTGTAGAGTGTATAATCTATTCGGATAGTCGTGTTTGCAGTATTGAGCAATTCTCGGGAATTATAGTCAAGGAATAGGATTTGAAAAATGAAAACTTGGATGGGAAAGGTGGGTGCTGGTGAAACTTGGAAATATGTTAGGGTTGGGTGCCATGTTTGCTTCCAAAATGTTGAAAGTTATTATTTATTGTTATTTGTTTTATTGTCATTTTAATCTAGTTACAGTATCCTTTTTTAAATGTTTCTTTACTGCAAAATAGCCATGTTAACCATTCCTTTGGATCAGGCCGTGCATATAGTTTGTTAGAGTTACATTCTATACACAACTTGTTAAGTGCTTTAAGTACTCACCCTTGGCAACAACAACATCACTAGTTGAGGAGTACCAGGAAGAGACGAATGTTTAGGATGCGAGCCTTGTCAGTTGCTTGTGGTATATTGATGTGTTTATCTATATTTTAATTTCGCTGCAATTTAATTTTTTAATCTTAGTCATGTAAGGTTGACCATAAGGTCAGCCAATAGGTTAATAATTAATATATGAAGTCTTTTATTATATTTCCATTGTATATGACTGTGGTATTCATCTATGTTGAGCATGCGTGAACTAGTGTGATCTTGGACTAGTGTGATATACACAGAGGGTTCAGATTTGCATATTTGGGTTCCGATAGAGGTGGTATCAGAGCCATACTGACTGTAAGTCTTGGCCCTAGATAGACTGGTCGTCTCTTAGAGTCCTTCAAAAAAAATTTGAAAGGAAAGACTTAACTTGAAAGAATAATAAGTTCTTGACTTATCTCATTCCTTTGTTCTTTCCCTTGCTGAAATTTCTTTCTTTTTTTTCTGCTGGATCGAGTTAAAATCTTACTTGAGTTGTCATGAATAGATGACGATATACTACACCTAAAGTGAAAGCACTGAGTGCCTGATGCTATGCTGAAGATCGTGAAGAAAGGAATCATTGAGCTCGAGGAGAAGTGGATCGATGAAGTGTCCCAGAAGCTAGAAGACCTAGTTCTTAGAGTAGCCGGTTGAAGCTCATATGTGGGAGTTGCGTCTACTTAAGATAGGAGTGTCACCCATGTAGGCGGTAGTTTTGTGTGCTTAGGTTGAATTGGTTCTTTCATGATCACTGAGTGTGCAGTATGTGTTGCATAGCTCTTAGGCTTATGTAAGTAACCATACCAAGTTATTAATATTGATTGCTTAAGTTGTTGTGTTAAACCTACTTCCTGCAATAGGATCCCTGCTTCTTACCTATGCTATTTCCCTCTTCCCTAACCCTGTGAAGCAATCAAGTAGAAGGTTTAGACTCGTAAAAACAATAGAGTCAGTGGAAGTGGTAGCTGACCTAGTGAGAACCTCAATGATAGATCAGTTTCCCAACCATCACTACAGATGGATATGTGGAGTTTTGTAGCATTCTTGGCTACTTAAAATCAGTTGGTGCATGCAATGATACAACAAGTGCAAGATATGACCAATCTAACCAATACCAATAATGTGTTTTGAGCTACTGTCAATGGTTCCTGTTCTTACTTGAGGTTAACAGAATTCATACGAACTCTTTCGTTGACATTTTCTAGAAATGTTTGACCTTTGGAAGCGGATTATTGGCTTTAGACTATTGAGAGGAAGTTACTCATTGCTCAATGTAAAGGTAATGAGAAGGTCATGTATGCTTCTCATCAGTTGGAAGGAATTGCTGCTAAATGGTGGAAGAAATATTGTGCTGCCCATGAAGCCTCGCAGAATATCTCTTGGAATGAGTTTGTTACCACTTTTCGTCGTCTCTTTGCTCCACCATATGACAATGTGATCGTAGTGGATTCAGAGAAGAATGCTATCCCTACACCCTATATGAGATGTAGACATTGCTCTTTGAAATGTTGTCATCCAAAAAAGTCAGAAGATTAGCCATGGATTCACTGTGGAGAAATAGGACATACTACTGATGAGCATACAATCAATTGTTCCAGCTGTGAAGGAACCTACACGCTTGGAGAATGTCCTATGAGCAAAATCACATGCAACATTTGTGAAGATCAAGATATTGCCTAGCTCAATGTCCCTTAGATCTGATAGTTAATGACGTGACCCAGTGTTAGCAAGAGAGTCTCCGAGTCACAGTTGCTCAAGAATTAGCAAAAGGATGTGGAATACCAGTTGTATGTGCCATGTCGCTTGAAGAGTTAAAGAAGCAACACTCTAATCCTATCAGCCTTCATTAAGAAAGTAGTAAGTGGTCATCACTAACCATATGTTTCTTGTGTGGTGAGAAAGGTCATTGGGCCAAGGGGTGCCATAAGAAATGACTAGTTCAGATTCACAAGAAGAGCAACATGGTGCTCAAAATTGCGCCCAACAAGGCACAACGATGCAAACGTTTGTATTATTACTGTCATGAGGGAGGTCATGATTAAACAATGCCCACAAATGAATTAAGTGTTTCTGTTAGCCGCAACCATTCCAAAGGTCAGCTCAATTAAGGTCATAACACCAGGAGTGAGCAGTGGAATATCAAGAGTAGCTTATACAAAGAAGTAGTCAAAGAAGATGCATTTGAATAAGGATGCTACCGAGGATGTCTGGAACGAGGATGCTACTTTACACAATGTTATGTCTTCACCTGTAAATGAAAGTGATTAGTGATTAAAATCCATGTAAAGATTTCCTTGATTAAAGACATAAAATAAAGATGGTTGATATGCTGGTATATGAAGTTTTGGAATGAAAGCATTATTGATAAATGGAAGATTCTACGTTTCTCTAAGAATTCACTCTATATAGATAGTTTACCTGATAATGATACGTGCATAATGATGGTCAGTTTAATGATATTCCGTGTGAAAGCTACTATCATAGAAGATTTGTTGTTGTCAAAAAAAAGAAGCCATATATTGTTCGTTCTAACCTAGGATGTGCTAGAGTTAAGTTGCTTATTGATGGAATAGAGTTTCAAGTGAATCTTGTTGTGTTAGTACACAGAACCTAGACGTTATCCTTGGAATGGATTGGTTGTCCATGTATAAGGCTGCTTTGGATTGTAATCAAAGGGTAATATTAGTTGAAAGCCCTGAAGGTGGAAAAGTAGAGTTTCAAGCAACCATAGTTCATGGTGGTCAACTGATGGTTAATAGTGTTAAAGCTATTAGTTTGGATGAAGTGCCAGTTGTCAAAGAATACCTTGATGTTTTTCCGAGGATTTGCCTGGTAAGCCGCTACATAGAGAGATCGAGTTTGTGATTGAGTTAGTGCTGGGTACAGCACCAACGAAAAGACCATATTAGATGCCTACCAATGAGTGGTTAAGATGAAGAAGCAGATCGAGGAGTTGCTAGAGAAAGATTTTGTGAGACCTAGTTTGTCTCCATGTGGAGCGCCTGTTCTGTTTGTCAAGAAGAAAGGCAGAAGTCTACGGATGTGTATTGATTATCATGCACTTAATGAATTGACGATAAAGAATAAGTATATGCTACCCAGGATCGATGATTTATTTGATCAATTAAAAGGAATTTGGGTTTTCTCCAAGATAGATTTTTATTAGGATATCACTAGTTGAAGATTCATCCGTAGGATGTCCCTAAGACTGCGTTCTCTACGTGATATAAACATTACGAGTTTATGGTCATGTCTTTTGGATTGACCAATGCTGCTGCATATTTCATAAACATGATGAATAAGGTTGTCATAAAATATTGGACATGTTTGTTATCGTGTTCACATATGATATACTTGTTTATTCTAAGTCTGAAGCATAGAATGCAAAGCATTTGAGATTTGCCCTTGACAAGCTCCGAGAGCAACAACTATATGCCAAGCTCAGTAAGTGTGATTTTTGGAAAAAGGAAGTTGAGTTCCTTAGTTATGTTCTGACTACTAAGGGAGTTGCTATTGAATTGAGTAAAGTGGAAGTAGTGTTACATTGAGAGCAACCAAAATCAGTTACCTAGATTCGTAGTTTTCTATGAATAGTGGGATATTTCCATCGATTCATCGAGGAATTTTTGATGATTGCTAGATCGCTTCTGTAGTTATCGAAAAAGGAGAAGTTTACATGGACACCAGAGTGGAAAGAGTTTATAGGATCTAAAGAAGCATCTAATGATAACACCAGTACTAGTGTTGCCAGATATCTAGAGTAGCTTTGACATTTATTGTGATGTTTCCAAACAAGGACTTGGATGTGTGTTGATGCAAAATGGCAAGGTGGTTGCTTATGCGTCAAGGCTGTTGAGACCACATAAGGAGAATTACCCAATGCCTAATTTGGAATTAGCTACCGTAGTGCATGCTTTGAAGTTGTGGAGACATTATCTTATTGAAAATAAATATGAGATATATACGGACCACAAGTGTTTAAAGTATATATTACTTAGTCAGACCTTAATATGAAACAGAGGAGATAACTGGAGTTAACAAAGGATTACAATGTAAGAATCCACTATCATCCAGGTAAGACTAATGCGGTAGCCGATGCCTTAAGTCATAAGAGCAACAATGCTGGTATGATAGTGTTGGGGATCAATTAGAATTTTGCAAGAAATTTCAAAAGCTAAAATTGGAAGCTGTTCCACAAGGACTCTTAGCTACATTGGAAGTAAAGCCAACTTTATAAGATCAGATCAGAGAATGTCAGTAGGATGATGAAAAGATCAACAGAATCAAATCTAAGAAGAATGAATGCTTAGTTAAGGATTTTACTTTGGAGGAACAAGGTATTATGTGGTTCAAATGTTGAATTTGTGTGCCCAATAAGAAGGAGCTTAAGGAGTTGATTCTTGAGGAAGTCCATGATTCGAAGTATTCGATTCACCCAAGGAGTGCTAAGATGTATTGGGATTTTAAGGAAAGATTTTGGTGGCCTAATATGAAGCATGAAGTTGCTAAACATGTTGTTTTGTGTGATGTATGTAAGAGAGTGAAGGCGAAACACCAAAGGCCAGTTGGTATTGATACAGTCATAAATGATTTCTGAGTGGAAATAGGAGGCAAACCGATAATAAAATCTATGTCGCTAGGAGTTTATCTAGAACACAGTGGTTATGATTCTATATGGGTCATCGTTGATCGTTTGACCAAAATTGCTCATTTTATACCAGTTAACACTACATATTCAGGAGATCGTTTAGCAGAACTATATATGTCAAGGATTGTATGGTTATATGGTGTGTTAAAGAAGATAGTGTTAGATAGAGGTACCCAATTTACTTCAAGATTTTGGGAGTAAGTTGCATGAAGATATTGGTACGTGTTTGAATTTTAGTACAACATATCATCCACAAACAGATGGTCAGATTGAGAGAGTTAATTAGATTCGAGTAGATATGTTGAGAGCTCGTGCTTTAGCTTATGCTAAATCATGGGACAAATGTTTGTTGTATGCAGAATTCAGTTATAACAACAATTATCATGCAAGTTTGCAGATGTCACCGTTTGAAGCTTTGTATGGTTGTGCTTGTCATACTCCATTGAATTGGAATGAAACCAAAGAATATCTTGTGTTTGGGCCTGATATTCTTAAGGAAGCTTAAGAACAGATTGCCATGATCAAAGAGAGGTTGAAAGTAGCTCAGTCGGGATAGAAGAGTTATGTTGATAATCATCGATGAGAGTTGAGTTTTAAGCCAAATGATTTCGTGTATCTTAGTGTTACCCCTCTTAAAGGTGTTAAAAGATTCCACACTAAAGAAAAGCTTACACTGAGATATGTTGGTCCATTCAAAATCTTGAGCCGTCGATGAGAGGTTGCATATAAGTTAGAGATGTCTCAGTCATTGGTAGGTGTGCATGATGTATTCCATGTGTCACAGCTTAAGAAGTGTCCTCAAGTGCTAGCAGAGTAGACACCCTTGGAGTCAATCAAATTGCAACGGGATTTGACTTATAAAGAATAGATGATTAAGATTTTGGATATTGCTGATCGTAGGACTAGGAATAAGTTAGTGCATTCCTGCAGAGTGCAGTGGAGTAACCATTCAGAAAATAAAACTACTTGGGAGCGTGAGGAAGATCTAAATCAAAGTTTTCTAACCTATATTTAGTTAGCCCTAAATCTCAGGGTCGAGATTCTGTTAAGGGGGAGGTTTGTAATATCCTAATTTTTGCTTTTTATTAATTAAATATGCTAATTGTGTATCTTCTGAATTTATTGGAATTTATTTGGATTTATTTAATTTTTTGAAATATGCATAACATGAAAAGTATTTAAAATTTTAGGAAAGTTTAAATAAATTTTTGTTAAAAATATTTTATTTCAGTTCCAAATGTCGCAAAGTATTTTCTTGAATTTTCTCGGATTTTTACGATATTTTTACTAATTTATTTGAATTAGTTTAATTTTTAGAATTATTTTAATTAGGAAAGGTTTTAAAATCTAGTGAATAGTAGTCGGGTTGAAAGCCTAGTTGCCAGCTTGTTTTGGCCAAAACCCACTAGCCTAGAAACCATAGGGCTATTCTCGACCGTTGGATCTAGCCACAATGTGTGAACAGGATTAGTTGGAGTCTGAAGCAAATCCTACTATTAATCAGGAACACGTGGCGGAGCGTGGGTCATCGTTTTCGATGAGGACCTACACATGCATCATCGTCTCGCCCAAGAACTCTAGGGCTATTTAAAGCATGCATCTACTCAGTCTGGTCGCCGCAAACCAAACCCCTAAATAAGTGGATCAGATCAAGCCGCTGTTGTTCCAAAATTGAAGCTTTTATTGTGCACCGTCGAGAAAGGGATTCTGTTGATTCGCCTTCATCAGTGCATCGTGGAGCTTGCCGTTGGTCTCTACAGATTTGTCTTGTCAAGGCGCAGCCGGTGCATGTGTTGTTGTCATGGGGAACCACCAGAGTACTGTCGCCCGTGAAGACCAAGCAACCGATCAGTTCCAATCTTGCCGCCATCGTCTCAATGCATCAATTGGAGATCTGACTGTATCATCAAGTCGACAATGCTAAGACCTAACCATAGATGCCCTTCTTGCTTGCCGGCGGTGGCCCTAGGGCTCTACGTGCCACCGACAGTGGTGGCTTGGCTAGATGATTGATACGTGGACGCTAGGTGGACTACTTTGTCAGCATCGTGTCATCTTTTTCGCTGACATGGTCGCTTGCGTGTCGCCCGATGGGCGGCCATGCTGTCATGCCGAGTCAGCTGTGCGGGCCCATGTGTTAGTACTATTTTAAGGACCAAGTTCGTGGTGAATTAGGATTTATCCTTGGACTAGGTCTGAGGACTACTACCACGTGCCAGCTCGGGAGCTTTTTAGGTTGTTTAATCTGACGCTAACATTTGTGATGATGTAATAAAGATATTTTTCAATATAAAAATAATTCAAGAAATGATATATTCAATCTTTTTCTATTTTTTCTTATTTAATAAATCTTTCGTGGGCCCATTCTTCCTCACACGAGCTCCGATTGAGATGATTTAAATTTTTTTAAAATTTGTAAAATTGAGATCTATTTAATGGTGAATTTTATTTATTTTTTAGAGTTTGTTTGCTTTCTATTTTGCTGTTTATTGAATGCTTTCTCTTAATATGGGTAGACATCGAATTGCTTGGAGCGTCCTAGGAGGAATCATTGAACCAAAAGCAAGGCCCGGAGTAGGTACAAAAGATTTTGCAAGACAAGTTATATTTTGGTCATGTTAAACCCAGTTTTGCAAAATTGTTATATTGACTTAAATTATGTATGGTATTTTAAGCGTAGAACTTCTTTGAAAATAGTTTGGGATCTAGTTATTCAACCCAATTGAATTATACACTACCTTATCATTTAGATGCCATGATTACTGTCACTCTAAGATAGTTCATTACTAGTTTGTTGCTACTAGAGATCAACATGGGTTGGATAGCCCGTGTTTAGTATATTTAGCCATGCCATGTATGTTACATGTCTTTTGGAATATCAAAGTTAATCTTGACTAATGAAATATGGAATATGTTTATGGAATTAGTGTGTCATCGCACAATGATGCTGAATTGTGGTAACATGTAATGTTCTATAATGAAGTTGAATTGTTGACATTATGTGTTGCATGGTAATCAATTTGTGTGGTAATGATTTATATTGGGGCAAGTGGCAAGTGGCAATATGCCAAGGTGGGTCCATGTGGAAGTATGGGTTGTGGCAGTCCTGTCTCAGTCAATCTAAGGACTTAACTTTGCAAACATTTGACTTGTGTCAAACATGCAACTACATGTTTGGAATGTGACAAACCTACCTGATTAATTTGCAATGTCTTAGCTTTTGTACTACCATTGGTGGTGTGAGGTCTAACCAAATGATGAAACTCACATGGAACATGAGGGGGCCTTGCCTGTGGTAACCAGTCCCTTTAATGTTGAAACTTTAGCGGGTAGCATTGGGTTAAGCCTGAGTATTGTAAAGGTTTTGTCATGATTTCTCTGCTAGAACACTAATGGAAGTGTGCTAATGGCCAGGAAAAAGGAGAAGATCATGTCATATGGGTAAAGCGCATAATCTCTGTAGAGTGTATAATCTATTCGGATAGCCGTGTTTACGGTATTGAGCAATGCTCGAGAATTACAGTCAAGGAATAAAATTTGAAAAATGAAAACTTGGATGGGAAAGCTGGGTGCTGGTGGTACATGGAAATATTTTAGGATTGGGTGCCATGTTTGCTTGCAAAATGTTGAAACTTACTATTTAATGTTATTTGTTTTACTGTCATTTAAATCTATTTACTGTATTCTTTTATAAATGTTGCTTTACTACAAAATAGCCATGTTAGCCATTCCTTTGGATTAAACCATGCTTATAGTATGTTAGACTTGTATTCTGTGCACAACTTATTGAGTGCTTTAAGTAGTCACCCTTGCCAACAACAACATTGCCAATTGAGGAGGACTATACACCAGCTTTGGTGGAGGAGTACCAGGAAGGGATGAATGTTTAGGGTGCGAGCCATGTTAGTTGCCTGTGGTACACTAAGGGGTTTATTTATGTTTCATTTCACTGTAGTTTAATTTGTTAATCTTAGTTTAGTCCATGTGGCAGAGTCATGTAAGGTTGACCATAAGGTCATTCAACAGGTTAATAATTAATATATAGAGTCTTTTATTATGTTCCCACTATATATGATTGTGGTATTCATCTATGTTGAGCCTGTATGCTCTAGCGTGATCCTGAACTTGTGCGATATATATAGAGGCTCCGAATTTGCAAACTTGGTTCCCAACAATTAACATTTGATAGGTCAAGATAAGGAGACCTTACTGCTCGAGAAGGTGGCGGCGACGGGCTCGGAGGAGGAGGTGGCGGTGGCGGTGTCGAGGACAATGAAATATTTTGTTTGAGTGAGGAATATGGCAGGCAAAAACCCTAAAATGATATATATAATAAGTGCTATATCACATACGGTTCTTTATACAAAACGTCTATGATATCAAATTATCACAAACGGTTCTTGGTACAAACCGTCTATGATATCCTATTATCACAGATAGTTCGTGGTACAAACCATATGTGATAAGAGGATATCACAGACCGTTTGCACCAAGAACCGTATTTGATAATAGACTATCACAGACGGTTTATGATAGCCTATTATCATATCAATGAAATGATTTATTGGTACACAAAGTTAACTACCTCCTCGCATCTGTGAGAACAAATGTTGATGGATTCCAAGACAAAATCCAATTTTTTCCACAGTTCGTCCTGAAAGTTAGTATGCTCTGATTTATCTTCCACATCCTCATCCTTGAATGAGAATACCATAAGCAGCCTATTTTCGATGAGGATGAACTGGAAGATAATTAGAGAATGACAACTTTCAAGAAGAACTGTGGAAAGATGGATTTTTCCTTGGAATTCATCAACATTTGTTCTCATAGATGCTAGGAGGTACTTAACTTTTTGTTGTACCTATAAATTATTTTAGTGATATGATATACTTTTGTTCTCTTCAAGCCTTATTATGTAAACAGTTATATAAGGTGATGATCTTAAAAGACAAAAAGTCTATGTACTTCCATATTAGGTGATGATCTATTGGTAACAAATGGTTATGCAAACAAACAACTAATATTTATGCTTTCTATGACAATCAAGAAGCAATCTCTCTTAAAAGAAAAAAAATATGTGTACATGCATATTAGCTGATAATCTCTTGGTATCAAAGAGTTATATAAGGTTTTGATAGCAACTGTATATGCAAAGTGGTTGCACACTTCGTTTGCTAAGCATGTTGTGACAGCTATTAGTTGATTCAACATAGGGTTGTGTGAAATCAGGAAGTTTTAACACGGGTGTAGTAGGTAATAAGTCCTTAATCCATTCAAATGTGTGGGGTTGTCGGGCTTCCCATTGGAAAGCATTTTTCTTAAGTGTATCAAACATAGGCCAACAAATGATTCTTAATATTATTTGAATAACCTATTCGCAATATTGAACACCTTAAGCATCCATCATACCAAACATAGTAGAATATTTGGATTAGATGGTCTAGTCATGATGCACACAACCTACTTGATGTAGGTTGTCAAGAATTTTATATCATTTTGCGCTAACCTAAATTAGCCTTAAACAACTAGATCAAGTTCAAGGGATCACCTCAATCATCTAGAGAGTGGAATAAGCTACCTCCTCGCTTTCCAATGGCCATCTCTCCCTCCTTGCCACCGATCGCTGCCCTCTCCATCACCGATCGTGTAAGCTCACCACCACCACGAGGCGCCGGGGAGGTCGTGCTAGCAAAACCATCAATGATTAGTTTTAACATAGATGATTTTTGAAAACCGTCTATGATGAAATGTTTAATATCATCCTTTTTGTAGTAGTGTGCTAGAAAGTATAGAGACATAATATAGTGCCTTTACAAAATATCTTATAGAATGTAAAGATATTTCATTAAATGTCTCTATAGCAATAGTGATAGTGCAGATTCAGACACCATTGTGGCATGTTGAAAGACATCTCTAAAATCACATAGAAACAAAAAAAGTGTCTCTCTACTATACAATAAAAATGCATCAACATGAAGTTATTCTTGTGGTGTTGTGACTTGTGAACTACAATATAACCATCTAACACCAACAAACAAAAATAGGCATTTTGCAAATATTCTTAGTACCTCACGGCTCACGCACAAGAACTTCCAAAACCATGTACTGGGAAGATTTAATTTAACCATATTTCATTTGCACACTATACCTTCATCAAGCTTCAAGATTAACAACCTATACATTCGAACTAAACCATTAACGATATACTAAAGTAAGCCATATAACTCTACTGATCAAATAAGCGTGTTTCAACGCTAATAAATAATAAACTAATTAATTAAATGAATGTGATAATTAAATTAACTAATTAATTAAATCAATGTGATAATTAAATTATTATTATCATTGGATGTGATACATATGTACTACACACTTCCCGATACTTGTCACCTCAACAGTCACCTAAAAGCAACAACAAAATAAGGGTGATTTTAAGACTCAACAAGTACACAGTAAACATAACATTTCATTGCTCATAAATCTTGTATTTACATAACATCTTCTATTTATCTCATTGTCATCTCTTTCTTTCAATATTACAATGCTTGGCAATACTGCATGCTTATAAAGCATATTACATAGTTTATACATGTATAGCAGAGTGCAATCCTATCAATGTCCCACACTCTTAATCTCTTCATCCCATATAGGTGCCTACCGAAGTAGGTAATTCATCATGGATCCTTCTTTTATGACATGAGTATGCACATAATGCAATGCATTATTTCCAATAGCATTTATCATTTTTCCATCATTATAGTCATGTACCCACTATTATATTATCATCATCGTGTATTCATCATAATAAGCACAAAAACAATGAAAAATAATCACTACTCTGAATCAGGCCTTTATCTTGGCCCATCGGTGCGGTTAGGCACAACCAGACCGATAGTTACAACATCCTGTTCAACAGACAATAGGGCTGCGGGGGGCTTAGTACTGGTTCAAAAGCACCGGCCAGATCGATGATCTAACATCAAGATTAAGTTAGTTTCACGAACCGGTACTAATGAGCGGGGTCTCATTAGTACCGGTTCGTGACACTAACCGATCGATGTTAGATCATCGATGCATTTGTGTTTCAACCGCTACTATGTCTACTAGGTTCCAATTTAAACTTCTTCCTCCTCCCGCTCTCTGCGGACCGATCATTTCGGTCTTGTGAAAAAGAACAAATGAGCTTCGCCAAGAGCTTCAAGGGAGGGAGGTGCTGCCCAAATTTCAAAATTTTGGTCATTTTACTCATAACCAAGGTAACTAAGGTTAGTAACATCACTCCTCACTTCATTTGGTGTTAAATGGAGCCTCTTTTTTGCTTGAATTATGAAGAATATTTGATCTTTTCCCATGATTGATGAAAGATTATGAATGTAGAGGGAGTCTGCCCAAATTTCAAAATTTTGGTCATTTTACTCAAGCAACCAAGGTAACTAAGGTTAGTAACATCACTCCTCACTTCATTTGGTGTTAAATGGAGCCTCTTTTTGCTTGAATTATGAAGAAATTTTGATCTTTTCCCATGATTGATGAAAGATTATGAATGTAGAGGAGGTGCTGCCCAAATTTCAAAATTTTGGTCATTTTACTCATAACCAAGGTAACTAAGGTTAGTAACATCACTCCTCACTTCATTTGGTGTTAAATGGAGCCTCTTTTTGCTTTGAATTATGAAGAAAATTTGATCTTTTCCCATGATTGATGAAAGATTATGAATGTAGAGGAGGTGCTGCCCAAATTTCAAAATTTTGGTCATTTTACTACTTAACCAAGGTAACTAAGGTTAGTAACATCACTCCTCACTTCATTTGGTGTTAAATGGAGTCTCTTTTTGCTTGAATTATGAAGAAAATTTGATATTTTCCCATGATTGATGAAAGATTATGAATGTAGAGATCTAGCTTGATCTTTTCAAATAGGATACAAAAATTGTTGTGTAAGCTTAGAATTTGCTTGGATTATAATGTAGCTCGCATTTAATGTGTGGATCTAGCTTAAATTTAGGTTTTAGTTCCATCGATCGATGAAGGATGAGGTTTGGTTGCATGTAGTTGGGGAGAGAATGGTGCATGGAAATCATGGAGTTTGGGATCTTCAAACGGCAATAGTTATGTGGAAAAGAAGAAATTTAAATTCATTTGCGAATTAAAATAATATCAGAAATATGAATGGCTTTATAGAAAAAATAAATAAAAATAAATGATTGAATAATAATTTGGAAATGTTTAGGGTGTTACAATTTCAACATGACTGTAGCGGTTGTTATAATTTTTAGGGTGTTACAATTTCAACATAATTTGCAAACAAAGTCGTGCGTGAATTTTATTCGAATTTTGAATCGACTCGATCGACCAATTCTTTTTTTGGTTGCAAAAACTTGTTGTGTGAGTTTAGATTTTGCTTGGATTATTATTTAGCTCGAATTGAAGGTGTGGATCTAACTAATATTTAGGTTTTGGTTCAACAATTCATTATCGGAAAATGAGCTAACAATTACCTTGATGTAACATAATGTAGATGGACCGGCGATGGATGTACATGGACCGACGCTCCCTAGAGTTCTTGCAGGGTTTGCAAGATTTTCTTCGTGCGGCCGATGCATACACGACGTCAGGCTACATATGCTGTCCATGCATAGATTGCAAGAATGAGAAGGAGTGGCCAAAATCTAGCCACCTCCACTTCCATTTGCTCACAAGATGTTTCATGTCAAACTATACCTGTTGGACCAAGCACGGTGAAGAAGAGATTATACAGGAAGACGGTGAAGAAGAAGAGGCGGACAACAATATCCCGGACGTTGGCTAACACGGTTCTTTCAAAGATACATTGGGGGAGTTTGGTGATGATGACCTAGACCAAATGCTGCGTGATGGAGAGGGAGAATACATCGATGAAAGACATTACGAAAAGTTCCAACACCTATGGGAGGACCACGGAACACTGTTGTACCCAAACTGTCGACAGGGCCATAAAAAGTTGCGTACCACACTAGAACTGATGCAATGGAGGCGACCAATGGATTGTCTCGATAAGGGATTGACGAGTTGTTATGCCTCATAAAGAAGTTACATCGAGAGGAACACACCGCCGAAACTACGTCACGATGCCAAACAAGTTATCCGCCCTTTGGGGTTGGAGGTCTGAAGATACATGCATGTCATAATGATTGTATCCTTTATCGCAATGAGTATGAGGATTTGGAAGCTTGTCCGGTGTGCAAAACTTGCGGTATAAGACCAGCGTGATGACCCGGTGAGGTAGAGGGCAGCGTAAGAAGAAGAGACCCCCTGCTAAGGTGGTGTGGTATTTCCTGTAATCCCCGGTTGAAGCGTTTATTTGCGAACAAAGCGCATGCCCGGATGATGCGTTGGCACAAAGAAGACCGTAAGGATGACGGAAGACTAAGGCACCTGGCGATGGATCGAAAGGAGGAAAGTCGATAGAACATACCGGACTTTCTTTGAGGATGCAAGGAACATAAGGTTTTGGTTGAGTCTGATGGGATGAACCCGTTCGGCGATATGAGCGATGTCACAAAGACTTGGCCCGTGACTCTATGTATCTACAACCTTCCTCCTTGGTACGTGTATGAAGCGGAAGTACATTATGATGCCATTGCTTATCCAAGGCCAAGCAACTTTGAAACGACATCGATGTGTACCTCAAACCGTTGGTTGAAGATCTGCTAACACTGTGGAATGATGGTGTACGTGTATGGGATGAGTACAAAAGAGAGCACTTCACTCTCGTGCATTGCTATTCGTAACCATCAACGGTCGCCTGCACTTGGTAACCTATCGGGCCTATCTATCAAAGGATATAAAGCCCTGCATACATTGCTTAGAGGATACGGACAGCAAGTACCTAAAAACTCTCGAAAGGTTGTGTACATGGGCCACCGTAGGTTCCTCCATATGAAGGACCCGTTCACGGAGGAAGGGTGAGAATTTTGATGGGACGAAAGAAACATAAAAGCCCATGCATCGCGATGGGGCGCTTGTATTTTCTTTGGTAAAGGATCTGAAAGTAGTATTTGGAAAAGGTCTGGTAGCAAACTGTCCGGTGAACAAGGTCACACGAAGGCCATTTGGAAGAAGAAGTCAATATTTTGGGACTTACCTTACTGGAAAAACTTAGAGGTCCGCCACTCATTGGACTTCATGCATATCACGAAGAATGTCTGCATGAACCTGCTAGGTTTCCTAGATATGTATGGCAAATCAAAAGATACACTTCAAGCACGAAAGGACCTAGAGCTCTTGGGAATCGAGAGCGACCTACATCCGGAAATGAGAGAAAGGACAACATTACCTCCACCCCGCGAGCTACATTACGAGCAAGGAAGAGAAAAAACATGATTAAGTTCTTGAGCGAGTGTGAAGGTCCTTCGGATACTCCTCAAACATAAGGAGACTCATAAACACGAAAGAGAATAAAATCATACACATAAAATCCCATGATTGTCACGTGTTGATGACACAGTTGCTCGATGGCGGTGCGAGGTATTACGCCAGATTAGGTGCGAGGACAATCATAAAGGCGTGTTCGTTCTTCAACGCGGTGTCGCAGAAGGTCATCGAGCGAATAAGGTATCTAATCTGCATGATGATATGGTCAATAGTCTAGTTAGCCTTGAGATGATCTTCCTCCATCCTTCTTTGATATTATGGTCCATCTCATGGTCCACATTGTTAAAGAGATAGAAATTCTCGGACTGTGTTCCTCCACAACATGTTCCTTTCGAGAGGTACATGGGTATCCTAAAGAAGTATGTTAAGTAACGGTCTCGCCTGAAGGTTGCATTGCGCAGGTGTCAATCGGCCTGAGGAGGTGATCGAGTTTTGTGTTAGTTACATTCATGATCTGAATCCGATTGGCGTCCTGTATCACGCCATGCTTGAGGCTACGTGGAAAAGGACTTTAGGGAGAAAAGAATCCTATAGCGACGATCTACTTTCATTTCAACAAGCACATTTCACGGTATTGAAACAAGCAACTGTAGTGGCTCCGTATATCTATGATCACGATTTGAGTCTATGCGCCCAATACCCAGAGAAGTTAGATAAGTGGATTGCAGTCGAGCAAATGGATCATTTCGGCAGTTTGTTACAAAAGCATTTGTTGGGAAACCAGACGACGATGAACAGTTGAAACTCTTGGCTCGGGGACCATCCACAACAATCGTATCATTCAAGGGTATGATATAAATGGGTACACATTTTATCTGACACCCAAGATAGCAAGAGCACCAACCAAAACAAATGGCGTTCGTATAGATGCCTTGGACAAAAATGGAAAGATGGACACCTACTATGGTTTCATAGAGGAGATCTGGGAGCTCGATACGGGCCATTAAAAGTCCCTCTGTTTGGTGCCAATGGGTCAAGCCGGCGGTAGTGGATATCGATAAATGCGGTATGACAAGCTGTGGACCTCAAGCAAGTGGCCTATAGGGACGAACCGTTCATGCTCGCTAATGATGTGACACGGTATTCTATGTGATGGACATGGACAAACAAACCAAAGCGAAGGAGAAGATGGCGATGGCGATCGGCCAAGGCGCCATGTGGTTCTTCGGTAAAAGAAGGATTGTTGGAGTTGAGGGCGTCACGGACGAAGAAGAGTATAATCAGTTCGATGAGCTGCCTCCTTTCACGGTGGGCGTAGACATTAGTGTCCTGAATGATACGGAGGAATCTCCCTACGTACGTCGCGATCATAATGAAGGATCACTTGTAAAAGCAAAGTGTGTTAGCAAATAAGGATTGCTTTGGTTTCTTTTGTTGTAATAGACTACTAACATACTAGTTTCTCATTCCTCTAGTGGTTCTCCTGTTGCTCCTTTTGTTGTAATGAAGGATCAATAGTTAAACAGTAAATAAACAAAAAAAATCTTAAAAAAATAGGCTAAATGAATCTAAAGTGGTAAAAGCATTTTTACAAATTATTAATGAAACAATCGTCAAACAGTACATAAAAAAAGAAATCTTAAAAGCCAACAGTAAATAAAAAAAAAGAAATCTAGGGCTCCCGGGCACCAAATCTGAGCCATCGATGGGTTGGTGTATTCAACGGGATCGATGAGAATCATCGATCCGGTTGAATACACCAACCTGATCGATGGCTCAATTAGCGCCCGAAGCAAACAAACTACTATCGGTCGGTTGGTGTATTCAACGGGATGATGTGAAATCATCGATCGGTTGGTGTATTCAGCCGGACCGATGGTGCACCTATAAATCCTCGGCGCCGCCTCTTCCCCAATTTTTGCTACTCCGCCATTGTTCCCCAATCTCCTCCTCCTCCTTTCGTTTGCAAAGACCTCCGACGACCGCCTCGCCTCCAACGACCCCACCGCCGCCGTCCTCCTCGCCTCCGATGACCCCACCGCCGCCGTCCTCGCCTCCGCGTGCGAGCCACTATCGTCCTCGCCTCGGACGCCTCGCCTCCGACGACCCCACCGCGCGCTGCCGTCATCTTCAGCCATCCTCACCGCCGACGACTTTGCTGCCATCCTCCTCGCGTCCGACGGTACAGTGTATGTTCACCTTGCGGATTGATCGGTTTTGCCATCCTCACTGGGATATGTAAATGAATGCCACTCGAGGGTTAACTAATAGCAATTGTATTAGCCTATGAATCAAGTACTAGTTTCGCAGAATGTGCTATTCCATTTCTAGGTTTAACGTGCCTAGCTATACTGCCTTAACATCTACCATTCATCCATTGAGATTCTTATTGTTTAGTGGATATATAAATGCTGTAAAGTGTTAAGAAATGCCAAATTCTAGAGCCATATCTGAAAGGCATGGAGTTCAGAAGATTGGAGATGTTTAAGATAATTCATAACAATACATTGTATGTGAAGATTCTCAGCTCTCTTTGATGTGTTGTGTATGGGTTAGGAACTTAGGATGCTGGTATGACATTTTGGATGACTAGTGGCAGGGAGATGAGCTATGCCCTTGCATATATGTCCATCTACCTACTACGTGTCATCACTTGTGTTTTCTTACACACGGTTCCATTACAAATTATCTCTCTTTGGATCCATATTGGCTCATCTTAACAAATTGAGTAGGTGAAAGAGCCTTTTTGTGCTTTTATCACCATGTAGCAAGTGCTTTATTCTTTGCCTTTGTTCATTATTCGTGATTTGGGCCTTGAACCGATAGAACTACATGCTAGAAAGGGTTGTTCAATTGCTAGTCTTTTGTTCCTTGATATTATCTAGTCTGTGGTTCTCTTCGATATACCTACTCACAATGACCATTAGTGAAGAAATGAGTTCAACGATCGATAATAACAAGTATATATACGAACTGCGATTAATAGTTAGCGAGGCGAGCCCAAGGAGGCAAGCGACTAATAACTTGAGAAAATTATTATTGCTTATTTGCTCAATACAAAATAATGAATCATTTTATTCCACACTAATATGATTTTCAAAAAATAAAATAAGGTTATAAATCCACAACTAGAATGTTAGTAGTCTATTACACCAAAAGAAAGCAAGCGATCATTCCATATCAACCAAGCCGTCACCTCATGGCTTAAGCTTCTCGGTGTCTGCAGCAGCTCTCTGACCATGCTTCTTGAACTGCGAGGTGGTCAAGTAGTTCAAGAGACCTTCTCCAGGCGACATCGGATCTGCAGTGTTGGAGTGGTCCTGGAGTCTGATCGAGCCTTGCAAGTTCAAGATACATGGCAGCGCGGCGAGTCGTGAGGACATTCTATTTTTTGATTGAGAAATAAGAAATAATATTCTAAAGAATATATGTATCATGTCAAATGTATATGTATCATGTGAATTATTCTAATTTACATTGTATTTTGAAATTTCTATGTATATGTGAAGTTTCTATGTATATGTGAGATTTCTATGTATTTGTGAAGTTTGAAATGTATATGTATCATGCCAAATGTATATGTATCATGTGAATTTTTCTAATTTATGGTGAATTTTGAAATTTCTATGTACATGTGAAGTTTCTATGTATATGTGAGATTTCTATGCATATGTATAAGTATACTTATCGATAGTATTTGGCCGACTTACATTAGGAACATCTTGGTAAATGCCCATCCTCTCTAGTCTCTTCCCCACCATCATCCACGCTATTTTAGAGTAGTACCATCGACTTTACATGAAACGTGATCTATTTTACGTTAATTTTAGTGCTTCTTCTAGACTAAGAAAGCAGCGATGGACGATGAAGGAATTGATCAAGAAGAATTTATGAGAAATTTGATTTTGGGATCTGGTGGTCATGAGTCGGCGGGCGTGAACCCGCCCTCATGGCCACCGAGGCCGATGAAATTCTGCGAGCACGATGAGGCGGCGAGGTAACAATCGATCACGTTCATGATTGTCGGTTCCACTATCATGCTAAGCCAACATTCGACCCGTTCATGATTGTACCATGCTTTGGATCGGTCAACCAAGCGAAATCACGTCGGCGAGGTCCAAGCAAGAAGAAGAAGGCAAGACATGTTGTCACCGAAGTCGGCGAGGATGGCCAACCTCTTGCACCCTTAGGCGCTTGGCGTTCAATTCGCATCTGGCGTCACGTTAGGGACCACGTGGCAATTAGCATAGCAAAATGGGATCGGGTCCACGAAGATCTGAAGAACATGCTTTGGAGCGATGTGAAGGAGACATTCACCTTCCCCAAGGGACCGAAGAAGGTGAAGAGTTACACTCTCAAGAAGATGGCGGTCGCATTCGGACTTATAAAAAGAAATTTGAACACGAGTATATCAAGAAGAATCGAGCGGCAGACTTCAACAAGCACCCAAAGTTGCAAGATCAGCGGGATCGTTTGTGAACTACAAGACTTGAGCGAAGGTCAAAATTTGAGTGAGAAGAATAAGTTGAATGCATGAAGAAGAATTATCACCACCGACTCGGCCACGGTGGTTACCACCATGCAATACCAAAATGGGAGAAGAGGAGCAGGACACGCTAGCGAAGGGTATCGCACCGCAACAATGGATTGGCCCGACGAGCAAAGCATTGGTTCTATGCTCACAGTGGCGCCCTTGATGATACGGCAATGTTGTGTTTGGGGAGGTGCTAAGAGATGTGGCGGAAGGCTTGTACTGATCCATCGAGGAGTCTTCCCGGGGTAGCTTTGTACCAAGCAGGGAGAGCGACGAGCTAACAAGGGCCTTACAAAATCGAGCACCACGGGCGTACACGAGGCGTCGGCGTTGTCCGTGGAAGGTTGGTTTCGCTCGAGCGTCGAGACCTATAGGAGTCGGGCGAGAGCAAGACTCGACAGAACCTACAACTTAGTCTTGCTTGAAGAACGCTGAATCAAACACGGGAGAGAATGCAAGAAGAGATCCGAAGAGAGTGCGGCTAGCCTTGAGCCAACGCGCGAGACGGACCAAGAACCTCCAAGTAATCCTAACATCATCGGCCCCTCACAGGCGTGAAGCAGCTGCGCTTCCGTTGGGCTGCGAGCGGACTTGGACAAGTATCCGTGAGCGACATCGAACGGCGGACACCTTGTGAGCTGCATATCCAAGCGGAACCTTACCTTCAAAGCGGCGATGGCATGGCTCACCCATTAGAGCCGGGCAGCTTATCCATGGCCAATAGATCTGTCGAGGATACTCAAGGTCTCGGTGGAGGAGGTGCACCCGAGTGCGAGAACCTTGACCTCTAAATTCTGGAGGTGGCGGGACTCTGAAGCTAGGAGAGGCGTACACAATTTCATCTGTGGGCATAAGCGGTACATAATTTTTCGAGATAACATGGGCGTGTCCTCTCATGGCTCGAGAAGAAACCCATCTCCCCTCAAGAAGGCGTTGACTCCTACACCACCTCCTCGCATATAAGCCCGACAAGAAGACCGTCTCCTACACCATCTCCTGCGCATATAAGCCCGAAAGAAGCCGTCTCCTCCCAAGAAGGCGCCGACTCCTACACCACCTCCCGCGCACATAAGCGCCACAAGCCCGTCTCCTCCCAAGAAGGCGCCGACCAAGGAAACAAGCCATTTCGGCCGGTGGCTCCCAAGAAGGCGGGGTCCTCCACCCAATCCAAGAAGGTGGCTAAACTTAAAGGCGGTCGTATGATATGAGCGATGAGGAGACCAAGAAGATAGTAAAAGGAGAGGTAACTAAATTTCTTAAACCCAAGTCACCAGAAAAGAAGGTTCAACCTGGCACAGAAGAATTTTATAAAGGCTTAATGACTATTAAAAATTTGAAGGATAAAAAAGAAATGCCTCTCCAATCAAACTACGAGCGCACATTGAGTAAGGAATGCCCCAAGAAGAAGATGTCAGCTGAGGGGAAGGGTGTAAGGACCCGAATTCACCAATTCGGACCCACCGTGTATGCCGCACTATTCCCAGGATCAACGCTAGTGCACACGGCTTAACATCGGTAAGCATCACATCATACACAACGATAATAACAATAAGACTTCATTTATTTAATATAACTAGTGTATGATCTTATGATCACTTACATTTATTCAGCCTCATGGGGCAAGATTAAGATAAAATAAGACAAATGCAGCGGAAAATAGTAGAAGACGTGATGACTCATCAGTACACCACAGGTGATTGACAAGGCTTGGCCTAGTGACTCGCGTCCACCTGAAAGTCCTCCTCAAGCACGGCGATGACTCCTCCTTGTGGTTGTTTTGTAAGCAAGGTGAGTACACCAACACGTACTCAACAAGTTGTGCCTGAATGCATCTCTATTAATACTATATGCGAGGCTTATTCCAAAGGAATGGCTAAGTGTTTCTTAGCGATGGCGACATTTTCAAACATAAGCAATATGTAGATTGAGAAAACGATAAAACAAATAATAACAAGTAAATAGATTCCATTATTTTGCAAATCAACCCAAGTCTCAACCTAATTCAAATTCCATTATGGCATTCCGCCATCCCAGCGATTGTCAATTTTAATTAACTACCCTTGATTTGTAATTCGAGCATTGCTCAATCTGGTGAAACACGGCTATCCAGAATAGATTGTACACTCTGTAGAGGTTATGCACTTTACCCACACGATATAACCATGCACCACACAGGCGTACGATTATAACAAAGCCTTTACAATGCATACTCTTAACCCAGTGCTACCCGCTAAGGTTTCAACACTGAAGGGCTAAAACCACCATATGAGGCCCCCTCTTGCGCCATGTGAGTTTCCTCCGTAACACGGGACTCACACCACCAAGACAACACTTAAGTTAAGCATTTGCAAATTAGTCACTAGGGCGCCCCATATGAGACGATGTGGTACAAGTTTGACTCAGGTCAAAGGCTCGCATGAGGTTAAGTCCTTAGGATTGATTAAAGCAAGACATACACACCCTCGGCTCCTCTGAGCCCACCACAGCGCATCTGCCCCTTCCACTTGCTTCAATCTAAAGTGATTACCCTCCCGGTTGGTTACCAAGCATCACGTGTTCTTCACAAATCAACATCGTTGCGTGACTCCGTTGTCACAACAACTCAATCTCTTTGTGTGACCACACATGGCCCACAAATTATCATCATTGTTCCATATTCTGTTAGTCAAGATTAATAATCAACATTTCATGTACATGTGATGACGTGGCATAGCTAAGCATTTCTAATTCGATCTAACCATCCATGTTGATTTTCTATTAACCAACTATAATTAACCAACCTAGGGTGACAAGTGGATCATGGCATACAAATTAGCAAGGTAGGGTGTAATTCAAAGGGTACAATAGCTAATCCCGAAGTAAAGTTGAAATCATTTATAAACATGAAATAACAAGTGATAAGTTAAATCAAAATAGCATGCAATCTATTCTATGGGTGCAACATGATCAAAGCACAACTTGCCTTGGTTAGGTTCTGGTCTTGATGCGAGAATAACTCTGGTGAGAAATCCTTGATAGCCTCGCACAATTCAACGTCTCAGCGAATCGAGAGAGAAAAACAAATAAAACCAAAACCAAAGAGCAAACAAATTCAAAAATTCAAATAAAAGACACCATTAGAAAGATCCCAATTTTACAAATTTTAGAAATTTGAATCACCTCAATCAGAGTTAGGTATCGAAAGTTATAAGGTTTTGAAATTTGGAAAATCTTGAAAATAACTTGAAAATAGAAATTCCGATTTTAGCGAATTATTTTTATATAGCAAAATCCCGATTTTTATTTGGTGACACGTGACTTGGTGGCTCTGCCTCGGCGGCGGGCCCGCGTTGTCGCGCGCACAGGCACTGCGTGTGCATCCGACTCGGCGCCAACTCGGCGACTCGGCGCCACGTCAATCAAACACCTTACGTGGCGCCACGTGTCGATTTAAACGTTAACTTACTCGGCCGGCGTGGGCGAATCTCGGCGCTCCGTTGAGGATCGGCGGCTCTGAAGCTCCCGGCGATGGAAGCGGCGGCTGGCTGGTCGGCCGAGAGCGACGGCGCTCGGACGGCGCTCCGACATGCTCCGGTGACCAAGAGATGGTGGTGCGGAGTGCGATGCGGCGTGGCGACTTGAATCCGCAATCCCCGGCGGAAGAATCATCGGTGTCGGCGAAATCTCGGCGCAAAGTCCTCGGCGACCTTTGCTACTCCGTGACTTCGCGGCCTCTCGGTAACCCTCGGCGGCAGCGTGAGGGAAAAAGCGGCGGCTCGAGATGAGTTTCGATGGGTGCTCAAGGTCCCCTTTATACCGGTGGCGGCGGAGGATAAGGAAAGAAACAGCGGCGGCGAGTCCTTCCGAAGCAGCGACGCAGAAGTCGACTTGGACACGACGGCCTGGCAGGACGATCGACATCAAGACGGCTCGGATGGTTTTAGGGTTTCCTTAAATGTTACGTTTGATAAAGGCCGTTGGATCTTGATCCAGCGGTCGATGTTAATCCTCGATTCTATTCAGCCCTTGATGAGCGGGCGGCCCATTCTGTTCCTTCCTTTTTTCCGAATTTCCTAATTTAGATAATCGATTAAATGTTTTGATTTATTTTGGGGCCTTAAAATACTCTAAAAATTCCCATAAAATTCTCAAAAATACTTTGAGTTATTCTGGATTTAAATAAAATATTTTCACAAAAACTTTATTTTACAAATATCTTTTATAATTATTTCTTGACCAAAAGATAATGTATTAAATTCCAAAGAATTCAAATAAATCTCAGAAAATCCAAATAAATTCAGAAAAATCATAAAATCCATAATTAGCAATAAAATAATATTAATTAATTGAAAAGATAAAATTTTGGGATGTTACAAAGGGTAAGGAGATGCAACAATTCTTCGATGAAACTGGCCTTAACGCAAATCAAATATTAGGCACGGAAAAGATTGAGTTTGCCCAAGTAAAATGGTTATTTAAAGTGGCGGGTCATTGGTGGGGCATGAGGAGCTGCCCCAACTAACGACAAAGATCGGCAATTTCATGAATGGTACTTGGACGCGACCAAGCATAGTCTCTGATGTTATTTGTCAAGTTTAAGCAACAAGATTTTTTTCATGTGAAGGTGAATTTTTTGTCATTGGGACTACATATATGATCTATACAGACGAGGCGCCCTCGGCGTGAGCTTGATGGGTTCTTTGGACTCTGTAAGTGTCTTAATTATTTACAAAAACTATCGTGCACTTCCTTGTACTATACTAACTTGCAAGCCTAACTAATTTCTTATGTAGCATGGAGATACAAAGATCTTGAAGGGATCGTATTTTAAACATAGGCTTCATGGACTCGATAGTTATCAACGAGACAACCGTTAGAGACCACCCAAGCGAAACAGAGACTAATGTATTCAATGCGCTAATGGGTCAAAGATATAAATCAAAGATATATCTAGCCTACTCATTTGAGTATGTGTTTTCGTACCACCTCATTCTAGTCCTTTTTCATAACACGATGTTAGAACTAATTAGTTATCTACGTTTACACATCTATGTATAGTTTTCCTTTGGATTCTTCTTATGATCGAGCTAGATTGTAGCTCGATCACAATTATCAGACTTCATAAAGGAGACCCGGTTGAAAAGTATCAAAACTTGATCGACATGCTTAACTTAGGTATTAATTCTTGTTCCTTTCATTATCGTACTAGTTCTATTTCCTTCAATTTGAAACAAATTCTAATCATGTACAATTAAGTAATCACATGTGTAGTGCATTCACACGGTTTAGTGCTAAAAGCGTGGGCGTATTCAAGGAGAAATTTGACATTACAATTGCCTCTTGTGTGCGTATATCATAATGCTAGCTTTTAGTTAGTTAACTTAATTTCCTTGCATCCATTTCACGCTTTCAACTTTTTCCACATGAGATCTTGACTCAGTGCCGGGTAACAATTTATCGCGGCTACTATGTATCTTGTTTATGCACACCCAAACACGAGGAGCCGTCGGGCGCATGCTAAAAGGCAACAAGGGGTGAGTAAATATAATTACTAGCTTTAATGATGTATAGGTACTCCTTATATCTTGTACAAATTCAACTATTGATTAGTTAATGACTTAACGATAGGTGCCTCAATATTTGGCGGAACAAGGTTCGGAACTCTCACCGGCATGAGTGAGAGCAATTCAAGAACAACTCGTCGGCTTTATTTATGATGAGGTCGTAAATCCAAAAGCGAGTTTCACGAACGAAATTTTAACAGTGTGGTGCCCTTCGATAAGGACGATGAGCTGCTAAAATTAGACATCTCTGACTAGCAAGAGCGTCTTGGCGTAAAAATCGATGAGCGAAGGAAAAAATACTAAAGTTGTAATTAAAGTTGTGTACATATATATTGATACATTAGGCGATGAAGCGTAAGAACAAATATGTGTACATATTTGTATACATTAGATGTAATTAAATTTGTTAATGAATGTTCGGTGATTTAATTATCGGACAAAGTGCATGATTGATTATCGTGCTTTTAATTAGTTGTGATTTAACACACACACACATATATATAATAGCTCTTTGGAGAAATAGACCTATATATATATACAAAACATCGATGCAGGTTGGAGAAACCAGCCGATGCGATCGAAACTCATCGATGCGGTTGGAGACACCAACCGTACTTATAGTCATAGGGGTTCCGGCCTTGCCACGTGTGAATTGAACCGTCGATACTCTATCGATCGGGTGAATGAACCGGGGCGATGCCCTTGAGCATCGATCCGGATAACTATCTTGGGTTCAAAACCGGTACTAAAAAGCGATTTTGGACCGGGACTAAATGCCTTTTCCGTAGTAGTGAATATCTTTTTAGTTATGCCTAAAATTTAATTAGGCCGTCCACTAATTTTAATGTGCAAAATAACATAACTGCTACCATGACCAATATCTGCACTACACCATGCCCTAAATATACCAACAGCTTGTCTCTCACTAAAAGCCACCTATAGCGACAGCATGTCTGTCGGTAAATCTTTTACCGACAGAAGAGAGGTGCCGGTGTAAGTCCTGTCGGTAAAGGTTTTTAGCGACAGACAAATCTTTACCGACAGACCGTTTGCCTTTGATTTACTACTTTTACCGACAGACACCTTTTACCGGCAGACAAAGCTTTTACTGACAGATGTGGTGACGATAAAATTAATTTTCCATTTTTTAAGCACTTATAACAGATGACTAACCACTGCAAGATTCTTGCTAATACTTTCAACAGATGAAAACATATACTCCAATCGAGATCAACAATCATAACACATAACTAAACATCCACACATTATCACTCAAGAATATCAAATAGAATTCATTCCATTTCAGGTTATATTAAGATACAAGTCGATTACCATCTTTTTACATCAACACCGACAATTAAAAAGAAATCACAAAATCAATACCGTCTTCACAAATAGCAGATTTCACAAGTCCAATAGATCAATGGCATGGTCAATTTTGCCCACGAAGAGTTATGGCGGACCGGTTGTGTACATGCATGTTAAGCTAAATTGGAGAAGACACTCAACCATATAACTTACCACAAGCAACACCGGCGTTTCGGTGCTCTTGCTAAGCTCATGTCCACGAAATCTGACATGAAAGATGCGATTACATACTTACATGTGCTTCATGCCTCTATCCAAATCAATGTCACAAGTGACTACAATCGGCTCTGTACAACAAGCATGGAGTTTGTACAAAAAGTAGCGCATAATGCAGTCAACTAATAAGAGGCTACTAGATAACCACTTGTTGACCATACAATTTCTTGTGAACCATTAAATATATCTCATCGTATAAAGTAGAACCCAAGATAAGAAAATTAGGAACTCCATAGAATGACAACTATGACAAATGCACCAACAAATTTTATTTCATCAATAAATAAGGAAGCCTTTGGAAGTTTGGCTAGTGAACATAATCACATGAGCTCAACAATGTAGCAGAATAAATTTCTCTAAATAAGGCGGGGGCGAGAAAAGCGGAACTATGCAAATGCAATTCCTTCTTGTAACTAAAAAACAAGGTGGACACACAGTGCGTCCATGGATAACCCAACTCCTGCACTAACATAGCGTTTATACGTAAAGTAATACCTTTGTATATTTACGAGGTCTGAACTTTAAGCAATACAACACTTGAGAGAATAAATTGCTAAAAGCGAACATGTTGAGTGATAAACTATCGAGAAAAAATGGATCCAGTTGGCGCCTCTCATCCTACTCTATATCTTCCGATGTCTTAATAATTGATTGTGTTGCAAAGATAGTGCGGCTATTAGATTTGCAAGCCTTTACAATTGGAGTTCTTGGCCAAGAATATTTTTTGAACAACTTTGCGCTTTTGATATAGAATAAAATCTTTTAGGAGATGTTCCTCACATCTAATTAGGTGAAAACTTAAGGTATATCGGTTGACTAATGAGTTTCTATAAATTACTTTTGTGTCTATAATTCCACAACAAATATTTATGTCTCAAATGTTCATAAGAGAAAGGATGAGCTATTTAATTAGCAATCACAGAATATATGCAAATATTCACTTCAAAGATGAAAATACTACATAGCATTTACACGATGGCTTCTTGATTGTAGAATGTATCGGGGCTTTGTCCCCGATTTCATGTACTTCATTGTGAAGGACTTCTTGATCCCCTAATGATGGTTTGGGTTAATTACTTGATAACATCAATATTTGAGAAAAATACAAGAAGCTGAATGTTGCTACTAAGGTCACAATGTTTAGAATGCATTGAACAATAAATGGTAATCCTATTGTTAAAACTATACCTGAACAAAACATGGCTAGTTTTGTCCACTTTAGAGTCAAAAAGCGAGCAAAGTCAGCGAGTTGAGTGTTTCTTCAATTATTGAAAGAATATTGATTGAGAAATAATATTGAAGAATACTCTTGAAGTCACTCTGAAGCACCCACCTCTTCTTGCCGTCTTTGTCCCTCAAAACGAAGGGCTTCAAAAATATTGATGCAACCCGGTTTATCGGAGGATTTGTGACACTTAGAAGCACCGGTCAGACAATTTGATCGACATCACCTTGCACTTGCAACCTATAGAATGCAATCATTGTAAGATAGAAGATCGCATATCGGTCTTAGATGACAAAATCGAAGTATGATATGGTGTCCAAAACTGCATGTTAACTTATTGTGTGGTGTGTTCCAGAGGCAAACCAACATTAGCACCACAAAGACATTATTCAACACGATGTCGATCGGACATTGCAATAGATCTCGTTAAAAAAAAGATAGCCTAATAGGCAATATCAATAAATCAACTGATGCATACTTGATATTCTACTGAGCAAATGAGAACATTGTCTATTCAATCTAGACTAGTAGCATTCAAATCATTCATGAAAGAAGGAAGGGAGTGGGTACTTAGCTCGTAGGATTAGCAGGGGCGGCCATGGCGCGAGGATGGTGGGCGGTGCGGATGGCCACCGTGCCCCTCCCTTGTGGCGACCCCCATGTGTGCGCCCCACCACCGGATGAAAACATATACTCCATAAGGTAACATCAAGTAATTATATAGATTAGAAATTGTCATGATTAAAAAGATTCCATTAAGTAGCGAAGGTGCACTAATCAATCTAGCTAGCTCTAGTTAATTGGCTACCAACAGATCCAACATATTGATGCGAATGTCCAAAAGAATAGTACACAAGTGGCATAACGGTCATGATTACAAAACATTACACATCTTTGCCAACAAACTAGAAGAATTGGCGATAGCAGAACATATTGCATATTTGCATTTGCTCGATCAAACAACACTTGAGGCTTTGAGGGTCACAACCATTCTCATGCCCCTGCAAAAGAGTCATATGGTCATAAGCAACTTCATTTTCAAGTCTGCAAATCAATGGTAAACTAACATGTAATGACAAGCGAGTTTTTCAAGTCTCCAAATCAATGGTAAACTAACATGTTAGTTCGGTGGCACAAATCGAGATCAAATGACAAGCCGGTTTTCTTTAACTAATACTAACATTACTGGTCCAACCCTAGAATAATAGGATAGACGTTCAGATCCAATAAGTAGAGAATAAGTAATGCAATACAGAAAAACTACAAACATTTCAATGTGTCGAAAGCAAACTTTGAACATGTAGCATATCGGTTCCTAACTTGCAACTACAAAACTAAAAAATTGTCTTGATAGTTTAGTGAAAAAGTATTTGATGGTGAGCTAACGGTGAGATGGTCGCTTCATGCATCTTGATCAAGTTTAGAGTGTTTAGTAAAACACAACAGTCTCATCGATCAAACTACTAATGTGGAAAAACATGGTTAAGTCGCAAGCTCGGGCGCGAATAGATTGTTGGACACTCCAACGTTATTATAATGTGAAAGATGCAAAGGAAAACACACGAAAAGGGGGAATTTTGTAACTTAGCTTGAGAGGGTTGGGAGTCGGCCACGACCACGGGAGTAGCAGGCAGCGACCTCTGTGCCTCCGCATGTAGTCCGAGGAGCTCGGATCCCCCAATCGTCGGTGAAGCGAGAATGAGGCGGTCGGCGTCGGTAACCTCGGCAAGAAGGAAGAGGGAGGAAGGGTAAGCGAGCCAAGGAGGAGAAATAGAGAAGTGGAAGAGGCGAGTAGAAAGTAGGGGAGAAACACAGGCTCGGGGCGTAGAGGAAGGAAGACCTCGGGAAGGCAGCAGACCTTGGGGATGTCGGGGCCGGCCAGTGTCTTAGGCGTCGAGAGGGCGGATCCGACGAGGGAGTTAGGCGCGACGCCGGCGAAGATCGGGACCGGAGAGGAGCTCCACGGTGTCGGTCGTCGCGGATCTGGTGAATCCGAGGCGACCACGGGGCCGGGGCGGCTTAACCTGAGAGGCGGCGCCATGGGGAGAAGGCGCTGGCGCTGGAGGAGGGCGGAGGCCACCGAGGCCCGTCGACCCGAGAGAGGAGAGAGGTGGCGACCCAGGCGCAGAAGGAGGCGGCCTGATCGGCGGTGAGGAGAAGGTGAGATGTCCTGGGAGTTTGAGGAGGCGGCCTTGGGAATTGGGGATTTGGGAGGCGGCCTTGAGGCGAGAATCTTGTTGAGTCTAGGGTTTTTTGTCGACACCTTTGTTTAGAGATCGCGATGTCGCCTTGATGAAATTTTTTCTGAGGATCTCCGTGCGATATGCAAGCTTTTGGCGGGTCTAGTATCAGCTTTTGGTTGGTCTAGTATCAGCGACAGACGATCTGACTATAGATATAAAATTACCGATACACATGCGGTGTAGCTATATGTCTATATCATTACCGACAGACAAAATGTCACTGTTTTGTGGAATTAGCGATAGAAACTCTGCCACAGACTTTTACCGACATACCATTTGACTATGAAAGTCAAGTTTTACTGACAGAGGTCTGTCTCTAAATCTAGGACGTGGTGTAGTGCTGGACATGAACATTATCAGCGCCATATCTTTCATTATACACAATCAAACTTAGTGTTCTAGTACTATATAGAAAGCTTAAATACAGAGCTACAACTTTAAACGCAGAAGAAAGACCCTAATTAAGCCATATAATAATTTTATCTATGTTTTACCACAATACTACCAACTTCCACTACTACAGAACGGCACATCAGAATCGGTTCTTTTTTGGCATTAGAATCGGTTCTAGTGGCGATACGATGTCTTTAGATAGTGATGAGGTGGAGCTATCAGAATCGGTTTTGACCCGATTGTGATAAAATGTCATCAGAATCGGTTCTTTAAGGGAAGCGATTGTGATGACCCCCTCATCAGAATCGGTTCTTTAAGGGAAGTGATTCTGATGACCCCCTCATCAGAATCGGTTCTTTAAGAAAAGTGATTACGATGACACCCTCATCGAATCGGTTCCATAAAAGAACCGATTCGATGAGATGTCATCGAATCACTTTTCTTAAAGAACCGATTCTCGATGAGGATCATCAATCACTTCCTTAAAGAACCGATTCGATGAGTCATCGTAATCACTTTTCTTAAGGAACCGATTCGATGAGGTCATCGAATCACTTCCTTAAAAACCAATTACGATGACCCATTGGGATGTGCCATTTTGCAAATTCTCCAAAAAAGCACTGATTAAAACAGTATGCACAATATATATCATCACATTCATGTCTGACGAACACGGGATGCATATATCACATTCACGTAATGCAAACGCTTTAATTACAACACATATATATCATAGTCGTTCACAATATACAACACAAACATGCTTGACAATCAATACATGGACTTCTCTCGATACATATCACATTGACATATATTATTAATATTGTTTACATATGGACTAGTAGGATGCTTGGGATCTCTAAACTTGCCATCCTCGATATAACTTCTAACCAATTACCACGGCATAAGTGGTCTCGTAAATTATTGAGTGCTTTCTTTGTCTAAACTCTTACGGGGATATTGATCTTCTGCAAAACAGAAATGAGTGTATTAATTTTAGTTTCAAAATTTCTATGTAAAAGGCTAAGTATATTATTATGCACGTACATATACCTTAGGGAAAAGTTGTGAGTCACCGACCACGATGAGCATGTCTTTGCATGACATAGAAGCATAATGGTCACATTGCCTGTTGATGGCAATTGTGAAGAGAAAAAGAAATTCAGCCCACGAAGATTAGATGTCAAAAAATTAATCATATATATGCTAGGCACTTGTACCTTAAATCGCTTATCTTTGCAGTGTCTTGCCCTTTTTGTCATCGTATGCCCTCCTTCATCGACATAGTCCGAGAAACCCTACATACATTAGAGAGCACCATTGAGTCAAAAAAAAATAAACGTAGTTAAATTCCTCAGATGTGTTAGGTTACAATAATTAGATGACATGTCTATTCCTTACCATCTTTTATGTGTTTGATAAATCAGAGAGATTGGATCAAGACATCAATGGAATTGTGGCAACTACTTGTGATCATTCTTTCCAGTGTTCGTGCGTTTCAATGTGGCAAATATACTATTTTGAAAGAAAAGAGCATAAAGATCTAGGTTTTCTCAAGGTGTTAAAGACGTACCATGGAAACAACCTATCATATTGTAGAATTGAACTATAAAACTGCAAAACCATATATCCTACCTGCTTTTAATAGCGCCACATTCTATATCTAAAATTACTGTTTAAACATCTGGTTTATGCATCTTGAAGCAATTACATCTGCAGTATGGCATCATCAAAGATCTATCAAATCTTCTAAATTTCTAATGTATGATAAGAACTTTACAACGCATGCCTCGACACACGAATTCAATTCTTAAGTGAACCCTGAGGAATGGCAGTATGGCAGAAAAAATTTGACAACTCCACAAACCCTAACAAACTAATAGACCAGTGTTAGTGCATAGTGCAAATATATAAGAGGCCAAGGACAGCCTAGTTTTTCCATGTGTCACACAATATTGGTATCAACATTGAACTATTAGTTAAAATTTGTAAAATAGTCTATGGCACGAACTAGCCTTACCAGCCTAGTGTATCAGCCGTTAAACTGGCATAATGCTCTAAACAAACCAGACCAAAATATAGAGCCAGCATACATTGCCTTTATTAATTTGCTTGTAACACCCCGGCGCCACCGCACCACGGATGCTACCAAAACCACGACTCACTAACGACACCCTCGGACCCACACAAGTCCAAGGGTTACCAACACACGCTAATTCTCCACAACAAGATTAAATGAACGAGAATTTCCAAGAAGACATAAAAACCTAACCCTCTACTGAACTTGGCAAGAACCAACCAATAAACTCTACAACTGGATTTAAAACTAAGTCACCGAAATTTACAAAATTTCGGCATGACCTCTCTAGAAAATAGGACATCCACTCAGCAGATAAAAGAATTAAAGCAGTTATATAATATCATTCTAGCAGGTCCTTAGATAATCAAACACACATCCAATTGAATTTAATAAACTTCACCACGATAACAACCCATTACAACCACAATAATTACATCCAGAATTAATGAATTGGTTAAACAAATTGTTGGAGACCGGAGTCGTGCACGTGATACTACTCCCAACCCGACGAGTCAGCTTCAAGGTACCTAAAACAGGAATCAAATAAGCGTGAGTCCAAGACTCAGCAAAGTGTAACAAGTAGAAAAGTAAGGAATTTAACTTGTTCTGGACAGTAATCGGTAAAATAGCCATAACTTTTAAATGGCTAAACGAAAGTTGATGATTTCGGTCTCTATTGAAAGGTAATTCAATTATCTACAACTTTCGTTATAGCCAAACCCCTAGGAAACGCTTGCAAAATTTTCAAATTGCAGTTCTAACCAAGGACAGAAATCTGCCCGAACCGAAAACTCCCAAATTTCTCTAGTCTCTCCATTTCCCAACCTCCAACATCTCAAAATCATGAATCCTAGCTAAGCAATAGCACAAACACCTTGCGTGCAAGCAATTTCACCCCCCAAATTTCTAGGGTTTTACCTCAATCCTTCACATGGAGGGAAGAGGCAGGGAAGAAGGGTGCGCAGGGGGAGGGAGGAGCTCGCCGGCCGGGAAGGGGTCACGAGCAAGGCCGAGCAGACGCAAGAGACATTCGGCCAGGGGCAAGCGCCAGGAGCTTGGCCGGGGAGACATCATGAGCTTGAGCCTGGGAGGCGAGGCGACGCCGGCCATGGGGGGAGGCGACGTCGGCCAGGGGGGAGGCGCGCACGGGAGAAGCTAGGGCGGCGCCAGGAGTCTGGGTCGGGAGGAGACGGCTGGTGCTTGGGAAAAGAAGTGACTGCAGCTTGGGAAAAGAAGTGGCTGACTTCCCCTTTTATGATGTGGGCAACCGATTCTGATATCAGTATCATTTATACAACAAAAACCGATTCTGATATGTAGCATCCGTATCGCTTCACATAAAAAAACTGACATTGATATTAGAGTTATCAGTATCACTTCACGTAAAAAACCGACACTGATGTTATAGTCATCAGTATCGCTTCATGTAAAAGACCGATACTGATGCTTTATCATTAGTATCGCTTTTATAATGAAAACCGACACTGATGTAGTTCATTGCACTATTGCCTTTCCAGACAAACCATGTAGTACATTTTCAGAATTAGATCAAAGAGTGTAAAACTTTTGCAAATATCATTGGAATTATTTGAAATTATGCAAAAACATATTTCAGGATACTGCAAAACTTTCCATAAAAGAATTTTTGGAAAAAGCGACTTCATTCAAGAAATATGCTAAAATTCATTTCGTAGACATGATTTGTGCGTAAAGCGTAGAAAAGTCAAAACTTTTTCAAATTAATCTGGAATTGTACGAAAATTTCCAAAAATGAGCTTTTGACTATTTACAAGCTTTCCCAAAAATAATTATAAATATACCCTTTCGTTCAGCATATTTATAAATAAGCACCCTCGAACGGGAGACGTAGGTTACGCCGCCTAAACTCTAACAGTTACCACATGATAGCAATAATAATTTCATATAAACAGGAGAGCACTACAAAAATTAAATAGATGTGTGCTTGTCAAATAAAGAGTGTGAAATCTGAAAGCACGTACACAATTCCAGTGCAACCTAAACTTTATTAACGACATATCGAAATTACCAGTGCAAAATTGAAGGGGTTTAAAGAATTGCTCACAATATGAAGAAAACCGCAAAAGAGGGGCATCTCCTCACTATCGGTTCTAAGAAAAGAAGTGATAGTGATGTGCACGTGATCATCACTATCACTTCTATGAAAAGAACCGATAGTGATGACCGTGCACATCACTATCACTTTTTAGTAGAGAACCGATTCTGATGTGTCCAGTGCTACATCACAATCACTTATAATCTCAGAACCGATAGTGATTATTACTAACACCCCTCTGAAGTTACTTATCACAATCGGTTTTTTTGAAAAATTTAAGAACCGACACAGATAAAACGATAGTGATGTGCCGTTCTGTAGTAGTGTTCTTTTGAGAAAGAGTAAAAAAAAGACATATCACACACACTCCACTCACATCACACATATACTACCAAAGATAAGGCTCAAAGATTTCCCAGATGCTCGCCGCGCGCCACATGAAATTCAGGCTGGCATGGCCTCTCCGCATGTGGCCGCGTCATGGCTCCGTTGGTTAGAGTGTTCGATTGGAGTAGCCGGTCCTCGAATTTTTTTTTTAATAATATTATTTTAATTCGAAATTGCGACATAAATACACGTATTTTAAAAATTGCAGAAATAATATCCGATCGCCAAACCGTTTGGCGATAATATGGTCGCCGCCAAGCGGTTTGGCGATAATAGGGTAGTCGCCAAACCGTTTGGCGACTATACCGTATCCATCGTGTCGGCCGGTGTGACCCATTTGCCGCCAGTGAGGTAGTAAGTCGCCACACGCCGCATGACTACTAGTAATCGCCAACCTGCTCGGCGATATCTTGTACATTTTTAATTTTAAGTAAATTTTGTTGTGAACTTGTTTATGCAATAATTGTTATATTAAACAGGAAAAACTAAAAACTCTGTCATGTAATAGACGGAAGAATTATTTTAGTTCGTTAGTGATACGCATGTCACTTTCAGATTTTCATAGCCCCGCTGAATAGGCGAACACGGTCTAAAAAGCGGAATAAATGAAGGTGGCCTCACGTAATGCGGTCTACCACTTACATATGGGCGAGATAGCAAGACGTTCCTCCGGCATTTTGTTGCGAAAGTCGGAAAAGGCACTTACGGCTACCAAACCACGGAAATCGTGGGCACTAAGGGTATTCGTTGCCTTGAGGAATGGAACCACGGTCCAAAAATTACGAAAAAATTCAAGGGCAGCCTACGCAATGCGGGCTACCACTTACGTATGGGCGAGATAGCCAGACGTTGGGCCGGCCATTTGTTGCGAAAATCGGAAAAGGCACTCGCGGGTAGAATTAGCGAGCACGTATAAAAATTAAATTGGACAACCACGGCGTCGGAAAATTTTGAAATTTTTATGGAGGTTCCTAATAAATCAGTGATATTACCATAAAAATTTCAAATAATTTGAAGATCTGAATAATGTTTTGAAATTCAAACAATAAAATTTGATTATTTGTGAACATTTGAAAATTTCATTTTATTGTTATGAACATGACGAAAATGAATTTTCAAAATTTTATGGTCGACAACAACTCATGTTATGAACACTTAAATTATTTGTTGAACATATATAAGGGCACATACACCGAAAGTTCTGATGATAAAATAAGCAGTAGATTAGATTATATTACATTACATGGGCATTACAACAGTGACGAGGTTAATAAGGAAAGCACTGTTAAATGTCGTGGTGGAACAAATGATCGTTCCGCCTATCTGGGTACAGCCAGAATGATGTCATACATTTTCTGCATATTACCTGACCCGTTCTAGTATTGCGACCAGTCATCGGACACCGCTCAATCCCTACTATGAAAGAACTCCATGGGGTTCCGCAGTGCTCCCAGCTGTCGCCCATTGGGTGGCCTATGCCGTACGTCTCGGGTGTATAAGACTTAAATTTTGGTTGTTCTTTATGTGGATTTCTGCCCTCCCATATGGGCATGTCATCCCGATTCCCGGCGTCCCCTATGTTAATACCACCCGTCCCGGGTGGTCCGCTCAACGCGTCGAGGATTTGTTGCGTGGTGCGGACCTCGGCCATTTGCTTCCCTTGTCCTTCTTCTTCGAGAGGAGGAACCTCTTGCGCCTCATCGTGTTGGCTGTTGGCGGAGACATGCGGACGCTCGCCTGCTTTCGCTCGACTCCACTATATGGTGCGGGAGGTGTGTGTTGGGCTTATGCTTGGACAACCGGAAGCGTGCCTGCGATCAATGCAAGATGCCCTTTGGTGGTTGCATAACACCGTGAGACGTACTCGGTCCAGCTTTTTCGGCGGTAGTGGCACCACGAGAGGGTTGCTCCCCGGTTATCCCATGCCTGCTGTTCGAGATGTGGGTGGTGCGTCTCGGGTCCACCCAGTTGAAGTACCAGCACCGTTCATCCTCGGCCAAGGGGCACCGGTAGAATCGCCGGTCTGCTAGATCACCGTGGCAGGTATCAACCACTGCCTCAAGGCCATGTACGCAAACGTCGGGGCTTTGGTGCCCACGGAGGAGGTTCCTCCGTTGACTTGAATGTCCTTTTGAACTCCTAATGCGATGAACTCGGTTTAGCACTACTACTTTGTGAGTTTAACATGAGTATGTCGCATGAAACTCACCGATCGGTTGGCCCCTTGCACACCGGCCCTAAGCTCTGGTCGATCTAGAAAAGGTACATATCCTGGCGGCCTCTCCCACCGGGTGAAGTTCTCGGGCGAAGCGGGTTTGGCGTCGTGGCGCTTGTAGAAAATTAGTAATCGCTCGTTCCTACCCGTCGATCCATTGGAAGAAGCAACACCGGTCCTTGTCCCGAGAAAAGAAAGAACGAAGCATGAGATAGTAGTGTTACCTCATTGTGTGGACACCAAGAGGGTTTACCTTGTAGGTGCGAACACAAAGAAGAGTGAGCGCAGACGCCGCCGCCCATGGGTAGATTGCTCAATCTTCGCGGTAGGTTCTTGATCGCATTTTGGTCGGGCAACTCGGCGCAGCTCGGGCGTCGGCGCCATCGCATCCGGATATTCGGCGGGATGACTTCGCTTCTTTGAAGAGGCGACGTAGAATGACATTGTGTCCTAATTTGTGTAGATTCGGTGGCGTTGATTCTTTGGTTTGGTCGTGTTGGATGTCTACCCTTCGCCATGTTTTATAGTGGTGGTGAGGGTTACTCGCACGACGTGTCACCCATCATCAAAGCCGCGTGTTGTCGCTCTCGGTCTGGCGCGGGTGCAACGTGTTGTCGTCTCGGCCAGAGCGGGGTCCGGAGTGTTGTCGTTTGATCTGGCGGGGTGCGGCGTGGTCGTCTCGACCAAAAGCGGGTGCAACGTGTTGTCGTCTCACCCAGAGCGGCTGTCCGGTGTTGTCGTTCGACCGAAAAGCGGGTGCGGCGTGTTGTCGTCTCGATCTGGCGGGGTGCAACGTGTTTTCGTCTCCGCCGGCGGCGTGGTGCAGCGTGTTGTCGCTTTGACCAAAAGCGGGTGCGGCGTGTTGTCGTCTCGATCAAAGCGGGGTGCAACGTGTTTTCGTCTCTGCCCGGCAGTGGTGCGGCGTGTTGTCGCTTGACCGGCGAGCGGGTGCGGCGTGTTGTCGCTCTCCATCTGGCGGGGTGCAACGTGTTTTCGCCCTGCCAGCGCGTGGTGCGGCGTGTTGTCGTCTCGGTCTGGCGGGGTGCAACGTGTTTTCGTCTCTGCCCGAGCAGCGTGGTCCAGCGTGTTGTCGCTTTGATCAAAAGCGGGTGCGGCGTGTTGTCGTCTCGACCTGGCGGGTGCAACGTGTTTCGTCTCTGCGGCAGCGTGGTGCAGCGTGTTGTCGTTTTCATCTGGCGGGTGCGCGTGTTGTCGTCTCGACCAAAGCGAGTGCAACGTGTTTTCGTCTCGCCGAAAGGCGTGGTGCAGCATTGTCGTTCACCAAAAGCGGGTGCGGCGTGTTGTCGTCTCGAAAGGCGGGGTGCAACGTGTTTTCGTCTCTGCCGGCAGCGTGGTGCAGCGGTTGTCGTTCGATCTGGCGGGTGCGGCGTGTTGTCGTCTCGTCTGGCGGGTGCAACGTGTTTTCATCTCGCCGGCAGCGTGGTCCAGCGTGTTGTCGTTTGATCAAAAGCGGGTGCAAAGGTTGTCGTCTCGATCAAAAGCGGGTGCAACGTGTTGTCGTCTCGGCAGAGCGGTGGTCCGGAGTGTTGTCGTTTGATCAAAAAGCGGGTGCGGCGTGTTGTCGTCTCGACCAAAAGCGGGGTGCAACGTAAATCAGATGTTGGTGTGACTAGCTTTGGAACCCGGTTTGGACGACCATATGACACGAAAATATTATAATTAAAGCACGCTTAACATGTAACATACTGATACATGAAGATATGATATCTGAAACCACTTCAAAGACATGCGTGACTAACTCGCCTTTGCACGAAATTAACTACTTCGCAAGAATAGAGTACAATACAAGAACGATAGCCACATATACAATCTTCTCTAACCATTTCATATGATCTAAAATGCGCTCCATCTTGAACATCAAGATGTTCACCTCTGCTCAAGCATAGGGTCCATCCTCTCCTCCATAGAAGGTCACGCATCCTCTGTGGTACAATGGTTGTAGGACGCTCCCTCGAGGTGTCCATGGTGTCCGCCTATCGAAATATTGGCACCTGCGCAGCCTACGTGATGACGTAAATAAGCATTCAGGCGTGGGAAGAAATGAGATATCGCAGAACAACTACACAACTCGAATAGAACAAATAGTGTGCACAAGAAAGAATCAAACAAGCTTTTCACTTACAGAGAAAAAGGGCACTTGTAGAACACTCGCCCATTATTTTCGCGAGTGTTAGCGTACAACACATTAGCTTGCACGTGGCGCTTGGGACATTCGACACTGCCTTGCATTGGCAAGTGCACGAGCCCTCCGATTCTGAGCTCGCTGCTTCGCACATAGTTTTTGGGGGCAAGGAACGGATGAAGACGAGGATATGTGGTAGCGGAGGTGGTATGAAAGCTCTTGGATTTGTGGAAGGATTGCGGGTTCCGGAAGAATGTTCAACGAGAAACCGAGGTGCTTTAGGCTCTCCCTGAGTGTCCTCTTATAGCCACGCCCCCTGACGAGCACGTCCCTGTGCCCCCACCGATCCACCTATGACGGCACGTCTTCCCCATTACACGGACGTGCCACGGGATAGATTTCGTGATCCGAGAAACTCGAATGCGGCGTCTTGTGGCCTCGCCGAGAAAGTCGTGTTGTCGAATCGATCCAAAAAGTGGGGTGCAGCGTTTTCGAATCGGTCCGAGAAAGCCGCAACGTTCAGCGTTGTCATGTCACATTGATATCGGAAGGTAAAAAGCGTGAACATCACTATTAACATTGTAAAACAAGACGAACAAAGTAACAAAGCGAGAAGAACACTCTAAACAATGTAGAATAGTACAAAGCTAGAACAAAAGTATGACAAAGACCTATCAACAAGTCCTAGTCGGCCCCACCCTCCCACGACGACCCTCTTCGCCTACGTCTTTGAGGCCGTGCATCGCCAAGAGGGCGAGGTGAAGCGCTGCGATGGCCCCGCCGCTCCTGCGATGGCACCGCCGCCGTAGTCCGGCGGTCAGAACGCTGCACCGGCCGACGGCCGCAGGGAGGCAACGTACCCGGAAGGTACCGAACTCCGGCCGCGTGCCTGTAGTTTGTCAGGGGCTGCGTGCCTGCAATGTTTGGTCGGAGGCTGCGTCGCTCTGGTCGGTCAGAGGCAAGATTAATCTGGCACCAACCAAGAATCGTCCGCGAAGAACTCTGCCGACGTGGCCCGAGGAGTGCGTGGGTCGAGAGAACGGCCTCCACCTCAACGTAGCTCGCGTTCGGAAAATACCTTTTAATTGTAGTTACGTGATGCAAAACTCAACGTAAGTAGCTCGACTTACCCGGGCGTGGGGACCATGGTGTGGCGCTGCGGTGCTCGCGGCCGGACCCTCCACCACGCTGCCCGGAGGCAAAGGAGTGTGGAAGCTACACTCCGCCTCCGCTGTGTAACGAGGAGCTGGGGTCGCTGTGGGGTGTGTAGGCACGCGCGGCGGTCTCGAGGTGGCACTAAGCGAGCGCCGGCGTGCGACAAGAACCCAGCCCACGATCTCGCCAAAGCCGGCCACCATGCGCCCCGAGCCTCTCGCCATCTCGTCCCAAATGAGATGGCAACTCCGCCCCGTAGCTGGACAAGACATCGACCCGTCGTGTGCATCTCCCTAGCGTGGTCCACCGCCACACACAAGAAAGTGATATGCATATGGACATAGCGCCAAGAATACACAATGTAATTTACAAAATTAATACTTACCATGGCGTATGGCCGCTCTGCTCGCTCGGGTACAAGTCGACCACGCTTAGGAGCGTCTGCAGCGCCGGAGCATCCGCCACTAGTAGGAGACAGACGCAGCGTCAGGGCACGCGTACCGGCACAGTATCTGCTGGTGGGACGAAGTCGTCGTAGGTGTGGCCTCATCGACAACGTGCTCCTGCGCCCGACCCATCGCGGCCACCACGGCTCCATCTTCAGTAGCAAGGTGACCAGGGCTCTTCGAGGGCCATGGGTGTGGACCTCAAAAGAAATCCAAATTATTAGACATACGATTTAAACTATTTCACATATTTTAGGTCGGCTAACTCACGTGTATCTTGCCGTGATACACGATCCCCCAAGGAACAGGGACCTACTGTCGTGGGTCGAACTCGCTCGAGGACTCGGCGGCGCGCGTAGTCCTCCACGAGACGCCGAAGACGATCTTCCTCGCCGTGAGCCAAGAATCGTGGTCCCTATAGCAAAGCACCGAGAGCCTGTGGAGCCCACCGGGCGGCTCGCTGGACATGGCGCTCGCTATAAGGGTCCCAGATCACCTCCGCGTGCAGGTGGTCGAACGCCTCCGTGAACGAGTGGTACGCCGAACGTACCTGCACTCCGGCCCACTGTGGCTGCAAGAGGAAAAAAATATGTTGAAGCACATGCGACTGCAAATAAAATTTGATAAACGCAAGTCAAGAAAGTAATTACCGCCGCCGAGTCCAAAGCGAGCCCATGGTCGGCCGGTCGATGTCGTCGCCCCCGTACATCTCGGCGGTGTACACTCGCGGGAAGACCAAGGGTCGACCCACTGGGAAGCGCTCGAACGACCAAAGCTGGAGGAGTAGAGGCATCCCAGTCAGGTTGGAGCTCTTGTTCAGCTTCACGCACGACGCAAAGGGCGTGGTACGTGCGCGAAGAACCGCCAACCCTGTGACACCGGCGGGACTGGCTGGGTCAAGCGGCCCGCGATAGCTCCGTCGTAGGCTTATCCACCGTCGGCGCCGACGCTGTCTCCGCGGCGTGGTCGTGAACATGACCATGCTAAACAACCAAAGCGTAGGCCTCAAGTGTCGGTCCACAGTGCACGGCGGGGTCCGCCGCCATGTGCTGCACTGTGATAATTAACATATAGTAATATGTTAATAATGTTACAAAAATTAGAATAACATATACACGCAAGCACTCACCTCGAATCGCCCAACCACCTCCTCAACGGCCCGTGCTTCTTCCTAGCGAGGGTATCGCCGGGTTAGTGTGAGCCACTCCGCGAACCTCTCCTGCAGTCACCGCCACTCCGCAGAGCCACCGAGGGTCCGACGGTGCCCAACGATCGGCAACCTGTAAGCATGGCGACGCCCCGCAGGGTGACCGCCACCTCCCGAACGGCAGTGGAAAGTGTGCGTCTCCGCCAACGGTCCACCGACAAGACAAGAGGCTCGGCCGAACGGAAAACGCCAGGACCGCCTCGGACCGTCGTCGCCCTCCGCAGATCCTCACCTCGGCCACGCCCGTCCTCGGTGAGGCCTCGATCATGCGGCGAGGGAAGCAACCCAAAGACGCGCCAACCTATCGACATGTAAATTCAATTGTTAGAAGAAATGCAATTGTGCGAGCAATGAAACTCAGAAATGTAGTGCAACTCACCGGGCGAGAAGGCGGGTGGAGCCGCCAAGGTCTCGGCGCACACGGACCCATGAGAGGCACGTGCTCAAGGCCCGTGTGGTGTGGATTTAACGCACGCAGTGCCGTCGGTCCAACGAAGAGTCAAGGAGTGACTCGGGCTCGGGTGCTCCATCCTCGCAAGTAAACAGAAAACAAGACGATTAGTATGTAAATCAAAAGATCAAGAGTTGGACGAATAAACAAACGACAAACATATTACGCAATTCAATAGAACAACATGACGAAAGGTACAATCGTAGATAAAACGATACACGCTATGAATTCAATACAAATTACATAATTCACTACATAAACATGATGGAAGGTCCAACATACTCGCAAATACCTAACATAGGATAGGATGGTACATATTACACAATTGAATACACATTACATAATTCAATACATAACACTAATGGCATTATGCGTTGCCTTGTGCCCGTACTCACCGTGACCGAGAACACCTCCTAACAGGCCACCCACTTCAGATTCATCCATGTCATTGCGAATGCGCCTAGATCAGGACGGCCACCGCTTACGGTGCACATCTCCGCAAATTTGCATCCGGTGACACATGCGACATCTCTGTGTTAATGGCGGTGAAATCACCTTGTGCTCGAAAACCACGGAACTCACGGACTGTATTGACAAAGATGACCCTTCAAGTAGAAAGTGGACACGATTGCGCCGTGTTCATCCCAATTTGCCCACAAGCTGCGATCACATGCGGCGGCAGGAATATGAAGAAGTCTTGGCTTGTTGCGGTGCATTCACACCATCCAAAGGCCCTTGGCCTAATTAACCTCGTGTGTAATAACCGCCGTGTCGGTTCCCAATCCCCTTTACCGGAGAGTCACTTGAGCGGTACTCGAGACTCGAAGTTACGCACCATATGCGGTGAGCTTTATGGTGCGTTCCTCCATGTAGGCCATCATCCGCGACAAGACGGGCGTTTGCAATGTCGTGGCATGCGAGATGACCTCCGCATGCCTTTTCTCGAAGTACCCAACGATGCCGTGCAGATGCCTTCCAGATGGCCACAAGTGGTAGCGGACGCAGCCTCGATGACCCAATTGTAAACCTCGGCTATATTCGTTGTCATGACACGAACTGTTCAAACATATCGATTACCACGATAACTCCAATTGTTCAATCGTCACGCCTATGTTAATTTAGTATACTAACTCGGCGCCTCGGTGTCATGGAGCAATGCCCACTTCTCCAGCGGCTCGCCTCTATCCAAAGGCACGAGAAACACTTAATGTTTCTTGACGATCGCCTCCTCAAATTTGGAGGATCGAAGGCTCCGAGGGTGATAGCCTTTTGGGTGGGCAATCGTTCGGCGTTCTGGTTGCTTCTTCACTCTTCAATCTGTGCGGTAGTGTGCTTGTCCAACTCGCCAATATCGCGTTGAACTTACGTGCTCGGTTACGCTTGCATAACCTCTAAATAGGTTCATCGACTTCTTACTCTTGAACCGCTCAAAAATTTGCTCCCAAATGTCTCATGCACCACATTACGCATGTCACGCCATGGAAAAGGCTCATCAAGGTCCTCTGTAGAGTCTTAATTGACGAAATGATACCTTTATGGCGGTCATGGATGATGCACACGCTAATGATCACGAACTACCCCGAACTTCAAATGTCCGAAAAACCACGACCACTATCCGGTTCTCACCTCAACAAATGCAAAGGCCAATGGAAGTATGTGGTTGTTCCCATCAATTGCAATTGCCATTAGAATCGCCCTTATATTTCCCGACCAAGAATGTACCATCGACGATAGCAATGGACGGCGAAGACTGAATGACGCAATGCAAGGACCCAGTGAAAAGAAAGCTCGACGAAATATCGAGACCCCGTTACCATCCGCTTCACTTTCTTCAAAAGCGGTGTACGTGCCCGGGTTGGTTTCCTTCAAGACATCAAGCACACGAGGTAGGTTACAATACGAAGCCTCATATGTGCCAAACCTCTTCTCTAATGCCTTTTAGCCATACGCCCGAGCCATCGAGTAACTTATCCGGTACTTAAATGTTCTCAAGATTGCTTTCAATATAAGAACACTCAATGTCCCGCTTCTCGATGATCTCATTGAACATCACGCTAGCGATTACAGCCGCATTCAAGTTGCGGTGTTTCACCAGAACATTTTCTAGTCTGCATGTGTGCCCATCTACTCGTGATGCAATCCAAAATGTCTCGCACTTCGGCTTGTAAGCATGTACTCGGAATTCACATCCTTCGGTTCGCACTTCACCGTATCTATCTCGATGGACAAAACAACTCGAATTCTCTCTGCTGCGATAGTGCCCACACCTCACCGCCAACTTCAACTCGTAATTGTTTGCGAAAACTTGATTCAAATTAACGGCATTGCTACCATACTCCCAACGCGACTCATGCCCCCACAAAACTTCCATACTAGCTTTGTTTTTCCTGTTCCACTCGCCGTGGGATGGGTACATCCGTTGCCTCAAATACTACTATGCATTTCATCATCTCCTCCCTCTTCCTCATCTTCGCCGATGTCATCATCACACTCCAACATTTTAGTTTCATCTTGCCTCGCCATATGGTCCACCAACTCCAATTGATCAACAATTTGCTCGATTTCCTCCCTTCATCTGCCTCGACCTTCGCGTGTCTTTGCATCCTGTTATCATCCTCATGCTACCTCACCAAGCACCACTACCCTGAACTTGACCAGGTTGAGCCGACGTCTTGCTTTACCACGCCGCTAATAATCACCTCTTCTCTAGGGCACGCTGCACCAAAGATTACACATTCAAGGCTAGATCCCTTGCACCACCTTAACCATTTCGCCACAAGCACGTCCGATCTATTTTCTTCAACTCCCACAGCGGGTCACCCTTACTACGCGTGAATACGACTTGAATGGTAACAGAGTAAACACTTGCATCCAGGAAAAATATTTGGTCAACCAAAGCTTTATATCACGGATGCTAACTATATTAGGACATAAGTGTTCGCTATTGTATTTATAAAGCTGCTCAAATCAACACCATTTTGCCCAATTTTTATTTCACCGTCGCCATAATATACCCTAAATTTCACTGCATCCGACATTACTGCGACGACATAAACAAAATTAGTTTCTAGATCACCACTAACATTTAATATCACTAACTAAACAAAATTAATTTTTATAACACTCCTAACATTTCATATCGCTAACCTAAACTAAACAACGCTAATTAACAAGAATATCTAACTACAGTGACAAAATTTTATCACTAATTAACAAGAATATTAACTAATTAACGAGTAATATCGCTGACTGAGAATATTTCTAACATTGAATATCTAAATCGCTAAAATTCTCGCTAACATTGAATATCTAAATCGCTAAAATTCTCGCTAACATTGAATATCTAAATCGCTAATATTCTCGCTAACATTGAATTTCTAAATCTAAATCGCTAACTAATAGCTAATTCACAAAAATATTAACTACACATCTAATGATTTATAATAGCCACTATCAAATTAACAAAAATTACAAATTGCGAATTTACCTTCTTTTTCTCTTCTTTCTTCTTCCTTCTTCTCCCTCTTCTTTCTTCTTCTTCTTCCTCCTCCTCTCTCCACCTCTCCTCCCGAGCGATCTCCCTCTCTCTCCTCCCTCTCTCTCTCTACCGCGCTCTCTCCCTCTCTCTACAAGCGCTCTCTCTCCCTTCCCTCTCTCTCCCTCTCCCTCTCCCTCTATTTTTCTCGCCGCCGCTCTCTCTCTCTCTTCTTCTCAGATCGAGCCGAGCGCTCGATCGATCGCGCGGCGCGAGTACTAGTCACGAGTAGTCGCCACACCGCTCGGCGCCACACGGCTCGGCGACTACTAGTAGTCGCCGAACGGCTTGGCTACTACTAAGTAGTCGCCGAGCGGTGTGGCAACTACTGCCTGATCTGGCGACAACCGGTCATCACCGGCCGACACGCGGGATTACGGTATAGTCGCCAAACGGTTTGGCGACTACCCTATTATCGCCAAACCGTTTGGCGACGACCATATTATCGCCAAATGGTTTGGCGACCGGATATTATTTCTGCAATTTTTAAAATACGTGTATTTATGTCTCAATTTCGAATTAAAATAATATTATTAAAAAAAAAATTCGCCGGTCCTCGGTTCAAATCTGCCTCGCATAAGCTACTGTAGCGAATATTTTCAGGGCTACGCGTGGCGTGGGCGCGTGAGCTTCCCGCGCTCGCTTTTTGCCGCGCGCTGTTCTTTTGGCTGGTAATCGCGCGCCTGTGCGCTCGCTCTATAATCGATCCACATGTCGCGTAGTAGGCTGCCCATTTCCCTTTGGCCGCGCGTTGTTTCCTTTCCCAATTCCCACGCGCTGAGCACTGATGAACTACACATGTTTCGCTGAGCACCGATGAACTTCACCTCGTGTTTCCCACAGTTTCCTCGCTTCCTCATAGTCATGGTTGTAACAAAAAAATTTGTTTCAACCGCAAAATTCAACTCGTGAAAAAATTTCAATACGAAATTTTGAAGAAAATGTCAGCTCGCGAAACTTTTAACTGAGAAAATTTCAACTCAAAAAATTCAAATTGAGAACTTTCAATTAGGAAAATGTTAACTCAGAAAATTTTAAATCAGAAAATTTTCAAGTACGGGAATTTTAGGACGGGAATTTACACGTTGAATGCTAGGAGAGAGAGCGCACAGATTTCACGCTGGGAGCAACCGTAAAGTAGTCTTTTCGGTTGTTTGGAGTGATGGTTGCTTGTCCCAGTTAGAACTTAACATTTTGATCTTTTTTCTAATTTTAGTTTTGAGTTAAACTTTTCTAGTACATGGAAAATGTCATGCAGCCCAAAAAATCCGAATTTTTTCCCTTTTAGAGCAGTTTTTTTATATCTAGGTACAGTTTTTAGACAATAAGACCCCAAAAACACATTTTTAGTTTGTTTCTAATTACATATAGCTGTATTTTTTTCCCGAGGTTTTTTCCCTTTTAACGTATATTAGTTTTTTACATATGTGTGCTTTTTTTTTGCGATGAGGCCCGGAAAACTTCCAAAATTTGTTCCTTTTCCCACAAATGATTTTTTCCCCGCATGAATCCTCAAGAGTTCTAAAACCGTATGCAAGGGTTCTCAGAAATTACATTTCATGCATTTTTAAGACCAAAAGTCCCCCAAAAAATTCAACAGTTTTTCCTCTCTTAGCGCAGATATTTTTTTACACCCTAACTATCTAAGTGTAGTTTTTAGGCACCAAAAACCCAAAAAAAAAACATTTTTTAAGTTGTGCGTTGTGCCTCCCAAAAACTTCTAAAATTTGTTTCTAATTATATATTGATGAATTTTTCTCCCGATAAGGCCCCCAAAACTTACAAGCTTTCCCCCTTTTAGCGCAAATTGTTTTTTTTTAGTTTGCGTGCATTTTTTAGTGATAAGACCTAAAAAATTCCAAAATTTGTTCCACCACTACAGACTGATTCATCCGTGACCCCCCATCACTGCTGGGTAGGCCTGAGCCGGCAGTGATAATCTTATCACTACCGGTTCTAAATTCAACCGGCAGTGATAAGAACAATATATTTTTCATGCGCGAACGACAGCAATATCACTGTCGGGTTTAGAGATAGAACTAGCAGTGATGTATTATTGACGGTTCAACAGTATAACCGGTAGTGATAACGTGATTTGCGCCAGAAACGGCAGCGATATCACTACCGGATTTAGAGATAGAAGTGGCAGTGATATATCACTGCTGGTTCTAGAGAAAAAGCCAACAGTGATAATGTGGCACTATATATATCCCGGCTTCCTTCCCCAACCTATCCAGAACAGAAAGGAGCTCTGTTCTTGCTCGGTTGGGGTGGAGAGGGGGCGAATTTTTGCTCTCAAATTTGGTGGAATTTGTTTCTAACTTGTGATTTAAGGTTCGTATCTTGATGTACATTTCTTTGGTAGTTTATTTAGTTGGATATTACGTTCTATATTGTTGTAGGTTGTGAGAATTATTGATTGCATAGTCAACACAATTAGAGCTCTAATCTAGAGGCTAGATTTAAAATTACCAACTTTTATATGTATAGTGATTAGTGAGATTATGATGTATGTTGAATTTAAGTATTTAGAGGACTAAATTAGTGATTGCATTTAATACGTTGATTGAATTTAAATGTGATAGCACTTCATAATTAACTATTGTTTATTCTAATTACTTAAAATTGTTTCTTTATTTCGTGTATGTTAATTTAATACTTATGTAAGTAATGTAAATTTCTTTGATGAGACCATTATATATAACTAATAGCAATTATTTAATTGATTTTACAATTGAGATTTGGATATAGATTTATAATTAATGAAAATTTCTAGATTAATTAGCACTACATAACAAATTAAATGAATAAAACAATTTGTGAGCACTTATTGATTTATGAGATTTTATTTGTTATAAATATTTGTAGATGGACCAAGATGGATGTATGAAGTGGACCGTCGTGATAGAGTATACTTTAACGGTGTGACTAGTTTTACGGCGTGGCTACGATATATAAGTCAAATAAGTTGATAGACTATATTTGTTGCCCGTGCATCGATTGCAAGAATGAGAAGGAATTTTCTAACCTTGAGGTGATCCGTGCATACTCGCTTCGAAGGGGTTTCAAGCCTGCCTATACCTGTTAGACCGAGCATGGTGAAGATGAGATGGTACGTGAAGGGCATCTAATTGATAATGATGATGATTATGAAGACAACGACTCAACTGCGATCGAAGATACGTTCGTCGACACCCATGAAGACACGTTCATCGATAACCATAAAGATAATCTAGAACAGATGTTGCATGATGGGGAGGAGGACCTCACGAGTAAAAGGGATTTTCAGAAGTTCCAGCGTATGGTAGAGGATTCTACAACACCTTTGTACCCAGGCTGCAAGGAGGAGCTCGAAAAGCTGCATGTTGTGCTTACGCTGCAGTTGAAGGCAAGCAATGGTTGGTTCGATAAGAGTTTACAGAGCTGTTAGATTTCTTTAGAGATGTCCTTCCAGAGGGTAACGTATTGCCAACAACCACGTACTAGGCCAAGCAGGTTATTTGCCCATTGGGACTGGAAGTGCAGAAAATACACGCATGTCCAAACGATTGCATATTGTATCGCAATGAGTTTGCAAATTTAGATGTGTGTCCCGTTTGCAAGGCATCTCGGTATAAGCGCGGCGATGATGACATTGAGGTGCAGCGTAAGAAAAAAAGACCCCCCGCTAAGGTGGTGTGGTATTTCTCTATAATCCCCCATTTGAAGTGTCTGTTTACGAACAAAAGGCATTCTCAATTGCTGTGATGGCACGCCAAAGAATGTAAGAAGGATAGAATACTTAGACACCCTGCTGACTCCGCACAGTGAAGGAACATCGATAGAAAATACAAGAAACACTTTTCATATGATATGAGGAATATAAGGTTCAGGCTTAGTACGGATGGGATGAATCCTTTCGGCAACATGAGTAGTCGTCATAACACTTGGCCGGTGACTTTATGTATCTACAACCTTCCTCCCTAGCTTTGTATGAAGCGGAAGTACATTATGATGCCGCTACTGGGCCAAGGGCTGAGGTAACCTGGCAACGATATTGATGTGTATCTCAAACCACTAGTTGAAGATCTTCTGGTATTGTGGAATGATGGTGTATGGGTATGTGATGAGTATAAAAGAGAAAACTTCATGCTACGTGCGTTATTGTTCGTAACTATCAATGATTACCCTACTTTTAGTAATCTTTCGGGCCAGACTATAAAAAGATTCAATGGATGCGTCCATTACGTGGGTGACACAGGTAGCCGGTGGTTGAAATACTGCCGAAAAATGTGTTACATGTGGCATCGTAGGTTTCTTCGCAAGGACCACTCGTATCACAACAAAAAGAGAGCTTTTGATGGTACAAAGGAGACTGCTTCCGCTCTGCAATATCGCAACGGTAAAGAGATATTTGTGGCCTTAAAGAATATTAAAATTATCCATGGAAAGGGATCCAAAAGTACATCAGTCCCGAGTTCCGATGATACAGCTCCTTTGTGAAAAAGGAGATCAGTATTTATGGACCTACCTTATTGGCAGCACTTGGATGTTCGACATGCGATTGATGTCATGCATATAGAGAAGAATATGTGTGACAGCTTACTTGGTATTTTATTAGACATATCTGGCAAAACAAAAGATACACTCAACGAATGGATGGACTTGAAAGATGTGAAACTCAGGAAGGAGTTGCATCACGAAGACCTGGGTAAAAGGCAAAAAGTACCTTCTGCAGCTTGCTACACTCTTAGTAAGAATTAGAAAATTAGCGTGTATATCGATCATTACATGTTGACCTAAACTTTTCTTTATAAAGACGATGACACTAATTAATGCTTCAATTTCTCCTATGATAGCGCGTGAAGCTACGCACCAGTAGCCTGCTCAACAATGAAATTGAAGCCCTTCGAGAGCAGCTAGCCGGGTTCATCGTTCGAGAAATTATCAACCCGAAGTGCGAGTTTTAAGAGCATTTGTAGCTTAAGTGAGGTGTCAACAATTGTGAATGAACAATGTAATACTTAAATATTATGATGCTTCAAAAGTGAATGAACAATGTAATAATTAAATATTATGATGCTTCAATATATTTGAATTACCCTTTAGTGATGTTTCGTTACTATTGTGCACAACGTATACCGTACAAAATACATCTACTGTACAATATATATATATATACTACAACATTACATAATACATATACTGCAACAAATATATATATACATATAAAGGTTTAAAAAACCCATCATTGTTAGTTTTGGATTTGAAAATAGGACAGAGAGTTATCACTGCTGGTTGACGAGGTAAAAGTGGCAGTGATACTACTTATCACTACTGGATATTCATGAAAATGTGATAGTGATAGTTACTTATCACTACCGGTTATCAGAGATACCCGGCAGTGATAATTATTATCACTGCTGGATATTTATGAAACGGCAGTGATAGTTACTTATCACTGTTGGTTATGAGAGATAACCGGCAGTGATAATTATTATCACTACCGGTTATACAGTATGAACCGGCCGCGATAGTGATAATTACTGCCAGTTTACATCCGGCAGTGATAGTCCTCGACTATCACTGCCACTTAGGTAGTGCCGGATCCACATCCGGTAGTGATGCTGATGTGGACCCAACAAGAATCGTGATTCTCAGTAGCGGTGTTCCTTTTCCCACATATTGTTTTTTTCCCGCAAGGATCCTCGGAGTTCTAGAACCAACTCTTTTTTAGCAAAGTGCCTCACGAGATTTATCTAGGCATGGTTTTTATGAAAAGCCCTCCAAACTTCTTTGATTTGTTTTTCCCTATAGTTCTTTTCTTCAATGAAAAAATCATCTTTGTGCAAAGATCAAGTGTATACTGGCGGTGGGCGTGTTGCCCGCGCATCTAATATATATGAGTAAACTACACACATAGGGTTTTGTAGAGGTTGCACCACCTCACGGAGAGCTGACTTCCAACTGAATACACATGCATGTATTTCTCTGAATATTAATGATTATTATATGTCTTAATTAAATCGTCATGGTGACACTGCCAATTGTCTAATTAGCAGACAGTAGTGTTGCGTATCAAAAAAATCCAGCATTAGTAGCTTTAGCATTTGCCAATTGTCTAATATACTCTATATAATGCCGTCTGGGATTAGAGGGCCAGGGCGATAGCGCACCCCCACCAATCCACACGCTCCCGTATGCCCTTTCGTTCCATTCAGTTGCACGTGTGCTATCCCGTTGTAGCCCGTGCCAATTCCGTTTTGGTTGTGTCACTTTTTTGCCCGTTCGTCACTACGATGGTTGGTAGCGCGTCCTACTTAAAATTGTTTCTTTATTTCATCGCCTCCTCTGCTGGACCCTCCCCGTGCCGCCTCCCATGCCGGACCTCCTCTGCGCCGTCCCTCCTCCGTATTGGTTCTCCTCCGCGTCGCCCCTCCCCGAGCCGGACCCTCCCCCCATCACCCCTCCCCGCACCGGACCTCCTCCGCGCCGGCCCTCCTCCACGCTGGTCCTCCTCCGCGTCGGCCCCTCCCCACACTAGCCCTCCTCCGCGTCATCGCATCTCGTCCCTGCATGGTGTGCACTCGCAAATCCAAGCTAAATGATTTGATTTTCATGTGACAGTGAATGTATGTGACAGTGATTTGATTTTCATGTGATAGTGAATCCAAGCTAAATTTTGCTAGATGTTGTGAATGTTCATGTGACAGTAAATTTTGCTAAATGTTGTGAATGTTCATGGGGCTAAATGATTTGATTTTCATGTGATAGTGAATCCAAGCTAAATTTTGCTAGATGTTGTGAATGTTCATGTTGTGAATGTTCATGTGATTGTAAATTTTGCTAGATATTGTGAATGTTCATGTGGCAGTAAATTTTGCTAGATGTTGTGTATGTATGTATGTATGTATGTATGTATGTATATATATTTAATGGTGCCATGGATGTATAATGGTGCATTTGATGTATAATGGTGGCATCGATGTATAATAGTTGCTATTGAAATACAAACCATTTTATCACTATGTTAGTCAATTACACACTAGAGAAGTCTTGAGAAGCTTACTGTGTTATACCTTAGTAGAAACTATTTTATCATATGACACCAATCTCTAATGAGCTATCTCAGCGCACACAAAACATATGATAACACTATTGGCAATTCAACGTGCTATCACTGAGCTTGGTGAATTTTGAAGCAATTTCTATGTATATGTGAATTTTGAAGCAATTTCTATGTATCATGTATATGTCAAATGTAATGTATTTGAATTTTAAAATTTCTATGTGTCATGTCAAATGTATATGTATCTTGTGAATTATTCTAATTCTTGGTGAATTTGAAGCAATTTCTATGTATTTGTGAATTTTGAAGAAATTTCTATGTATCATATATATGTGAAATGTAATGTATTTGAATTTTGAAATTTCTGTGTGTTATGTCAAATGTATATGTATCATGTGAATTATTCTAATTCCTATTGTGGAGGTGTATCCCTTCAGTGTTGAAACCTTAGCAAGCAGTACTGGGTTTAGACGGATCTTTGGAAAGGCTTTGTTATGGTCACTCGCCTTTGTGGTGTTTGATTATATCTTGTGGGTAAAGTGTATCCTCTGCAGAGTGTAAAACCTATTCGAATAGTCGGGCTCACGGTATTGGGCATTACTCGGTGATTACAGTCAAGGGTTAGATTTTATTAAATAAATGTGGGGAGTGGAATGTTGGAACATGGAAATAAGGATATGAGTTGGACATTGAAAACAAATGCAAAGTTATTATTGTTTTACTATCTTTCAATCTATTTATGCTATTCTTTCGTAAATGCTGTTTATGCAAAGTAACCTTTTAGCCTTCCTTTGTATTAAGCCATGCATATAGTAAGTAGAATTGCATTCTGTGCACATCTTGTTGAGTGCTTTATGTACTCACCCCTTGCCACCAACATCATCAGTTGAGGAAGAAGCAACACCTGCATTGGAGGAGGAATTCTAGGAGGAGACGAACAATTAGGGTGCGAGCCTTGTTAGTTGCCTGTGGCAGTTGAAGCGTTGCTACGCGTTTTCATTATTTCTGCTGCAGTTTATTTATTTCCTTTCAGTTAGCCCTACGTGGCGTACTCATGTAAGGTGGACCATAAAGTCATTCATCAGTTATACTAAACTTGATAAAGTCTTATTTATGTTATCGTTGAGTATGATTGTGATATTCATCTATGTTGAGACTGTGTGCACTAGTGTGATCCTGGGCTAGTGCAGAATACACAGAGGGTCCGAATTTGAATATTTGGATCCCGACACCCGTCGTATGTTCCCGATGACATCAAGGAAATATTCTGGATAGAGTTGACAGCCAATTTCCATTTTCCCGAAGATCAGTTGGAGCTTGCCAGAAAACGTGCACTAACCGTCATGGGATCCGCATGGAAGAACTGGAAGACAAAGCTAAATAAGGAGTATGTCAAGAAGGATTAACCGCCAGATTTTAATAGATACCTGAGGTTAGAGCAATTTTGGGATGAATTTGTGCAGTATAAGAAATCTGATGAAGCCTAGGCTATCAGCCAACAGAATAAGACAAATTCGGACAAGAAAATTTACCCCCATGTTCTAGGCACTAGTGGCTACGTGAGCGAAGTACCCAAGTGGGATACACGAAAAGAACAGCTAACTCGTAGTGGTGTTATTTCTACGACGTCCGAGATGGCCCCTAGATCAAAGTACTGGCTACTTGCGAGGGAAGCTAGTCTGTCGGATGATGGTAGCTTAAGCTTCAGAAGTGAGAAAGACGAGGAAATCTCGAAGAAGATCGTAGATGCCCACTCCCAAGCTACTCAGGGCTCCTTCCAGCCAAGAAGGGAGAATGATGAGCTAACACCGCCTTGGGTAATAAAGAGCACCCTAGTCGCACTAGAGGGTTTGGCTTGGTGCCCTGGAAAGCAACGTTCGCAGAGGATGCCAAAATTTATAAGCGACCAAAGAAATTCAGACAAGAATAGTTGGATGAACGTGTACGAGAAATAGAAGACTGGATGCATAGAAGGGAAATTGAATTTGAAGAAAAGATGCAAGAAATGCAAGTAAACGTCCTTAGCGAACGTTAGTCACATGACGTCGGCCACCAGCTCTAGAGTCCCGCTGCTGCTCGTAAAAGCAGCCAAGCATCCGCAAGCCCTCCTGAAGAGGACTCAGCATGTAGTTTTCCTGTGGACAAGATCGTAGAGCCGACAAGCTGCAATCTGCACCTGCCCGTAGTGAACATTATCATCAAGGTGGCTTGGCCATGCATCTAGGGGCAGATATTGTATAACCACCCAATTCCTCAGTGATACATCAGAGTTTCAGTTGACAGCGTGGTTGACAGATACCACAAAGTTGAGGTTGAGATCCCGGGCGAGAAGGTGAAAAATAATCTTGGACAAAGCCTAGACACATTCATCGTGTGGCGCAAGCGCTAGATAAAGTTTATCTCAGATGATGATGACGACGATGATCGTAATAATGATGACGAGGCAGACTCTCCACCTAGGAAAAGTCCTCCTTCTTCGGCGTCACTCAAAAAAGGTTCTTCTCCTACTCTAGCGCCACAAGATAGTAATCAAAGAGCACCGCGATCTCAACATTCTACACGGAGAGGGGGAAAGTTCCTCATCTGTGAAGCCAGTAAAAACTTTTAGCAAGAAACGAGCATATGACCTGACCAAAGAAGAAACTAGAAGGGAAGTAGACGCTAGTGTAACAGCACACTTCAAGAAGACGACGCCACCTGGTAAGGTTGAAATCGAAGCTGCCAAACGGGATTTCTTCGTGGGCTTAGCGACGGTTAAACAGATAGGATGAGCAACTGAATCTCCTCAACTTAGCCAACGATCAGACTACGAGCGCATCTCTAGGAAGAAATCTAAAGGAGATGGTGGTAAAGCAGCTGTTGCTAGAGGCGAAAGTGGTGCTAAAGGGCAGGAGCCCCCTCTAAAGTGACCATTCGTTAACGGGGAAGCTTTGGTGGATCCAAATGAGGAGCTCAGACTGACAACACAGTTACGACATCTACATCAATAGTACTGGCAGTATGTCCAAGAGACAAAAAACGATACTTTCCCGTCATATATAAAGATGTGGATTTTCACAACATAGATGCGTTTTCTAGGTAGAACACATGGAACTATATCAGTTGTACCAATGAGACGCCCTGGACATGTCTATATTAAGAATGTGGACTCTGTAAGTCTCTTCTATAATTCATGCTGTACATTCACGTACCCTTAAACTGAGGGCCTGACTTCTTTTTTTTATGTAGAATGGAGGCAATGACACTTAGAGCGGACTTTGCTAAAGCTACAAGACAAGACCTATGTACTTTTACCCTACAACTTTCAGTACGTGTTTCCCTGCCTACTAGTCTCTTATATTTGATGCGCAACATTATGTGATGACTAATTGGCTTCTATAGTTTTCACTGGATCGTCCTCATCTTCATGTTAGACGAAAGCAATATCACTATCTTGGACTCAATGAGGAAACCGACAAGCGATTACAAAGAATTAATAGAGTTGCTAGACATGTAAACTTTGCCGTTGCATTATTGCTCTAGTAATCTTCCATTCCATTGCACCTAATTAATTTTAATGACTACTCGAAACCATGAACAGGGTGTATGCAAAATACCGTAAGAAGAGCCAGCGGTGTCGTCCATTCACGAACAAGTTCAGAATAAAAACCGATTTTCTGTGCCTAAGAAAACCCCAAGGGAACAATTTATGTGGATACTACTCAATGACACATATGCACGCATTCATCACTGACAGTATGGACCACAACGCGCGAGCTAGTATATCGATCATTACATGTTGACCTATACTTTTCTTTATAAAGACGATGACACTAATTAATGCTTCAATTTCTCCCATGACAACGCGTGAAGCTGGACACCAACAGCCTGCTCGACAATGAAATAGAAGCCCATCGAGAGTAGCTAGTCGAGTTCATCGTTCGAGAAATTATCAACCCAAAGGGTGAGTTTTTCGAGCATTTGTAACTTACGTGAGATGTCAACGATTGTGAATGAACAATGTAATACTTAAATATTATGATGCTTCAAAAGTGAATGAACAATGTAATAATTAAATATTATGATGCTTCAATGTATTTGAATTACCCTTTAGCGATGTTTCATTACTATTGTGCACAATGTATACTATACAGAATACATTTACTGTATAATATATATCCTACAACATTACATAATTCATATACTGCAACAAATATATATAAAAATATTTTAAAAATGTATCACTGCCAGTTTTGGATATGAAAATTGGACAAAGAGTTATCATTACCGGTTGCTGAGGTAAAAGTGGCAGTGATACTACTTATCATTGCCAAATATTCATGAAAATGTGGCAGTGATAGTTACTTATCATTGGATACCACTTATCACTACCGAATATTCATGAAAGTGGCAGAGATAACCGGCAGTGATAATTATTATCACTGTCAGATATTTATGAAAATGCGGCAGTGATAATTACTTATCACTACCGGTTGTGAGAGATAACCGACAGTGATAATTATTATCACTACCGGTTATATAGTATGAACCGGCAGTGATAGTGATTATCGCTGCCGGTTTACATTCGGCAGTGATAGTCCTCGACTATCACTGCCACTTAGATAGTGCCGGGTCCACATCCGGTAGTGATGCCGATGTGGATTCGGCAATAAACACGTATTTTATAGCGGTCTTCCCTTTTCCCACATATTGTTTTTTCCCTGCAAGGATCCTCAGGAGTTCTAGAACCAACTTGTTTTTTTAGCAAAGTGCCTCACGAGATTTATTTAGTTATGGTTTTTTACTAAAAGCCCCTCCAAACTTCTTTGATTTGTTTTTTTCCCTACAATTCTTTTCTTTGATGAAAAAATCATCTTTGTGCAGCATCAAGCGTCTGTGCGGCGTGACGTGCAGCCCACGCATCTAATATATATGAGTTCACTACACACCTAGGTTTTTGTAGAGGTTGTAGCACCTCACGGAGAGCTGACTTCCAACTGAATACACATGCTTGTATTTCTCTGAATATTAGTGATTATTATATGTCTCAATTAAATCATCCTGGTGATGCTGCCAATTGTCTAATTAGCAGATAGCAGTTGCATGTGTCAGAAAAATCGAGCGTTAGTAGCTTTAGCAATTGCCAATTGTCTAATATACTCTATATAATGCCGCTTGGGATTGGAGGGCTCAGGGCGCTGGTGCGCCCCCACCAATCCACATGCTCCCGTATGCCCTTCCATTCTACTCCGTTGCATGTGTACTGTCCTATTGTAGCCCATGCTAATTCCATTTCGGCCGTGTCACTTTCTTGCCCGTTCATCACTGCGATGGTTGGTAGCATGTCCTAGATTCATGCTACGGCTCCCCTTCGCGCCTCCGGATTGTTCTGCTTTCTCCCTTTCCATCCTTCTTCGAGAAGCCTCGGTCTGAGCTCCCTCGGTTCCCCCGGCCGTTTCCTCGCTCGCCCCGCCCCCTACCCTTCGGGAGCTCCACCGCCTCCCCGCATCCACTTCTACCTTGGTTCGCCCGGTCATCGTCTCCCTTGATCCATCCCATCTCCTCCGGGAACCCCATCGCTTCCCCGCATCCGTGGCTGGGGTCATCGCCTTGCTCGCTTCGGTCGCCCCATCCCCCCTCCTCTGGTAGCGCCGCTGACTCCTCGCGTTCACCTCTGATGTGCTCGCCGGCTCCTTGCGTTCACCTCGGATACTTGCGCCTTACTGCCCGCTGTTACTCCTCTCTTGCCCTCACTTTCTTCCATGTCTCAAATAGCCTTTCTGATTCTCTTTCATTGTTCTATCACAGTTTGGGGTTCATCGCGTATTTGGGATTCGCTGTGTGGCCTATATCGTTGCATCATCGTGTGGAGCTTGGAGTTTGTCATGGATTTCTAGTCCCTCCACTGTCTCAGGTGAGTACTCCTTCTCTCCACCGGTTTGCTCTGCTTGTATCGTGATGCTTACCTATTCCTTTTATTTTGCTACAGGTCATCATTGTTCGTGTGTGCGTTTTTGCCGTCTAACATAGGGGTGTTCTTTGCCTTCTCAGCCCCAATGCAAGTACGTCATTTCGCTTTGCTTACATTCTTAGATCGATGTTTCACCTGTTTAGTGCCAGATTCTTGTTTGGCTGCCCGAATTACTGGTTATGTGTAGTCGCTGGGCTCCTTGCGCTGTGTTGTGTGTCTACTCATGACGCTAGTGCCTCATCGTGTTGCTCATTGGCTTGTCGTGCTTTCTCCAGATTGTTTGCCTTTGCAATAGCATGCTTCGGTACCATGTTTTGCGGTGCCACACGTTATGGGTCCCCTGTTTCTCCTTCCTTGAGCTCCCCGTCGCTGCCACGTCTCGATTTTTTCCCCAAAATCCATCTCTCTAGCCTCTCCCTCTCTCCTATGCGCGCACGTGCAGCTCAAGAGCCTACCAGCGATTCGCCATGATCGTGTGCACCTACAGCCGCAGATCCTGTGCTTTCTCCTCCAGTGGTGCCGGTGGAGACCGTAGATTCTCCTCGCAGGCTGCATTCGACTTCGACGGTGATTGGGACGGCGACAACCTTGAATCTCTTGTTTCTCTAGTACGATTCCTTCTCTATTTTTGCTACACGACTCTCCCTCTGATCAGCCTTATGTGTGTTTTTTTGTCAATTTTCCCCCTTTTTTGCCTGCTTTCTGTTGGTGAGACGCGGTTCATTGATTTCTGTCTGGTTTGGTTTTCCTATAGTTGGTATGATGTGCGAATCTGTGGTTATGCCTCTTTAGCTTCTGATTTCCTCTGAATTTTTGGTGTTCTATGGTTTGTGCTTCCGTTGTAAGAGGCCGGAGATTTCGCACCTTAAGTGCCGCCTTGCTGTTCATTCCCGATTGATGCCTACCAGTATTGATTTGTTCCTCTACACTCTTATTCCCCTATCTTCATGGTTTTTATGTTCTTTGTTGATAGTGTTGGTGTTATGCCCTTGAGGCAGTCATATAGATGATTGTAACATGACTATGCTTATGAATAATAATATGATTATTGGTCCAATGAATGTATATCATTATATTGATCAGCAAGTATGTGACTTGCTTATGAAACTCTCTACTTATTGATATAATTCTATAAGTATCTCTGATCGGGCATCATCGTATAGGACAATGATGAATAGATCAGCACATGTATTGATCGATGATTATGTTTCATAGATCATAGGATATGGAGATATCATCAATATATTGTGAACTCATGATGAAGAACATGGGTTATATAGACCCGCAATGAGACACTGCAAGAATGTTATATTCTTCTGTGTCATCAGTGCATCTCATACATAGTAGATGTATGATCTTTAGACCTGAGATTGTCACATTCCCTACATGTGTAATAGTTTACCTTGGGGCCACCAAATGCTATTTCCTAACCGGATAGTTATAAAGGTAGTTTTCATGTTTGCTATGAAACATGCAGAGGGAAGTGAGCAGTCAAGATGGAATTTGCCGCTCCGGTGTAATGGAGATATATGTCTAGGCCACTCGTGTGATATGATTAAGGAAGTGCATGGCCATGCCGTGATTGAGAAGTCAATCACAACTTATTAATATATCACGGATACGAGAGATGGATTGAACTGTCAAAGGATGACATACTCCTCGCCTTGAGTTCGATCTTCATATAGTTTGGCAAAAGGATTATTACATGAGTACTTTTGAAAGGTTCTATCTGATTTGATCATATACGTTTGGGAGTTGGCATGCTCGCAAGAACCGCTACTGACTATTGGATTGGAAAAGGGTTTTCTGAATCTATGTCCAAATATACATGAACCTACAGGGTCACACACTTAACGGGCTGGGATGCATTAATTCGGATTGGATCCATAATTAATGGACCTCGTGGGCTTAACGCGCTGATGGGCCCTGGCTTAGGGTTTCGTCGCGTGGCTATATAAGGAGAGGAGAAGGGTGGGTGTGCAGGTTGTTGTTCACGTCTAGAACCCTAGCCTCCACCTCTCATTGCCCCTGCTGAGCGACACGGTGCTTGCATGCCGACGCATGGTGCTCCATCCCGGGACGTGTGGACTGCTGTGGTGACGCTGCTGCTACTGCGGCGTGGCGAGGACGATCCGCAGCGAGGACGATCCGCGGGAGGACGATCCGCGTGAGGACGATCCGCAGCGAGGACGATCCGCATGAGGACGATCCGCGGCGAGGACGATCCACGTGAGGACGATCCACGGCGAGGACGATCCGCGTGAGGACGATCCACTACACCAACGCGCGAAGGATTCCGCAACTGCGCGTCTAGTGGTAATCCAATCTGTGATCCCTTTCTTGCGAGTAGCTTTTCTGGTTATGCGGTAGAAATTTTAATTTGTGCTAGCGTAGCATACCGCGTTCCCCAACAGATAGATGTTCTGCTCATTTCCTTACAAGTCGCCGTTTCTCCCTAGAGTATCCTTCGGCATCTACCGGGCAGTCCACCTTTGGCATCGCTTGCTCCAGGCATCTACTAGGGTGCCCGTCATCAGCCTCGCCGCTGGGGAGCTAAACTTTAGCACGCTGGCCACAATCATTGTGGTGAGCGTCGCTCTTGCTTCTTCTTATCCCAGTGCTGAGTGCACCCTAATTGAAAGCTATTAGTTAAAGTAGCTGAACAACTTGATAAATTAAATCTGTACTAAAAGCATATCTATGATGCTATTCTCGGCACAATACATAATAAAATTGGCAACACTTTTGTGTACACACATGGTGCAACTAGAAAAACATTTCTGTCCAATGCATTGCTTAACAATGTAAGGGCCCAAGTTAAAATAGCTCTAGCTATTACCTCTTCTAGAATAGCGGTGCTACTACTACCAGCTGACTCAACACCTCATTCTTGCTTCCGAATACCACTTAATATAGAAGAGCATTTAGTTTGTGCTGTTAAGAAAAATAAAGCAATGCCAATTCCTAGTTCGAGTTTCATATGCAATGGCAATAAACAGGAAACGAGGGTACACACTAGGTAGAGTTGGTGTCTACTTATCCAGCCCAGTATTTTAGTTTTCACAAGGATAGTTGTGTGCCGCTTTGGATGAAAATAACCCTCTCCTGAACATGCAGGCAGACCCCACAGTATTGCGTACACAGAAATTTTTGATGATCTAGCCTAGTAGTTGTTTTGCCGGTAAGCACATGTTGTTCCTATCATTACACTTCCTATTTAGTTTGCTGATTACTCCTGCTTTAATTTCATAAATATATATAACATATTATCTTTTCCTGTTTTTGCAGACTGCCAAAGACCACCGATGGAAAATCTATACAATCATGAAACTTGAAAATATGTTCCTTTTGCCTCTTCCATGTACAGGTACTGGCCTCTTTTGTACTGGGCGCAGCTTTTTGGCTTGATCATTCCTATTGTGAAGGTATGCAGTACAAGTTAGGACTGGCAAATAGTTAAATAATTTATGCTTTCCAATTGCAATTGTTTGGTTTCTATGACCACTTCTCCTGCTTTATATGCTTTCATCTTGTGTACTAAGCGCTCAGGAGAGTGATACTTTTCTTATGTCTTTATTACAGCATACTCCTATTTGGTCATGATGCTCTCCAATCCAATGCCTATGGCAGTGATTTGCCTGTTTGTTCGATTACGTTACGTCCTCTAGGCATCACAGGTTTCCAGTCTTCTCATCGTTTGCCTTACTATTTTGTCTTGCACTGTGGTCTTGCTATCTGCATCGGGGTTTGCTATTCTTATTCTAGATTTGTGGAGTCCAATTAGTTTTCTTTGTTTTTGATGGAATTCCCGAGCCAAGACACTAACATCTCAGCTAGAGCTTTTCTTTTCCATGGCAGGAAGGGCCAGAGACAGCAAAAAGCTTTTTTGGCCTTTTGCAATCTCGTATCAATGGAACCACGTTTCCTACAAGTTCATTCTTATCCTTTGACCTCTCCTCCCTCTACCTTCTTGTTCTTCTCTTATACCAGTTTGTGCGATATCACAGGTCATGATATGCGAGTAAGAAAATACATTCTTCTTGAGAAGCATAGGAAACAACTGAAACTTAAAACGCCTAGAAGATGTCTGTTTTTTCCCTGTTTTAGCTTTATTTATTTTATTTTAATGGTTTCTGCTCGCTATTCAAGGAATAAGAAGAGTATGGCTATTGTTTGCTGCTTGGTAGGTATGATTTTCAGCTAACGTAAACGGCGGTTGGTAAACAATTGCAAGCCGTGAAAATATGCTCAGTAATATGATTAATCTTCAAGTAGCATTTCAGCAAAATTGCAAACTCCTTTCTTAATATGTGTGATATTGCGTTGTTAGCATAATAAAACATTCTATATTATTATTGCATGTTAGTCCCCTTAGTGCTGTAACAAATTCATGTAGTGCGCAACAGCATAGGTAACGAGATCATTTTTCCTAACAGGAAAATGCGAATGTCACTTTAGTACCCCAGGTAAGATTTGTGTGGTTCAACATATAATTCAATTTGATATTTCAGTGAGGCAAAGACAAAAAAATAACGTCAAAACCTTCTTGCAAATAGTGTTTGATACGCTATCTTTGTTTGCTTATGTAAACAAGTAAGATGAAAATGCCATTTCTTTTATCTAAGAAAGGCTTCTTGTGATGTATATCGGTAGCCAAGCTAATTACTCTTGCTCTTTCGCTTTGCTGATGTGTAGGCTGGATTCTATTAGAAGGTTGCTGATGTAGCTGCTAACAAGAGAAAAAATTGAAGAGAATTTCACAGTTCAAAATAAGGTGTACAGAGAACCAGTGTACATTCGCACACTTAATACACTTACAGAACATGAATTTTCTCCAGATTACCAACGCATATCAACCGGCGTCACCGTCTGGAACCATTGTCCTCCTATACACGTGCTCGGTCGCGCCTTCACCTACATGCACGGCCTCAGCTGCATGCCATACTTGTCCTCGCATCCATAAAAAGCGGCGTAGCATAGCACGCAACCATTTCTAGTCACTTTCATGCGCGACGATTTATGATTTAACAGACAACAGACTTACCACTATGGGAATGCATTGTCAGAAAAATCGATGTTAGGGTGTGTTTGGGACAGCTTCAGTTCTACTAAAATTCGTAGAGTTGGTGGAGTAGAGTATTCCTAACTCTAGAAATTTATGGAGGTTTTTTCGATAAAGGAAGTTTTTATTAATCTTAGTAAATTACATCAAGGTGATACAATTATACTAAGAAGACTCCCGGCCTCTACACAGCTAGGGTGTGCACAGCTAAACACACACACACAAGAAAAGACAAAGGAACCGTCGCGGCAAACTACATCACGCAACATTGTCTTCAAGGCTATCCACCATCATAGCAACACTTGGACCGCGATAAAAGCTCTCCAATGACAACGCCTCCAAGAAGGACTCGATACGCACATGCACCGCTATTGCCATGATCCAATCAGTGAAGGCCAGACCAAAGGTTTTTACCTCGGAGAGTAAATTCTCAGACTACAAAACAATGCCTTCAACAAGACCATTGCCAGGCACAACCAACTAAGGTCGACCTAGGATTTCTCCTCAAGTCGAAATCGGAGATCCCAGTGTTGCAACCACCCTCATTCCGAGCTAGTGCCGCCATACCACTTAATCTTAGCCAATAGCAACGGCCACCTTCTCAAGGCCAGACAAACAATTTTTAGATGTTTGACTCTACGATGACAGATTCGTGAGCTAGCCAATAGGCACACGATCATCAAGTTCATAGAGTGCATCTAAAAAATGAGTTGTGTCATCAAAGAAAGCGAATCCGCGAATCGATGCTAAGATGACATAGGTCAAAAGAAATGTATGAACAATGCTAGTAAGAGATGAAGACGCTGAAGCGAAGAGTAGTCACCTAGATCGCCCATCATCCACAAGTTGTCGGGCCACCACCAAACCCAAGTTGGCAACAACAAGTGAGGATCCAACCTAAACCATGCATAGGTGGGCGCCGCACGGGAGCAATGACCAATCATCCGTGGCAAGGCTCCCAAAGCAGAACAAATAAATCTAGGGGCGAGAGCACGGATCCGGTGAGGACACCAAAGATCCGACCGCCAGCCACCGGAGCTCCACCCGCCGGAGTGGAGAGCGCAACCACAAAGGGACGGAGGAGTGGGGGAAGGTAGCCCCCACCACCAAACGCCCAGGCCGTGTTGGCCACCACCGGCGGGAGAGTTTATCAATTCCTCGAGGATGGTGAGTGCCAAGCCAGCCCAGCCATGACGATCCCCGCCGAAGCCCCCAACCCGACCGCGAGAGCTCTCCCGAACCCTGCCCTCCCTTGTTCTGTCGACTGCTCCGCCTGCTCGGGGAGCCACCAGCCGCCGAGCCCGTCATCTGAGCCAACTTGTTTATATTTTAGATTAAAAATATAAACTTAGTTCACTTTCTTTTAACCTACAAGTTTCTGAGGTTGATCTGAGATCTAGAGCTTTGACAAATAGACCTTAGTTGCTAGGCAACACTTTATCCATAGAGGCTCCTTTACAAGCTTCCACGATAATCTTATGAATTAAAAATCCAGAAATTCTCACATTAATTAATAAAATAGCTAAAAATTTCTATACTAATAAAAAAGGATGTACTGTGCATCTATGAAGAGATTTGTACAGCATGTCTTCAGATATTCAGTACTTTCGGTTACGTTATGTAGTATTATATCCTTACTAAGCAACAAAAACAGACCGAATGCAGTACTAACCTCATTAGAAAAGAAAGCACACCGTATAGCACTCCTAGGAAAAAAATAATTTTTTTTATCTTGATTCGAGCTTCACCATGTATGCGGTTTCCACTCCATTTACAACTTTCAGTAATGCAAGCTGCATGCTTTCGGTAGCTGATTGGCATGCAAGATCAGAAATAAAATTCAATATTACTAAATCAAGCGGACGAGCGCGTAGCTCGTTTGGTTAGCATGCTCGACGAGCGTGAGTGCGTGCGCGTGAGTACGTGTGTGGGTGTGTATAAAATAATTATTTGCTCTGGTATTCATACTCGACAAGTTTTTGCAACCTATTAAAAGAATTGGTCGATCAAAATTTAGATTCAAAATTCTTCATTGATCGATGGAAACAAAACATAAATATTAGCTAGATCCATACCTTCAATTCGAGTTACATTATAATCCAAGCAAATTCCAAGCTTACACAACAAGTTTTTGCAACCTACTTGAAAAGATTGAACTAGATCTCTACATTCATAATCTTTCATCCATCATGGGAAAAGATCAAATTTTCTTCATATTTCAAGCAAAGAAGAAGCTCCATTTAACACCAAATGTAGTGAGGAATGATATTACTAACCTTAGTTACTTTGGTTTCGAGTGAAATGATCAAGATTTTGAAATTTGGGCAGCACTTCCCCTCCTTTGAAGCTCTTGGCCGAAGCTCCACTATTCTTGTTGCGCACTGCACTGTTCTTCGTCGGGCGGACTATGGGAGGAGGAAGAAGTTTAAATTGGGACCTAGTAGCGGTTGGAGGCACCAACCGGTATTGATGACCTGCTCCAGAGTACTGGTTCGTGACACGAACCGGTACTGATGTTAGATCATCAGTACCGGTCGGTGCCTTGAACTGGTACTGAACTCCCCTGCAGCACAATAGCTATTGAACCGGGACTGTTGTAACTATCAGTCCCGGTTCATCCCCAACTGGCACTAATGGGCCAGTATCAAAAGCCAGTTCTGTAGTAGTGGTGGGTGGTGGCCAAGCCAGCGTATAAGAGTAGTGCCGTGGCCGCAATGTCGGAGATGCATGTGCGAGCGGCAGATCGAGGTGGCTTCGTACGAAATTTTAAAAGTTGTTTGGTTGACCTTAATTTAGGTTTAGGAAAAAAATCTAAATTGTCCAAAGAATTTAATGGTCAGATTTAATTTCTATTAACATCATTTACTATTAGTAAAATATACCATAAAAATTCTCTTTTTATAGGCTTTTTTTTTTGTAGTAATGGAGGATAGCGGTGTGGCAGGGTAGGATGGAGGAAGCATGTTGGCTGTTGTCAGTTGTCACCATCCTCTCCCATGCAGCCTTTCCACTGTCTGGTGTTCGTATCTACAATATGCAACGAGGACAAGGCCCGAGCAGCCTGGTCGAGAGGGAGGAGAGTGGTGACGGTTGGGATCAGGAGACGAAGGTGCAGCGTGGTTTTTGAGACCAGATGCACGTAACTGTGCGCATTGAGGAGACGGAAAACTGTTTGGGGTTGGGATTAATAATAAGAGAGGATTTTGGAATGTATGGTAGCAGTTGCTGAGGACGTGGGGAGGGCAGTCAGAAGAAGTACTGCATGAAGGAAAGGACGACGAGCGACCGCGGACAATCCATATTTGTAAGTAGCAGAGATACTAGATGTTATTTAAATGTGGTTTGTGCGGACGTACGGATTGACCAGAAGTGTTAGACTAATAACTACGTAGATACAGTCGCATAACTTAGGCGGCAGCAGAGATGAGCGTCGTGCCAGGTCAAGCTGACTCGATACGTGTCTATCGTGTTTCGAGTCTAAACCGTGCCAGGCCGCAATGACTCATCGTGCTCACTGTGCTGGGCCGGGCTGGCCTGGCTCGCCTTCGGCAAGCCCAGGCATAGTCCATTTGCGCTTCGTGCCTACTTCATTCCGTGCTAGCCCAGGTTTGACCCATTTATACTATTGCGAGAGAAAATGACCACGGATTAATTTATTTCTTATTTGTCTAGGACTTACTTTTTCTCTGGTCGAAACAAAATCCTATTGGATTTATTCTTCTCAATTTACTTAATTGGGTTGTTCCTTCCAGTCACATGCATATAGCCATGCATTTATTTCTTGATTTGCTCACCCACACATACAACGCAGACACGCACGGGTTGTTTCAGACCGTGTCGGGCCAGACAGCCTATCGTGCTTAATTGGCAGGCCCGGTATAACCCACACAACCGTGTCGTGCTGGTCCAACTTATTTAAAATAGTTCCATACTAAACTATAAATTAGAGACGTACCTCGTACCAGCCTAAAATGGTTCGGCCTAGTGCCCACCTCTGGGCGATAGTCCCAAATGAAGTTGCAAAACATGATACTGAATTACTGATAGTCTGGTACTTGTGCGCACATATATAAAAGTACAGAAATACTGCGACATGTTTTACACGTATATGCTAATCTAATATTAAAACACGCAAGAACCTCTTATGGGTAATGACTGCGGTGCAATCAGTGCTTCCGTGCAATCATCGTGCAATCTAACTAAGAAAAGTTTCAAAAAATTCTGAAAAAAATCATGGATGTACATCTCATCTTACCCCATCTACATATAAAATTTCATGATCAAATTCGTCCTATGCTAGAAGTTACAAAAAAGACAAATTTGAGGCGCATTTGAACATCTGGAACGACGACTTGTGCGATGCCAAGACCAGCAGCAGCGCCACCACCGCCGCGACGCTCCACGGCGATGTGCCGGAGCCATCGCCGTCCGCGCCGTCAAGCTGGCCCCGCCACGACACCGGCACGACGACCCTCCCGTCGCCGTCGACCAGCGCGTGGCGCGCGAGCACGGCGAGCGCGAGGAACCCGAGCGCCAGCAGCATCCAGAAGCCGGCCTGGGTGCGCCGGTGCAGCGTCTTCTCGTACTCATCCATCTCCCACCTCAGGTAGAGGAAGAAGGCCACGATAGTGGTGACGGTGAGCACCGGCACCGGCGGCATGCTGATGGCGAGCCAGCCCTGCCGCCACTGGGGATCTCTCGTCTCGTCCATGGAGACGTGATGACCATGTACGCGGAGTAGAAATGTCTTTCATCTCTTGTGTGCGTGGCCACCCGCCTCATATGATGGCTGGAAAGGTGCTAGTGATTTGCGCTTTGCTTTCTAAGTTTGCGGCTGTGGAGTAGCCGAAGCTGGTAGATGCTTGTGGAAGAGCAGACAGCACGGCGTGTCGCTTGCAGGAGTGATAGTGGCTGGCGCTTTCAGGATCCCTACATGGCAGTCGGCAATCGTTTGTTGTCACTTTTCAGGATTTTGCCGTCCTTTTTCAGATATGTTGACAACAATTTGTTGTTTTTTAGTGAAGAGTTAGGGACATCTAGAAAATCTTTGTGCTCCAGTTGGACAACTAATGGTTGGTGCTTCCAGAATCCAGATAGTCGATCTTCAAATTTCGTCCAGCAATATCACTGTACTATAACGTTGGTGGTTGCCATATAATACTGTTCAAGGACTCGAGGGGTAGGTACTTTCTTCACGTACCGCTGAAAAATCTGTGCGGTAAGGAAAAAAACAAGATGAATAAGAGGTGTTTCTAGTGATCTTCTAGATGTTATGTTATTAAAAATCATCTAGATTTTTAGCCTTTGAATCAAACCAAATATAGAGAGTGTATACACATCACCCGACACCTGGATGTTTTTGTCTCGAAAAACATCCAAATCAGGGTTGAAGCAGTCGATCTCAAAGCAAATCTAATGCCCACAAATTTGGATTATTTTTATGGAGAAAACATCGGGGTGTAAGTTATCAAAACCCTTCAATTTTGTGTGTTTCTCCCTCTCGAAAAAATTGTGCCTTGCTACCTCATTAAATTTAGTTGCTCTCTATTACTTTTTTGAAATGTAAGTTGTTCTCTAAAGTGCCGATCTTTATGTTGAAGGTTAGAATCTTGACAATAAACTTATAGTCACGGGTATCTTTGGGTTAACAAAATCAAGCACGTAGATAGTGGCATACAACGTATATAAGTTCGGACCCTCGGGTGGAATATAATACCCTACATCCTGTGTGAAGGATGTATGGAACTGATGTATCAAGTACAAAGAGAGGTGTCTAACCCTAGTTATAATGAAGATTGAATCTAGGCGGTGACTAAACTATGGTTGGAGGGTGACAAAGCACGGTCCGTTGGCTCCTGGTCGTTTTGCGTCTTGTCAAAGCTTTCTTTCTTCTCCTCTCCTTTTTCCTTTTCTCTCCCCTTCTTGAGGATGCCTACCCCCAGCCTTATATAGTCGGAGTAGCCCTGCCTCAAATTGAGTCGTAGTCGGCTTGGAATACCAAATCGTAGCTGATGAGGAGTCTATCATCGTGTCGGTCTCGTAGCATATTTAAACTTCCCTAGATACCTGGCGTACTCGAGTTTGTTTCCTCATACGGGAACATGATCGAGTCCTTCCTAGTATGGAGATATTCCCTTCGTGTATATCTTATCGCGTAGAATTAGGCCTGTGATATCCGGAGTTTCCATATGCTTGCTTGAGTATATATGATATATTCTTCATGTTTCCGGCACATATTCATACCCCATATTTAGATATTCGACAGTAACCCCCGAACTCTGTTCAGTAGAGAGTTCGTCCAAGCGCTAGATCGATTACTGCCAACTCCTGGCTTCGTCGAGTAATGCCCCATAGGCTCGCAGTTGAACATTTCGAGTAGATTGGGAATCGCTAGGTATCGAGTAAGGATGTTGCCGTGTCGAGTGCCCAGCCGTCACCTCATCTTGAGTCCTTAGGGTAGCCACAGTTACTCGATGTCGACTTGTCGACTCGACTTTAAACAGAGTTAGAACATCGAGAAAATCTAAACGTTGGGCAGTTGTGCATTTATTGCTTTCGTCTGCAATGCCAACATTGGCGTAGCGCCATCATTTCACCTTTTTCGCTGATCGAGGCGACGTGTCACGGGGAGTGAACCATTCGCCTAGAGAGAATTTTTGATGCGAACGGTGGCCCGATCTTTCGACAGTTAGTGGTAAGTCAATTGGTGGAGAACTCAATGTTGACGATCCGGCTTCTAATCAGAACTGATCCGAACCCTGCAATCGCTACACCACGGCTCCGTAGGTTATCAACCACGCACAAACACGGCTGACCTCGCCAAGAAGGCTTATCCCTGCATGCGAATCGAGAACACAAGCAAGAACGTAGAAGAAGCAATCTGAAATTATGAATTAATTCAAGCACAAGAGTTGGGGTTCCACAAACCGATGAACGGCGAAAAACTGACAATGTGTCTAGTTGTAATCTAAGCAAAACCCACGACCTAAAACGACGGCTACTGAATAAAAAGAGGGAGGGGCGTGAGGGGGAAGGGCTAGGGTTGTGTGCGGCTAGGGGGGGCGCACAGAACTGGGGCTTGGACCCCCACACGCTTACAAGGCCCAAAACAGCCCAAAACAGTGATTTCGTGTATTGTTTTGATGATTCTGGCCGACTCATGATTAATCTGGAGCTGAGACTAGATCCATTGGAAAGATCTCATCGTTATCTTTCAAACAAGCCGAAGAAATCCTCCATTGGACTCCATATGCGAAAGTTATGCCCGTTTTAGTGCAGTGTTGTCCGCTGACTCCGAACTGAACTTGGAGGCCGAACTGAGTACTTTTGGTTGTCCTGGTGGCGCTTCTTCCATGTTCCTAAGAAGTAACACATCACAAGTACTTAGTAGCATCTCATCCTTAATAATATTATTATGAATAGCGAGAAACGAGCTCACCTCATGATTTAATGGTGCACACGAGCTCTTGTCATAGGACCATGATGTATGCGTGTATCCAAAGGAGTGATATCCTTATCAATTTTGGCTTATAAATCCTCATATCCGGAACTATAGCCATTCCCCCCTTTTTGCCTCCAGTCTTATTTTCAAAGTCTCCGCCTCGCTCCTTAAACCCTAATGCCGCCACCTTCGAAGAATTCATCCCTCATCATCCAATGGCGTCCAGCCCTTTAGCTAGCACTAGGTTGCTATGCCGCCGAAGAAGAAACCTGAGACGGCCGAAGCGGTCTTCAAGGATGAGGCCTTTAAAAGAGTGTGGTAGAAGTCGATAATGACGGAGAAGCGTCTTGCCGAATTGGAGAAAGATGGTTTCATTCCTCCTCGGGAGTTCTTCCATCTGGTTTAGCACTCATAGACCCTTAATAAACAACTTCATTACCGAGAGCATACCTTATTGTATCTGCACACAAGGCTAAGAAAACTTTCATTAAATAGCTTAGCCCCTGAGAGCATACTCGAAGAGGCCATGTAAAATATAAACGCTATATAAGTTAGAGTAAAATTATATGACTTTTGCAAGTTTTCATAGATCACGCGTCTTAGACTTTGTTGTGAACATGAACTTGCTGAGTAGTGCATGTAGAATCGACTAGAGGCCTCGTCTCCCAACGTCTGCTAAGTTTTAGATGTCTGATAATTTGGTGCTCGTATGTGCGTAGGATAGAATTGCTCATCGTCGGGTTTCAGGCATGGCCACCCTTTGGTTTTGTTCATTGACAAGATAAGTACATGATCGAGTGAATGCGTGCAGAAAATTGCATGTAAAAGAGATAAAGAGAAATAAAGATTATGCCTACAGCGCCCTGCTCGAAAGCAATGTCGACCAGGAAAATAGAGCAAGATACAGAGTTACCTGTAGCCCCCGACTCCTTACTCGATGATATCATCGAGTAGGTAGTAGAGTCACGTAAGGACAACACCATGATGTAGCCCCCAACTCCCTGCGTGATAGCTGGATTAAGCAAAAAGCGAGGCATCAGCATCAAAGATACCATTTGTGACTCCCAAACCCATATTCGATAGATGTATCGACCTGAGAGTGGAGCTAGATATAGAAAAGATCGAGCGATGTAGCCCCCAACCTCCTACTCAATGAGTGCATCGAGTAAAGGGTTGAGCGTATGCGTCGAAAATATATGATGTAGCCTACGACTCCTTACTCGACGATATCATCGAGTAGGGAAGTAGAGCGTAAGCATCGAACATAATAGCCCCCAACTATACACTCTGAACGATCAAAGTGAAAACCCATTTCAACAGTTGGGCACTATTGCAACCTTCACGCCCCTTCGGCTTCCATGTAGTGCGTCATCCAATTAACACCATACCTTGGTGTCTCTTTGGTTTTTGAACTTTTGTGGGAGTGCAACGGATGCCTCGTGGATTGGGACCAAAGTGGACCTTCATGGAGCGGTTGCTACAGTGCGACCCATTCCCAGAGCTATAAATAGGTGAGACTTGTAGTCGTCTACTGTATTATGTTTTGTTTCTTATCTTCTGCACGTAGCGCTTTAGTTTTTCGACCGCACCCATGGCTTCCACTCTAGCATCGTCCCCATCCATGGAGATCCACATAGAGATCCCTCCCCCTTTGCCCGTGGTTGCAGGCTCATCAAGGTGGATCGTCATCGTCCTTTCCAACGATGAGGGAGATGAAGAAATCGACTGGGAGGCCCTTGAGAAGGAGGTCTAGCCAGAGGAGAAAGATGAGGCCGCCGTCGTCGAAGTGGACGACGCTACCACAGCCAACGGGAGAGAAAGGATCCCCATCGTGGTCGGGGGAGAGGACATTGCTGCCATCGTTGTTGTCAGGGGAGAAGATTCCACTGGCGGGGAAGAAGGTGAAGCTGAAGACAGCTTCATCGACCCTGCCTTCGCTCGCGCTCCTCCCTCGATGATGGAGAAGGTAGCCTCTCCGTCGACAACTGGCCAGGCCTTCGTGTCCCCTTCCGGTTGGTACGATGGGCAGAGGCTTATCCTAGGGGCCATCAGCTGCTAGCCCCACAGGGAGCAGAAGAGGCGGCGCGATGCCTTTGAGGGCAAGTAGTAGTAGGATACCTGCCTCATATGTAATAGATAACTTTTGTTAGTTAATTTTAATGAACTCTTACTTACCTAAATTCTGGTTGTGACACACTACTTCTGTTGTTCACATGTGAAAAATTTTCAACTGATCGATGTTCCACGAGTTGCCTAGCATAGCTCCTTCTGTCGTTGATAGCCGTACTAATCCGGGTCGAGTAACCTTGATCACCACATAGGGACATTTCCATTTAGGTGATAGCTTATTACTGTTACTATGCTTCTGCACCTTTCATAGTACTAAATCTCCAATGATGAGTACTCTTTCCTAGATTTTCTAGCTATAGTATCGACGTAAGGCTTGTTGATACTTGGCTGCTCAAATAGATGCTTGATCCTTGTACTCTTCGAATAGATTACATCATCTATTCGCACCTGCTCCTATTCCTCTTTTGAGTAGCTATCCACACGAGGTGACCTGAATATTAATTCGGTCAGAAGCACCACTTCTGCTCTATAGACCAAGAAAAATGGTGTTTCACTAGTGACACGACTAGTCGATATATGAACAGCCCATAAAACCTAGGGGGGTTCTTTCGCTCATCAAGTTGAGTAAGCCTTTAGCCTATCGAACACGCGAGTCTTGGTACCCTACACGATTATATACCCAATTCTTCACAAAAGACTATGTAAGCATTGCCCTTGAACTGGCTAACGTTGTTTGTGATTACTCGATTAGGAATGCCAAATTGAGTAACGATGCTCCTCAATATCTTTTTAGCCACTTCTGAGGTGATGTTCCTGACAGATTCGGCATCGATTCACTTGGTGAATGTGTCGATCGCCACGAACAAAAACTTGTAACCTCCTTGGGCTCTTGGGAATGGCCCCAAGATATCCAAGCCCTAGAAGGAGAAAGGCCATGATAGAGGAATAGTTTGCAGGACTTGGCCTGGTCGGGTGGCTTGCTTGCTATAAAATTGATAACTCTCGCACTTTTTCACTAGCTCGCATGCATCCTGGAGGGCAGTTGGCCAATAGAACCCCTGTCAAAAAACCTTTCCGACTTGAGTGCGATAGGACGCATAGTTGCCACAGATGCCTCCATGGACATCGAGCAATATCTTATTGCTCTCTTCCTGAGTAATGCACTTCATCAAAATTCTATTACTCCCCTTTTGGTAGAGCTTGCCATCTACCAATGTGTATAGCTTAGACTTATATGCAATTTTCTCGGCTGTTGCATCATTGTCAAGGAGCTCTCGACTTTTGAGATAGGTTCGGAATGGAGTCATTCAAGTTAGCTCACGTTCGAGTAGTGCAACTTTCATACCTGCGGATCCCGCCTCACTGACCTGACCAGACTGTTAGTCGAGTTGGGTAGCATCTGCCTCCTATACAGGGGAGACAAATGGTTTGAGGAGTTTCTCGATGAAGACTCCTATGGGCGTGGGCGAACGGTATGAAGCGAGCCTAGCAAGTTTGTCGGTGATGAAATTATCACTTCGCCTGATGTGCCTTACCTCGAGCCCTTCGAACTTGTGCTCTAGCTTGCGGATCTCGTTCAAATATGCTGCCATGTTGTCATCCGCGCACTAGTACTCCTTTTGCACTTGGTTTACGACTAGCTGTGAGTCCCCTTTCACGAGTAGTCATCTGATCCTAATTGACGTAGCTATGCAGAGCCCATTAACCAGTCTATCGTATTCTGCAACATTGTTTGAAGCTTTAAAATCGAGTTGGATAACATATTTAAGCTCCTCACCTATCGGGAATTTGAACACGATGCCAGCCCCCGAGCCTTGAAGCGTGAGCACCATCAAAGAACATAGTCCATTTGTCATCGACTGCCTTTTGCTTTTTTTCTTCAACGTGCGTCTACTCCATGATGAAGTCCACCAATGCTCTTGACTCATCGCTAGTTCGTTGTGCGAAATCGACCTCGAATTCATTGAGTTCGTCCACTTACTACGCAATTAGTCTTGTCACCTCTTGGTTGCATATTACCTCCTTGAGCAGATATGTCATCATGACTATAATCTTGTGCATCTGGAAGAAGTGCCGCAGCTTTCGGGAGGTCATCAGGACGGCGTACAACATCTTCTACACTTGAGGGTATCATAGCTTGGCGTTGTGCAAGACCTCGCTCACGTAGTATACCAGCTTCTAGACCTTGGCCTTTTTCTCGGGGCAATCCCGCTCGACCACTAGGACCGTGCTTACTACTTGAGGGGTAGTTGCAATATACAAAAAGAGCTCATCTTTTTTGTTAGGTGAAATTAAAATTGGTGGAGACGATAAGTACCTTTTTATATCTCAAAAAGCTTCTTCTGCCTCCTTGGTCCACTCGAAAGTGTCTTGCTTCTTGAGTAATTTAAAGAAGGGCAGCCCTCATTCGTCCATCTGAGAGATGAATCGACTGAGGACTACGATGCAACTCATGAGCTTTTGCACTTCCCTCAGTGTTCGCGGAGGACACATCTGGTCGATGACCTCAACTTTATGCAGGTTGGCTCAATGCCTCGACTGGACACTAGGAAACTGAGAAGTGCGCTTCTTGGGGTTGTCGAGCGTCTTCTCGAGATCACTGATTAAGGTGTTCTTAGTTTTTGACTTGACTATGATATCATCGACGTGCGCTTCTACATTACACCCAAAAGGCATCTTAATATAAAGAATACACTAATGGGAGTAGTAAAAGTAGTTTTCTGCTCATCCTCTATGGACATGCTAATTTGGTGATACCCTGAGTAGGCATCTAGAAAACTTAGCAGTTTACAACCCGTGGTGGAGTACAGTATTTGGTTGATGTGGGGAAGAGGAAAAGGGTCCTTAGGGCATGTCTTGTTGAGGTCGGTGTAGTCGATGCACATCCTCCAATTGTAGTTGGGTTTCTTGATGAGGACATGGTTCAATAGTCATGTCAGGTGATAGACTTCTTGGATGAAGCTAGCCTTTAGGAGTTTGCCGACCTCCTCTTGTATGGCTTGCTTCTGATCTTCTGCAAATCTACATTGCTTCTACACCACAGGTCTAGTGCTCGGTTCCACAGCTAGTCGATAGTCGATCACCTCCTTGGGGATCCCAGGTTTGTCGGACGGTTGCCACGCAAACACGTCATGATTTGCCCGAAGAAAGGTGACGAGCTAGCGTTCCTATTTGGGATCAAAGCCAGCACCTACCTTGACCATCTTGGATGGCTACGACGTATCTAAGGGCACTATCTTGATGCCTCCATCAGTCTTCTTGTCCTTCTTGATGTTGTCAATTGGGTCCTTGGAGACACTGTTGGATGTAGGAGCCTTGTCAATACTTTGGGATTTTAGGCGCTTGGCTCCCTCACCGTTGGCACTGGCTACCGATCCGCAGATGTGCTCAACCATCTCCAAGCTCTTCTTATCACACTTGACCACCACGCGCTGGTCCCCTTTAATTGTAAGGACTCCTTTTGGCGCCGGCATCTTAATGGTTTGGTACGCGTAGTGGACCACTGCCATGAACTTGGCTAGCATTGGGCGGCCTAGGATCACATTGTAGGCAGTCTTAAAGTCCACCACGTCGAAGAGGATCTTGTCGATGTGGAAATTGTCTGGTGTGCCAAACGTGATGGGCCGCTTGATCTGGCCAAGGGGCATCAATGATGACTGTGGAGTTATACCATGAAACGGTTTGGCTCTGGCTTTGATCTCCGTTCAGAGAATTCCCATGCTCTTCAGCATTTTAATGAAGATAAGGTTCAACGACCTCCCTCCATCGACCAAGGTTCAGGTGACCTTAACGTTGACGATGGTGGGCTCGACCACCATAGGGTACCGACCTGGATGTGGGACCACAGCCAGGTGATTCTATTAGTTAAAGGTGATCGGCACTTCTAACCACCTGAGAAACTTGGGGGGAGCTGGCACGGCCAGGTTGACGTCCCTTTCGATTGCATTGTACCATGTTTTGGACTCATACATGGAAGACCCCCCAAAGATATGCGCTAGTTTGTGATTAGCCCCGTAGTATTTGGGCTCATTGTCTTGGGGCTTTTCTTTGGCTTACTCGATCCTGCACTCGGTGATGGCAGCGTTGAGCTTCTCTTTGACTTTTTTGCTGATCACCTAGCATTCATCGAAGTTGTGTTTGTCCGTGTGATGGACTGGTCAATATTTGTTTCCTCCATGGCTTCGACCCTTGTTGTCACTGGAATTGTGTGCCTTGCCTCTTTCGGTTACGGCTATGGTAGAGTTGCCATTGCGCTTCTCTCCACGGTTTTTATTTTTCTTTGCCCCTTGCTTGGATGACTCGGGCTTTTCATTGTCAGGCTTGGGGTCTTTTATGTGGTCTCGGGCTTTGGCACATGTGACATATTTATCTGCCAGCTCGAAGAGCTCCTTTGTGATTCTAATTTTTTGAGTGGCATGCTTTCCCTTCAATACTCTATCCTTAACACCATTCTTGGAGGCAACTATGATTGCCTCGTTTGGGATGTCTAGGATTGAGTTGCGCTTGTTGCTAAAGCGTCGGATGAAGCTACGCAATGACCCAATGTAAGTCGCTGCGTGTTTTGAGGCGTTCATATGTGCCTTGGAAGTTGGCGATGAACTGGGCCCGTAACTCTACCCACGATGACATCGATTGAGGTGGAAGATTGAGCAACCAAGATCTCGCCACATCATCTAGGGTGGTCAGCAAGTAGTTGGCCATTACCTTCTCATTTTCTACAGCAGCCCTCACGACTGTAGTGTAAATCTGCTATCACTCGATGGAGTTGATCTTCCTCGAGTATTTCTCAATGGAGCTTGGCTCGAACTTGTTCGGCCAGCTAACTGTGCGCAGCTCGAGGGTGAAAGCTTTGCATGCTTCATCGACGTCCTCAGGGGTCATCTATCCTAGACCTTGTTGTGCTCCTTGTTGAGGAGGGAACCTGCACCATGCCAGCGAGCAGCCCCTCGAAGCCGAAGATCCACCCCATCGAGCCTGTCGTGTGGGAGATTGCTCCCTCGAAGGTGGGGAATCGCTTTCCCGTTGCTTGCACTTTTCCAGGTCGTGTTCTACCCTTCGATTGTGAAGGACGCCATGCAAATCCCGTCAATCATGAGGAATACGATTTCGAAGATGCTCAGGATCACTACAACACAGTAAGCCACTAATGGCGCTTATATATGCCGCTATAAGTGCCTAAACGCCCCCAAAACACTTTTCCCGACGTTTATTGGCCGTCAAGGAAAATGCCATCGGGGAAAAGTAATCCCCGGCGTTTATCTAGCTTGGCACATAATAAATGCCGGGGTTGGTTATCGTCGGCACATAACAAATGCCGGGAATAGAGTTACCCCGGCACATATTAAATGCTAGGGTTGTCCATTAAGTCGGCACATAATAAATGCCGGGGAATTGGTTATCGACGACACATAACAAATGCCGGGACTAGGTTACCCCGGCACATACTAAGGGCATGTTTGGATCCTTGGGCTAATTGTTAGTTGGCTAAAAATTAGTCCTAGTCCATCCAAACAGGTGGGCTAATTTTTAGCCAACCTCTGAGCTAACAATTAGCCCATTAGCTAGTGAGAGTGAGCTAACAATTAGCCCATCCAAACAGGAAGACTAAAGGTGGGCTAATTTTTAGCTGGCTAATGGTAGAGCTAATTTTTAGCCAACTAACAGTTAGTCCTAGGCGATCCAAACATGGCCTAAATGCCAGGGTTGTCCATTAAGCCGGCACATAATAAATGTCGGGGTTTCTTACTAATGGCACATGTCAAATGCCGGGAATAGTCTAGTACGGCATTTATTATATGCCATCTTAGAGCAAAGGTGGCACATATGAAATGCCTTGATATAGTTATCAGCGGCACTTAATTAATGCCGGGAATAGCCTTAGTCCGGCACATAATAAATGTCGGGGTTTTCTACTAATGGCACATATCAAATGCCTGGAATGGTCTAGCACGGCATATGAGGAATGCCATGTTATTAAATTTGTGACACATTAGAAATGCCGTGGTATCTATTTGTGGCACATAATAAATCTTGTTTCAATGTTGGTCACGCCCATTTCATTGATACTAGTTCAATGCATGTTTAGGGCATGTACAATAGCCATTTTGTTGCTTGTTTAAGAGAATACATGGTAGATACTCAAATAATGCATATGAAAATATTATAGAAGCATAAATATTATAGAAGCCGAGACAAATGAGTTGTTCACATTTCAACTTGTTGCAACATTCACACATGACCGCATTTTCACACATCGATGAATGATACATGATGGATAATCGACAATTGTTGAGGAGCATGTAGGAGATAAACTAGTCTCTAACAAAGCGCACCTAATCTGAACTCTTTAACAAAAGAATCCTAACTTAAGAAGAAAACTACTCAACCTGCCCGAGCTTGGTGCAACTGGGCAGCTGTGCATCTTGGTCATCACCTACTCTGGCGCTTGCTCACTGATATGTCTTGCCCACATGACACTCTACAAAAGGAGAGGACTATTTCATGCAACCATTTGTGCCAAGCTATAAAGAATCATTCCGAATCTCAAACCCATCGAGCCAAGCAGTCCACATAGCCCTACTTGATAATGATGTGCGAGAATGCAAATGGTACGTATGTTCCACATATGACACTCATAATAAACAATACATCATTGATCATTGCACCTTTCACGAGATACCAACATAGTGCTAATTATCCCAGCTTTTTATCTATGGTGGAAATTCTATTTTTCTGAAATGAGAGCATACGAATAAGCGACAAGGGTTGGACAAAATCTTGCACATTCAGAATTGCAGGTTATTATGCATGTCTAGAATGAGCATCTCACATGTGAGGAAAGGCATAAATGTCATCAATCTAGGGCTTATATAAACTGAAATATACCCACTAAACTGAAGCAATGCAGAACATGAAATCGGCCAACATTTCAAGGATACAACCTTTCAGGGAAGTAGTATGAACTAGAGATTATGCAAATTACTAAGCATGAATTATTAACCACAGCCAGAACTACAGATTCATTTCAGATATGATTATTATCTGAAATGAACTAGAGATTCATTTCAGATATGAATTATTAAGCACCGACTTTCCAAATGAATTATTAAGCTTGGTACAATGTAAACTTGTGCGCTCAAGTAAATTCTTGACATTTTCCGCATGGTTGGTGATCGCCAAGTTGTTCATAATCATCAAAATCCACGAAACACTTTGGAGACATAAAGAGGTGAATATTAACAAACCAATTTCACATTGACCAATAATTGTATATATCAAGCATAAACCATTATCGCACCATAAACCTTTTTCCCTCACCGACAACGAAACAAGAAAAAAGGAAAAGAAGATAGCTACGATTTTGCCCTCGACAACGAACCAATAACCTCACTGTCTTTGTGTTAGTTCTTGCAAAAGAACTTGTCGACATATCAGAAAATAGCGACCATGTCAAACTGAAACCATTAAATCTCTGTGTGATGACAAAACCGTGATCTGCACCGTGATGATCGGGTATATTCCATGATGATTAGTCCGATCTGCCAATCCATGCGAAAACAACTTAATTCACCTCTCATTCATGCAAAAGCGGGCGAAGAGCTACGATCGTCCCCCAACAAACGCATTCAAAGCGGATCGGACCAATTCACACCATCGGCGCAAATCGGACCTCTGCCTCGATCCGGTACATTCAACACCAGCTCCCAAACCCTACCGGATCGGGAACCCTAACCGGATGGGAAATGCCCAAATGTACCACAAATCCGGTGAACTTGCCATCATCCTCGCCATTGAATCACTCCACATTTGGGGGAAAAACTTACCTCGCACAGTCCCTCGTGCAAATTCATGGGAAGAAACTCCATTTTTTGAGTTAACATAATTCTTACTTCACTATTAAGGCGAATGAGAAAATGGATAGGATGTGTAGGAGGCAATTATAAGGCGAATGAGATAAATGCAAAAAGCAATTATAAAGTACTTGGGCAGTGTAACAAAATCTGGCTAAACAAAAGCCAAAATTTCTACATTGATAAGAACAGAAAAGGTAAACCAAAAAAGGTAGTGTTACCTCTTTCAACTTTAAGTGCATTGGTTCTTTAGTAAGATTGCATACTTACAAGCTTGTACTTTTGGTAGAGTTCTTCAAACTTTTCTTTTTTTCTTTATCCATGGAGTCAATCAAGAGTTCTTGTCTCTCAAAGTCGATAATTATACTTACATGGTTACACTTGGAGGAGTCTGGCGAGAACAGTTTGCAACTCGGTTTGTAAGTACATTCTTCTTTGAAATTTGAAGAAGCCTTCTCTTGCCTCTTGTAATATGTGCCTCAGAGAAAAGATTGATTAACATATCACAGGAGAGACCAAGTAAATTTCCATCAAGTAGCAATTCTGCTTATGTTCTATATTCCCATGAAAAACACAAGTATTATAATAAGTTGAATATATTTATCGATTCCTTTTTGCTTTCATCAACTTCATCTGTTAAGAGTCGGTCCATATATGCTAACCAACAATCAGCTGCTGTACCAAGTGCATAATTGAAAGGAGGAAAGTATAACATCTCAGTGTCAATGCCATCTAGACTCTCAAACAGATATTTCATCCCAAAATCTCCTAGTCCCATCTTCAGGTCGTTTCTCACCACTAGCATCTACCACCATACAAATAAAATCAACAGAGTCAATCTCCCATAGTCCCATAATCTCTGCACATCAACCCTACTGAAAATAGGACATCCACATTGTATATAATCTGGGAAACATTCTCGTTTGAAATACAATACAATACTAATGTTTCCTAAGTACTCACATGCAGATGATGTTTTAACTGCATAATAAATATGTGGAACTTGTACTTGCCTGCGTTGATCTCATTCATGGCTCTCTTCACATGTTCATCTGCTCAATGTCTACAATCAAAGTTTGCGAGAATCTCATACCCATACATTGACATTGCCTACATAGTGGGTAAATTTGGTTAATACCAAAAAAAACATTTTATGCTCTAGAAGACCAAAGAATGATAAACAAAAACCTTTTAGGTGACCACATGACAAAGAAGCGGGATGCACATCGAGCAAAACTATGGATGCAAAGGAAACATGAATTGCAGTTCAAACCATAAAAGCAACCTTACCATTATTTGTGACCTTTTATTGCATTGCTTCTCGTTATATATCAAGGTGCAAAATGGGTAACAAAAACTATCGACCTGCACAAATGAAATTGCACCCTTAATAGTTATCGATCGCTTATCCGATCGTCCCAAGTTTTCATCCATCTAGATGTTGTTTTACCAAGATAGTTATCGATCGGCTTAGGTGCTACATCTCAATCTACATGTTGTTTTACCAAGATAGTTTAGTTTTGCACATACTTTTCCTCCATATAGCTCTATTAAATGCTTCTTGGTAGTAGTATAAGAGAAATGCCTATAAAACCGTTAGGAGCAAACATATGTCAAAAACTAAGGCATTAACTCTTTGCTCCATGTGCATGGAGCTAAAACATCTATTTTGGAATAGAGGTAGACAGGTAGTATACTACTATTCGCATAGGAAAGAGCTAAAACATCTATTTTGGAATAGAGGACCTTTCTTCTTTCTTCTCTAGGAGACCTTCTCCTTGGTGTGACAACTTGAACTACAAGCCCATCAGTTTCTTGAAGTTCTAGTTTCCTTCTGAGTGGAGTCTTAGCAGCATAGTTAGAAATATTTTTGTGCAATCCTGTATTCACATTATCCTTTAGAGCCAAGAGACACCCCACTATCCAAGTCATTGATCCTGTAATGATCAAACCGATCACGATTGACGAAGCGACATGAGAATGTAAAATCATATAGCACGTAACTACTGATTCAATTGACAAGCGCAAAGGAGTCGATTTAATATAAAACTTTCATGTCTATGCATCTTACAAATATCTGAATACATCCATCCATAAACAATTTAGTGAATACTTTACGCAAACTTGCTTCCTATTAATCTATTATTCAAGAAAATTCTATAGCGAGTATCAATATCCAACTGTCTACAACCACTTAGATTTCACACATTTCAAATGGCAATAGTGACTCGAGTTATTCTATCGCTGTCCAAACAACAATCAAGAAACATAAGGGGGCATTTCATATCACATAAGTGCATATAAATCATCTTCATAAAGGCGTAGATGCATTATTGCTATTCTGTGCCGACAAGATTAGAATCCATATTGCCATTAAGGTACTAAGTACTAAACACCAACTATGCTATAACCATATTAACGTACATCTTGAGGAAAGCAGCATTTAGTTGGAGCGTATACTAGCATCGTAATTCTAGTATATAGCAACAACTACTTCACGTGACAGGACCAACTTCACCTCCTCGAGATCCTTCATCTCAAGCCCAGAAAGCCCCATCTCTACGATAACGGAGGAACTTCTTCACATTTGACCTTTGCTCAGATGCATAACCACCCCACATCCCCTACCAAGTACCAACAAAGCCATATTAGCAAGAATAACATGCAACAAATATCAACCATTTCGAGGAAAATCCATCGACATATGTTGAAAATAAAAGATCATATATTCCTAGGAATATATTAATACCAAAGACAACGATATGACTACCAATATATTATGCTCCAAGAACAGTAACAACTACCAAGTCCTTAACCCTGTAGTGTTCTACATTTCTCAAAATGCATAAAGGTTTTCACCACATAAGTATCTAAATGAAGCTAGATACACATTCACCAATTTCGAAACTTTTGCATCCGACCATGGGTGTCGGTTGTCACATAAAAATTGAAATAGATACACATTCACCAATAACATGCAAAGAAATATCAACCATCAGGAAAGAAGTGGTAATACTCACTTGAATCTGGATCTTGAATAATCAAGAATAAATGACCACTCTTGGACTCCCAAAATCGATTGTGTGATCATAACTTGCGATTGCTAGAATGATAGAAGGTTATGAAATTCAATCCAACCAACTACCTATAGAAGGTCATTGTTAGCACATGAAAGTACACAGCTAACTTACAATGTAGTAAATAACATCTCATGTACAAATGGGTGTCTCTTGTCTAGGTGAAAAGAAAACTCTTGTTGGTTCAGAAAAGAGTTTTGAATCTGAAAAAAGCCTCATTGCCTCCAGCTAATACAATTTTGTAAAGTGAAATGCGATACAAATCTTATTGGAATTTTCAGAACCAGTTTCCATAAGCTACAAGAACATCCATTAACATTGCAACCAATGTTCAACAACATATAACCGTAATTAGGGGAAAAAGCATTAAGCCATAATCATATAGATGTACTATGTGACCCTTGACCAAAAATGGACTTGGTTGGAATAAAATCGATCGTGCTCAAAAGGCAACTTGCATGATCTTAAAACAGGCCTCAATCGCATGACTTTTATTGAAAATATGAGATCCACATGAGTGATGATGAGTGGTGACAAAAGATTAACGATACATAGCTGTTTTACAAAGAAGTGAAATATCGAAAATATAATCTGCATTTAGGTTTCGGCATCTAAAATGAGGTAGAGTTTAAGATCAAACTGGGTTAGTAAGATTTCAGTTCTGTGATGAAGAAAAGCAAGATTTCAGATGTATCTGGAACAAGTTCACCTCGCTTTTCCTTTTCCATTTCCATTTCAGCTCTTCTTCTCCCTGCCCATGCAGCTCCAACACGCTTTGGGTTAAGCTTTTTCGATTTTCCTTTCCAAGAAGATCGAAAGCTGCTGAGTGACACATTTTTTGGATCAAGCTCGCTAGCTTCTAACCAAGGAGGATGAGCACCAATGGTCCATGTCTTCCTACCATTGAAATTCAAGATACCCAAATGCTGCAAGCTACTGCTTCGAACAACATTGACTAAGCCTACTTTTTCTTTGTGTAAACCGAAAACACTCTCTTTGTTGTTATCAGTACTTCAAAGCCTCATTATCCTTTTGATCAAGCACCTGCATCAAAATCGATGAGTGACAAGTGAAACAAAAAGCATTAATGGAAACACAAAACATTAATTGAAACATCAGAGAGCAGCACTGCTTAGATCCAGTTCCTTCTCAAAAGCGTCAAGGTCTCTCTTCCAAAATGTTTTTGGTGGTGTTTTCCTCACTTCCTCAACATCATTCTCTAATTTCTTCCACTCCGCATTGAGCTCCTGTATCTTCTCCAGAGTCAAGGTACCAATTGACATTGAGAGGATATAATCTTGTGGAGCTCCAGCTTAATATTTTCCAATAAAGCTTCCTGCACAACATAAATTAGTTAATGTGGTATTCTGCAAATAGAACAACATATATAAAGAACAGATCTGTAGCAACATAATTTCAGTGACCGGATGCCAAGCGAAGTGCAGAGCAACAGAATAGGTAGATGCTAGATACTTACTTTCCTCCGGAGTGTCATACTTTCGAATTTTACCATCTGAGTCAAACAAGTGCATGTTTGTCGTTCCAATTGTAGTTGTCAACTTGAATTTCTTCTCCAAGCCTTCTTCCTTAGCTATGTTCATATTTTCCTCACTCAATTTGACCACAAATTCCACACTTGCGTCATCTCAGCGGATTGGCAACTCAATTTGACCACAAATTCCACAATGTCTCTTGGATTATTAACCAAAATACAGGACATGCCACATAACACATAGAAGAAATCGAAATAATTAAACCATACTCATACTACAAGTTTGCAACATTTGTCATACATCCAAATAATTAAACCATAACACGTACCACAAAGTCCAGATAATTAAACCATACCACACATAGATAGTTTAAAGAATCGGAATTGGCAGGAATCTCAGGTTGTAACATGTTATATACTTGAAATTTGAAGGGTGTTGGATGCATTGATGCATAACCCTTAATACTCATCACAGCAATACACCATGACCAGACTAGCTACAATAATGCATGTGCCAACCCACCATGACCACACTGGTTTCACACCAACTAAAGGCATGCACTTGTGGCATATATGATTATGCCCACCAAATAAGCAAGTAGCTTGTGCTAACATTCCAATTGGAACAATAATCTGCTTGCGATGGCGGGAAACAGCTTTTTGTTTCTTAAGTTACCTAGCCCTTACCATCCAAAGTTTACCTTGTCATCTTGCATAAACAACATATTGCTATGTAACCCAAAAGACCATAAGAAAAGGAAAGATTTCTTATCATCTAACATGTCAGCAAACAACCAAAATTGACCAGCACAGAAACATGGATGAATTTAACCAAATATGCTGGATCTATTTCTAACAGCGGGAGGGATTAGGTCAGACGTGCGCGCTGTTTTGCCAATGAATGGCGAAGAAATTGCTCGCCCACGCCATGCCCGTTCGGTGCGTTGGAAAAGGATGGTGAGCCAAATTTTTCTAATGACGAGCCAAAAATTGGAGATGAACCAAATGACAACCAAATTCAGATGGCACGACCAAATATTGGCATGGTTTTTCATGGCTACAAACCAAACAGCCCCATAGATACCATTGTCAAGTTTGCCATTGGGGAAAATAATCTTGTACTCGGCGATAGACAAAGAGAAACAATGCATATCCGGGTAGTAGTATAGTCTGTTATGTTTGCATTTACAGTTATACGAAGACAGTTAAGTGTTGCCAGATTTAACATATGTGAAGAGACATCCCATTGTTGTTGATTTTTCAACTGAGTCCCAATATTTTGAAAATTAGGACCTACTTATCTCAAAATTGTTTCAACCGAGACCTACAGTCAAGAAATTTTCACAGGACCCAATGGGAACAAGTTTAAACAAAGTGCGGTCTCATTACAAAATTGAATAAAGGACCATCTATGAAAATTTCTCCATATGGGCAACTAACTGGACATGTAATATTAGTTAATTAATAGAGCAACAAAAATAAGTTTATGTTGATTTATTGATTTAAGCAGTATCATATTTTCAGTGTTTCTTATTAGCAACTAAAAGTTAAAACCTAATCGGTACTATCCAAGCAATATTCTTGATCATCAAGTGATTTCAAGGATATTCTTGATCGGATTCAGTTGGCATCCTGACAAAATGGTTCTTTAAAAATTATCATGCAATGGATTTTTAGCTACAAACAAGGGTATTCTGGTGATCGATTTAATTTTCTTTACAAAAATACAACCCTAACTGGACTATCCTTTAAGCACAAATAAAAAGAATAAGAAGATTGTTGTAGTTACCTGTTGCATGGGAGGCGCTGGTGGGGGAGGGCACCGGAGATATGGAGGGAGTCGATGGGTGGAGGCGCCGGCTGGGGGAGGGCTCCGGTTGGGGTCGCGAACCAGAGGAGGAGACGCCGGTGGGGGGAGGGCTCCGGTTGGGGTCGCGAACCGGAGACGGAGGCGCCGGTGGGGGGAGGCGCCGGTGGTGGAGGGCTCCGGTGGAGGGATCCGATGGAGGGCTTCGATCGGTGGGGGGTGCCGGTGGTGAAGGGCTCCGGTGGAGGGATCCGATGGTGGGAGCTGGTCGGCGGCCGCACAATCAGAGATTCAGGGCCCGACGACGATGAGGGATTCGGGCATTCGGCGCCGTGTGAATGGCGAAATTGATGAATGGATGGCCGAACTGGGTATACTGGGGATCGAAGTGGGGACTAGCTAGGGAGTTGTGTAGATCGTGGGGAGACATCGAGGCGCCTTTTAGTTTTCCCCCGTGCGCGCCCTAGTAATTTTCGTTCGCGCCTGCCTGAGTGAGCGCGCGCGCCTGAAAGTTAGTATCCACGGCATTTACATTGCGTGGCATATAAAAATGCCATCTTTACTCTATCTCGGCATTTATTATGTGCCCCTCTTTCCATATTATTCGGCAAATAATAATTGTCGGCATAAATTTTAAGCCGACATTTATAAATGCCCCCTTAATAAAATGATAAGCCGGCATATATTTTATGCCAGGAAATTCTTTTACCGGCAAATATTATGTGCCAGACAATTGAACACCCCTAAATCCAAATAAATGCCGCAAAAGCTTTATTTGATGGCATTTGACTCAAATGCCATGAAAAATTAAATGCCCCGAAAGCTATATCCGTGTTGTAGTGGATGTCTCTAATGTGGGTTGGAATGAGCGGTCCTAGAAGCGCGATGGCTAGAGCTAGCCACCGTCGATCTTGCTGCCTAATGACGATTGTGAGATGGTCTGAATAGCGAGCCTCTAGTGCCCTGCTGGCTGGAGCGCCCGAACTTGGAGTTGGCTGCTCAAGTAGTCTGAACTTGTACTGCATTGTAACATCCCAATTTTTGACTTTCTAAATATTTGATATTATTCTATCGCAAATTATGACTTTTGTGAATTTCCTGGATTTATTGGAATTTCCTGAGATTTATTTGGATTATGTTAAAAAGTATATTGCCTGGATTTATTGGAATTATGACTTTTGTGAATTTCCTGGATTTATTGGAATTTTTGACTTTCTAAATTATGACTTTTGTGAATTTCCTGAGATTTATTTGCGATGGACGCAGGTCCGGCTTGGCGGGAGAAGTAAGAGCGACGAAGGAATTCTTCAGTGCGTGAGCGGGATGAACTCCATCGCTGGCACTGAAATCGGCAAGGAGCAAAGTCTTTCCATCGGCGGGAGGAGCCAAGACGTGACCGATTCAAACTCCTTTGCGCTAGCGCTAAAGCAAACAAGGAAACTCGGAGGCTGTCTCGGGCAGGAGCAGGACAGCCGGCACTATTTAAGCCGTGCAAAGGCATCGCCAGGAGGAACAAGCGGCAGAAGAAGAATTTCCAGGCGCTCGAGCAAGTCGCGTCGTCGTGGGATTTCGCGAAGGATAAGCAGCGCGCAGGTGTCGAGCGGCAAGGAAATCAGGAGCGTCAAGCGTGTCGCGCCGTCGTCCGAGAAAAATCGCCACGCCGCCAGGAGATTTCCAAGCGCGCGCTGCCGAGTGGTCGCCGAGGTTGTCGTCGTCGTCTCTAGTGAATTCAAGTCGCCGTCGCTTCATCACCGATCGGGAACTTCGTCAGCCGTTGGATTTTCATCGAGCGATCGGGATTACGTCGTAACGTCTGGAATCGGTAAGCGTCTCATATTAAATATCAATCGTTGGGTTTAAGTCGGACGGTTGATATTGAGTCACGTAGTAGATTTACCCGTAACCGTTAGATTGAGTTCATCAGTCTAGATTTCGCCACGTTTTGTCCGTACAAGCCGGGGCGGGAAAATTCAGATTTTCTTTATAAAAATAATTCGGAAAGATTTAGAATTTCTAATTCCAGGGTTTAGTCTATTTTCACAGAATCTAAATGTTATAACTCTTGCATATGAACTCCGATTTGGGTGTTTCAAACTCCTAAAAATTTATAAAATCAAGATATATCTAATGGGGGTTTTTATTTGAATTTTCGAGTTCATTTGCTATTTGTTCTTGGTGTTTATTTGCTATTTGGTTTTGGTTCTTATTTGCTTTCTCCCACGATTCGCGTAGACGTTGAGTTGAGCGTCGGAAGAAGGATTATTGTTTCAAGAACAATCTTCGGAGAAATACCAGGAGCTTAAGCAAGGCAAGTTGTGCTTTGATCATATTGCACCCATAGATTAGATTGCATGCTATTTTGATTTAACTTATCACTTGTTATTTTATGTTTATAAATGATTTCAACTTAACTTCGGGATTAGTTATTGTAACCCTTTGAATTACACCCTACCTTGCTAGTTGTATGCCATGATCCACTTGTCACCCTAGGTTGGTTTAATATAGTTGGTTAATAATGAAATCAACATGGATGGTTAGATCGGTTTAGAGATGCTTAGCCATGCCACGTCATCACATGTACATGAAATGATGGTTATTAATTTTGACTAATGGAATATGGAACAATGAGGTTAATTTGTGTATCATGTGTGGATGCACGAAGAGATTGAGTTGTCGTGACGGGGAGGTCACACAACGATGTTGATTTGTGATAAGCATGTGATGCTTGGTAACCAACCGGGAGATAATCACTTTAGATTGAAGCAAGTGGAAGGGGCAAGGGTGCCAGGGTGGGCCCGATGGGCGAGAAAGGGTATGTGTAAGTCTTGCTTTAATCAATCCTAAGGACTTAACCATGCGAGCCTTTGACCTGAGTCTAACTTGCAACCACATGTCTGGAATGGGACAGCTTGGCTGACTAATTTGCAAATGCTTAACTTAAGTGCTATCTTGGTGGTGTGAGTCCGGGTGTACGGAGGAAACTCACATGGCGCAAGAGGGGGGCCCTGTTGTGGCGGCGTAGCCCTTCAGTGTTGAAACCTTAGCGGGTAGCACTGGGTTAAGAGGATGCATTGTAAAGGCTTTGTCATGATTCTCTGCCGGCATACCAAAGGAAGTGTGCTAATAGCTTGGCATCAAAGAGATTATCATGTCGTGTGGGTAAAGTGCATAACCTCTGCAGAGTGTACAAACTATTCGGATAGCCGTGCTCACGGTATTAAGCAATGCTCGGGAATTACAGTCAAGGGGTAGTTAATTAAAACTTGTCAACTGGATGGGATGGCGGGATGCCATGTGGATAAAGGAACTTGATTTAGGATGGAGAATTTGGGTTTGATTTGAGAAACAATGGAATCTACTTACTTGTTATTATTGGTTTTACTGTCTTTCAATCTATATACTGTTTATATTTGAAAACGCTGCTTTACTGCTTATGAGCCACTTAGCCTTTCCTTTGGAATAAGCCTGCATATAGCTATGATAGCATTGCATTCTGTGCACAACTTGTTGAGTACGTGTTGGTGTACTCACCCTTGCCTACAAACATCATCGGTCTTTGGAGAAGGAGTACCATGAAGAGCGAATGTTTAGGGTGCGAGCCTTGTCGGTTACTGTGGTATCTTGAGGGTTATCTCGTCTTCATTCCGTTGCGCTTCAATTTGTTGTTCAGCCTTATGAGGCATTGCTAAGTAAGTTGACCATAAGGTCATACAACTGCTAATATTTAGTATATTACGTTTTTACCTTATTTACGTTGTGTATGATTGTGATATTCACTAATGTTGAGCCTGTGTGCACTAGCGTGATCCTGGACTAGTGCAGTATACACAGAGGGTCCAGATTTGCATATTCGGGTCCCGACATGCATCGAGTAGCGATTTCATCTATTGAACACTGGAGTCATCGGGTTGCCCGAATCCTATGGCAAAAAGGATTTCAGCAGCATGTGATCACTGGATATTTGCCTTAGTGGTGCTTGTGGCTTTGGTGGGATGCTGCTCCTGGGGCGTGACCAGGCCGACAGTTGTGGTCGAGTTGTCAAGAGATCTGCTGTCCATGAAGATCCCACACCCGTGGGTGGGGCATCGTTGGATCATCGAGATCGAGTTGCCTCGACAGGTTGGCCACGATTCCAGCTACAGTCGCTACTGTTAGATCTCGCCGATGATCTGTGGTATTGGGAGCAACAGCGTTTGCGGCCTCCTGGGCTGCAGCCGTTGCTACTGTAGAATCTTGTGGTATGCACAGGAGGATCTGGTGTCCTTGACCTATTACAGTGTCTGCCCCCGGATTCCTTTCTTGGGAATTTCAGCGAGCACTCTTCATTGGCTCGACCACGAACACACATCGATCTTTAATTTCTTGTTTTGATTGTTGTGACCATCGTTTTTGCTATCGATTTCCGTCTCGATGTATTTGAGAATGTTGGGTTCCATAGGGTCGAAGTCTATGAAGCACACTTCTTGGCGTGGATCCCAAGAGCAGGACTCGGAGTAGTCGATGTGCATTAGGTCTCTACCCAGTCCACATCGATAAAGCATGGTTCTGAAGGCGATCTCAGATCCAGTCACGGGTGCTTGGTCAATGATGGTGATCGGACGGAAGTCATTGCAGAAGTCGACATTGGAGAATCCAACGCGAGCGTGCACCGAAGACATGCTTGATCTGCAAAAAACAGTTGAAGACCCCTACGTAGCGCGCCAACTATCAAAGGTTAGAATCTTGACAAAAAGCGTATAGTCATGGGTACCTTCGGGTTAGCAAAGTCAAGCATGCAGACAGTGGCACATGATGTATACAAGTTCAGGCACCTGGGTTGAGTAATACCTTACGTCTTGTGTGGAGGATGTATGGAACTGATGTGTCAAGTACAAAGAGAGGTGTCTAGCCCTAGTTACAATGAAGATTGGATCTAGGCATGACTAAACTACAGGTAGAGGGTGACAAAGCACTATCCGTTGGCACCTGGTCGCTCTGCATCTTGTCAAAGCTTTATTTCTTCTCCTGTCCTCTCCTTTTTCCTTTTATCTCCCCTTTTAAGGATGCCTACCCCCGGCCTAATATAGTCGGAGTAGCCCTGCCTCAAGTTAATTCGTAGTCAGCTTGGAATACCAGATCGTAACTGATGAGGAGTCCATAGTCGTGTTGATCTCATAGAGTGTCCAAACTTCCCTAGATACTAGGCATACTCGAGTTGGTTTCCTCGTACAGGAACATGATCGAGTCCTTCCTAGTATGGAGATATTCCCTCCACGTATATCTTATCCTATAGAATTAGGCCCGTGATATCCAGAGTTTCCAAATGCTTGCTTGATCATATATGGTATATTTTTGTGTTTCCAGCACGTACTCATACTCCATATTTAGATATTTGACACTTTAATCGTAGTGACCAACTAAATAGAAAGATTAGGTCTCTGCAATGTAGAATACATTGGCCAAGATACAAGTGAATTAGGATTTGCCCAAGATGTTCTGTTTTGTAGGTACACAAGTTTCCTTTTTTTTAGAACCAGGAGCTTTATTAAGATTAACCAGCGGGAGTACAATCACCAGTTGGGTTGAAGATAAGTTTCTAGTGCTGTAGTGAGTAGATCTGGTTAAAGCCTTTTTGTAATGGTGGCAGATGTGCTTGTTGGCCCCTTGTCCTTTCGAATAGCTGTAGCCTATTGGATTCTATTAAAATACAAATCGGAGTTTCCTCTATTTCAACAAAAAGAAGCAATTTAGAATATATTTATGTTCTCTCCTAAAACTTCCATAATTTCTAAAGGACCATAAATAACGAACAGAGGGGAGGTGAATGATCACAAATTAATTTTTACCCTTAAAGAAACCAAACCAAAACTCCATGATATCAAATAGAAGTAGAAAAATCAATTTTTAGAGTTTTTAGTCAAGACCGGGACTACCGCCCATGTAAGGGCCGTATTACCGCTATAAATAGTAAAATCAGGTATATAAACAGCAATTTCAGCAAAGTTCAAACACATAATTGATGTAACTTTTGATTGAGTAATCCAAAACTCATGAAACTTTGTAAGGATATCAAGAACCTATTCCAACCATCAATTATAAGGATTGATGTCAAAGTTCTAACTTTTTTTAGAAATACTGAAGGCTGCACAAAAATTAGGTCAAAAACCAAAACTTCATCCTAAGCTTACTCGTGGAGATTTAATGATAAAGATGATCTTAGATGACCTCCCACATGTCCCAGAAAGTAGGAAAACCAAAAAATTTCTCGCAAATGTCCAAGAACAAGATCTACCTCAAAATCTTCTTTCTCAACCCAAAAACCAATTTCTTGACGAAACTTGGATGGTCAAGAAGAGGCTTGCCTAGATAATTAGGAGATGATCTACAAAGGATAAATCCATCAATTGTTTATCCTTGACAGCACAAGGTTATTTTAGAAGGAAACCACAAGAAAAGATCAAGATTAAAGTAAGAAGAAGATCAAACCTTGAGCATTAATTTGATTTTATTTCAGAGCAAGAAGGATGATTACATACCTCTCACTTGAGGGCACATCCAAGTAGCACTCACAAACCCACACAAGAAAACAAAATCTTGTGGAAGCCCTAATCTAGAGTCCTGAAACTTCAAGGTTTAAAGCCTCACCTCCCACTACATCTCTTTGTGTAGTGCAGGCAACCCTAACCCTAGACATGGAGATACAAGTAGATGCCATCCACTCTTACACGAGCTAACCTAAAACCCAACACTCTTAATAGGTTTTCTACTCACACAAGCATGCTTCTCAAAGCGGCCATTACATTGACATCAAATCCAATCCGTGAGCCTGAATTTGTGTCTAACTTCACTTTGGCGTGACCTAAACCACTTAGGCCACCACTGCAATTTTCCAAACCGCCTCGAATATTGGATAAATTACCAATTTAGTCTAATGACTGGTCTTCATTCACATAGAAGCAACGCCATGCTTCATGTCGACGTTTGTTGTCAGCAATAATGCTTACAGGGCTAGGCACTGGATCCAAACTCGATGGTAACACAAGACACGGGTTTATACAGGTTTAGGCCCTCGCGGCGGAGGTAATACCCTAGTCCTGTGCTCTGGTATTATGATGATCTATCTCAATGTGTGTATTGATGTCCCTTTCTAGGGTCCCCCGCCCCTCTTATGACACGGTTACAAGGAGGAGTCCTTGTTGGTTACAAGGTGGAGATTCTATCTTTAGCCTGCCTTGCCAAATATGATAGCATTCGGGATTACAATTGTATCCTACCTATTCAAGGTTAGTTACTATCTTCAGGTCTTCCTTGTTGGACATGGCGGTTGCAGTCCGGGCGACGTCCATCTCTGTGTAGTCGGCTCGGCCCATCCCCTCTTGGGTGGTCCTCGCGGCCCGCCATGCAGATACCCGGGGTCCATGTACTCCACACTTCATTCTTTCCACGTGGCCCCAGTGACTTGTAGCCAAGCATCTCATGCATCTGAACTCTCTTGAACTATCCTCGCTTGCAGGTGGGCCCAAGTCACTTGATCATCACATGTCCTTTTCTACTTCACGATGGCTGCATCGGCTTCCTTGACCGTTCTGGATCTCAACTAAGGGTGGAAATCAAGCCAAGTCTTCATTTTTTTGAATGTTTTTGAAATTGACACAGTTTGATTTAATATCATTTTATTTATAGTTTGGAAGTATTTTTAGAATCTAACTAACAAACCAAGCCAAGTCGAACCGAGCAAAATCCAATTTCATTCAAAATTGACTCATTTCAATGTTTAAGTATGAATGAGTGTAATTGGAGCAATTTTGAACCGAGCCAACGAGCCCTATCAATGAGCTTCTTTACCCGCCCTAACCTCAACTACTCCCTGAGCCTAGTCTTAGTCCATACAGTTGCCTGCCATATCCATCACCAGTGCATTACACCCTGGTTCTTTGTCTTCTCGGCTTGCAACCACTTCCCGGCCTTAGTCATCTTTCGACGTCCCTTGACTGTTATGGACCTTAGCTCTTCTAGCCTAGTCCCGGTCTCGCCTTCACCTCACCATGACCTAGCCCTAAAGTCATACAACCAATACATACAAGAAAAACATCACATAGCACTGTTCACAATACTATGTATTAATCAACAATTAATGGAAATCTTAAACTCAAGTCGCAGTAAAGTTGGTACTATAGCCTCCTAGGGCCAGTAGTACTAGAGGACTGGTACAATAGCTCCCAGTTGGCTAGTAGTACCATTCGCCCTAGACCCCCTAAGAGTACCATCTCTAGAAAATAACTATCGCACCTTTGGACTGGAAGTATCGCTCCCTGGTACTACCGCTCCTAGCGCACTAGTGGTGCTGCTATGCAAAAACACAAAGGAACACCTCTTTGTAAAAAGACTACCGCACGCAGGCCAATAGCTCCGCAGGGCCGACACTACCACCATCCCAAGCCAGTAGTGTCCCCCAACACAGACACTTCATCAAATTACTTTAAATTCAAAATAAAATTTGAATCAAACTCAAATTCGAGCACCTACATGCTTAAACCAAGTCAATAACTCATCACACCATGGATAGACCTCCACATAGTCTTTCAATCTCCTCTTGATGAGTATATTGATAAACACCGAAACGACACAAATTTGAGTTTGAAAGAGAAAAAAGAAAGAAATTTGATTACAAAGCCTACTTGGTCCAGAAGTAAGAGAAAGCAAGATCATGACTAATTTTGCAAGAGGGATTTTAAAGCAAGCTAATAGAAAGAACATGTTTTCCACAAAAGCTCTAGAAATCTAGGAAAAATTCACAATAGCTCAAATATACTTATGATTCTAAGAACTAGCAATTTTTCACCATGATTATAAGAACCAAGATACATTCACATTTCTCCTCCTTTGACGATGCCTTTTTCGCATTTTCTTCCCCTTATGGCAATATAGGCATCAAGAGAGCATTTTCTCCCCCTTTTCACATGTATAAATCATGTCCAAGTGCAAATTATAATATCCTTGCTAGCAAGCACAATTAGACGTCATTTTTGCATGATTTCAACAAGTGCAACACTTGGCATAATCTCCAAACTAGAAACATAGCCATACAACGGATCAAATGGATAGCCTAGAGTTTAACCTAGTCAACACTTTAGAGAAGCTATAAGTGCATGAAAGATCCTTCGTGCTCGATCATTTTTTAATGCAAAGTTTTTATTTTAAAAACTTTAATGCACATCGTGGGTTGAAAATATTTAATATTATTTGCATTCTTTACCCACTTTTTTATATTTGCATTTTTCGAGTGTGGTTGACTCAATTCATCACCGACCTTCTCAAGAACTTTTAAAAGAATGGTCTTGGTCATACACGATATATTCCAAATTTATTCCAAGTGCAATGGAAAGTAGTCTCATAAATGTAAGGTATTGAGATCAATTTGCACACAAAAGTCAAAATTTGACCATTTTAGCACTTAGATTCTTAAGCATGTGAATGGACACTAGTATGGATCGATCTAGCTTCACCGAAGTTGTTATATGGACTCATTAGAAATCTAAGTTTTCACAAATCATGAAATATGCACCTAGTAAGGAAACATAGCAAGTAAAAGCTACAAATTTCATTAAGTTTTCATTAAAGCTCAATTTTTATTTTTAGCAAGCTTAGCATGATGAAGCAAAATGAACTTAGACATGGCTAAGCTAGCAATGATTGTCACAAGAGTAACAGAGTACATAGTAGTATGAATGATAGCTCATTTGCATAATAGACAAAGCTCATAAAAATAGAAAATGGAATCTATATGCAATGCATGAAATAGTTTCTCAAACTCCCCCTCAACAAGTAAATCAAATTTAAGCTTAAAATTCTGGTTCAAGTTGAGTGATTAGCATAATTAAATTCAGAAATGAACTCAATAGAAATCAGAAACATAGAATGAGAAGAGAAAGTCAAGAAATTGCAAGCTAGATGGCTATAGTGTATAGAAATGATGATAGAGAATACTATAGCTTAGACTCGCTCTTAGTTTCTCCAAATGACTAACATAAGAAAGCTGACTCTACAAACCTAAGCTAGGGAGTACACACAGACCCTGTCTACCTATGGGGTTCAACACTACTAGACCTATAAGACTATGAGGGAACTCAACTTAGAGAGAAGAGAGGATAGCTAATTGCGCATAATAGCAACCTATAGTATATAATGAGAGGTCCATGCATAGCATGTTAGAAGTCTTAGTGAAGTGTACTCAAAATTCTAAAAATAAGCTTAATATCATTGAGAAGATGCAAAAGAAATGAAATACTGGAAGTAAACATATAATACATAATATATAAAACTAGCTCCCCCTCAAAAGATGCCGCAAGGGCACATGACTCCGAACTCTCCCCTCAAGGCTACAAATCTAGAGTTATCCAAAGGCTTGGTAAAGATATCAGCAATTTGGTGGTCACTCTCCACAAACTGAAGAACTATATCACCCTTCTTCACATGGTCTCTAAGGAAGTGATATCAAATATCTATATGCTTGGTCCTCGAGTGCTACACTGGGTTTTTGGCAATGCAAATGGCAGAAATGTTGTCACAGAAAAGTGGAACAATATTTATATCTAATCCAAAGTCCTACAAGGTCGATCTCATCCAAACCATCTGACTACAACAACTAGCAGTTGCGACATACTCGCCCTTAGCAGTAGACTATGCAACTTCGAATTGCTTCTTGGATGACTAAGAAATAAGAAAAGTGCCAATGAATTGGTAAGTACCAGAAGTGCTCTTCCTATCTATCCTATAGCCAGCAAAGTCTGCTCTAAAAAGGCTCTGAGGGACAGATAAGAAGAGGAAGAGTACCAAATACTATAGTCAATGGCAGCTCGAGGGTACCTGAAAATGTGCTTCACCACTTGGTGGCGAGAGGTGCAAGAAGAAGCCTGGAATCGAGCGCATAGACACACCGCAAAGTGTATGTCCGGCCTCGAAGCTGTGAGGTACAAGAGGAAGCCAATCATGCTCCTGAACTCTTTCTGATCAACTGGCTCACTATCCTCATCAAGCTTAAGGACAATAGTGGTAGCTATAGGAGTCATCATCGGCTTCCCATCCAACATGTAGAATCGTCCCAGGAGGTCTCGAGTGTATTTGCCTTGATATAAGAAAATACCTTCCCGAGTCTATTTGATCTAGAAGCCGAGGAAGTAGCTCAACTCACCCATCATGCTCATCTCGAACTCTGTGCTCATCATATATTAAAACTGAGACATAAGAGAGTGTGAAGAGCTACTAAAGATAATATCATCTACATAAATCCAGACAAGTAGAAAGTCAGAGTCCTTGTGTTTGATAAATAGAGTTTTTTCTACTTTACCCATCTCAAAACCATGACTAAGAAGGTAGGACTTAAGCCTCAAATACGAAGCTCTAGTGGCCTACTTAAGTCCATAAAACCTTTTGAAAGCTTGCCGATATGGCTAGGTACTTGGGGTTTTCAAATCCTAAAGGCTGCTTGACATAAACCTCTTCCTCAATATACCCATTGAGGAATGCACTCTTGACATCCAACTAATAAAGCTTGAAACCCTTAGACGCTGAAAATGTAAGTAGGGTCTTAATAGCCTCTATTCTAGCTATAGGAGCAAAGGTCTCCTCAAAATCAATATCCTCAACCTATATAAAGCCCTATGCACCAAGCCTAGCCTTATTCCTAATAACAACCCCATTGTCACTTTGCTTTTTTTTGAACACCCACTTGGTCTTAATGACATTATGACCATATGGGCCTCAATAAGCTGCTAGATCTTGTTCCTCTCAAAACTCTCAAGTCTCTCATGCATAACATTGATTCAAGATTCATCTGTCAATGCATGAGAAACATCCTTAGCTCAAAGGTGGAAATGCGGCAGAGTGGAGACAAAAGAGAGATAGGCCTGACTTTGAGCATATGACACACTAAAACAAATCACCGATCATCTGATCAGGTGGATGAAGCCACTGAATGTGGTGTAGACGTCTAGAAGCAAAAGTGGCCTTGACCTCATGAACAAAAGAGGTAGGATCAAAGATGAAGCCACTGAATGTGGTGTAGACGTCTAGATGCAAAAGTGGCCTTGACCTCATGAACAAAAGAGGTAGGATCAAAGCCACTAGCTGCAAGAGAGTCTGAAGGTAAGGGCTAGTCTCCTTGATGTGTAGAGATAGAAACAGGAGGCACCTCAGGTGCAGAGGGGATCCACATCCTCTACAAGGATGCTCTTAGAGAAAGAAGAAGAACCTGGTATATCTGATCTAGTTTCTGGATTAGCCTCATCAAAGGTCACCTCACATGTCTCTATGATTCTATTCACCTCACAACTCCATACTCTATAGCAATGAGAAGAAGTTGAGTAATATAGAAAAATACCATCAGAAGAGCAAGACTCAAACTTATCTGGGTTCCTAGACTTCAAAATGAAACACTTACAACCAAACACACGAAAATAAGAAATACTGGGCATTCAAGCATATATCAACTCATAAGAAGTGTGGTACAAATGTGCTCTCAAGAATACTCGATAGATACATGACAAGCAGTAGTTGTGGCCTCTACTCAAAACTTTCTATGAGTATTGTGCTCATCTAGCATCGTCCTGGCCTTCTTGACTGTAACATCCCAAATTTTTCTTTTCTGGATTTATTGTGCTTCTCTTGATTTTATTTGATTTTCTGAATTTTTCTTTATTCCTTTTTGTTTTTATTAATTAGGTCATTTACTGTCTTTTATTTGTCTTGTGCAATTTGTTGTTGATCTTTTGTTGGAACTATTTTATTTGGGTTCCAAAGGTATTTTCTGGAATTTTTCTGGATTTTTTCAGACTTTCTTGCTATTTATTTTGGCTTTATTGAATTTCCTGATTTGTTTTAATTTGAAAAGGTATTAAAAATCCCTTCAACAGTGTTTGGGCCCAATTCCCCACTCGGTTCGACCCATTTCCAAGCGTAACCCAGCCCGCGGCCAAACCCTAAGCTGCCACGCGCGTCGACCGTTTGATCTTAATCGGACGTCCGTCGTCGCGCCACACCGTTGTTCGTTGTCTGCCGCTCGATCGGTGCCGCACGGATGTCCTTGATGCTGCCATGTTGCTCGTCCGAGTCCGTCGCGACGCTGGAGTCCCACAATCAACGGGATTCATTTCCACCTACCGCACGGATGCCCAGGCCTGCTATTTAATGCGCCGTTGGTCGTATTGGAATCCTCACAAGCCGCTGCACCTACTGGTCAAAGTCTGCACTTCGAAACGCCGCCATTCGCCTGCTCAACCTCGCTAGAGTCCCGAGGCTTTCCGCCGCCCATTGTGTCGCCATTGGTCATCTTTCGCCGCGTTTGAGGTCATCGGATGATGTCTGGTGAACCCGTGTCGCCGTGCCATAACCGACAGCCCGAGCTTCACCTGCCGTCAAATTATCAATCACCGGCCCAGATACCGCCACGTCGCCCTAACAACAGTAAACAACTCCTTCATCCCTCGCGTTAGATCTTGATTGCATGGTTCTAGATGCATTGTGTTGCACTGCTATCCGTAGCCGAAGGATCCGTGCCGATCACTTTAGATTGCGCCATGTGTCATCGCGTATGCAGTCGGGTCGTTGAATCTGGACCGTCGGATTCAAACCGAACGGTCAGGATCGCATCGCGTGCCGGGCTAGTCCCGTGCCGTTGCGTGTCGCATGGAAACCATGGAGTCAACGCCGCCGGTCTCTGTCCACGTCACCCTTAATTCTAGCTGGTCTTCAGGGTAGATCAGAGCTGAATCATAGCGATCAATCTTGGCCATTCATTTTGCATCAAACGGGTGAGGTTGCTCTAAATTTCGGCATGTCGTGTAATGATTGGTCCACCAGAACGATGACGCCCGATTACTTCGCCACCGGTGCATGGCTGCGATTGCCGGTCCATCATGGACTGCACCGTGGATCGGGTCCATCTTGCCGGGCGGTGTGGCGATCCACAGGCTGCGACGCGTGTCAACTTGTGATTGGGCCACATGTTATTCTGACATCAGCGATGACGTCATAATTAATTTTTAGTAGAAAAATAATTTAGTCAAAATTCATTTCTGTGTTGACGTCATCCGAGGCCGTGCTGATGTCATAAATGTGAATTTCCTGTATAAAATTAATTCGGATTTCTGATTTTTAGGGTTTTCCAATTAAAGAAAACTTAGAAAGGCCATATCTTTCGCATCCAAACTCCGATTGAGATGATTCTAATCTCCAAAATTTTGTAAAATTGTGCTCTATTTAATGGTGAATTTTATTTAATTTTTAGAGCTGATTTTGCTCTCTATTTTGGTCATTTATTGCTTTTTCCTTTGTTGCGCGTAGACGTTGAGTGGACAGATGAATTCGTTGTTGAGGAGCGAGCACTTGACCAGGTTGAAAAGCAGGATCCAAACCCATTTGAAGACAAGTTATGCTTTGATCATGTTGAACCTATGCTTTAAATATTATGTTCTTTTAATATATTGCATGTTATTTCAATTATCGAATGTTTTGCTATATGTTGGGAATAGTTAATCATCCACTTAAATTATATCCACCTTTGCCATGTCATATGCCATAATTCAATTGTCACCCTAGAATGGTTCAATATTAATTGGTAGCTATAATTGCCAATATGGGTAGTTAGAACACAAGTAGAATGCTTAGCCATGCAACGAGTCATCATTTCATGTGCAAATGATTAATCTTGCCTAATGATTATGGAACATGTTTATTAATTGTGTGTTAGTGTTGTCACACAATGTTGGTATGGTTGATGGCACGTGGTGCATGGTAAGTCAACCGGGGTGGTAAAATAATTTAGACTGAGGTAAGTGGCAAGTATTTGTGGTGGACCAGTGTTGGCACGTGGGCGATCAAATTTGCTTTTTATGATGGTTGTGGTGTTGGACATGATAATTTTTTGTTAGTCTTGCCTTGGTCAATTAAGTACTTAACCTTGCAAGAATTTGAACGGAGTCATTCATACAACCACAACTCTGGAATGTGACAGACCAAGCTAATTAATTTGTTGAGTCTAGACTTTAGTACTATTGTGGTGGTGTGAGGCTCGGGTAGTGGTAACCAATCCTCGCACGGGTGGGCTCATATGGCGCAAGAGGGGGGTCCTGAATGTGGTAACCAGTCCCACCAGTGTTGAAACCTCAGCGGATAGTACTGGGTTTAGATAAGCATTGGAAAGGCTTTGTTATGGTCACTCGCCTTTGTGGTATTTGATTGTATCTTGTGGGTAAAGTGTATAACCTCTGTAGAGTCTAAAACCTATTCGAATAGCCGTGCTCGTGGTATTGAGCATTGCTTGGTGATTACAGTCAAGGGTTAGATTTTATCAAAACAAATGTGGGAATGGAATGTTGGAATGAGGAAATAAGAATATTAGTTGGTCTTTGAAAACAAATGCAAAAGTTATTACTGTTATTATTTCTTTTACTGTCTTTCAATCTGTTTATACTATTCTTTTACAAATGCTGTTTATGCAAAATAACCTTGTAGCCTATCCGTTATACTAAGCCATGCATATAGTAAGTAGACTTGCATTCTGTGCACGGCTTGTTGAGTGCTTTATGTACTCACCCCTTGCCATCAACATCATCAGTTGAGGAAGAAGCAACGCCTGTTTTCGAGGAGTTCTAGGAGGAGGCAAACAACTAGGGTGCGAACCTTGCCAGTTGCCTGTGGTAGTTGAAGGGTTTCTACGTTTTTATTTATTTCCACTGCAGTTTATTCATTTACTTTCAGTTTTAGCCATGCGTGGCATATTCATGCAAGGTGAACCATAAGGTCATTCAACATTTATATTAAACTTGATAAAGTCTTATTTATATTATCGTTGAGTATGATTGTGATATTCATCTATGTTGAGCATGTGTGCACTAGCGTGATCCTGGACTAGTGCAGAATACACAGAGAGTTTGTATTTGCATATCCGGGTCTTGACAGAGGTGGTATTAGAGCCATACTGACTGTAGGTCAAGCCTAAGCTGGTTGTCGCCTTAGGAGTGTCCAAAGCTGTTTTATAAAAGAAAAAATTAACTTAAACAATTAAAAAGATCTTGACTTGCCCCTTCCTCTTGCTCTTTACCTTTGCTGAATTTCTCCATCTTCTCTTTGTTTTTAAGTTGAGGTTTTAAGAGAGCCGCTTTTCTGCAGGATGTGATGAATTGCCTTTATGGTGAGCGCAAGGGAGGATTTGCCACTGAGCTTTGAAGGATGTTGTAGACATGGGGAGGCTTTGATCGCCCAATTTACCGTAGCACCAATTGGGTGGTGAGTGGAAAGAGGATAGGAACGATCCGCAGGCTCACAGTTTATGCTCGTGAGGGTATCGCCGGGAGTCGTCCAGTCTACATCTCTACGAGGAGGTCATCCTTTGAAGCTGGGATTCAGGAGACTGCTCGCCTTACCCTTTGCCGTTTTGCCCAGGACTATGCTCAGGAGCTGGAGACCACTGCATTCAAGTACCATCCAAATTGGGTCACTGTCACTGAGGAGAGAGTCAGGGAGAAGGACAATGCCACCACTTTCCACTTGGTGCATCTCATTTCAGCCCATGAGATGCACACGAAGGCCACCAACCAGGAGCTTTCTGAGGCATATGAGGCCTTGGGAAAGGCTGAGAGGAATCTTCAGGAGACTAGGAGGATGGCTGTCGAGAGGATCGGCGGGTTGGAGGAGGCTCTTTACCTCAGGGAGGAGGCAGCTGATCTGGAGGAGTCTGATGAGGACCCGGAGGATCTTGAGCTAGAGCCAGAGAGTCAGGGGTTAGTGCCGTCCGATGAGACTCCGGGCCATCGGAATCAGTTTGCCCTAAAGCCGAGTCGCCTGCCGCCATGTCATCCAGGGTGTGCGCATTCGGGATACCTTAGCGAGTAGGCAGAGTTTGAGTCTAGTATTAGTTGTGACTCGAGAGTGAGTCGCATGAGTCTGAGTTAGTGTTTTGCCATTAGTCGATTAGAGTTGCTTGTTAGGCTATTTGCAGTTTCCAAGTCCTTGTGTTCTTTTGAGTGTGCAGTATGCGCTGCGTTGCCCTTAGGCACTTGTGAGTGGCCATACCAAGTATTAAATAAATATAATAAAGTTTAAAGTTTGGGATAAAAACCTTTTGCCCCTGCCTAAGTTCTTATATTACTTGTCTAGGATAAGAACCTTTTGCCCCTGCCTAAGTTCTTATATTACTTGTCTATGCTGTTTTCCCTCTTGTCTCTAAACCTTGAAGTGATCTGCAAATGGTTCAGACTCGTGGAAACAACGG